>JAEOAD010002234.1:0-600000 GCA_036365145.1 Orientallactaga sibirica
GATTAAATAAGACAAAAGTATTTTTTTCTAAGAACATGCTTGTGTGGATATAAATATCTTAGGCATAAATATATAATTATATTATTCAATATAAATTTTAAAATAAACATGTAAAATTAAATATAATACAGCCATCAAGGCTATCCATGTAATATGTATTCTCATGACATGCTCATGAAAACTAGCTATAAAAAAATGTAACCTATCCCAAAATGAATGGAAGAAGCTAATTCTCTGAATGAAACCTTGTACATTGAATTTGAAAAGCCATCAGAGTATTAACAAAATTAAGCCTGTACTTTACTTTGAAGTAGGGCCTCACACTAGCTCAGGGTGATCTGAATCTCACTCTTTAGTACCCGGCTGGCCTTGAACTCACAATGATCCTACTAGTTCTGACTCCCAAGTATTGGGATTAAATGTGTGTGTCACCAAGCCCAGTAAACCTGTACTTTAATGGATCATCTATAAAAGACATTTCTAGGTGCACTTTGTTCTAGAGAATTCTACCAAGGTTTAAAAGACTAATAATTATACAAAATTAATTGCAGAAAATCTAAGCAGGAACTGTTCCCAGTCTGTTTGATGAAGCTACTGTGACTATTTTATTCAAAACAGACAAAAAGTTCCTAATAAAAATGTATAGACAAGGGCTGGAGAGGTGTTCAGTGGCTAAGGTGCTTGCCTGCAAAGGCTAAGGAACTGGGTTTGATTCCTCAGAACCTATATAAAGCCAGATGCACAAGGTGGTGAATGCATCTGGAGTTGGTTTGCAGTGGTTAGAGGCGCTATGGTACACACACTCACTCTCTCTTTCTCCCCAAATAAATAAATGAATAAAGTTCTTGAAAAAAAGACTATATGGAGTAATATGCCTTAGGATTATAAAAATAAATTTCACTAAATTCTTCCAAAATATATTCAAAAACATGAAATATAATTTAAATAGCATGGCCACATCAAATTTCTTAGATGGAAACAAGTCCATTTCAATATTTAAAATAACAAATAAAGAAATCACATGATCATATGAAGCCAGATAGATACACAGTGGCATATGTATCTGAGTTCATTTGCAGTGGCAAATGCAAGATGCCCTGGTATGCCAATTTCCCCCTACCTCCTCTCTACCTGCTTGAAAATAATAAAAATATTTAAAAAAAAAAAAAAAGCAAACTGTTGCAGTCAGGTTCGCATTGCTGGCAGAAATCACCCGACTAAAAGCAGCTTGTTAGAGAAAAAAAAAGAGGTTTATTTTGGTTTACAGGCTCAAGGGGGAAGTTCCATGATGGCAGGAAAAATGATGGCATGAACAGAGGGTTGACATCACCCTCTGGTCAACATAAGGTGGACAACAGCAACCGGAGAGTGTGCCAAACACTGACAAGGGGAATCTGGCTATAATACCCATAAGCCCGCCCCCAACAATGCTCTACCTCCAGGAGGCTTTAATTTCCAATTGCCATCAGCTGGGAAGACTAGCATTCAGAACACTCAAGTTTATAGGGGCCACCTGAATCAAACCACTACATTCCACCCCTGGCCCCCATAAACTGATAACCATACATTATGTAAAATGCAATGCATTCATCCATCTTTAAAAGTCCCCATATTGTTTATTAATCCTAATGATGTTCAAACAATCCCCATACTCCAAGGTCTTTTAACTGAGCCATAAAACCAAAAATAATCTCCCCAAAACCCATAATGACACAGAATAAACATTAACACTGCAAAGGATGGCATCAGACAAAGCAAAAGCAATATTCAACTAATACAAGATTTAAAACAACCAGGGCAAACACCAACCTCTGTACCTCCAAGTCCAACAACTCTAGTCAGTCACAAATCCCCAAGACTGATAATTCTAACCAGCAACAAGTCTCTGGAGTTCCAATTCCCCCCCTCCAGTTAGGCTACTCACAGTCCTGGAAAACTTCATCCAGGGCTGCAACTTTCCTCAGAAGCCATCTCGTGGTCCTGGCATCTCCGCTGGGTCTCCACTGCAACCCACGGTCCATCCTCATGGCCCCATGGGATCTCCATGCAGGCATCCAGCAAACCTGCTTCACACTGCCCATGGCCATTTCCAAAACACAAGACCGCATTACAAAGTCAATGACCCTCTCTTTCCTGCATTTGTTATGCTCCATAATACCAGGTAGGGTGCCAATATGTTAATCTGGGGGGAATAAATCAGACTTTGAAGAACAGGACACTCCTTCAGCATTCAGGCCCCTTCAAAAGAGTCTGCATTCTTCCTGTTGCCCCATTGCAGGTCAGCTGGCCCAATCAAAGGTTGTAATCTCTCAACTGCAGCTGAAGGGGTAGAGTTCACCCAAAGATTTCATTTTTTCTGTGCCATATCCCTCTGCTCACACCAGTTCATTTCTATGCAAAGCAACCCTGCACAACTTCTCAGGACACTGGCATAACAGCAAACTTCTCACCCAAACTGCTAGCCCAGTCCAAGTAAAGCTCTTTCTCACACTCATAAGCCAAACCTCACAGTCCATAGTTCTTACTGCATTCAGATCTTTCAGCTCTGACCAGAATAGTCCATCAAGCTGTACTTACAGCACTGCAAGGCATCTCTTAGGCCAAGATTTCAAATCCTTCCACATTCCTCTTGAAATTCAGCTCCAAGAGGCCAAAGCCACACAGTCAGGTGTCTAGCAGCAATCCCACTCCTTGGTACCACTTTACTGTTGCAGTCAGGTTCGCATTGCTGGCAGAAATCACCCGACTAAAAGCAGCTTGTGGGAAAAAAAGAGGTTTATTTTGGCTTACAGGCTCAAGGGGGAAGCTCCATGATGGCAGGAAAAACAATGGCATGAGCAGAGGGTGGACATCACCCTCTGGTCAACATAAGGTGGACAACAGCAACCAGAGAGTGTGCCAAACACTGACAAGGGGAAGCTGGCTATAATACCCATAAGCCCGCCCCCAATAATGCTCTACCTCCAGGAGGCTTTAATTTCCAATTGCTGTCAGCTGGGAGACTAGTATTCAGAACACTTAAGTTTATAGGGGACACCTGAATCAAACCACCACACAAACCAACAAAAGTAATGCAGAGCAGTATCAGGCCCTGAATAGAGGCCATGGCAGAACTTCCAGCTCAGGATGGATTGTTGCCCAGGCTGTGTGCAGCCCAGCTGGAGGGGCAGAATTGGAAAACCAGAGCCTTTGTCACTGGTCATAGCATCAGACTTAGCACTACATCCGTTTACCCTGTTTTAGATCATACATTGGTTCACTGTTTCCTGTAATGCCATCTTTTGCAATGTGAATGTTTATCCTGTACCATTATATGATTTTAGTTTTACAGCTCACAGTTAGGAGGGCTTGGACTATGGGGATGTTTGAACAGTGCTGGGACTGGTACAAAGTATGAAGACTTAAAGTTGGCCTGAATGCATTGCATTTTTCATCATGGATGTTCATCAGTTTATGGGCCACAGGGGGAAGGTTGGGGTTTGAATCAGGTGTCCCACATAAACGTGTGCTCTGAATGTTTGGTGTACTACAGGTGATAGTGACTAGGGAGATGGAGCCTTGCTGGATGAGGTGTGTTGCTGGGGTGGACCTTCTTCTCCTGTTCCTCCTTAGATAAGGACCAAAACAGAGGCTCAACACCAGCACCTTTCCTCTGGCCACACAGTGCACACGTGACCTGGCCTTGTGCTCCCATCCGAACACAACTGTTCCCCAGACACATCAGTGTCACTGCTGAGAATCTTACTTCAAGGCTCTTGGTTATGAAGGTACTCTCAGTCACACACTAAACCCCCTTGAACACAGGCCTACTATTCAGATTCTTGATTAAAATGTACTGGTTCCCCCACTTTAGACTTTCAGCTTTGGACATGTGGCACACTGTCATTACTCAGTAAAATATAATATGCTCACTCCGAAATCCACTCCATTCTCAAATACTGCACCCCTACTACCCTCCCCTGTCTCCCGCCTTTGTCTCATTAGAGGCAGCCCCTGAGGCAGGGAATTGAGCTCAGTTTGTTATATCCACTGCAGAACAAGTACCACAACACAAAGTAAGCACTTTAAAATTCTGTATTCTTCACACACAAGGTTCCAGTCTATTGGACCAGAACAACCAACTGGGTGCTATGTGATCTTTTCCCTGAGAGATAGAAACATCTATTCTACCCAGATAGGACACTCCTGACAGAACAGAGTAATGATACCAACCAAGTCAAGCTTGACAAACCAAAGAGTTTATTGGGCTTATGCCCAACAGTATGGATGAGGGAGTAATTTACGAGAATGTGGGTCACCCCCAAACAGCTATATCATTCTCTGAGTTTCAGTCTATTCTTGCCTTTCCACACATGATGACCACTCCAACTATACCAAGTTGTCCAAGACCCTGTTCAAATGTCACATTGTCCACAATTAATAGTAACTCAAAGGCCAGGCGTGGTGGCACATGCCCTTAATCCCAGCACTAGGGAGGCAGAGGTAGGAGGATAGTCAAAAGTTCTAGCCCCCCCTGAGACTACATAGTGAATTCCAGGTCAGTCTGAGCTAGAGTGAGGCCCTACCTCGAAAAACCAAAACAACAACAACAACAACAAAAAGAAACAAAAATAGTATCTCAAACCATGGTAACTTTCACAGGAACCTCAACCCCCCTTCTAAACAATGGGGGCTCTGTCAATTGAGCACTGATCCCCTTGGGAAAACAAGGTAGTGCTTGAAGTGCAGGTTTTGTTCATTCTCCCATCCCTCCTAGCTCATACCCTTTGGTAGCAGCACTCAGTAAAATGATTCCTTAACTTAATTTGGCTCTAGAAAGAGTCAAGAGAAACAGGACTAGATCTACAGGACAGGGAACCAAGCGGGCAGAAAGGAGACAGTGCTGGGGTTCAGCCACCTTGCCAAGCTAGGTGAGCCTTAGTTACAGGGCCAGTCTGTCCACCCTGAGACCTAAACTCAGAAAACCCTGGCCTCTCTTGGCACTATCTTGCCATCCTCTTCTATGAAATAGGAGCTCCAAATCTCAGACTGGGCCAATTCTTGCCAGAGTCATCCAGGCAGGCTGAGCATCTCCCTAAAGACAGGAGCCCTCATCCCATTCACCCAACACTCCATGTGGTAGTTAGACTATATGGCCCCATCCACTCAGCCTTGAATCATGAGTCTCCAGTGGGTGGAGCCCTACTGGGGAAGGGGTATGTCACTGGAGACAGATCTTGGAGTTCATCCCTAAAGTTTGTTTGGGGGCAGATCTGAAGTCCAGCCCTGAAGTATGTGGAGAGCAGTTTGAGATCTGGAAGTTCTGTGGAGCTGGCTGTTGGTGGTGTCTCTCTGCTAGGATCTACAGAAGTGAGCCAGGTACTTCTTTTTTAATTTTAATTTTTTATTGATAACTTCTATACTTACAGACAATAAACCATGATTTTCCCTCCCCTCCCTCTTCTCCTGTCACCATTCCACTCTCCATCATATCCCCTCCCTCCCTCCATTAGTCTCTCTTTTAATTTGATGTCGTCATCTTTTTCTTCTATTTTGAGGGTCTTGCAAAGCTATTGCTAGGCACTGTGAAGTCATGGATAGCAAGTCCAATTTCTGCCTGGACAGTTGCATTATAAGGAGTCATACCCTTCCTTTGGCTCTTATATTCTTTCCGACCCCTCTTCCACAATGGACCCTGAGCCTTGGAGGGTGTGACAGAGGTGTTTCAGTGCTGGACACTCCTCTGTTCCTTCTTCTCAGCACTATGTTGCCTTTTGGGTCATCCCAGTGGTCATCGCCATCTGAAAAGAGAAGCTTCTCTAACCAGAAGTGAGAGTAGCATTAATATGTGAATATGAACATTAAGTGTAGTGCTTTCAGGGCAGTTTAGTGAGAATAATATATGCACTTAGTCAGACAAGAGCAGGCTTTATACCCCTAAGGCTCATGACCTCCCCTGCCATAGGCTTTTGATTAGGGTTTTCAGTACCAGGTATGTATTCCCTCCCATACAGCGGTCGTCAGCTTACAGAACAGTTGGTTTCCCCCAGAACAGACATGCTACTATTGCACTTGTTTGGTCATTTGTCCTGTCTGGCCAATCTTGAGGCTTCCAATGTCCACTGATGCTGATAACTTCTGTCTCCCATAGGGCTGCATGAGGTACAGCTTTTTCCAGCTTTCAGTTGGCTGTTCAACAGGGAGAAGGTTTTCTGCTCAGCACCAGCTTGATTTCTCAATGACCTTGCTGCTCAGGCAAGTGAAGTCTTCAGCAATAGGGTCTTATCATCTATTTCTCAAGGGAAACCAAGGGCCTTGGCAATAAATAGCCTGTAATGTTTTGGAAGAACAGAGACCTCCCTGGCCAACAACTCACTGGAAGGTATCCCATCCCATGAGCGAGGTTCTTCTAACATGAATGGTGTTCCCTTATAATTTGTAAGTTGACCTAAACCTTTTCCTCCCATGAGGAACACCCATTATCTTTTAAGGGAAAGATATTGAACCTGGACTGTGTGAGTCACAGTGAGTTGGTAATGCTCTCCTGCTCTAAATGTCTCCATGGAGCCTGCCTGCTGCAAGAACAATGACCAGTCCTGGGCAGGCCTCAGAGCTATCTTTTCTTTTAGGAAGGTCCAGGAGCCTGACCTGTCAATTACAGTCACAGTCACACAAGGATCCTCTGAGAAAGGCCACTACTTTTGCACAGCTCCTGCAGGTTACCTGGCTCTGGCTCTCTACCAGAGACCCTATAATAAGGTGCATGTCAACCCCCTGCACCACCTCTATCATTCCTGGTACCACTTGCCAAATCTTACAGAATCTCTGCCATTGCGTGGACCTGTGCATTTACCTCCCTAGATATCTTCCAGGTTGGGGGTCACTTCCTGGGCCCCATTCATACACCCCTCTGTGCCCTCTCATTTAAAAAAGCTGCAGCTGTGTCCCCTGCTTCAGCAGATCCCAAAGAAAACCCCTATTGGGCTGACTGGGGTCTTGGTGAGACCTCACCCATACTCTTAATATCCCCCACCACTCAGCCATGTGCACCCAGCTACTGGTCTGCTCTTCCATTCCCAGTCAAGACTCCATGCTAGCCTGGCTCAGGGATGTGTAGACTCTGTACCATGTAGAACTGCCACACCAGCTTGGACGTGATTCATTCAGCAGCAGTCCTCATGCTGCCCACCTGAGCCATTCTCCACAGGCACCACACATAGCCAGCTGCAGTCTCATGCCCAAGGCTAGCAATGCCTAGAAAACTGCCCAGGGATCTTCTTGGCAGGTAGTCTCTCCAACCCCACTGCCTCCTGTCCAATAGTGCTGGCTCATCACCCATTAGGCAGTAACAACCAATACATGTGGATGCCACTCAGATCCAGTGGCCAGACCATGTCAGAGCCCCAACTCCTTGTGTGGTGCAAACTTGTACATCCTTTCTTCCACCAGGTTCCATGGAAGTGCCTGGGAGTGAGGCTCTAAGCCTACTCAGGGTGGGACATCTGGCAGTCAGGGAGCTCCAGCCTGTGAGCCACAGTCATGTTGGTCTTAGCCCCTCCACCATCGGCCCCATCTTCTTCACCCCAATCTGAATTCAAGTGCAGCTCAATCCCTCCTTAGCTCTTCACCTTGGCCACAATCAGCCTCACCTTTTCTTTCTGTATGGAAAATTTGTGTAGTGGCACCTGCTGACCTGTGAAAGACATAGCAAACTCTAAATGTATACACACATGTATAGATCTTCCAAAATAATATAGCTTTGAAAGGAGCTCAAGTCTTGCCTGTACCAAAAGCAGCACAGAAGCAAAAGGCTCCACTTTGCTCCTTAATGAGTTGTGTGGGAATAGACAGCTCAGTCAACTCAGAAGGCAGAAATCACTCGTCCCTACACTAGACCATCCATGGTTATACAATTTCCTGCACAGGAGGCTGGGGAGGGGAAACCCTGACCTGAGGAGCCCAGCCATAGCAGCCTCCTCCCTTCTCCCAGGTTTCCATGTCTGGGGCATTTGTTCCTCAGAATGCCTTCAGAACCTGCCACTCATGCAAGGTCAATTTTGTAAAAATATTTTATTTATTTATTATTTACCTGAGAGAGTGCGAGAGTCTGGAATGGGGCTGGGGCACAGAATGGGCAGGCCAGTGCCTCTAGCCACCTCATAGGAACTCTGGACACATGTGCCCCTGTGCATCTGGCTTTACATGGGTACTTGGGAATTGAACCTGTGTTCTTAGACTTTCCAGGCAAAAGTCTTAACTGGAGAGCCATCTCTACTGCCCCTGGGTCAATTTTTGTTCTACCTCCCACTCATCCCTGCTAGCACTTCAGTTGCCTGTAAGGCATGAGTAAGGGACAGAATGGGGCTGGAAGGTGACTGTTGTATTTATCTTCACATTTCAGGGACAAACACTGGACCACAAGCACAAGCAGCTGATGGAAGAAAAGGGTTTACTTGGCTTTCAGTCTGGAGTGGAAGTTTCATCATGGCAATAAAAAGATGGCAGAAAGCAGCTAGCAGAAAACAGCCAGAGAGTGAACTCAAATGCTGGGCCATAATCCTCCCAAAGGCTGCCCCTAACAACCTCCTTGAGCAGGGCTGCCCCTCCCCCATTGTCACCAACCAGGGACCAAGTATTGACAACACATGAGGTTTTCTTTTTTGCAGAAATTAATAAAATTTATAAATCACTTCCAAAAAGATAAAAGCTTCACAGTAGTGAGAGAATCTCATTTCTCTGGCATAGTCCATCCTGGCTTGTCCTTGGCTACAACATGGCAGGGATCTCTGAAGACACTGTGTCCAAGGGCTGCCAGCGACAGTCCATGAGTGCATCATACAGTTCCTCGCTCTGCTCCATGAATTCTTTGTTGGCCTCAGTCACATCCAGCTGTGGTGTTCGGTCTTCCAATGCATCACCCCCAACTTCTTCATATGTCTGCATGGTGCTCTGGGTGTAGCCATACTGGGGGTAACTGTAGCTGTAACTTCCTGTGTTCTGGTCATAGCCCCACAGGGCATAGTGCTTCTGGTACTGCTGGTTATAGCTGTAACTGTACATCTGACTATATTCTACTGGTTTGACATGGCTAGCTTTAGGGATAGCCACACTCAGCCGCACAGGTTTAGATCCCAGTCCTACTGCTCCCTGGCACTTCGTCAGGGCTCGCTTCTGTTCCAATTCATCTGTGAATTTCACAAAACCATAACCCTTAGAAACACCTGTGTAGTCCAAAACCACCTTGCCTCCCCGGCAGGAGGGGTAGACTTTGACAAAGAACTCATACAGCATGCCATCATCCACATCTGGGGAGTACTCAGGGCTATTATCTGGTTGTTTCCCATAAGTGGCATAATTCAGTTTAAAACTTTTTGCCTTGGCCAAAACATCTCCCCCTCTCAGCCTCAGCTTTTTCTCCTGTATAAAATGAAGGGGTTACACCGTTGACCATTAGGAGCACTGCCCGCTCCATAGTTCTATGAGCCCAGTTGTGCCAGCTGGTAGAGCTGTAAGCTAAGTAAAGGTGTGGCTCTTGGAAAGGGTTTTCCAAAACAGTAGCCAGCTGGAATTGTCCCCCATCCACAGGCTGGCTGCCATCCCGGATGCACCGCGCCGCGGGGACCTGGTGGGCCCGCGAGACGCCCGTCCGCGTGGTGGAGGCCGCCCGAGTGTGCGCCCACGAGGCCTCCACACGTGAGTTTTTGAGGGACATCTGATTGACACCAGCACAGTGGACAAAGAGGTTCTAGACTGTCCTCCACGGGCTGTTGGCCAAGCAAACAAATGAAAGCTACCTCTCCTGACGTGACCCGCCACCCTGTGCTGTGGTCTCACCTCAACGCCTTCTGTGGGGCCCACGTGGCCAATGTGCGGGCCAGTGGCCACCAACTGCAGGGCATGTCCTTCCCCACGCGACGTCTCCCACGGAGCACGGGGGGTCGGCAAGGCGGCACCAGGGACGCGCAAGGACACCTCGCAGGGAGCCGCACTAGCCGCGGGCACGAGTCCTGAGTGCAAGTCACCAACTGCCCGGACCGCCTCCCTGGGCCGCAGTCCTTGAGGCCTGAACGCAAATCGCCGGGGCTCCCCGCTCGCAATACGCCCCGCCCGCCCGCGGCTTCCCCTCGCGACACGCCCCGCCCATCCGCGGCTCCGCTCTCGCAACACGCCCCGTCCCTCCCCTCCCCACCCGCGGCCCCGCCCTCGCGACAAGCCCCGCCCCTCACCGCCCGAGGCTCCGCCCTCGCGACAAGCCCCGCCCCGCCCGCCCGCGGCTCCCGAGCCCTGCCGCGCAGCCTGGAGTCCAGCCTGGTCCAACCATGGCTGAGGAGGCCAGCTTCCAGCGTTGCTGCCCGCTCCCCGCTCCCGGCTGCTGGTGGGCGCCCCGCTGTAGGCACTGCTCTGGCGTGCGGGCGGGCGCGGTGCCCCATGACCCTCGGAGGCTCCCGTCGTCTCAGCCCCGCGCAGCCTCCCTCCAGCCGCCCGAGCCGGAAACAGCCCGCGCTCTGAGGTACCGCACGTCCACTTGGTCCTGGCAGAAGAAGTAGCGTCCTCCCCGACTGTCACACTGTGCATGTCAGATTTAGGTGGTCACACATGGCTCCTTGGATGTTGCAGTTTATTTCAATAAAGTCTTCAGATATTGTGGGCTTTACTTGAGTTTTACATAATATCAATGCAGATGTTGATACAAATATGTACAGTAGTCGTGTGTAACATATAATCATGGTCGGTAGCAGTGGTTTTTTAAAAAAATTATTTTATTTATTTTTGGAGAGAGAGAGAGAGAGAGAGAGAGACACAGAATGGGCGCGCCAGCAGTCTCAGCTGCTGTGAACGAAATCCAGATGCGTGCGTCCCCTTGTGGTCAAGTGCAGCATTGCGCCCTTGGGTCACTTTGCATCTGGCTAAACGTGGGACCTGGAGATTGGAACCGGGTTCTTAGGCTTAGCAGGCAGGCGCCTTAACCGGTAGCAGTGGTTTTGAGTGCCTCGCTTTCAAGTTAGTTATCATTTAGGTTTTGTTTTTTTTTTAAGTTAAGAAAATTCTTTTAACTAGTTCCTTTCATGAAATATGCATTTTTTTGTCATGCATAAAGACTTGCCTACTACAAGAATGTAATTTATATTTATTCCGTATTTTCTGATAATTTTCTATAGCTCTGAAGCCCTCAGTGATCCAAAATTAAAAGAAAATAGGTTAGATGCTCAAAGAATTGAGGTTTCTGATCGGGTTTCAGATTAGAGGTGTTGAGTCTATAGTATAGACACACGTCTATGCAGGACAAAAAGCAGTGCACTAAGATGACTGACAGCTGCACTAAATTCATTTATCGCAATTAATAGAGCTACATTAATTTTTCCTGGGAAGATGTGAACAGTCTCCTCACCCCATGCAGGGCCCTGACTACTACAGTGATTCCACCCAAGTCCAACTTGGAGACGCAGTGAGTTTGTTGTGGTTTCTCACAGAAGCATGGTGAAGGGCTAACTTGCAGGATGACTCAAAGGAAGCTGCGTCTCTGGAACTCACTTCACTGCAGGACTTGCTGGTAGCTTGGCTACTTTGACAGTCTCTTCTGCCAAGCAGTTTTTTACTTCTTAGATAACTTTGGAGAGGGGCCTCGTGAATCGTGGCAAGTTTCATCAACTTGCTGAGACCTTGCTAGGTCCCCAGAATTATTTAGTTCCCGAGCGGTAAAGATCCTAGATGAGCATTTGTATCTTAAGTGTGGGATTACTGCCTGAGCTTTAAGGAGCTTCTGAAATTCGCTAAGTCATAGTAGTCTGTTTCAATTTGGAACTCCCTAGGGAAACTTGAAGCTTGAATGTTTTAATTCAGAGGAAATTGCTATACAATACATACACGGATGTCTCTAAGGGCCAAAGAATTAAAATGAACAAGCATTTAAAATTTTTTTTTTGGAGAGAGAGAGAGGGAGAGGAAGACAGAGAGATGGGCGCGCCAGCAGCCTCTCAGCTGCTGCTAACAAAATCCAGATGCATGTGCCCCCTTGTGGTCAAGTGCGGCATTGTGCCCTTTTGCATCTGGCTAAATGTGGGACCTGGAGATTGGAACTGCTGGAGATTGGAACCAGCGTTCTTAGGCTTAGGAGGCAGGCGCCTTAACCGCTAAGCCATCTCTCCAGCCCTGAACAAGCATTTTAAAACATAGGGCCTGCAGTGCTGGGCTCTTCTGAAAGCTAGGACAGCTCTGCTAGAAGGCCAGGCCACTCAGCAACAACAGGGTTGGTGATGGCTTGGCTAGGTTATTAGAAAAGCTGCAAAAAAAAAAAAAAAAAAAAAAAAGAAAAGAAAAAAGAAAAAAAGAAAGAAAAAAGAAAAAAAGAAAGAAAAAGCAAGGTATAGAGTCCAGGGGGAATCTCCTCTGGGGCCTTCAACCACCACTTCTGTTGTCACACTAGGGTACTCATACACTAAACCTGTCGTTCCTGGTGAAAAATCACCATCTGTGCAAAATATTGTTTTTGCCTTTGATCAGTTATCTTCACATCTTGTGTGCTAAAATATTGTGGAAAGAATCAAGGGCCACTGGAGAGGGCTTGTGGGGCTTTATGCAAAGGTTTGGAATAGGTTTGATGGGTCTGGCAAGATGTGGCTCTTGTTTGGATGTCTTGAACTGAACCAATTCATTGTTGATTGAGCGAATGCCTACAAAGCCTGTTCATGGCACTATGTCCTTAGTACACTTCCTGTTCCTCTTGAGCAGCTATTATGCTCTCCGAGAGGGTGCTGTGGGAGGAAATGATGGTCCTGTGTTGAGTACCTGGAGCTTGGGCAGGCCACTTGTGCAATTCTCTAGACTTCTTTCCAGGTAACTGCATCTGGGGCTTTCCTGCACAGGACCTCTTTCTGCTAGAACAATTTCAACACCTTTTACATGCTAGTGGCCATCATGTCTGTCATCCCTTGCCATCCAGAGTCAGGCTCCCTGAACCCACAGTTGGGGCCTGCAGAAATGTGTGTCAAAGATGACAGCAAGCCAGGCGTGGTGGTGCATGCCTTTAATCCCAGCACTTGGGAGGAAGAGGTAGGAGGATTCCAATGAGTTTGAGGAGTTTGAGGCCACCCAGAGACTACGTAGTAAATTCCAGGTCAGCCTGAGCTAAAGAATGAGACCCTACCTTGAAAAACCAAAAAAAAAAAAAAAAAAAAAAAGATGACAGCAGAGGACTAGGGAGCTAATTTAGTCATGAAGTGTTTGCCTTGCATGCACGAGGACTTGACTTCAATCCCCCAACCCAAGTAAAAATGGTGGGCATGGTGGCACATTCTTGTGTTCCCAGCTGGGGAGGTAGACAGGTAGATCCCTGAACTCACTGGCCTACTTGGCAAGTAAAAACCAGTGAAAGACCCTATCTCAAAAGAAGGTGGATGGCCTTCCTGAGTAATGACACCCAATGTTACACACATTTGGAAACACATGTACACCCACATGCACACTCACAAAGGCCCTGCATTGTGACTGTGATGTGAAAGAAGCAGGGCCTCCGGACACTGCACAACATGGTGGCTTTGATAACTTGTGTCCATGTCCTCAGTGGTGTGACACTTGAAGTATGTTGATCCACAAGGCATGTGTTTAAATGTTTGGATGTTGTCATAGTTGTGGGGACCAGGGCCCATTATAAATATGTTCCAGCACCTTCTTCCTTTTGTTGTCTTATCTTGTACCTAGAGCCCTTGCTGCCCCTCGGCCTCCAAAGGCTGATCTTATCATGATGTACCCTGACTTTCTTGTCTATGCTCCCTAGTATCTGTTAATACCTTGTCAGTAAAGCATCTGATGTGTGTGTGCGTGTGTGCGTGTGTGTGTGCATGCAGACTTAGTCTCCCACTCCTGTTTACACCTCCAGGGCTTCTAGATGCTGCAAACAAACTCCAGATGCATGCATCACTTTGTGTATCTGGTTTTATGTGGTTACTAGGGAATCAAACCCAGGCTGTTTGGCTTTGCAAACCTCCACCTAAACCGCTGAACCATCTCTTCAGCCCACCATCTTCTAATTAATCCTACATTTGGATTTCAAAAGCACTTTCACACCAGTCTTTCTTGCAGGACACACTTGCATGTGCGTGTGTACACACACACACACACACACACACACACACACACACACACACCTATGAATGTCAGGATAGGTGCTCTTATGATCAGTTTTTCAATAGGAACTTTGAGATTCAGGATATTAGGAACTTGGTCAAAGTCATGCCAATGGCTGGGGAAGGCTTATATCCAATGGTTCTGAGGAATATCTTCCCAAAGATGGTTCACTATCAGCTTCTGGAATAAGATGGTGGCCATGAGAACAAGGCCCTTTTCTGTGGTCAGTTGTATTCCTTAAAATTTTCTGCCTGGGAGCCTTCTGGTCTAGATTCCTGTCCCAGCACTATCACTAAGTCTCTATTCCACTTTGAACCAACAATTCCTCCTTTGTGTCTTTTTTTCCTCATCTTACCTTCAAATTTCTTCCATTGTGATCCAGTGCTGGTTTCCCCCCGGCAGGTAGAGCTGAAGAAAGAGCCGGTCCAGTGGCTCCTCTTGGGGCTGAGTGGGATGATGAGTGTTGGCGACCCAGAACCCCCTCCTCTAAGACACCGGAGAGAAAAACACACTGGGTCGGGAGTCTTGTCGAAGCAGGAACTCGTTTTATTGTAGTAGGAAGGTGTTTATATAGCTTTGAGAAAGAGGGTGGGTCTCAGGATGGGATAAAGGTGTAAGGACCAATAGTATTTCACCACGTCAGCAGTAGCTGGGCGGAGGCAGTTTTGGCTTAGGCTTTGCTGAGTCACTCCTAAGAATAGGCCAAAGACAGGTCTCTAAACTCTAGTCAGGCTCAGGAAGTTCCACTAGGCCTCACACCCGGGCCTCTTAGGGCCCAACATCTCCCCCTTTTGTTTTTGTAAGAACAGCGGAAACCATGGCCCCTGTCTTTGGTTGTCCCCCTCTGGGGATCTTACCCGTCACTGGGTACCATGCCTCCAGACTGTCGAAAATCCACTCCATGACCTGTCTTAGGTTGTCTCAGCCTGTCTGAGATCTTACCCGTTATTGGTTCCATGGAGGGCAGGGGAGGGACGTTAGGAGGACAGCCAGTAAGAGGAAGAGCCTGGCTCCTGAGTTGCGAGCCTGTGGTAATGTATTTTGACCTGATGAAGTTTAATTGCCTCTAGCCGTTGGTGAATGAATTGTGTAATCTTATTAATTACACAGGGCCCAACAGTAAGGATAAGGAGAAGGAGAAGGAGGGGTCCAAGGAGAGGGAAAAGGTAGGGTAAGAAGCCATGTAAGCCCGTCCACAGCGGATTGTCTTGGAAGTCCCCTCTCCTCCTCTCCAAATCTTCCTGGAGCTTTTCTGGTATCATTTGGGTCTAAGAGCATCCACATCTCCAATCGTCCCTGGGGAAGAAACAGAGGCACAGTTCTCAGGGGTGGAACACTCCCTGGAGAGGTGATTGTTATTGTCCCCTTGTTGGGGTAAATATTTTAGGTCTCTTGCTGGTACCCAAATGGGTCTTTTTTCCTCTTGAGGAAAGACACATCTAAACCCTCTCCCTGCTGTGAGGAGGGGGTCTGGTCCTCTCCAGGCCCCAGTCAATGGGTCCCTCCATTTGACCCAGATGGAGCTGTAAGTAACAGCTGAGGTCCAATGTTTTTGAAAAGGGGACAAGTGTCTATCTTCTTTAGAAAAATTTAAAATATTTAGGGTTAATAATGCCTTTTTTAGTTGGTCATGTGGGGGTAGGGATTCCCCCTTTTGTTTTTGTAATTGAGACTTCAGAGTTTGATTATATCTTTCCACGATGGCCTGGCCCCATGGCTTATACAAGATGCCTGTGGAAAGTGAGATTTTTTAGGTTTGGAGGAAATCTATAAAGGCCCTGCTTACAAAGCAGGGGTCATTATCAGTTTTGACTTGATCTGGCAATCCAAGGGTGGCAAAGCATTGAAGCATATGGCTAATAGCATGTTTAGTCTTTTCCCCGGCATGTGCCGATGCCCAGTAAGCATGGGAGAAAGTATCAACTGAGAGAAAAATATATTTAAGTTTTCCAAATGGAGAATAGTGTGTAATGTCAATCTGCCAAAGGTGATTAGGGCATAGCCCTCGAGGATTGGCTCCTGTAGTTTGAAGAGGAGGTACCTGGAGGAAAGGCTGACAGGATTTGTAAGTTTGGACAATTTTTTTAAGGTCCTTGACTGGCACGTGGGGATATTTATGTTTAAGGCCCCTCCAATTTATGTGGGTTAATAAGTGGAAGTGTGTAGCTTCTGAGACTGTATTACACTGAGGCAGAGAAGCCAGTTTGTCGGCCAAATTGTTTCCTTTAGAGAGGAATCCTGGTAAACTTTGATGGCCTTTGAGATGTTGAAGCTTACAGATCTAGGGGAAGTTCCATAATGGCAGAAGAAGTTGGCCTGCCTTCACAGGGCCAAGCAAGAGAGGAAAAAAAAAAGCCAACCAGCCACACAACACACGGAGCAAAAATTACAGCCAAAAACTCCAGCACATTTTAGGAACTTCTACTGGGCACACTTTGCATATCTTTACAATGGAATCTCAAACCCACCATCAACACCTTAAGACCAGCCCCCAGTGATATTAAGTAGGAAGTGGGCTTGAATCATCAAGGGTTGGAGTCCAGTCTAATATGTATCTCAGTTAGGTTGAGTAACAGGTTAACAACATAAAGATTGTCAGAAAATAAGTTAAATGGCTCCTGAATAGTGTCCAAAGCCAAAACGACAGCGAATAGTTTTTTGAATTATGCTGACCCTTTGACCTGGGCTGCCTTGCGTATGAGAGAGGGGGGTGGGGTATCAGGGCCTGGATGTTGCTTCTGGCCCTACGTTAATGGGAAGGCGGCGAAGGGTGGGAAAATGGTGTGTGTTAGTGAACTGGCAGCTGCTTGGGTGTGTCCAGGATGGATCAGGCTGAGGTCCTTCCAAGGGTAAAGAGGGAGAGGGGTGGTTGTGAGCGCTATTGCCACAGGTGGCAGTTACGGGCTGAAAAGACAGCGGGCCAGTGGCGGTTTGGGTGGCAGCCTTGGGAGGAACTTGATTTTAAAAGCCAGTTTTAGTTTTTCCTTACACCTTTTGTTAAGGGCAGAAATGAACTCCTCCATGGAGAAGCCTTTAAGGCTGGCAATTATGGCAAGGAGGATTGAACTAATCCATGGGGCTAAAACAAAAGTTTTGTCCCAAAGGCCATGGAGGTCCTTTTGTTTTACTTTTAAGCCACATTGCAGGAGGAGGACCTTAAGAGCCTGCAATTGCGGTGTCCTCTGATGGGGAGGGAGGTTGCCCATTACAGCTTAGTGGTGTTTAAGGGGGCGGGCTAGGCTGGGACACTCCTGAATCAAAGAGGCTGAGAAAATAATAACCCAGATTAAAAATGATAGCTCAAAGGATGATCATGCAAACTACAACTCCTAATGCCAGGGCCAGCTGAGACAAACGGATAGAATGTTTAGGACCCACATATCTTGTGCTTAGTGGGGGACCTCCGTGGGTTGTTACTCCATGGCTGTATGCCCACATGGTGTCTCCACCAGGGACATATGACCCGTTCAGAAATACAGGCGCTGCAGATGCAGCTTGCCAGCAACCCGAAAGTGAAAGAGAAAGGAACGAAAACATGTTGAAGCAAGCACAGGTTACAGAAGCAAAGGTTAGAACGTTAGATATGAAGACTACCTCATAACTTATGAGGGTACATTCACCCGCAGACCGATTGGCCCGTCAGCATTCTTCCGTCCTCACACGGGGCACCAGTCTGCCAGTTTCCCCCCAGCAGGTAGAGCTGAAGAAAGAGCCGGTCCAGCGGCTCCTCTTGGGGCTGAGTGGGATGATGAGTGTCGGTGACCCAGACCCCCCTCCTCCAAAGCACCAGAGAGAAAAACACACTGGGTTGGGAGTCTTGTCGAAGCAGGAACTCGTTTTATTGTAGTAGGAAGGTGTTTATATAGCTTTGAGAAAGAGGGTGGGTCTCAGGATGGGATAAAGGTGTAAGGGCCAATAGTATTTCACCACGTCAGCAGTAGCTGGGCGGAGGCAGTTTTGGCTTAGGCTTTGCTGAGTCACTCCTAAGAATAGGCCAAAGACAGGTCGCTAAACTCTAGTGAGGCTCAGGAAGTTCCACTAGGCCTCACACCCAGGCCTCTTAGGGCCCAACAATCCAGTGTAAACTGCCTGCCTCCCCAGAACCCATGTAAGCCTATGCACAAGGTGGAATATGTGTCTGGAGTTCATTTGCAGTGGTGCCCATTCCCTCTCTCTCTCTCTCTCTCTGCCTCACTCTCTTTCCCAAATAAGTAAATAAATAAATACCATATTTTTTAAAAGATGCCAAGTATGTTCCACTGGGATAATAAGAAAGATAGTTTCAGGTCACAACAGGAGTTTGATAGGTCCCACCCATTGTACTGTCAAAGGTATAAAACATTTTTGAAGACTTTGCTTTGAGATGGAAGCCCTGCTCACATGGTACAGACTAGAAAATATTTCTGTAGGCATTGTTTCATGGTGCTCAGCCATCCAGGCACTCAGAAGCTGCTGCAGCCATGGTCCAAATGAAGCCAGTGACTGCTTGAGGTGATGGCCAACCTTACTTGGCATCATCTACGTGATGCTAGCTGTGTGGGCATGCGAAAGCCAAGAGGTGTAGAGTCATGGCGGTTTCCACCCAGATCTCAAGGGAAGACCACGAGGTCAGACAGTACAGGACAAAAGTGGACTTCCTGTGGGGAGCCAAGAGGGTGATGTGTGACGCTATGAGTGTGAAGCTGAAGTTGGGACAGGAGACTTCAGCAAGTGACAGATGACAGCAACATGGACCATCTCACTGCCAAAAGGTGTAGACAATGCATAGAGCCAACCCAAGAATGGCCATGTGGGTAAAGCCACCAAAGCCATGACGATGGGGCTGCCGATGCCCATTGAAGCTATAGTGAGGGATCAAACAAGTATGGCCTGAAACCTCTGAAGCCATGAGCCAAAATAAATGTTGTCTTCAAGCCTTTTATTACAGTGATGGAAAGTTGACTAACACAGATGCAGAACAGGGAGCATTGCCCTGCAATCTAACCATTATACTTTAAGGATGTCTATAGGATGTGTGAATTTTTTTCAAGTCATTGCAGTTATCCTCTTGTTGCTGGGATAAAAACCTGACCAGAAGCAGCCTTCCTCAAATGTCCCGCATCAGCAAGCACTCAGAACTGGAAGACAGCACTACACATTCCTAACATGAGCAACTGATGGTTCAACTATGTTCATCTACTTAGCATGCTTACAGGAGAGCCAAGTTCACTGCACTCTAGCCCCCTCCTGGATCCTCATTTCCTCCTGTCCCTAGCTTGGCTTTGTTTTTATAATGTAAGGTATAGAGGGGTTCTTGACCCCAGCTAAGAATTATGTGCTTGTAGGCTGCTCCAGTTCTTCTGGTCATGGTGTTTCCTAGCTAGCTCCAGAGTCCTTCTATGGGCCCATCAGCCTCAGACAGCATCACTGGGAATGACTGTTGTGTAACTCCAAACATCTGCTTGCCTGGGCTGTGAATTTCCTTGAGGTCAGCAGCTATTGTATGGACGTGTGGTTAGCAAAGCCCAGCATATTACATACAAAGAACTAAGAATGTCTCTCATGCCCCTTTCTCCATCCTCCTATTGACATCACCATCCTTCCTTTGGTTCCTACAAAGACCAGCACCTTGATGAAAGGATTGCTTCATGGATTGCCTCTGGTGTGTGGCTTCTTGCCACACCTCAGGGTCTTCCTGTGTTCTGTACTGGGTGACTGCTCTGGCTCATGGGTTCCCCCACAGTGCACAAAGAGGTGTCAATCAGCAGATTCCCTCGGACTTCTTGCTAGGTTCCTCATTATACCACAGCCAATTTCAGTGCGTCATCATGGCCTACCATCCTGCCACGCAGGTTCCCCAAACCCTAGTTTGTCTTTGTGCGGAATGATCCACTTTAGTTTGTTTGCATTCTGCATGTGATCTTATAGAGCACTATGTCAAAAATCTCATTTTTAGAATAACTGAATGCTCTTGGTTTTAAACTGTTAGGAGTTGGGCGTAGTGCTCACACCTGTAATCCCAGCAATCAGCAGGATGACATAGGAGGATCATTGTGAGTTCAAGGCTAGCTTGGACTTCCAGGTAAATTCCAGGTCAAACTGGGCTATGGAGAGACATTGCCTCAAATAAATGAATGAATAAATAAATTAATTAAACTGGTGGGAGTCATAAAATCCAACATCCAGGTCAAAGCAATATTAGTCCAAATAGCAGCTTAGTCACAAATATCTTAAATAATTACTTATATCTTCATTTTATATATAAATATATGGACGATGTCTTCTACCTCCATGCTCCCTCCAAGAAACGGAGTTTCTTAGAGGATGCATTTGGGTGGAGAGGAGGGTAGACAAGAAGCCAGGCAGACAAGGAATTGAGTGCTCATGCCTCCAAGGATTCACACACCTTTCCTGGGCAGGCTATCCTAAGACACCTTGCTACCAAAGCCAGCCTTAGCCCCAAGACACTAACACAGCAGCTACTGTCTTCTTGTCCACCCTGTGTCCAGGCTGCTGAGAAGAATCCATGAGTTGCACTGTTTCTGGTACCCATGGGGCAGCTGTGAATCCATGCCCCAACAGGCAGGGATGCTGACGTGTGTACTGAGAAGACTTACATTGAGCTCAGTCTCCTCGCACTCATTCCTCTGGAGGGGCGGCAATGATGGGCTGCCAACTCCAGTGGTGGTGACATGTTCACATTCTCCTGGAAATCCAGAGTCTGTGCCAGTGTGGCTGAGGTGGCTGGTAGTTGGAAGGCTCTGGAACCAGCACCAAGTGCAGCTGCCTCCATGCAATGTGGAGAAGCAAAAGTATTTATGCTTTGTGTTCTTTGGGGAAGAAAGGACCAAGTGAGCAGGAAGAGTCATGCTGCCATTTTATCCATTTATTACATACAATATTAAGGCACAAGTTTAAGCAGCAAAGAATAGGAAAGTCTTTGGCAGAATAACAGTATCTATGTTCGCTGAGGGTGGGGACCCGGGTGTTCTTTGATTCCCCTCTCTGCACACACACCCATCTGGCAATACACCTCTGTATACCACCCTTCAAATCAGACCAGCGTCAAGAAGATGCCAAAGGTTACACAGATACTAGAGCATGTTGGGAAGTGTGGCACCTGCACCCAACACAGCAACACACACGCAGGTAGGAAGGACAGTGGCCCCATGACTCTCAGAGTGAGCTGTGTGTGAGTACCTGTGTTGGCCTTTGCTTTGCAGAATTTGACACAGATTCTGTAAGTATCTCACCAAGGAGGCCCGACCATCCCTCCTCAAAGGGGAAAGCCATCTCATTCAAATAAAACAACTGTGCGTGATCTGTTCCCATTGTGCCTTGCAATAAATACTCCCAGGTGTGTATCTGAGAACAGAATCCTAGGGGAAAATCACATGTAAACATGACACTGGGCAGCAAAACGTTAGAAGCTAATGCAAGAAAAAGCTGCATATGTACTGCCTTATATAGAGGGCAGCACCTTAATTATGTAAGGAAGCAGTTTCAACAAAGACATAAAACCTCAGTCACAACATAATGACAATAACATGCACTTAAGTATGTCTCTGATTTACATAATACCCACCTGGTGTTCATATGGAAGAATATGCACTTAGCCTGTACTATAAGTGGAGCTGTAAACACATATGAGGTATGGCAAGAGGAGTGATTTGTAAGTGAATCCCCCCGAGCTGTGTTCTAACAAGTATCCTCCATCCGTGAATGGCCTGATCAGAGGCTCTGAGTCTGAAGCTTTGTTCCAAGACACTTAGGAATTTTTGTGTTGTCTTACTTGCCATCTGTATTCATTCACCTGTGCTGTGAACAACTTGGGATTGTTTCCAAAACTAAAAATCCTCGAAACACAAAGTTGTGTTTGTTCTTGTTTTTGTTTTTTGTTTCTGCCTTGAATCAAAGGAACATGCCAGAACCTGAAGGCCAATTTTATAAAGATTTCCAAATGTTTGAGTAGCTGTTTGTGGAACGTCCTGGAATAATCCCAAAGGGAGACCTCTCAGCCACATGAAGGAAGACAAGGTGGGGTAAAACGCTTGGATTTTCTATTTATTAAGAAAAGAAATTTTACCTCATATGTACGTACTTATATGTATGTATGAGTATGTATGTACGTATGTATGTATATGTATGTATGACACACACACATCATAATATACCATTAAATTACTAAATAAGAAAAGGGTATACTACTCAAAGAGGGAAAATATTGCTCACTAATTCCACAAGAAGATCATTTACTGAAATGCTGACCATTGCATACTCTTGGCTAACCAGCATCTGGTAACTTCTGAATTCTTCTGCCCATTTCACCAGGAGACACGTTAGAGGAAATCCATTAAGCATTCCTCTCATCAAATGAAGACATTTTAAACATATCAATAAAATGAAAAGAAGAATAAGAAGATAGACAGCCCACATTCATAAGGCAGGTAAGACCACAGCCATCTCAGCTTTGGTGGACTGGTCGTTCTTGGTCTTCACCACCCTGAACATTCATGAGCTCTCCCTTCCACTTGCTTTGAGGCTGCTTTGCTTGGATCATACAGAGAACACCTCCATCTGCTCAGATGCAGGCAGGATCTAATGCGGGAAGATGGTTTGGAGACTTTGGTGTTCTTGGTTTTGGAGAATGTGACTCCTGGCTCAGCACAGCTCTGGGCAGTCTACATGTGAGCTGCCTGCCTCAAAGTCTTTTCAAACCCCCTTTCTTCTTCATTGCCTCCTAGGACTCCAGCATCATGTTAGTCTCCACACAAGTCTCTGAGACACATCAGGCTGTGGGGAGGAGTGTTTCTCAGCCCATCAACACTTGGCATGACCATGTGTCAGCCACTGCATCAAGGGGGAACAGGTGGCTGGCACCAACCTACTTCTCTGTAGGGGACCCACTAAGCACCTCCTCCCTCGGCATCAGAACCACTAAATTCCCTGTTCCAAACTCAAAACTCATTGGGAGCAACTGTCTTGATTTCCACTGCTAGTGCTGCATAGTGAAACACACACACTCCAAGGGGCAGCCTTTGCAGAGCTGAAGCAGCAAGCGGCTGCATGGCTCTCTAGCCCCAGCTGAAGCTGGGAGGAACAGGGCAGCTTTGCCCTGTGGGCGCGGTGGGAGCATGTTGAGCTCCACATGGCCACTGGCCACCAGCTTCTGGGAAGCAAAAGGGACAATCTAAATGCTCTTCACGTGCTCTGAAATTTTTGGAAGAGAATGTTTTCCCCAACAGCTCTAAACAGTGCTTATTCTCCCTTATAGAACCATCTACTTGGATACAATGCACTGTTAGAGATCTGACCTCAGAAACTTCTACATTGCACACAGGGCCCGGCAGCATGCAGACATCACCACACAGCCTACTCAGGGAAGAGGCAGGATTATGCTTGCCTATTTTACCTCAAACCGAACCTTTACCATTCCTTCCTGAGACAGGACCCTCAAGTTCAGGATCAGATGCCCCTGGCAAAGTCTGAAGATAAGTCTCAAGTCAATGAGGAAGTAACTTTTGGGTGTACTTTGAAGTTGTGCTTAGAAATGAGCACAAACACCTCCATCCCTGTCTTGTATGGATGGGTAATTACAGAAGTTCTCGACTCGGTTCTATTTGTCATGCCCCCAGAGATGTAGCAGCTTGTGTGCGCACACACATATGACAAGGGACCACAGAGTGCCTAGGCATTACACTGCATGTGCAGCCCACGGTTTAGACTTCTCTTCTGAGCCTTTGCTTTAAGCCCTAGCTTCTTAGGGCACTGAGGCTTTGAGAGGGGACACAGTCACCTGAGCCTTGTTGCTGTATCTGTGCAGTCACATGACTAAACTTGGTTTTGCTCCCCTAGGGCTTTGAGGATAGTCAAAAAGTACTTACCATAGTCCTTGCATATAATCAATACTGTAGAAAATCTACATAGCATTGTTTTTCTCAGCGTCAGATCAGATTCTGTGATCTACTCAGAGCTCAAAGTAGCTGCCCAGTGCCTGCAACCCATTATGCTCTAGTAAGCTAAGCTTCTGGCCTGGTAGAACTATAAAAGAAGCAATTTGACAGGAGCCCCTTTCTCAAGGCAGAGTCTTAGCAGGCTGCAAGAATACTGGATGGACAAAGCCTCTGTACCATTGCCATTGGAGCCTGAAAAACAACTGTTTCCCAAGTGCTCTGACAACTGCAATGCTTGCCAATGCAGAGGGACCTAGAGCAGAGGGAGAGCTCCTGTCCACGTGTGCTGATGTACCAGCACCTGAGAGCAGGCTTCAGGATAAACCAGACTGAGACACTTGCCTTGACCCACTGGTGGAGAGACAGCTTAAGTGGGTTGGTGCAGACATGGAAGAGGGGCTGGAAGTGCAGAACTGTTTTCCATCTCTGCGCCCTTCACTTTCCCTAGTTCATATGCAACATTAGCAGGCGATAGTATGTATGCCCTTAAGAGTTTCAAGCTGCCATCAGCTGAACTTCCTTCATCCTTGCAAAAAGTAGGGGGGAACTTATCATATGTCTATATTCAGCCCCCTCTCCTGCTTTCCACACAGTCTCCCCACACCACAGAACACCTGTAAGCTTGTTACTAGGGGTCTCAGAGCTCCCTCGGTTTCCCCTTCTGTGCAATGCCCTGGTGCTCACTGTGAGATGAGAAGAGGTAAAGCAAAGCCAGGTGGCACCAACCTCCACGGGCATAGCTGGGGAGATCCCATCTGATCCGAGGGACGGCTCAGAGGTCTACTGGCCAACAGCACTCATTTTCTACCTCTCCTTTGTAGCTGACACCTCTCACCATGCCTCCCCCAAGGCCTCTTGGGAAAGCGGTATTTCTACAAGGGTGTTTGTAACCCTGCAACCACAGTCCTGGAAGAAATGACCTAAGCCAAGCTTCCCGGGCATGGTGTCTTCCGTGAGGCATTTATGGGGGACTTTATAGTCAGAGCTAGAACTCTCCCCTTTCCCTAAAGGAGGTCTGAGGAAAGGGCCTGGGAAACCCAGATCCCTCGGATCTGGGGGATGATTGGGGTCTTGCAGGGCCAATGGCCACCTGATTAGCTTCATGTCTTTCCCAAGCCAATACCTCCTGTACTTGAACTGGAAATCAGTGTTCATAGCAGTGTTTATAAAAAACGGTCTCAGCAGAGGCTACAAAGATCCCCCCTCCCCGTTTATTTGGGCTGGCTCATTTCCATTGAATTTCTGCCTCACTTTGAGTAAATTGTTTTCCATGTACAGCCTTGAAAAACCTGACCACGCTGTGTATATACTGACCTGACAAGCTACGAAACAAGTTGATAGCAAAGAAGTGAGCAGAGATGCCTGTGTGCTCAGTAACAGCAATCACAGCCAAGCCCAGGAGGGGTGGTGGTGAACGGGCTATCAAGCCCCGCATACAAGACAGTGGTCCAGGGGCAGAGCGAGACTCCGGATGTCACCCAGCCAGCTGTGCATGGACTGTCCTCAGTTTCCCAAAGCATCATCCTGAGTGTCCGCATCCAACATGACAATGGGGTGGAACTACAAAGCCCCTTCTAAAGGAGCTGATGGGAGAGATATTGAGACCAGTGCCGTGATGTTGCTGCAACATGTCAATGACCCATGGACTCCTGAGCCTCACCCAAGCTTCCCTAGCTCAGGCCCAGCGAGGAAGCAGCCAGCAAGGACTCTGTCTTACTGGGCCTGGAGGAACAACGACAGTTCTCCTAAGTCTCACACTTAAGGGACTCTGTTCTGTCTTATTAAACACAAGAAAACAAAATAAGGACCAACAACAAAATAAAATTAGAGAAAGTAGAGCAGACGTTGAGAAACATGGAGAAGTTATGGTAGATGAGGACCAAGGACATCACGTTCCCATACTGTTTAGAAATTATCTCTGAATCCAAAAAAATAAAGAAACCTCTGCTTTTCTGAAAACATGAATGAATAAGTACAATGGTGAGAAGACTGCCTGAGGAATTTCCCCATCACCACTGGATGCTACACACACACACACACACACACACACACACACACGGTGCTCCATGATGGCATAGTGATATTGCATTATGCCAAGATGGGCTCCAGAAATTGCTAGCAGGATCTTCTTAGACCAAACATGCTAAGAGGCAAGGAAAATGGGGCTATTCCAAGAAGGTCCATGTTATGTTTTATCCGTTTGTAACCTGAGAACGGGGGAACACAGAGCCTCCCCAACACATACAATTTCTCTTCAATGAAAAATGCCATTTACTATTTCTTCTTAACTTGGTTCCCAACCTACATGCATCACTTCTTCCCCCATCTGTAATAAAACTCCATAGCGTTCTCTTTACTCGCAGACATGTAGGTGTGAGTGTGTGTGTCACATTTATAGAAACAGTTCTTATGAATCTGAAACCTGTCAGTTCACATCATTCCTGGTTTCACATCTGCTACCTTCTCGATCTTTCTTCTCCCTCTCCGCCTCTTTTCTTCTTTGTCAAAATTGTGGTATGGAAAGGGAAGGCAGTTAGATGAGCACTTCCATCATATCTCCATCTGGGAACTCAGGCTTGTGCAACAAACTGCTGACGCGGCCTCTGTGGTCCACTGACTTTCCATGGCCAGGAGAGTTCTCTGCCAAACAGAAGGCAAATATGAGCAGCCCACATCTCAGAAGGTGCCTGGACTTTACACAACCTTTCTAATATGGACCTACTATATCCAAAGCTGTGGCTCACCCAGGAGTCCTCCCTTAAGTTACTTATCAAGTATTTGGGCTCAGGAACAAGTAACTTAAAAGGTACTTCTCCTGGGGAAGGCTAAATTAGAATGCACTTAACATCAGGATGGACTCCAACTAGGCACTTTTTTTGGTGTGGTAATAGACTAGAAATGTCTAGACACATGTTAGTCCCCTAACAATGAAGAGCATGCACAATGTGGAGCCAGAGATGACAGGACTGAATCATGGGAGCTGACTAGTGTGTCTGCTCTCTACCCAGAGCAGTAAGACTCCTTCCTGTGGGTCACACAGTCCCGGCGAATCTCAGGAAGGGTGTAGGAGAGGCGGGGGCCACATACCTAGTTTATCCACAGTCCCTTTGGCCGCTGGGTGTTTCGGGATTGGGCTGTTGGAAGGGGTGGTGCTCAGCCTGCTGCGGTTGGGAAGGGAGGCCATGTTGGGCCAGAAGAGCTCAGTGCTCTTGTCGGTCTGTGTGCTGCTGTCCTTACTGCCTGTCTTGGCATGGGTACTACTGGTTGAAGTTGCAGGAATCGGAGGGGACAGTGCAGAGGCAGGTGAGCTCGCCAGCAAGGGGACAGAAGTATGTTCATGGTGCTCCTTCCCCAGCAGCAACCCTTAAGATAGAAGAACAGCCTTTCAGTCATTCTTTGTGTGAGTCTGTGCATGCATGCACTTTCGGTTCTAGGCAAGCCCAGCTATACCCAGCTTTTTATATGAGTACTGGGGATTGAACTCAGGTCCTCATGCTTGCCTAATAGCTATGGCAACTTTGGAGCAAAACAAAATCTTTGATACAAAGTCTACAGTAATGGTGATTGAGCTAGTGACAACTCCCTAGTAGATGGAGGAGGGGAAGGTCACAAGACCCTCACCTGAAATTGTAGTCATTGTTCCCACCTGCCCTCTCTGTAGCTGCAAGTAATCTTGGGAGAAGCTAGATTACATAGGAGGTAGCAGGTTGACTAGAAGTGGGTCTCTATGACCAGCTTTTATAAGGTCACCGGCCAGGATGGGGTACACTTTGTGGTGATGCAGCTGCCTTCATCATGGGTGAGTCACCCATGCTCCTGTACGTAATCCCAGTGAACTCACTGGCTCACCAAAAAGGGTTTTGGTGCAATTGTACTTTGGCCTGTCATCTGACACCAAAACAGACTTGTGTTTTCATCTCCCCAGGGAAAAAGTTTCCCAGGACACCATCTCTCCTAGATATCGATCAATCAGGAAGGTGGACCCTGACACTTCTACCTCCTTCCAATGATGGGACAAGATGGAGAGAATGTGAAGCCCTGTGCAATAGCCCATGAAGGTGTGCCTCTGTGTGAACCTAAAGTCTCTCTGTTTCTGTGACACCTGGACACCAATCACATAACCAAAAGGAATAGTAACATAGACAACAAGGCAATTCTTCCTTTAGTCCTTGCCAATCAGGCCTGGTGCCCACATGGCAAACACTGAGATGCAGAGATATATGCCTCAGAGCATGTCACACATGGACATCTAGGGAACTTTCTATCAAAGCTGAGCCACTTCAGCTTAATTATCAGACCTGTCTACGGTATTGTCCCATCCTGCCACTGGGCTGGGATCTAATTGTTCATGCAATGGTCTTTGATGATCCCAGCTGCTGTCCACGCTCACCCTCTTTGATATACAGGGGCTATTGGGGCCAGCAGTGGAGGGACTTTAAACAGATATTGTGGTTGGGAGCCTTTGAACCCACACAGAGATGAGCTTTGTGTGGGTTCATATGGACGCTCCTATCACGTTTGGGCAATGTAACCAGGCTCCTCTGGGGCCCTCATTAGGGAAAACTGGCTCTGACCTCAGCAGCAACACAAAAGCACATGCTGAGCTCATATATCAAAAAAGTATTGGACTCCTATGTCTGCCAGCATAGGGAAGGGCACAGAAGACATGGATACTGGCTACTTCCTCTCTAAGCCGCACCCTTACTCCAGGAAAGCAGCACACTTGTGGACTTCCCAATGTTCTGCCTGCAGCCAATAACACAGAAAAGCCCCTGATCCTTGAGAGCACTTCTCCCGGCTCCCCTTCCCCATTATTTCCCTTGGGCCTTTCCCATCCCATGGGTGATGCATGGGTACTACAGAGGAGAGGAAGCATGGGTGCATCACCCCCTGGTCCAGGGCAAAGCCCTGTTCAGAGGCTGGACGTCTTGGCTTGTTCATTTAGGACATTTTGGGCTGCTCCTATCCATTGTATTGATAAGAGTCAAACCAAGTCTACCAGCTTCTCTGCTGGTGTGGCATCTAGAATTTACACAGTGCTTTTGCATATCTCACTTAATGCTCACAATCCACTAGGATGGATTTACTCTCCATTTTAAAGATGCATAAACTGAGATATGGTGGCATGCCCAAGCCCTAGAGCAGCAGGGAGGTCAGTGCTGAGCTTGTGGGGCCTTGCTTTCCTGGTCTATGGCTCACCTATGCTCCCTTTCCAGGGCTTCTCCTCCTTCTTCTCTTCAGCCAGCTGGCTACTGGTAAGAGAGGCCTGGCGGGAGTGTGTCCCAGTGGCTGAGGCAATGGAGGGCACAGAGCGTGCAGGCCTCAGGCTGGAGGAGTCTGTCTTCCCAGCATCTTTACGAGATCGCTGCTGAAGGACCTTTATCATGGCATCTTTCTCTATGATTTTGGCATGGAGGTTTTTAATACTGTAGAACAGAACAAAAGTGTTATTTAAATATCATTAGGTAGAACACCTCAAACATGGGCTAGAGAGAATGCTCAGTGGTTAAGGCACTCTCCTGCAAAACCTAATTCCCCAGTACCCGTGTAAAGCCAGATGCACAAACTGTCACATGCATCTGAAGTTTGTCTGCAGTGGCTAGAGGCCCTGGCATGCCCGTTCTCTCTCTGCTTGCAAATAAATAAAAATATTTTAAAAAAATTGTTTCAAAAAAGAAAAAAGAAAAACCTCAAACATTTTTCTCAGTCCATGTCTTGGAACTTAATTATTCAGTGATGTGGAGGTCAAGTGTAGTACAAGCTTCAAGTACTTGAAATCTGCAAGCTGTATAAGGTGAATCTTCCACAACAAATCCAACAAGTGCAGCTTTGCTGGCACCTCAGGAGACTCAGGGACTCCCAGGAAGAGCTGGAGAATAACTGTGGTCATCTGCTAGGGACTTCCTGAACCAAGCTGCTCAGTGACCAGTTTTGATGGGTATATAGTAGGACAGGACGAAACATGGGCTCACAGAAACTCTAGCCCCAAACAAGTGGGTTTCCAATTACAGTCTCTCTCTCTGCTTTCAAAGAAAAAAAAATGAAATGGCCAGGTTCTTTGAAGAAAAATGAATTTTTACTCAATGGATGGCCAAAATTGAGAAGCAGTAGGTAGCCAAATTCTTTTCCTAACTTGGTAGAAACTTGCTAGTCCTTGTGATAGTGTCACTATGCAGCTTTACTTTTACATCAGCACCCAGAAGGGCTCAGCCCTCCTGGGGCATCTCAGGTCCTCAGTGACATCCAAAACCTGTAGGAAATCATGTGTGCCCCCTGAGGAGTGCCTTAGCACATAAGCTCTACACATAACTGGCTTCAAACCTCTGGACCTTTGGGACAGGATTTGTTTCTCCTTTCCAGATGTCCAGAACTAACAAAACATCTAAATTCACCCTGTCATTACACTGCCTGCACCTTAGTTGTCCTCTGAGGCCCCTGACAGGTGGAGCCACCTGCTAGGGTGCTGTTCCCACCCCCTTCTCTCAGAGCAGATGGGACATTCTGAGCCTAACACTGACAGTCCTCAGAGCAGGGCATGAGGCAGCCTGTCTGGAGGGATAGAGTGGTATACCCATTTGGGTCTGAAGGCACAGTAAGCAGCGTCACGTGGCTGTCCCTTACGTGTACTCCATGTCCTGACATCTCCTGTTGGCCTGCACCACATCCTCCTCGTCCTGCCAGATGTGGGTCTCCAGTGAGTTCTCACCGTAGCTGCCATTTCTCGAGTGGTTGATGATTGTGGTGTCCCTGGGAGCACAGGACACACACTGGATCACAGCAAGCCTTCTTGTTTGGTTTTCAATGCAAACAGACTACAGATGGAGAGGTTAGTATTTGTTCTGAACTGGGATGTCCTCCTCACCGTCTACAGGAACTGAAGGATGCTCCAGCTCCACCTCCCCCACTCACTTATAGTCCTGGGCAGGTGCCAGTAGGTGAATGCATGGGAAGAAGGAACCATAGCACACCATGCTGGAAATGCCCTACAAACTCCTCCACCCTCCTGCTCTCTCCTAATCTCAGCCAATTCTCCTCCTCCTCCCCAACTTGTTTCCCAAGGAAAACAAAATAAAATTGTCAGCCTCTTCTGCTAGCAATGTTGTGTCCTAAGCTATGTGGCTCATTACAGGTAAGTGGATGGATATTTAGAGATTCAACCTACTACCACATGAAGTTAACATTATTGTCATATTTGTTAGTGACCCTATGCTTATACTGTTCATTCTGGCTCTATCTTTTTCTTTCAATCAGAGTTCAAGCTCTGCCTCTATGTATCAATAAAATGGGGTTCAATGAATACTTGACATGGAGATTGGTCCTCTCCAATAGTGAGGCCCCAAGCAGAAGTCTTCCTTCCCATTTGTATCCTGCCACCCTCCCTATCTTATGAACCCTGCTGAGTGTTAGGTCATTTGAGAGCAGCAAATAGTCTGGTTCCAGGGTAGCAACATGCAGAAGACAAACACTCGGTCTTAAAAGCTCAATGGAGTTGGGTGGAGAGAGTGGAGTAACAGATATAGGTAGATGAAAAAGCAGTTAGCTAAACATAGGGATCTGAAAAGAAGTAGTTCAAGAGAACTATTCCTACCACTGCATTTTAAAAATTAAACCAGTTCTTATTAACAAGGTAAGTAAAAATACAGCAATGGAGCCATCTACCTGATACGTGAAAGAAACACAGTGATGCCTCCTCTCATTACCTGAACATTAACCTCATCAGAAATGCCTGGCCAGAATACATCCCTGATACTGAGAACCTACAACAGGGGTAGTCATGAGCCCTAGGGGTGTAACGTCTGCCAGTGTCTGGCTAAATGTATATACTATGCTCACCAAACTGCCCAGTAAACACTTCTCTTAATGTTCATACCCATATATTAATGCTACTCTCACTTTTGATTAGAGAAGCTTTTCTTTTCAGATGGTAGTGACATTGGGATGACTCAGAAGGCACCATGGTGTTCAGCACTAAAATATCTCTATCACATCTTCTAAGGCTCAGGGTCCATTGTGGAAAAGGTGGTGGAAAGAATGTAAGAGCCAAAGGTGCTCCTCCAGACACAAAATGGCCTGGATATCCATGACCTTGCAGTGCCTGACACTACCTACACAAGACCATAGTAATAGTAGGAAAAGATCATGACATCAAAATAAAAGAGAGACTGATTGAGAAGGGAGGGATATGATGGTGAGTGGAGTTTCAAAGGGGAAAGTGGGGGAAGGAAGGGAATTACCATGGGTTATTGTCTACAGTTATGGAAGTTGTCAATAAAAAAGTAAATTAAATAAATAAAATAAAATAAAAATGTCTGGCCATCATTCACATCTCCTCGGCATCATATTCCAGTGCTACTCCAGTGGTGCAAAGCTTCATACTCCTTTTCAGAACACTGAGAGTCACCCACACCCCCATAAAAGAGGTTGCCTTTACCCTTCTTCGTGACAGCTACCAATGAGTGAGCACTTATGTCATGCAGAGACCAGCAGAGCATGGTGTGTGTGTTTTTAGGTCTTTCAGTGTGTTTACAGAGGACAAAACCAGGGTTAGTTGACATTTCCTAGAACACTGTGGGTGAATGATGGAAAGGGATTCAAAACCAGAGAGCAGTGACTCCCAGGTCCTTAACCGTGCCCTGCACTCCTGCAGTCTTCAGTTGTCCTTTGGAAAAGGACTCAGCAAAGACACAGACAGATCAGCACATGAAAGGGCAAAGATGACAGCATGGCTGAAAATATACCAGAAAAGTAAATCCGAGAGACGGCCAGCAAAGTGCTTTGCACATGCTCATAGAACTACAAACTCACCATAGGGTGTGTACAAAAAGCCTACACGGGGATTAGTGGTTAGAAACACTTCCTATCAATTTACTTTGAAAAATTTCACCTAGAGCCAGAGACAAATTCTATACTGCCAAGTAAGGTAGCAGGCACACCAGATGAAAACAACTCAGACAGCAAACACCCGAAAGCCTGAAAGGAATATTGCATTGCTTCAAAATTTGTAACGTTTCAACACTTTGCCCACTTACAAAACTGAGCTCCATCTCTAAAACTTCTGATCAATAGTGGCAAGATCCATAAAGATGGCAAGAGTGGTTCATGAACAAGAACCATATTGTTTGTTTAGAAATCATTACATTTAAATGCAAAGCATGCATAGATGGCTGGAAAGTCAAAATCAAAATCAAAAACAAAAACTGCCTATAAACAGTTATTTTTTACCCACTTATCTGCAACCCTTCAGCATATACAAAGGTACTCAAAATTTCAACCGATCTCAAAACATGCTTCCTTCTTCTCCCCCACTCTCCCTTGTATCACCAGACTTGCCATTTTGGAACTAGTGAGGTTTTCTTTGGAAAGAACATGAGGTTGTAGTTAAGTATCGAAGCACCTCTGAATGCATCCCCAGCCCTCCTGTGAGTATGGGAAGGAGTTAAAAACTCTAAAAGGTAGTTCTCATAGCGGTTCAACAAATATGGAGGAATGGTATAAAGGACTCCATCTGTTCATCCAGGACTCCAAAGGCAGCAGAGCATGAAAACAGCAGGGCTGGGGATTCCCACAGAGCCCAATTCTCTGGGAGAAGAAGGAAGGCTAGGCTTAGACTACATGAATGGATGATTGTTGTGGGGTCCTATGGTCCCATGTACCTCACAACCTCCCTGTGATACAGCAGGATCCATGCTCAGGCTATGAACCCTCTATCCTTAGTTGTGCATTCCAGTTGCCTTCATCCTTTTGGGTCCCATGATCCCCAAGAGATATCTAAAAGCAAAATGTGCTGAAACAATGATGGTACATGAAGTTTCTGTAACATTCTTTCAGACTATCCATTCACACCACTATAGGGCCTTTATATCCTCACCCAGAAGAATGTTGTTGGTTGCCTGCTCATAACCAGACCAGAGTTTTAAAAATTCCATTTCCTGTTTGAGACCCAGGTCACTCAAAGGGGCTTGTCCAAATCACACCTCACTGTCACAGGGGAGCAGCCTGGGGCACGGATATTACCCTGGGCAGTACCCTCCTGGGAAAGGCAGTTCTAGGACAACTGCAGAGGGTGCGGCATTAGCCTTACTCTGCCGCAAAGGCCAGATCTCTCACCACAGCCGCTCTCTTCCTCGAAACAGAGATCAGCTTCACAACATGACACTGAAGACAACATTGTATTGACGATAGACCTTTCCCTGGGCTTCACTACCTTCATCCTCATTGATGGCAGGGATCAACTGCCTTCACCTCTCCCCCCACAACTTTGGGATTCTCATTCCCAGAACCCCACTTTCTACATGGTCTGGCATGTTTCCTCACAGCCACCACACACAAACAATACAAGGTACTAGAAAGAGTCCAAAGAGGTCACTTTCCACAGGGGTCTACAGCATCCCAGGTGTGAGGATACTGGTCATCTGAGCCCACACACTGACACTGCCATCTCCAGGGCCTGAGTACACTGCTAGTAACTCTTTCCAACTTGAGTAATGACCCCAGAAGCCCATAAATAGCTTACCAAGTGTCCTGTCATCCCAGCCATTTTGGCAGGTCTTCCTGAACTCATCTTAGGAGAAATAACACCTTCTTAGGCAATGAGAAATAGCTTTAAAACCAGATACATCCTCATCTTTTAACTTCTTGCCAGCTTTACACTCCCCATCCAAAATGGGACAGACAACACCTCTTATTTATTAAGATGGGGACATGGCTTAGTTGGTTAAGTGCTTGCTGAATGAGTGATCAGGACCCAAGGTCAAATCCATAGCACTCACATAAAATGCCACGTGTGGTGATCCACACCTGTAATGTCAGTGCTGGGAGGTGAAGACAGAATCTCAGGGGCTCACTGACTAACTCGTCTAGCTGAGTCAGTGACCTCTAGGTTCAGTGAGAGTGTAAAGCAATTGATGAAGACACTGTCATCCACCTCTGGTCTCCACATACATGCCCGCATTTGAACACATATGCACATGTATACATACCATATGCTTTCCAAATATACTGAGCCTAAGCCTTGGAGAATTGAAAACTACTCCAAACTAAACACCCAAACATGACTTCTAGGGTGAAAGACAGTGAGGGGTGGCCCATCCAAATGACCAGCCTCCCCACCACCCAGCAAGTGGGGGTAGCAATCCTGCCTGAAGCTGAAGTCCAGCAACCCAAGACCAAGAAGGGTTGTGTTTCTTCTTCTACCAAGTGGTCTTTTGAGTTGTTTATAGTTACAGGAAGAATAAGGCTCTGTAAAGCTGACTCGTGGGAAAGTAAAGTAACAGAGGCAAACTCCAGCAGCAGCAGAAAACAACCTCAACATGTGACTTGAGCTTTAAGTCCAATCTCCACATGATCTGAGGCGCAATGCTTTCTATCCGCATGACCTGGAACCAGCCCATGTGCCTCCTTTGGCCTCACTTTCTCTCTTTGTAAAGTGAGAATAAGAGTGCTAACTGCTTGCAGGGCTGCTTTAAGGATACTTTTTTTTTTTTTGACCCCAGTGTTAAAAAGAACCACAAAATATATTTTCTTAACATTGCTCTTAAAGATCTCATATGGAGCCAGGTGTGGTGGCACAGGCCTTTAATCCCAACACTGAGGAGGCAGAGGTAGGAGGATCTCTGTGAGTTCAAGGCCACCCTGAAACTACATAGTGAATTCCAGGTCAACCTGGGCTAGAGCAAGACCCTACCTCAAAACAAACAAACAAACAAACAAACAAACAACAAACAGATCGCACAGTATTTCACTGTGTGGATGCCCTTTAGATTATTAAATAAAATCTCCTCTTGTTGGACTCTGGGTTGTTTTAAATGTATTGATACTCTCAACAACATTTGGTTGAATATCCTTTTGAGACAAGGTATCAGATCGTAGTTCAGGCTACTCTAAACTCACTATGTAGCCTAGGCTAGCCTTGAACTCATGGCAATCCACCTGTTTCAGTCTTGCAAGTAGTTGGATTACAAGTGTCACCACACCCAGCCTTGTTACTTTTTTTGTTTGTTTTTAGGTTTTTTTTTTTTTTTTTTTGAGACATGACCTACCTATGTGCTGTGTACCCAGGCTACACTCGAACTTTGCATCCTCCCGCTTCAGCCTCCTGAATGCTGGGATTACAGGTGTGGGTTACACCCACCCATTTGTTTTGCAGTATTTTCCAGTATGCTCTTCTGGCCAACACTGAATGTCATCTCACCTCTCGGCGGCAGCAGTGGCTGCAGCGCTCATGGCAAAGTGTCGGATGGTGCTCTCCTCCAGGTACTTCTGCTCCCATTTAGTCATGTCAGCCTCCAGAGCCAGGATCCGTTCCTCCTTCTCCCGCACGAGTTCCATGAGGGCTGGAGCATTATATTCTGGCATGCTGGCTGGCTGGCCATTGCCATGTTTCTAGAGAAGCAGAAGTAATCTTGTGATGCTTAAAATAGACTGTAAGGTGGACCATACACTCCTGCAGCATTCCACAGAGTATATATAGTCCATATACAACAGCATGAGCCCGTGTTCCCTCTCTCCAACAATGGGCCACCTGAACTCACTGGATCCAGACGCTGTATCCCTCTAGCTCACTGAATACACAGCTCTGTAAAATCCTTCAACAATCTCAGTCCTGAGACACTGAATTAAGGATTCAATGTCTTTCAGCTAATCCACAGTAATTGGGATTCAAATCCAGGTCTGGCTGCACAGCTCAAGGTGTGACAGAAAGGAGTTTATCCAAGACCATGCAGTTAATTCATATCAAAGGTAAGAACTGGATTCTCTACCGGATTCCTGGTCTAGGGCACTTTCTCCAGAATCCTGGGAAATAATTTAATTCCACTTTGTTTTCCCCTAAAGCTGGGAACTAAAAACCAAAAGGCACACTTCGTGTTGGGAGATGCCCTAACACACAGGCTCTACCTTCTCAAGACCTGCCCTGTTGAGAACAGAGAAGCCAGTAAGATAAAGCACGTGTAGGTGGAAGATCTCTAAGGCAGGACAAGCTCATTTTTCAGCCTATTCTTTTCCCCTGTGTCAGGAAAAGGAAAAGAGGTGGATATTACCTGGACTTTTTCCAAATTGAGGACAGTCATGTTACAGACTTTTCTCTTTAAGTAAGGTATGGTATCTCCTCTAAAAATCATGACTATAGTGCTAGAGAGATGGCTTAGCGGTTAAGATGCCTGTCTGTGAACCCTAAGGACCCATGTTTGACTCTCCAGAACACACATAAGTCAAACGCACAAGGTTCCTCATGCACACAAGGTGGTGCATACAGTTGGAGTTCAATTGCAGTGGCTGAAGGCCCTGGTATGCCAATTTCCTCCCTCTCTCTCTCTCTCTCTCTCTCTCCCTGTTATAAAAAAAATCACCAGGCATGGTGGTGCATGCCTTTAATCCCAGCACTCAGGAGTCAGAGGTAGGAGGATTGCTGTGAGTTCAAGGCCAGCCAGAGACTACATAGTGAATTCTAGGTCAGCCTGAGATAGAGTGAGACCCTACCTCGAAAAATAAAAAATAAAATAAAATAAAATCACAACTATGGGGATCACAAATGTTCTAAGGAAGTTCTGACTTCCAGCAGCAGAGCATCTGAGGGTCTTTGGATAAGAGGCTCAGTCTGAATGTGAGCCTACTTTGCACCAAGAGGAGCTATTTTCCATCCATTGTAGGGTTGTTGGAAAGGTGAAAGGTATACGAGTGCTTTCCCCAGAACCATGCAATGGCCTAGACAAACAAAAGGGTTCGAGTCATCTAGCTAAGCCACCTTTATGGAGGAACTTCTATCTGACAGAAGAAAACAGAAGACTTACTAGCTTTTGAAACACACATGTTTCTATTCGGTAAATTTTTTTTTGTCATTTTTTTTTATGCAAGAGTGAGAGAGAGAGAGAGAGAGAGAGAGAGAGAGAGAGAGAGAATTGGTGTGCCAGGACCTCCAGCCACTATAATAGAACTCCAGACACGTGTGCCACCTTGTGCACTGGTGTCACTTTGTGCATCTGGCTTGCATGGAACCTGGAGAGTCAAACACGGGTTCTTAGGCAAGCACCTTAACCACTAAGCCATCTCTCCAGCCCTTTTTTGTAATTTTTTGAGAGACAGAGTAAGAGAGAGATTGAGAGAGAATTGGTACACCGGGGCCTCCAACCACTGCAATCAAACTCCAGACACATGCATCACCTTCTGTGCATGTGTGACCTTGCACACTTGTGTCACCTTGTGCATCTGGCTTGTGTGGGACCTGGAGAGTTGAACACAGGTTCTTAGGCTTCACAAGCAAGTGCCTTAACTGCTAAGTCATCTCTCCAGCCCTTATTCAGTATTTAAAAAAATATTTTATTTATTTATTTGAGAGAGAAAGAGGCAGATAGAGACAATGAGTACACCAGGCCTCCAGCCACTGCAAACAAACTCCAGATGCATGTGCCACCTTGTGCATCTGGCTCACATGGGTACTGGGGAATCAAACCTGGCTCCTTGGGCTTTGCAGGCAAGTGCCTCAACCACTAATCCACCTCTCCAGCCCTCTATTCAGTTTGTTAAAGCTCTAAATTACTCTACAAGTAGCAGCTTGCCAGTGACCAACATTTAAGTAAAAATAAAGTAGAAGGCACACATCAGTCCATGCTTGACCTTTTATAGGTCACAAACCCCATGTGGCCAGGTACCCAGTCACAGGCAACAGGATGGATGAGGTAGGCCTCCAAGATCTGAAGTTTCACTATTTTTTGAAACTTGTCAAGAAAGCTCTCATGGCCCCACCAAGTCACCGTCTATGCTTATTAGTTTCTACGTCAATCCCGTCTTTCACTATTTCAGTATTTTACTATTTCAGTTCATGTTTGCAATCTCCTGGACCTTACATGAGACCATGAAAACTCATCAGATACCATCCCACAACTCAGACCATCAAGTTATCTAATAAATGCACACATTTCAGCATTCAAGTGTACAGAGACCGCACGGTCTACTGCAGAAATAAGCCATTCAGAAAATTGAACTGAAGGTCGGACAGGACAGTGTGTGTCACCCATTTAGCTGGTTCCTGGATACTTACTGAGCGTATGCAGTGGACACAGCAGTGAACAATACAGATACAGTCTTTGCCCTCTGTGTGCTCCTTTTAAGGAATATCATAATGAGACACACAACTGTGAGCCGGCCCTTTAACATCCTTGGGTTTCATTTTCTTTTTGCAGGACATTCCCACCTTTTCTCATCCACCTCATAAAACTGCTATGAAAGCAATATATAAATATTATTTTGAGATCTGTGTTAAAAAAGATAAAATAGTGAATGCAGATTCTCCTCCCTTTTGTTTGTTTCTTGTTCATTTCACTTCCAGTTTCTAAGGATGCTGAAGTGCTAAGTCACCTTTGGTAGAGCAGTGATAACTTACAAGAACTGTTGTCTGACAGCCTGTTTGCTGCAAGTCCTGTGCCATCTTTCTCTCCTTTTCTCTTGAAATTAATGATGTTAAGAACTGCAGTGTGGGGCTGGACAGATGGCTAAGTTAAGGTGTTTGCCTGCAAAGCCAAAGGACCTCGTTTTGATTCCCCAGGACCCACATAAGCCAGATACATAATGTGGTACTGCATCTGCAGTTCGTTTACACTGACTGGAGGCCCCAGTGAGCCCCTTTTCTGTCTCTATCTGACTCTTTCTCACTCTTAAATCAATAAAAATAAAATACTAAAGAACTGCAGTGTGAAAAAATATATATATATTGGGGATTGAACCCAGGCTAGCACATCACTGCAGATTTTTAAAATTATAGCTGCAATTCTGAGATGAATCCAATGTCTTGTCTTTATTTTCTAGACAAGGATGTTGAGGCTCAGGCAGCTTACTCTCCCAAGGCTATACTCTGGTAGGAGAGGATGGCGCTCATCTTTGTAGTCTCTGTGAGTATGAATTACTCCAAACTGATGCAGGATCTTTGGTACTGTGCTCACTTCCAGGACACCTTACACGAACAACTGGTGACCCCAAGCTCTGTGTGGTTACAAGTGCCAGGTGGAGGATCAGAGCTGTTTCTTGCCATCAGTGGCCGAGCTCCTGGGTAGGGTGTTGACTCTATGCCACTGTCTCAGAAGTCTCTTCAGAAGAATCAAACCCTGGGGAACAGTGGCACCAGGGCCTGGTCTTACTGTTTCAGGGGAGTAAAGATGAGCCCGTGGCCCTGGATTTTGCTACCATGTGACCTTAGTATGATTTCTAAAGGAGGCAGACATGCCTCAGTGTCACAGGGCATGGAGAGACAAGGGGTGGTGTTGGGCTGTGGAAGTTGTCTTGAAGCTGCCCACTTCAGTGCCAGGAGGGGCATGACAGAGGATGACTGAGAAGAGGTTAGAGAGGCCCCGGGGACAGCCTTTTCCAGAGAGGCTGAGTTCCTCAGATGACTCTGTGTTCCAAAGAGTACCCCAGGTCACCTCTGGGTGTACCAATGGATCTGTTCACACTAGTTCCTGGGATCCAGACAATAGGTGACATGTCATTCTTGCAGTATACCCCATGGACTAGTGTGAAACTCAAGATTTATTTGATGGATGTTTTTGTAATACCATTTTTACCTTTTCTCATAAATTAATGTATGATTAATTGTAAAATCAGAAGTAAAGTTATGAAAGGAAAAAGTCAAATTAATATTTCTGTGTTTAATGAGTAGACAAAAACACAACAGGAAAGTCTATAAGCACATTTCATGTCATAGGAAGTAGATTAATATTGTCATTATGCAACAAACTAGTGCTATTTGTAAAAGATGCTGAGAATCAAAGTTCTGTTCTAGTCTGAAGACTGCCTCATCTGTCTGGTCTCATGTCAGCCAAACACCAGAAGTTCTGCCACCAGTTTCTGAAGAAGAGTGGAAAGTGAAACCAGGGTCATTTCTCTGGATAGTTCAATCCCGTCCTTGTCACAGCCTCTGAGCCTATCCGCAATGCTGCTCTCACTGGTCTAAGGAGGCACGGGGTAAGCATGTGTGGGGTGGACTATGGCCACAGCAAACTGTCCTCTGTGGCCATTATGGTATCTTTCAAATCTTCTTAATTAATTCATGACCAAGAGAGCAGACTTGAGTCTGATTTCACAGAACTTAAAATAAAAGATCCACTAATAAGTCATTTACCTATAGGGGGTGCATGTTAGCTGGTAAAGAACATTTTTCTAAAAATTGGGATGGCAAGATGGGGAGATGGTTCAGCCAGTAAAATATCTGCCTTACAAACATGACCTGAGTTAGATCCCAAGTCTCCATGTAAAAATGCTGGGCATGGTGGAGTGAGATGTAATCCTAGCCCTGGGAAAACAGATAGCCAGATCCTTGGGGCACACTGGCCAGCTACCTAATTGGTGAGTTCCAGGCCAGTAAGAGAACTTGCCTCAAAAGAAAGATGGTGCTTAAGGCACAACACCCGAGGTTGTCCTGACTTTGACATTCACCTGCACCCACAGGAACATACACAATTGTGATAAACCCATTTTTGTCAGCCAGAGATCCTAAAGGTCTCCTGTAGCAGACACAGAGCAGCCCTGCCCACACAGTGGGAAGGGGAAGATGTCAGTAACTAAGCAACAGAAAACTGCTGACACTCTCAACAGATGCCAGGATGTACAGCCGCTGCCTCATGGCACACCTAAGCACCCAGCATAAGTATGAGGAGGGTAGAGAAAGGTATATCCTTCCTGATGAACCAACACCCAAGCCAAAGTGTGGGAGTTCAGGGTAGGATTCTTTATTTTCTGGGTAATCTTGATGACATCACCTTTCTGGGCCAAGGGCATACCTCCAGAGGGAACTGCATGGGCTAGCCATGCACGAGGACCAAGCTGGCTGGAGGGCATGAGTTCAAGAGCTTCAAGAGTTTCAACCACAACCACTCAGCTCTTCTCAAAGATGATGCCATGGAGCCTCCTTGTGTTTGTTCCACTGGCATCCAGCTTCAGTGCACGGTGTTCACCAACTGCATAGAGAGCTTAGCCCACCTACTGGCTATAGTGCACAGGTCCAGAAGCACCTGCAGCAGAAGCCTCTGAACATCTAGGAATGGAGTGCTCTACAGGAATTTTCTCTTCACTGAGGATCATGTGAACCCTGGGCTGGCGTGTTCTACTCTGTACTTATAGCTAAGTTACATCACCAGCTGACACCAGCCAAGGAGACACAGGAGTAGTAGTACGTTATGGTCAGTATTACTTTTAGAGGTGGCCCTAAATGCCTTTCTCAGCATTACCCCTGACATTCAGTGATCACCAGGTCCTATAGTGTCACTCTCTTACTAGCTCTTAGTTGCAGCTAGCTCCTTCTTTGACTCCCAGTGCCACACTCATAGCCTTCAGGGCTCACCCCTGACTGGACTTCACAGTGGTCCGCTAGGCCTCAGGGTCTCTTTGACCAGTCACCTTACCCTCCAGTTAGGCTATCTCCTCCTCTCCAGCCTCCTCTCAGGGTGCTCCATCTGTAACTACTCTGGGCTTTCCATGGCCGCATAGCCCTCTTCTTTACATGTCCTCCACCTCTGTATTTTTACCCTGCATGCCCAACAAAATTACCAAAGTCTGGCACAAATATCCCCTCTGTGAAGTCATCCAACTTACATTTCCCACTCCCCGGCCTCAAGTCAATGGCTCCTTTCCTCTGCAAGGCTCTATGACTGCACAGAGCCTAATAGCTGGCCTTCAGAGGACTCAGGGGGGCTGCTCCATTCACCTGGCTTTTTGATTCACCCACCGGTGAGCCTGTCTCTCACCTGCTGGGTCCTCAGTGCATCCAGTTCCCTCTCCAGCCAGGTCCGCAGCCTGCGCTCCATTTGCTCTCGCTTCTCACATGCAGACTGCAGCTGGGTCAACGCCTGTTGAAGCTTCTCAACTTTCTCCACATAGGCTTGCTTCTCTCGTAGCTGAGCAAAGAGAGTGAACAGCGCAGAACTGAGACACGGGACTGTCATTAGTGGAGTGAAAGACAACCTGGAGAACCTACAGATATGTGCACTGCCCAGCTCCACCCCTTGGAAGTGCTAGGACACAAGACCATCTGGTATACCTGGCCAAGAACCTTAGGAAGAAAGAACCTGCTTTGAAGAATTTGGACAGCCTTGAGCTTAGTGATTGGTCACTGCTTAATAATTCCAGCACCTATAGTCATTGGAAATGAGGAAGTGCTTATCCTATAATGTTACACGAAAAATCCTAAATCAAAAAGCATATTATTACACTATGTCCTACTGATCCATAAAAAACAGACCAGACTTGTGGACATCCTCAAAAGAGTTTCAAAATTCTTATCGGTATGGCAGAATAGTAGTTTTGGAAAAACAATTAGGAATTTATTGTCTGTAATTTTCAATAATACATATATATTGTTTATATAAGAGAAATTATATGTTTAAGTGTTTTTGTATAAATGCATGCATGCATGTGTACACATTTATGTGTCTCTAAATAATTATTAAAATTTCTTAGTATAGATAACTATGGAATAACTTTCTTTCATAGCTGAGTAGATGTTATGTCTTCAAAGGTAGAAAGAGCACAATAAATACCCAACACAGGGCTGGAGAGATGGCTTGGGGGTTAAGGCGCCTGCCTCCTAAGCCTAAGAACACACATTCAATTCTCCAGGTCCCACATTTAGCCAGATGCAGTGATGCAAGGGTGCACTTGCCCACAAGGGGGCGCATACATCTGGAGTTAATTCACAGCAGCTGACAGACTGCTGGCGTGCCCATTCTCTATCCCCCCCCCCGATTCTCCAAAATAAATAAATAAATAAATACCCAACACAAATGACTGGGGAAGTGGACATTAAGGTTAAAATGATTTTGTATGGGGGTGGGGAGATCGCTCAGTGAGTAAAGTGCTTGCCATGTAAGCATGAGAACCTGAGTTCAAATCCACAGCACCCATGTAAAAGCTGGGTGTGGTGATGCGTACTTGCAGTCCCAACACTAGGGCAGCTAGCTTAGCCACACTGGTGAACTTCAGGTTCAGTGAGAGACCATGTTTCAAAAAATAAGATGGAGGGGGCTGGATAGATGACTTAGTGGTTAAGCGCTTGCTTGTGAAGTCTAAGGACCCTGGTTCAAGGCTTGATTCTTCAGGACCCACATAAGTCAGATACACAAGGTGGCACATGCATCTGGAGTTTGTTTATAGTGGCTGGAGACCCTGGTGTGCCCATTCTATCTCTCTCTTTGCCTCTTTCTCTCTCTGACACTCTCAAATAAATAAACAAAATTTTTAAAAATAAGATGGAGGGGCTGGAAGATGGTTTAGCGGTTAAGGTGTTTGCCTGCAAAACCAAAGGACCCAGGTTCAATTAGCCAGATGAACAAGGTGGCGCATGCATCTGGAGTTTGTTTGCAGTGGCTGGAGGCCCTGGGGTGCCCATTCTCTCTCTCCCTCTTTCTCTCTGTCAAATAAATAAATAAAAATTACTTTTTAAAAAAGATCTTCTGTAAAAAAAAATAATATGGAGAGGGCTGGAGAAATGGCTTAGTGGTTAAGGCATTTGCCTATAAAGCCAAAGGATCCCGGTTCGATTCTCCAGGACCCACATCAGCCAGATGCACAAGGGGTCACATGCATCTGGAGTCCATTTGCAGTGGCTGGAGGGTGTGGCATGCCTATTCTCTCTCTCTTTGCTTCTTTCTCTTGCTCAAATATATAAATAAATAAAATATATTAAAAAATAAAGATAGTGTTTTTTAAAAGATAATAATAAGATGGAGAGCAATTGACCTCTAGTTTCCACATGCAAAAATGAACACACATAAAGACACACATACATATGTTAAAAAAAAAGATTAATGTAAACATACCATCAGGAATGTGTTAAGAATCATGACCCACAACTCCAAAGTCTAACCTTCAGACTTTGTTTCCTTGTGCTAGGAGTCGGGCCCATGTTCACAAATCCAAGCACGGTTTCAGCTTCCTGGGAATTGACCTGGTGCTTGGTGGGAAAACAGCAAATGCTATTTCCTATCACTGAATCTGAGTGAGCAAATGCCTAACAGGTGATTTAATTCTGTGCCCAAGCCCTGACCACAGGGGCAAACTAGAACATGCAGCTTGCGGCTAAGAGACTTTTGACTGGGCAGGTCCCTGTGCTTTTTAGAGCCTTGGTGATCCAGTATTTCATGTGCACCATTCATAGGCCACTTACTTAGTTCTGCTGTAGTTTTCTGAGATATAATAGAACCATGAGACAGTTTATTTTGGTCCCTGCTGGGCAGAGGGAGAACAATGTCCCTAATGCCTGGAACAGTGCCTGCATCCAGAAGGCACCCAATATGTATTTACGAGATGAATGAGGATTATCTTTAAGGACCTGCGTGACCTTTAAACATACAGATCTGTCTTCCTCATCTTTATACCAACCTTAAATCCAGAAAGGAGTGTATCACAATGAGGATGATTAGTAACTTATTCTGTGTATGAAAACCATGTTTTCAGAGCACTACCACACCAAGCATTACAAGTGTAAGGAAAAAGTTTGGAGACAAGTGTGGAAGGAAGAAATTGATAGGAATCTCAATGGCAAAGAACAGGCTTTATTTAGAGTATAGGGCTTGAGAGGTTGATGCCTCAGGTTCCGACTGCACTATGACCCTGGCGTGTGGTTTGGAGGTTTTATTAGCCTTGGGGTTCTTCCTGAAAAATGAGGAAGGGGGAGTAAGGATGTGGGAGCTGCAAGCTGTCTGGAGTTATTTTAGTTTCCCAGGGTGGAAAGCCAGCAGTTTCTTATGGCCTAAGATGGGTGCAGCAGGTTATCTCTGGGCAGACTGTGGCTCAAGTTTGTCTGCAAGTGTGCCATCTCCATACAAATCCCCTAGCATCTGTCCAGGGTCTGTTTGCTAACTCCTTCAATACGTTATATTGCATTTAATCCCCAGTAAGCTTTTTATTGGTCCCATTTAAGAGATGAGAAAACCAAGGGCAAAGAAGCTAAATGATTTGCTCAAGGTCACATAGGTGGTGTGTCAGGGAGTTCATTTCATCCCATTTTCAGCAGCCTGGACACACAGTCTGTTTATAACCACTATGTTAAGCTACAATAAGTATTCAGTAAAAGTCAACTGGATTGAATGAAGACCCTTGGAAACCTTCTGAATAATAAGAAGACTGGGAGATGTTTTGGAGTTGCCCCATCCAACCAAAGAAAGATGTGAGACATTAATAGCAAGAAAAGATCAGAAAGGTAAATGGGAAGAACCTGTCTTCAAGTAACTTTATAGGAATGTTAAAACTAAAGGTTTTGTAAATTGAAATTTTCCTTAGCTCCATGTCTAGAGGAAGCCTTAAGGAATGACTTCAGTGGTGACAAAGATACAGAGTCCAAGGACTGGAGAGATGGCTTAGCAGTTAAGGCCTATGCCTGCAAAGCCAAAGGATCCCCGTTCAATTCTCCAGTATCTACGTAAGCTGGATGCACAAAGGGGCACATGTGTCTGGAGTTCGTTTGAAGTGGCAGGAAGCCCTGGCGTGCCCATTCTCTCCCTTTCTCTTTCTCTCTCTGCCTCTTTCTCCCTTCCAAATAAATAATATATATATATAAAAGATACAGAGTCCAGACTTCCCTCCTCAGAGCATACATTCCTAGGGGCTATGGCAACTTTCTAAGTTGACAAGGAAGTCTCTCTGGGGGTTATTTTGCTAGTATTAAAACTGTAGTGTCTACCAGGGTTTGTAGGATTGAAACACCTCTATGGGGCAAAGACCTTGTTTACTTAAAAGCTTCCCTTCCCAGCTGTGCTACCCTTGGCAGCTGAAACTCAGTTACTTTCTCTTTTTTTGTAATTTTTGTTTATTTACTTGTAAGCAGAGACACAAAGAGATACAGTTATATGACAAATAGATGATAGATGAGAGAGAGAGAGAGAGGGAGAGAGAGAGAAAGAGAGAGGGAGAGAATGGACACACCAAGGCCTCTAGCCACTGCAAATGAACTCCAGGTGCATGTGCCATTTTCTGTATATGGCTTTGTGTGGGTAAACCTGAGTCATTAGTTTTTCAGGCAAGTGCCTTAACCACTGAACAATCTCTCCAGCAGTCAGATACTTTCTGAAGGTACTTTTTGTTTGTTTGTTTCAACAACAAATGAATCAGCACACTGCTATTTTCTCGGTGCCAAGCACCAAGCTAAGCATTGATGTAAACTGTCTCCCTGTTGTGTAGCAGATTCCTCTGAACTGAAATACAGGAGGCTTTAATTCAGGAAGTCAAGTCTGGGAGACCTGAAACTTTAAGGTCACATAGCCGAGTGTACTGGTGCACGCCTTTAATCCCAGCACTTGGGAGGCTGAGGTATGAAGATTGCTGTGAGTTTGAAGCCAACCTGAGACTACATAGTGAATTACTGGTCAGCATGGGTTAGAGGGAGACCCTAGGTCAAAAAGCAACAAAAAAAGGTCACATCACCATTATTATGTTAATTAGGAAGTGAAACATTCCTTCCTGGGGTAGGTCAAAAAGGATGTTCATGAAACTCAGGAAATCAACAAGTCTGGGAAAGGGTTACAAGAGCCTGTCCTAAGGCTATATAAAAAGGGAAAACCATTGCTTGGAAAAAGGCTTTCTGACTGAGCGGCCTGGGGACTCAGCTGCTGTGAGTTGTCACCTACACTAGGTGGGCTTTTCAGTGATGCAGCTGCCTTTGAGTCATTTATTGCTCCTGTAAGTAACCCCAATAAACTCATTGGTTCATCCAAACTAGTTTTGGTGTAATTGTCTTTTTGTCTGTTCTCTGTGCCTATCTGGGGGAGAAGATGCCTGTTTGTATCTCTCTAGAGAAAAGGTTTTCCCACTACACTCCCTTGTGCCTCTTCCAGAGTTGGAGCACCTATTTCCTGTCATGGAACCTGCACAGGTCAGTCCAGTAGCAGAGGCACCAGCCCCCATAGCAGGGACCTTATAGGTAAGAATGCAGCCCTTCAGGGGACTCCTCTCCACTTTTGCCCCCACCTCCATAACCAGCAGCCCCTAGCTTGGGCTTCTGACTCTTCACTGAAAGTTAAAAGGAGAGTCTTTCCAATTCACAAAAGCTAAGCTAAAGAGTTGATATGAAGATGGAGAGATGGCTCAGCAGTTAAGGCACTTGCCTGCAAAGTCTACAGACCCAGGTTCGATTCCCCAGGACCACATAAGCCAGATGCACAAGGTGATACATGCATCTGGAGTTTGTTTGCAGCAGCTGAAGGCCCTGGTGTGCCTTTTCTCTACCGCCCCCCTCAAATAAAAAATAAAAAAATATTAAAAAAATTTTTTTTACTTTTTTATTTGAGACAGAGAAAGGGGGAGAGAGAGAGAGAAAGAGAGAGAATGGGCATGCCAGGGCCTCTAGTCACTGCAAGTGAACTCCAGACACATGTGCCACCATGTGCATCTGGCTTACATGGGTACTGGGGAATCGAGCCTCGAACTGGGGTCCTTAAGCTACTCAGGCAAGCACTTAACTGCTAAGCCATCTCTACAGCCCTAAAAAATATATATATATAATTTTTAAAATAAAGAGTAGATTTCGCTAGAAACTACAAAATCCATGAAGCAGTGTAAGATCAACATTTCCTGGACAGGGGTGTGAGGTCCCCCAGGGTCAAGCCAGCCTGGACATGGAGCCAGATCTGCTGAAGACCAGCACTTCCCCATCCTGAGACCTTTATAGTTTTCTGTATAATTGAGAGCCCAAAGACAGCAACTGAACTTTCTGTACGTTTCTTTTCTGCACAAGCATCAGTGGTGTCCAGCCTGCCATTCATCTACAGACTGGACACTTGCCTACCAATGGCTATAAACTCTTGGCTCAGGGTATTCGTGTGTGCCTCTGAGATTCTGCTTGGCTCTGTGATGGACAAACCTTTGGGTGGTTTCCCACATCCCTCCCTGTCTCAGCTACTTGGATCTGAATCCAGTTAAGTAGCTGGGTCAGGAAAAGCAGCAGAAGCCCTGCCCTCTAGGCACTACCCTCTTCCCAGTTTTGATCTCACCTCCTCTTCCAGCTTGATCACCCTGGCCTGGGCATTACTCAAAGCCTGGTCCAGGATCTCTATGTGTCTCCGATGGTCCTCACTCGCAGTCCGTACTGCAGCTAACTCCATTTCCAGCTTCTCTTTTTCCTTCAAGAATTCTCTGTCTAGAAGGGAAGCAAAACAGAAGTGGTTCCATCAGAAAGTGCTCAGTATCTGGGCTCATTGCCAGGCTACATCTGGCAAGGATTGGAAATAAAAATCTCGTAAATGGCGGTGACTGAATTACTGCTGCTGCACTTTAACAGTGGTGGTGTGAAACTTTCTCAAAAACCACCATTAACTGCTCAAGTTACACTTCCAGAGAAGAGCACGCAAGAGGGCCTGGGAGTGTAGCTCAGTGGTACAACACTTGTCTAGCAAGCACCAATGTGATCCTTCTGCTACAGCTAGTGCTGGGCTGCCTAGTGCTGGGTTTGACTACACCTAAGAACTAGTGAGGCCATATCCTCCAGAACCCACTTCTCTACAACACTAACTTTCATGTCCTCAATTGATTGTACCTATTGTTTCATTTTATGCTCACAACCTCCATTTGCTAGAATCTTCTAAGCCTGTAATAGCAGGGACAGTACTATTGAGAGTGCTAATATTCTTTCATAAGAAAATAAACCAAGGTTTAGAGAGAGGAGCTCTTTCATTAAGGCTGGGGGAGTTCCAATCTCCTGCTGGATCCTCCTCTCTCACACGCGTGTGCTCGCTCACTCTCATGTGTGTGTGTGTTTGTGTCATAGCACATGTGTGGAGGTCAAAGGACAATTTTCAGGGCTGTTTCTTGCTACCTTCCACGTTGTACCTTCCATTTGATTGAGGCAGGGTCTCTTGTTCTCATTGTTTTTCACCACATTAGCTGGTCTGTGAACTCTGGCGAAACTCTATCTCTGCCACCCCTCTTTTTCTGGGGGGGGGTGAGGTAGGGTCTCACTCCAGCCCAGGCTGACCTAGAACTCACCATGTAGTCTCAGGGAGGCCTGAACTCACGGCAATCCTCCTACCTCTGCTTCTTGAGTGCTGGGATTAAAGGCATGTGCCACCTTGCCTGGCTCTGCCTCCCTTCTTGCCCTAGGCATGCTGGGATTCCAGAAGCCTGCTACAGCTAACACTTTTTATATGGGTCCTGGGTATCCAAACTCAGGTAATTATGCTCATGAGGCAAGTGTTTTAACCACTGAATCATGTTCTCAGCCACCCCTCTTTTTTAAATGTATGAATATGTAATATATGTGTATGCCGGTGTGCTCGTGTGTGTAGGGGGGTGCATGTGTGCTGCACATGGAAGCCAGAGGACAACCTCTAATGTCACCCCAGAAACACTCTCCACTGTTTTTGAGATAGGGTATCTTAGTGTCCTGTAGTTCACCAATTAGGCTAGACTGGTTGGCCAGGAAGCTCTGCCTTTCTGGCACTGAGATTACAGGCATACATCCATCATACTTGGTTTTCTTATGTGGGTACTGGGAGTTAACTCAGGTCCTCATATTTGTGAGGAAAGCACTTTACCTACTGAGCCCTAGGAATCTCTTCCCTACATGTTCTCCTACTTAAGAGGAGACTGCAACGGTCTTGGGGTTTAGTAAAACTGTTTTGCTTTCATTCAATGACAACCAAGGTGGTCACATCTCTTTAATGTAAAGACCATGCTGGTGTGCCCTCAGTCACCCCGCTGCACCTTCCTGCGCAGGCATTTCTTACAAAAGAGCAATTTTTCTTTTCATTTTTCGGGGGGGGGGGAGGATTTCAAGGTAGGGTCTCACTCTAGCCCACTATGTATTCTCTGGGTGCTCTCAAACTCATAGCAATCCTCCTACTTCTGCCTCCTGAGTGCTGGGATTAAAGGTGTGCACCACCATGCTCAGCTTACTTTTCCATTAAAAAAAAATTGGGGGCTGGAGAGATGGCTTAGCAGTTAAGGTGCATGCTTGCGAAGCCTAAGGACCCCGGTTCAATTTTCCAGGTCCCACATAAGCCAGATGCACATGGTGGCGCATGTGTCTGGAATTAGTTTGCAAGTGGCTAGGCCCTGGCACGGCCATTCTCGCTTTCTCTCTCTCTCTCTCTCTCTCTCTTCCTCTTTCTATCTCTAATAAAGAAATAAATTTTTTTAATGAAATTTTAAAAATTAAGTAAATTATTTAGATATTCTGCCTATAACATGTAAAGGCTTGAATGAATTTAATGTGTAAGAGTAAAGAAGCCACCAGTGGATAAAATGCTTGCTATCCAAGCCTGAGGCCCAGAGTTCAGATCCCCAGCACTCATATAAAAGTGCAGCAGGTATGGCAGCCTACCTGTGATCTCAGCAACTGGGAGGTAGAGATGGGGAATCCTGGAGGCCAGATGACTAGCTAGACAAGTTGAATCGGTTAGTCCTGACTCTCAGTGAGAGATCCTGCCTTAGTAAATAAGAAGATCTATCTAGGAAGACATCTGCTGTCTGCCTCTGGCCTCTACACATGTGTACATATATGCATGCACACCTGTACTCATGTGTGCCCACACACATGTGAACACACATACACCCCCCTCCTCTCTACACAGAGTAGTGGATCAATGTCTGGTGGTACAGCCTTGCAATCCCAGCTACCTGAGAAGCTAAGGCAGAAAGATCATAAGTTAAAGTCTGGCCCCAAAAGAATAAGTACAAAGAGAGCTGCACATGTAGCTCAATGGCAGAGCACCTGCCTAGTACATAGGTCTTAGGTTTGTTCTCTACCCAGCACAAAAAGAAAAGAGTAAGGGATTGGTCAAACTACTATAAATGTCACAATAGAATCAGATGCAGCCAATTATAAGAATTAGAGAATATTAGTGATATGAAAAAAACTCCATTATTAATAAAAGGTGGTTACAAAATCATATATGCATTGTTCCATATTGAAGAAAAGGAGACATCTAACTACAGCAGCAGGAGGCAAAGACTGATTTCTCTATACCTGGTCATGTGAATATTTCCTTCCAGTTAGCATAATCTCCCAGCCCCCCACACCAAAACACAAAGCCAAGTCAGGAAGCTACATGAACACATTCACACCCACAGTGGTTGTCTTCATTGATCACACACTTCCTCCTGTGAGCCATGACTTGTTTCTGTAGGAGACAGCTTTCCACATGAGGACTAACACCACGGGCTCAGAAGCAATAGGTAGAAGACTGCATGCAAGTGGCAGAAAATATGGTTTCAAATACAGTGCATGACAAAGAAAACACTGGAAGACTATACACACTAATTAACCAAGTCACTACTGAGAGCTACACAGGATCACAGGAAACATCCACTCCTGGTTCTGTGGGTGAGGAAAAGAAAGCTCAGAGGAGCAAAAGTACTTTTCCAAGGTCCCACCACCAGCTGAGTGTGTGTGCAGCCAGGGCCAGAATCTGGGGGTGTGATGTCCCATAAGGATGTCCTCTTGCTTGACTGTGCTGCTCTTGTAATTATAAATTAAATCCATGGGATCAGAGAGCCATAGACCAGCTCTGAGTAGGTAGCTGGAAGGACCAGACTGCACAGTGAAGCGGAGGCTGTGCTTCTAGGAACAAACCAGTTTTGGATCACTGTGATGGTTTATACTGATAGCGGACTTGATGGGACCGAGAATCATATGGAAGGGATTATCCCAATCAGGTTAACCTCTGGGGGATGTCTATGAGGGGTTATCTTGATTAAGTTATTTAAGGTGGGAAGACTCGTTTTAACTATGGGCAATACCATTCCATGCGCTGGGGTCCTGGACTATAAAGGAAAGACCTGGCTGAGCACCAGCATTGGCTACTTCCTCCCTGCTCATTTGACATGATAACAGTTCTGCCCACTAGTTGTGCTGGGCATCAAAGTGAACATCATGCTACCTTGGGATGCAAGTGGCAAGATTGGCCCTAAGAAGGCCCTGCCTGACCACATAAGTATCATGGAACTCAAAGATGAGATCCTGCCCACAACCCCCTTCGCAGAACAGAAAGGTGGGAAGCCAAAGCCACCTGTCATGCCCCAGCAGTCCCTACAGCATAACAGGTCACATTGGCAGCTGCATCTGGAGGCTGGATATCGCTCCGTAAAGTAAAATCCTATATAAAGAAAAAAATTAACTTTTAGCATCAGAAAGCCTTAGATCCCAACAGTACATTCATATTTACTGGAGCACAATTCATGCTAGCCAAATTATGGAATCAGCCTGGATGCCCAATAACAAGTATAAGAATAATGAAAATGTGGTGTATATACAATGAAGTATTATTTAGCCATAAAGAAGAATAAAACCATGCTGTTTACAGAGAAATGGATAGAATTGCAGACCATCATGTTTAGCAAAATAAGCCAGTCCCACACAGACACATATTGATCATATTCTCTTATATGTAGAATCTAGATTAAAGAGGGGCATAAAATTAGACGGGTAGCTATTTGGAAAGAGGAAGACCATCAGGAGTGGGAAAGGAGACAAGAGAAGGTAACACAAGGAATAAATATATTGTGGTTTGAATCTGACATTTCCCCATAAACTCATGTGTTCTGCATGCTTGGTCCCCAGCTGGTGAAAATTTGGGAAATGGAGCCTTGCTGGAGGAGTGCTGTTGGGGCAGGCTTAGATCGTCAGAGATCATCAGCTCACTCTCCTGTTACTGTTTTAAACCTGCTGTGGCAGAGGTGATGTCCAGCCTCAGCTCATGCCATGCTTTCCCTTGCCATCACAAAGTGTCCCCTCAAGTCCGCAATCCAAATAAAAAACCTTCCTCCCATCAGCTGCTTTTGGTCAGGTGCTTTGTCTCAGCAGAAAGAAGGTAACCAGGGCTGGAGAGATGGCTTAGCGGTTAAGGTGCTTGCCTGTGAATCCTAAGGACCCAGGACCATTTCCCAGTTTCCATGTATGACAGATGCACAAGGTGGTGCATAAGTCTGGAGTTTGTTTACAGTAGCTAGAGGCCCTGGCACACCCATTCTCTTTATCTGCAACCCCTCATAAAAATAAATATTTTAAAAACTAGGGCACACTCTCCTGTTGCTATGGTCCACTCTATGTTGGCCAGGGGGTGATGTCCAACCTCTGCCATGCCATTGTTTTCCCTGCCATCATGGAGCTTCCCCCTCAAGCCTGTAAGCCTAAATAAACCATTTTCCCCCACAAGCTGCTCTTGGTCGGATGATTTCTACCAGCAATGCCAACCTGACTGCAATAGTAAAGTGGTACCGAGAAGTGGGATTGCTGTTAGACACCTGACTGTGTATCTTTGGCCTTTTGGAGCTGATTTTCAAGAGGAATGTGGAAGGATTTGAAACCTTGGCCTAAGAGATGCCTTGCAGTGCTGTAAGTACAGCTTGATGGACTATTCTGGTCAGAGTTGAAAGACCTGAATGCTTAAGAACTATGGACTGTGAGGTTTGGCTTATGAGGGTGAGAAAGAGCTTGCTTAGACTGGGCCAGAAGCAGTTTGAGAGGCTTGCTGTTATGGCCATGTCCTGAGAAGTTGTGCAGGGTTACATTGCATAGAAATGGACTGGTGTGAGCAGAGGGATATGGCACAGAAAAAATAAAATCTTTGGGTGAACTCTGCCCATTCAGCTGCAATTGAGAGATTACAACCTTTGAGACTGGGCCAGCTGACCTGCACTGGGGCAACAGAAAGAATTTAGACTCTTTTGAAGGGGCCTGAGTGCTCAAGGAGTGTTCTGTTCTTCAAAGTCTATTTTATCCCCCCACCCCCCGCCCTGGATTAACAAACTGGCACTCTACCTGGTATTATGGAGTATAAGAAATACAGGAAAGAGGGCTGGAGAGATGGCTTAGTGGTTAAGCACTTGCCTGTGAAGCCTAAGGACCCCGGTTTGAGGCTCGATTCCCCAGGACCCACGTAAGCCAGATGCACAAGGGGGCGCACGCATCTGGAGTTCGTTTGCAGTGGCTGTAGGCCCTGGCGCACCCATTCTCTCTCTCTCTCTCTCTGCCTATTTCTGTATCTCTCTCTCTCAAATAAATAAAAAATAAAATATTTAAAAAAAAGAAAAAAAAGAAATACAGGAAAGAGAGAGTCACTGAGTTTGCAATGTGGTCTTGTGTTTTGGAAATAGCCATGGGCAGTGTGAAGCAGGTTTGCTGGATGCCTGCATGGAGATCCCACAGGGCCATAAGGATGAATGGTGGGTTGCAGTGGAGACCCAGTGGAGATGCCAGGACCACAAGATGGCTGCCAAGGAGAGCTGCTGGCCTGATGAAGTTTTCCAGGACTGTAAGTATCCTAGCTGGAGGGGCAGAATTGGAACTCCATAGACTTGTTGCTGGTTAGAATTATTGGACTTGGAGATTTGTCACTGGCTAGAGTTTTTGGACTTGGAGCTACAGAGTTTGATGTTTGCCCTGGTTGTTTTAAATCTTGTATTGGTAGAATATTTCTTTGCTTTGCCCAATGCCATCCTTTTCAGTGTGAATGTTTATTCTGTGCCATTATGGGTTTTGGGGGAATTTTTTTTGGTATAATGGCTCAGTTAAAAGATCTTGGACTATGGGGATGTATGAACATCACTGAAATTGATAAAAACTATAGGGACTTTTAATGTTGGATGAATGCATTGCATTTTACATCATGTATGGTTATCAGTTTATGGGGCTCAGGGGTGGAATGTGATGGTTTGATTCAGGTGTTCCCCATAAACTTAGCTAGGTTCCCAGCTGATGGAGATTTGGGAATTAATGCCTCCTGGAGGCAGAGTATTGTTGGGGGCAGGCTTATGGGTGTACCCTTGCCAGTGTTTGGCACACTCTCCTGTTGCTGTTGTCCACCTTATGTTGGCCAGGGTGATGTCCGTCCTTTGCTCATGACATCATTTTCCCTGCTATCATGGAGCTTACCCTCAAGCCTGTAAGCCAAAATAGACCTCTTTTTTTCCCACACACACACGCAAAAAACAAACGCTAAGAAGGTAACCACAACAAAATCTGACCAAAGTCCATTTACACACGTATAAAAATATCATAATGAAACTCATTTTGTGAGACTGAGCTGAGCACTGGGGTTGAGCACCAGGGCTAGATGCAATTCTGCAGTGGCAGCCTGAGAGCAAACAAACCAGGGGAAGCCCATAAATGGCAGAGAAAACAGAGGAGAGCCAAGAACCATCAATAAGACAAGAAGATCGCTGACTGTCCACCACAAGATGTGTCACCTCTACCACATCAGCTGGGACCCAGGAGAAACTGCAGAGGAAGAGGTGACATGAATACTCCTCTTACCGCAAGTCTGACAGCCAGCTCCAGGGTGATGGTGACAGACATGTTGTTAATCAACACCATCAAAGCAGAAAACCAGAGGCTACAAAGAACTCAGCACTAAATCAGACTGCCAACAGGCCTGCTATGACTTGGGAATATTGTGGAAGAGGGGGTGGAAAGATTGTAAGAGCCACAGAATAGGTATAAATACCCTGAGGCATGGTCCCCCTTCTGTTCCACAGGGACAGACTAAGGCCTTCATGACCCCACAGTGAGTATCATATCTGGGTGCACAAAAGTGCTTCCTGCCACTGCAAGTGAAAGAATTGCATCTGTAAACATACTGTACAGAAACCTCTGCAGAATACTGGATGAGCCCCAGTACAACATGGTGCATTGCCACCCAGGTTTCATCAATCTTACTTCTTCTCCATTACACTCACACGTGAATCCAGGTATCCTGGTGGCAACACGTGGTACTGGCAAAAAGCAAGGTTCTAGATTCAAGCTGCAGCTCTGCTTCTTATTGTTTAGAGACTTTGAAGTAAATGCTCCTCTTTGTGCCTCAGTGTCACCACAATGTCTCTTCCAAAGGCATATAGTGAGTATCCAAGAAATGGTCACTCAGCTAGCAAGCAGTCAGTGTTGTCCCAGGAAGTCTACACCTACAAGGTGAGCAGGAGGTTGCATTCTGCTCTCAATCTAGAGGAAAGGAGAGGCAAGACACAGAAAAAAGGCAGTGACGAGGCTCTCTATGGTCATGCACAAGGTGTTAGGAGACCTTAACAGGATACCAGGTCAGAGGCAAAAGAGGGGGTTCAAACTAAAGAGCCATGAAGTGGAGCAGCTGTGCTCACCAATGACTGGGGGATACGAGGCCTCTCTGACTTGCTAAAAATCTGTTTTTCAGGAGCTGCCAAAGGAGAGTCCCCTGGGTAGAATCACCTCACAGGAAGGTCCCTTTAGCTTATTTTTAGCCAAGCTTCTTGGGCCGGACCTCAAGAAAGACCAGCTTCACTTTGAATTTCTGGCTGGACTCCAATGTATACACTGAGAATTCTTAGAACAGGCAAGTTGACACAAGGGAGTTCTTGCCCAGAGTGGTCTGTTTACTCAGTGGATACAAACTGCCCAGAGCCATGGAGAGCAGGGACATGTTTAGCCGGATGGCTCTGGTCCCACTCACACAGAAGGATGTCTGCTCCTACATCATTTACTCTTGAAACCACAGCGATGCCCCAGGCTCTGAGGCCAGGCCAGCCTGCTTTGATTCTGGTAACTTCACAAACAAGTGGAGCTTGAACATGTGATTTCACCTCTCTGAAGCTCCATCACCTCGAAGGAAATGAACAAGATGTATTTTTGTAGGATTGTTATAAGTGTTACGATAACTGTCATTAAAATGCCTTCTATGGGACTTGGTGCATAACACATTCTCAATGAATGATAATAAGAATGAACGTATCCCCAGACTTGTCATGTATATCCCAGGCACCAAACCAAGAGCTTTACATGACAGACGCCTTAATCCTCCATTTGGCCAACAGGAGACTTGCAGCAAACTGAGCTGACTTAATGGTTCAAGGTCACCAGCAATCCTATGTGTGTCTCCTTGCTCCAGGAAAGAGAAGTGGATAGAAACTAGAACTGGGTCCCTCATCCAGGGATGCTCCCTTGCTATCCAACCCCTTTGCCAGGTCCAAGCTGACTACTTAGTGCCCACTTCCTGTGATTATTATCCTAGTTCTGAGCTCCAGCTGGGTGAGCTGGGGGATGGGGTGGGGATGGAACCCAGTAACTCCTGTTGAGAAACACCACAAGTGGCAGCTGCCGGGGAAGGTCAGGGCATGGTATGAGGCTCCGTTTTATTTCATTGCTCAAGCTTCTGGCTGGCATTCATGAGTAGTGCCATGCTATAACCCAGCCCTAAGTAAGATTCATTTCTAAGCCTTTCTCGACACAGTGGGGTTTTGATGTGTTTTCCCTCAGGCTCTGCATGGGGCCATAGAAGAGTCCAACCAGAGAAAGAGTGACAAAAAAGATGCTCTCTCTTCTTTCTTCCTTCAGTAACCATGGTTTGCCCTTGACCGGATATTTTTTTTTGCATGTGTGTGTGCAGGTGAATATGTGTGTGCAGTGCATACGGAAGCTAGAGGACAACTGTGGGTCTTCCCCCTCAGGAACACAGTTCTACCTCTTTTGAGAGGGTTTTTCAATGCCTTGGAGTTCACACACTAGGCTAGATTGGCTGCTGAGGGAACCTCGGGGGTCCACCTGTCTCTGCCTCTGCAGCACTAGGATTACAAGAACACCACCATATCTGGCTTGGTTACATGGGCTCTGGGGCTTGAACTCAGGTCTTAATGCTGGTGAAACGAGCACCTCACGGACTGAGCTATATTCCCCAAAATAATAGGCTTAGATTTTGAGAGTTTAGATCTATTCCGGGGGGTGGGTGCGTGCGAATGTATATAAGTAAAATTAGACGAAGGTAATTTTGGTCAAGTTGCCAATCTTCAATTTTCCCATAGTAACACAAGCTGACCCATTTTGGTGCTTAGCTCTAGAGTCAGTTATCTACCTGGCATTTCTCAAGGAAGGTTCTGGTTGCCTTGGATATGGGAAGGCAAAGTGGTAGTTACAGTTACAGGAAGAGGAGGCAGACACCATCCAACAACCCCTTACTACAATGTCAGGAGCAGTTACAATTACTTCATTCAATGAGTTTCTGGGACTCATTTAATGAAGCAGCTTGAAGGGCATTATCAGAGACGAAGCCATAGACAAGGGGAGGTTGCCTAGCAAGGCTGAGGAAGACCAGTGTGTACAAAGAAACCCAAATCATCTGTGTGTAAAGGCAGAGGGGCTGTGTCCAGCTGTGAGAAATCTGGTGAAATGCAAATGCTTCCTAGCAAGAGTCTCTGCAGAATAGACAGCTTTCATCTATCTGTCCAGCCAACAGCCCCTTTCAAAGCCTTTTCTGTGACAACCCTCTCTCCTCAGGGACAAGTTCTTGCAAGGAGCCATGTGTATAGCATCAAGCACTTTCCATATATCCTTAGCTACCACTTCCCTTTGACAGCCTTGAGTCAAACCTGCAAACAACTTGACCCATCTAGTCCAGTCAGTTTCTCATTTGAAAAATTTTAACTGGGAACTGGGAAGAGACAGTAATCCCAAAAAGACAGGCAACCTAGCTCAGGTCTGGTGGCCTTACTCCAGTATGTGAAAGCAAAAGAGAGAGAATGTCATACTGAAGGGAATAAAGGATTCAACAGACATGTACGGAAGGGGGTGAGGGTCTACAGTCAGGAGAGGGAAAATCATCCTGGCAGACTGCAACTTGATGCTCACATTTCCCAGCCCCCTACCCCTTGCAGGGGAGGCCTGTCTGCACTCACCCCACTGCACCTCTACATTCTTACAAAGACTCAGAACAGTCAGTCCTCTATTCAGGATTAAAGTATTTCATATTTTTCTTTTATAACAAAAAGATCAGTATTCCACGGATTCCTTTGTCTTCAAGTCTCCACTCCCTCCTCCATCAGACTTGGTAAGTTGGCAACGCCATAAGATGATGCTGACCAACTCTGATGGTTTATATTAACTGTCAACTTGATAGATCTAAGATCATGTATGAGACAAACTTCTGGGCATGTCTGTGAATACGTTTCTAGGTTGGATTGATTGAGGTGGGAAAACCCACTCTAACTGCAGGAGGGGCCATTCTTTGAGCTAGAGTTGTGAACTAAACAAAAAGGAAAAAGCTAGCTAAACATCAACATTTATCTCTCTGCTTCCTGACTATGAACACAGCTGCCTCATGCTCCTGCCACCATACCTTGTGCAACAGGATGGTATCCCCTTAAACTGTGAATCAAAATAAAGCCATCCTTCTTCAAATTGCTTTTGTCGGGTATTTTGTCACAACAATGAGAAAAGTCACTAATATACAAATACCAAGGCATTATTTCTGGTAACTAGAAGTGTCTCCACAATACTGCTGAAATAGACACCTCTATGAAAAGATGCCAAATAATCATCTGCCATGTTGTCCCTCCTAATGTTACTCCTCCTTCTTGTTTCCTCAGGGAGCCCTTGTGCCCGAGCTTCCTGGCATCCTATCTTATAACCTTGAATAGCTGCTTTGAGTAACATGAAGGATTAGAAAGTCATTGTAGGGCTGGAGAGCTGGATTAATAGTAAAGGCTTTTGCCTGCAAAGCCAAAGGACCCAGGTTCAATTCCCCAGGACTGACATAAATAGATACACAAGGTGGCACATTCATCTGGAGTTCATCTGCAGTGGCTACAGGCCCTGGCATGCTCATTTCTCTCTCTCTCTCTCCCTCCTTCCCTCCCTCCCTCTCTTTATCTCTCTCAAATAAATAAAAAAATAAAAAAAGAAAGTCCTTGTAGATATAAAAGTTAATATACTTTTTCCAAAATTATGCGAAGGAAAGATGACAGTAACACATTTCATTTACTTCATCTATAAAACTGTTTAAGATAATTCTGCCTCTTAAGCATTCCACATGCAGAGACCTATTCTCACATTTTCATATACCTCCTCATCCCAGCTGGAAAGTTAAACTGACAAAGGGAAAAAGAGATTCCTAAAAGATGTTAATTTAAACAGAACTTACTATGGAAGACCTGAATATCTATCATTTAAAAAAAAAAATACTTGCCAGGTATGGTGGCGCATGCCTTTAATCTCAGCACTTGGGAGGCAGAGGTAGGAGGATCACCATGAGTTCGAGGCCACCCTGAGAATAGAGAGTGAATTCCAGGTCAGCCTGGGCTACAGTGAGACCCTACCTCAAAATACAAAACAAAAACAAAACAAAACAAAAAAACCTTTTATTTATTTGAGAGACAAAGAGAAAGAAGCAGGCAGAGAGTGAGTATGGCATGCCAGGGCCTCTTGCCACTGCAAAGGAACTCCAGATGCATGTGCGATGTGGATTCTGGAGAATCAAACTCGGATTATCAGGCTTTGCAAGCAAGTACCTTTAACCACTAAGCCATCTTTCCAGCCCCCTGAATATATATCTTACTATTAAGTTATGTTACTGGGATAAGTTATATGCAATGATATGAGTCTGCTAGTACAAGAATTTTGCTTGTTTGTTCTCCAGGGTCCTTCTCAGGATAAACATGTGAAATCTTCATTCATCCCCAATGCTAACAATGGGAAACGGGGAAAGAAAATAACAAAAAGAGGCACTAAATCTAGCAATGATTTAAATTTTAAGCACCTGTGGAGTCTCTGGGAAAGCACTTGGTTGCTCTTGGCTACAATTTCTTGTTTTTGTTTTTAGCAAGGATTTCATATATCCCAGCATGGCCTCAAACTGACTATGTAGTCTGTAGTTCAGGATAACCTTGAACTCCTGGTCATCATGCCTATACCTCCCTAATGCTAGGATTGTAGGTATCAGCCATATACACAGTTTATATAGTGCTGGGGATTGAACTCAGAGCTCTGTGCATGCTAGGTAAGCACTCTACCAACTGAAGTACATCTCCAGTCCTTGTAGTTTCTTCTCTTGTAAACTGTGGACACTATGCTGAGCTCTAAAATCCCTGTGGCCACTGCTCACAGTCTAGCCTCTATCCCCACCTTGATCCACAGGAGGTTTCCTCCCCACCACAGAATCAGAAAGACATGTCTCCAAATCCTGTCTGCTCCACTTACCAGCTTGTATGACCACAGACCAGTCACTTAAGTTTCCCATGCCTCAGTTTCCTCATGTAAAATACCTGTAATGCCTACCTCAATGGGTGGCTTGGAGGATTCAAAGAGACAATGTACCTAAGAGTGCTCAGCTCATACCAAGTCCTCATTCAGTCTTGGCAGCTGTGACCACTGTTAAATAACCAACTAGGCTGCCAGAACCAAGACCAGAAGACAGTTATGGGGGCAAACTCAGAACACCATCTGAAGATAAACTTTGGACCAATCACTCAATGGCCCCTGAGGATGCTGTCCCTCATAGTGGCCCTTAGATGGCTTCACACTGAGCTCTGATTCAGGAGACATGTGCATGGCTGATGACCAGACCATAACTTGATATCCAGATCTACACAGCTCAGCTTACAGCAAGAAGTTGATTGTGCAAATTCATTGTCCTCCGCTCTGGCCCAGCAGTCATGGCTGTCCACAGTCATGGCTATCCCTGTCTATGTCAGCAGCTAACTGCATACCCTCACTGAGTGACTATGATTTGGGACTACCCTTCTATAAATCTCGGGTTTCTCAGCTTTGCTGAAATGAGCATTATCATCTCTGATATAAGACTGAGAAAGAAAGGAACAACTTATAGCATGGTTTATAGTTTATAATTTACAAAGTAAGGTCTAGGTGATACTTGAAAGATCTTCCTTAAACATTTTCTTTTGTTTTTCTGGATGTCCTTCTTTCTTTCTCTTCTACAACTAATATCTGAGTATCACAAGTCAAGTACAGCCCATAGCCCGTTTTTTTTGTAAATAGGTTTCCTATAACTCAGGCATGTCCATCTGTTTTTTAAGCACCTACAGTGGCTTTTGGGCTACAGAGCCAGAGCTGAGTAGATGAAGCCTCAAAGCCTGAATTATTTGCCATCTGGCCCTTAGCAGAAGGACTGTGCTGATTATGGCCAAGAACGTACCTGGTTCATAGCAGATAGCCTCTAACTGCTTGTTCAAATACATAATCATGATCAACATTTCATTTGACATGGAATAAATATGTATGAAATGCCTCTAAGTGCCAGGCACAAGATCAGGCTCTGGAAACACAACCAATTGGAACCATAATGGTGAGGAAGGCAGACTGGGCCCCTGCTCTCAGAGAGTGGATGGGTCACTGGGGAAGACAGAAAATGAATCCTCACTTATCTGCAGCTGTGATGAGTGTGTGCAGAGGGAAGAACACAGAATGTGGGGAAGTAGGTAAAAGGAATGTCTAACCTAAGTCAGGAAGTCTTCCCTAAGTAGCTTGCATCTAATGTAAGCTGAGGCCTACACATGGACTTCCTGGTTCTTCAGTGTTCCCTGGTGCTACACCAAGAGCGAAAGCACTGCAATCTGTTCTTTAGTCTACCTACTGAGCTATGTGATGGAAGGAAGGAGGCCTGAGAAAAGGTTAAGCAGCTCAATTTTCAATGCTATTATTGTAATGCCAACCAAAAACTAACATTAAAATCATCACTGTGGAAGCCAGGCATAGTGGCACATGTCATTAGTCCCAGCACTTGGGAGGCAGTGGTAGGAGGATCACTGTGAGTTCAAGGCCACCCTGAGACTACATAGGGAATTCCAGGTCAGCGTGGGCTAGAGTGAGACCCTACCTCAGAACAAAAACAAAAACAAAATAATTATCAGTGCGAATACCAAAACCTAGGTTCACTTACTAGCCATGAGATGTCACAACACGACCATCAGGCATTTGTTTAATCAGTGCTGATGGTTAAGCATGGAAATCAGAGCCCAAATTAAGGAACATTAATTTTCACACTTGGGGAGGAGGTTTGATTGAACATAAATAGATGGCCTAAAGACTGTGTGTTTCCAGTTGAGGAGTAGGATTGACATTTCTCAGTGCTGCCTGTCAAAGTTAATTCCATGGGTTTAAGACTCACACACTCTGCCTTCCAAACCCAACAGGGACAAGTAAGACATGCAGGGATTCTTTGGGAACACAGCCCATTACCTCCCTGAAGGCTGGTAGGTCCTTCCAGAGTTGAGTCCAGAAACAGATGCAAAGGGCAGAAAGAAATGTCACCGAGTGACTGCAGTTCATAAAGTCTTCCTTACATTTCCTATCCTATCTCTGCTTCGCCTCTGGGTCTGCTGACTGAACTGGAATGTTTGTTCCTCTATTACTTAAAAGGAAATGAAGGTTCAGAGTGGCTAAGCATGTCACTTTAGGACACTGGGCACGTGAGTGACACAAGCCATCAGAAGATGAAGCAGCAGCCATTTGCTGTGCCTACAAAACTTTGAAACTTAAAACCTCCAAGACTGTTCAAGGACTTGACTTTAAGAAAAATCACTTAATTTAGGGCAAGATGGTCTTGATCAAAATGATGCCACTTTGGCTGGCTTCAGGCAAGCCTGCCCCTTTGCCAATAGTACTGACTGTGGACTGGTGACTATGGTATCTGGTGAGGTCTATGAGTTGGACAATGTCAGCATCTGGCTGGCTGCTACAAAAGCTTTTATACACCCAGGAAACTTTCATCCAGAAGAGCCAAAAGGAGTCAGGGCAACCAAAACAGGTGAAACTATGCCAACCTTCTTGATAAATCCTCTCTGGGGGAAAGTGTGTTTGTTTCTGAGACAAGGTCTCACTACATAACCCAGGCTGGCCTTGAATTCTTGATCCTCCTCCTGCCTTAGTGTGCTGGCATTACAAACATGAACCTTCACATCCAACTCTGTTGTTCTTAATAATGAAAAAATTTCTCATATATTATGCTACTTGAAAAATAGAGAAAGAAGACAATAGAAATCTGAGTGCTTTTTTAATTGCTTGTATTCTAAGAAGCTTCCCCACCTCTCTCCCACCCCCTTTGGCAGAGCTAGAGCTGCAAGCAAGTCAGGACCATGCTAGGCAGCTGCTCTACCACTGTGCTGATTGCCCATAACAGAACTCAATAATTTCACTTGAACCTTGAAATAACACAGGATTAACCTGTGGTATCTCCCCATGGTGGTGCTCATTAAGTTCAAAAGAACATGTGGATGCAGATGCAAATAAATGCAATGTCAAGCCTGTGGTCACTAGGATTTCCCACTTTTATTCATTCTTGCAACAAACATTCAAGGTATAGGTTAGGATGCAAGTTGTTTCCTAGGAGGGACATGAATGCTACTAAAGAATGCCGCTCCCCCTTCTTCTGGGGAAGACTCCTGCAAATAGATCATGGTCTCAAAGTGTCATCCTAAGTGCTACAAGAGAAGCTTTGCCGGGAGGAGTACAGGCAGGGAGAGCTGCAAGGGTGTGTACACCCACAGAACAGGGAGAAACCCACAAAACCTGATGTGATGACACCCAAGGATTCAGGATCCTCACCCTCTGTGTAGGTCAATAGAGTAAATATTTATGCCATGTCATTTCTGTTTCGTGGTTCACATAGGACCTTGTAGAAATACCTAAGCCAGAAGGATTTTCTTTTAGGAAATTATTTTGGACTCTTTTATATTTCATAAGGAACATAAAATAAGAGTATATAAAGTAAGATTCAAGGGGAAAATTAGTGACCACAAAGGTACATTGAAAATACCAAAATATTATAGTTTTTAAAATTGTGGGCTCACACATTTTTTTCTGTGAGTTTTTAAGATCCACCAGAATTTTATGTGAAATCAAACATAACTAGTTCTGACTCATTTCTACTCATTGTTCACCAATATGCTGTTGTCAAGAAATAACTGAATAGCCAGGCAAGATGGTGCACACCTTTACTCTCAAACACTCGGGAGGCAAAGGTAGGAGGATCGCCGAGTTCGAGGCCACCCTGAGACTACATAGTGAATTCCAAGTCAGCCTGGACTAGAGTGAAACTCTTACCTTGAAAAACAAAAAAAAAAAAAGAAAGAAAAGAAAATCTTTTATGCAATAAAGAACATTATAATCAAAGATTAAAACTCTCAGAGAAGTATCTGCAACATGTATGGGAGATGTCCTAATTCCTTTAAGATACGAAAGGTTCCCAGAACTCACTATTTTTAGATAATAGAAATAACATTGAGTCCATGCCTTAGCCATGCCAAGAGAGCAAAAATTAATGCAAACACAGACAGTGCTGTAAGGCAGAAAGTGTGCTCTGAAGATTAGCTGTGGGAAAATTGGTTAGATGGCATCATTACCAAACCTGTTTGAAAAGCCCTACCTATATTCAATGACCTCACACATCAAGCATGGGATATCTCTAAGCGGTTGGAAAATGCCTGTGGTCTCTCTTGTTTATACCTTTGAAATACAGTGAAGCATGTCTGCACAGAACAAATCATATCCTATAATCTGGAAAAGACTTCTTGCCTGATGACCGATGTTTTAGCTTTGAGCCAGAAGGTGAAAGTCTTAGGAATGGTTTGGGCTCACCCAGCACCAAACCCTGTGATTCTATCAGCACTAGCCTATGCTGGGAAGCAAGACAAATATCACGTGTAATGAACTAGCTATTCCACTGTGACACCGAAGTGATGGACTTACACCCCAATGAGGCAGCAGTGCATCAACAGAGTGCACTGAGCTGGCATGCCAGTCTTTACTCCAGGCATCCAATCATTTCTAAAGGAAGGTGTCAAATCATCCATACAAATTACATATAACACACCCTTCAAGTGAAAGTACAGAAGGACTGGTAGATCTACTGTATGGATATGGACAGAAGCAAGTGATTCAAGGCAGTAACACAGCTCTTCCTGTGAATCTGAAACATGTGGCAATCACAAGACTACAAAGCAATCTGAGGCAAAAGCTTGATCAGTGTCTACTTACCAAAAATGTATGTAACTTAAGGGCTGGAGAGATAGCTCAGTAGTTAAAGGTGCTTGCTTGCAAAGCCTGCCAGCCTGGGTTCAATTCCCTGCACCCACATAAAGCCAGATGCACAAAGTGATGCATGAATCTGGAAATCATTTGCAGTGGGGCAAGAGGTGCTCTGGTGGGCCCATTCTCGTTCTCTCTATCTCTCCTTGCAAATAAATAAAAATATTTTAAAATATTGCTTAAATCAAGACAGAGTTGCTGGGCATGGTGGCGCACGCCTTTAATCCTGGCACTCAGGATGCAGAGGTAGAAGGATTGCCATGTGTTAAAGGCCACCCTGAGACTACATGGTGAATTCCAGGTCAGCCTGGGCTGGGGGAAAAATAAGACAGGGCTAAATACTGGAACAGAATCATGATTAAATTGGGAAAAGGAAAGGAATTTAAACCTAACCGAACACCACTGAAAAATCACTTTCCAACCTTTAGAATTCACAGCATTGAGAACCCCACATCAGAATACCAATATTATATGATGGATGGTTAGTTCTTGAATATGCTACATTTTATTGTTTTGAATTGCCTTTATTTTGCAAACACTTATTCACATTGTTGCTGAGAATTATGCTATGCAGTTTTTTTTAAAGGCAGTGAAGTTTTACATTTCTAGTTTATGCAATTAATTTGCATAAATTCAAACCCTGTGAATGGTTTTCAACATCCATCTGATTCGTCCATTCTCTTCATTCATCCATTCATCCTTATGATTCAACATCCATTTGCTCCTGGAAAAATTAATAAAATATTCTCCCACTAAATCTAAAGGCTAACAAAGCTGAAAATGGGCTCTGTGTCATCTGGAAACAAACCTCAACTATGGAGATCACAGTATGATAGCTACATGAATTATAAGGCAATAAATATGCTAGCAAGAAGCCCCCATTCTGAATCCTACGAGCTGACCAGTGAAATAACCCCACATTAACCTCCTTTCCTTCTTTTCATAGAGAAAAAAGGATTGTGACATGTTTGAAATGGTGAGTGGCAAGGAAGCACTGTAATGTTACTATTTTTTGCAGATAGCCAGAAGCTGTCTATCCAAAGAAATGTGATGGCTAATTTCAATTGTCAGTGTGATTGGATTAACAAATGCCTATGGCATTAGTGAGGCACACCTTTAGATGTGTCTGTAAGAACTTTTCCAGACAGATTGAGCTGAGTGAGGAGGAAAGTACATCCCCATTGTGGTCAGCCCTGTACACAGGCTAGAGTTCCCAGGGGCAGCAAAAAGGGAAAAGGAGAAAGCAACTGAGTGCCAGAATTCTTGTCTCTGCTTCCTGATTGACATGTGAGCAAGCAACCTCACACTCCTCCTGCCTTAGCAAAGAGCTGCTTCAGTCTCCATGCCTCCCCTGCCATGAACAACTGTCTCCTCAAACCATGAGCCAAAATCAGTATTTCTTCCTTTAATGTGCTTTTTGTCGGGTATTTGGTCACAGCAACTAACATAAGTAACTAGCCGGGTGTGGTGGCGCACACCTTTAATCCCAGCACTCGGGAGGCAGAGGTAGGAGGATTGCTGTGAGTTCGAGGCTACCCTGAGAGTACAGAGTGAATTCCAGGTCAGCCTGGGCTAGAGTGAAAACCTCGGAAAACCAAAATGAAATGAAATGAAATGAAATGAAATGAAATGAAATGAAATGAAATGAAATGAAATGAAATGAAATGAAATGAAATGAAATGAAATAAATAAAAGTAACTAACACAGCATGGAACCAATATCACTCAGCTTTGTCTCCAGCTTACCAAGCAGGGACTCATTAAGTTAGCCCACAAAAAGCAAATATCATAAAATTTACTAATAACTAGTACAATTCTTCCCTCGGGCCTCCAGGTTTTAAGATAGCAACTTTGGGAGGGATGCTGAGACTCACTCTGAGCTGCGCAATGCCCCTCCACAGCTTTGTCCTCATGCCCATCGTAGTCTCTGCTGGACAGTTGCCTGTTGGCTGTCTCAAGTCGATCTAGGAACAAAGAAATTCAAAAGGTGTAAGCTCATACCCAAGAGCTGGGTATGAAGAATGGACGGTTAAGTAGAGGGGACCCAAACTGAGCTATGTAGAGGCAGGAACCATAAATGCATTCAAACCCTCAAAAGGAAAGCTTTCAGATGTCACAGTGGGTCTCTTCTAGGCCATCTAATGCCAAAGGGTCGCAACAGCAGGGCGTGCTTGGGGACAAGTATTGGAAGACAGGTTCACTACCCGAAGGCCTGCAAATCTGACTTGAAGTCCTCCCCAAAGATTTAGTTTTCATCACCTCAAACCCTAGACTAAACATGACCATCAGCTCTATATTCAACTGTTATCTAAATCTCAGACTTGAATTAAAAACTAAGTAAAATTGAGCCAGAGAGATGGCTCAGTGGTTAAAAGTGCTTGCTTGCAAAGTCTGACGGCCTGGGTTCAAATCCCCACTGACCATGAGAAGCCAGATACACAGAGTGGTGCATGTATCAGGAATTGGTTTGCAGTGACAGGAGATCCTGGTATGCCCATTGTCTATCTGTCTCTCTCCTTGCAAATAAATTACCAATAACGAGACTTATCAATATTTTATTTATTTGAGAGAGGGAGAATGGACACACCAGGGCCTCCAGCCGCTGCAAATAAACTCCAGACACATGTGTCACTTTGTGCATCTGGCTTACATGGATACTAGGGGATTGAACCTAGGTCGTTGGGCTTTGCAGGCAAACACCTTAACTGCTAAGTCATCTCTGCAGCCCAGATTTTTAAAAATAAATAAAATTAGCAACTAGTTACCAAGAAAAGGTTAAAATGCATGTCTAGATGAAGCCTGTACACAGTGAGTTCTGTCTGCTCAATCTTCTTCCTAGATCTTCTTTTATTCAATTAAGTATCCATCTCAACACATATGACACCCAACACAAAGGGTTTGCAGTGCCAGGAAAGGAGATAGCTACTGAGGAACACCAAGTGTGTGGGTATATAAGGTAATTGGAAAATGGCTTAGCTGACTAAAAGTACAGTAACATTTTATGAGTTAAATCACCAGACATATTAGAAGTTACCAAGATCCTGTAGCAGGCGGCTCCTACCTTTTAGAGAGGATATATGCCTACTCTGATCACACAGTGGGCTTTGTTTCCTAGAAGGAACACACTCTAGTTCTGGCTTCTGTTAGACCTAGCCAGTTAGGTGCTGACGTCCAAAGAATTCTACCACGTGACTCAGCTTGATGTGGAAAATGGTTGTGCACCCAACACTCATCTCTTCAGACTTTCCTATTCACAGACAGGAATCAATGTGGAGAACCTTCAAAGTAAAAGGGGCTGCACACATGACTTTCCTCCCTCAGCCTTGGGCCTGTGTAGGTTGTCACTTGTGAGGCTCCATAGTGCAATGTACAATAAAGCAAGGCAGAAAAGAATATCCTGCATGTAGTGCCTCTCCCCCACCCCAGATGGACAGAATGACAAGATTAATACAGGTGGAAGAGTATGCAGCAAGGCAATGTGGCCTGAATCAGCTTTGTGCCACATGGTGATTCTGGATAGAGGTCATTACATCAGAGAGTGTGACATGCCTCTGAGGTCTCTGTTGAAATCATGAAGTCTTCTAATCTCTCCTTCCAGCTTGTTCCTCATCGCCTTGTCCAGTGACTCCCGCTTCGTGGTGGACTTGACCAGACTCTCATAGGCTTCTGAAATCCTCTGGAGTTCTTTTTCAAACTGTAAGAAAAACCTGGCATTAAAGTGATATCTATAACTTAGTAATGCTGATTCTACAGCATCCCAAATGTGGAGGCGTGTCTTCAGTGCAGCCCTTCTGCACCTCAAGGTTTGCATCAAGTATTGGAATCACTCTTACTCCCTCTTTTGCCCTCTAAGGGCTATACTGGATTCTGTAAAAGCAGGGTCTTAAGTCTGATTGCACAGTCTGATGTCATTTTGTCAAAGTCCCTACAATAATATGAGGAAGAGTGAATCTAAACAAAACGTGAATGTCTTATATTTTGTGTTATCATTTATGACTATTAATATTATTCCCATTTCACATAAGGAAAATACTGAGGTTCACAAAAGCACCCCAACTTTCTCTACATAGAGTGCTCTTTCCAGACACTCCACACCAAGAGAGCATCACACTGTTTTTATCCCTTCTCTATGAAATTAGCTAAACAAAGGACCAATGGATTTCTACCTAAGTGTACACAAGGGTACCACAGAAAACTTCTTTATATGCAGGAATCATGAGATACAGGATTACAACAGCCATGTCACCAAGCACCAGCATGTTCCTTTCTGAGCTCCAATTTACCAGATCTGAGAGTCCCTGGTTGAGAATCCTAGAAATAACACACACCCTAACAAATACTGCTTCTTTGCTTACATGTACAGTCTTCTGAGTCCATGGATTCAGAAGCAAGAAAGTAAGTAATTCCAGGCCTCTGGGAGCTCACAGGCTACGCTGGTGGGGATACTTAGACATATGTACTTCTTCAATGTAATGTGACTAGAAGCATGATAGCAAAATTTAACAACCTAAAAATAATTAATTTCACACTGGTGAGAAGGGCCTACTTTGAAAAAAATACCTCAAGGAAAATCTCATTTGAAATGAGCCTTAAAGGACAAATGGGAATTTGGAAGGCTTTATCATTCTAAGCAAAAGATGGATATGGGCCAAGACATACATAATGGAAGTAAGCAGATGTCTCTGGCATCATGAATGATCTAGGAATGAAAGTGGCAAGAACTAGGGCCAAAGACGGGACTTGAGTTTTGAACAAGGAGAGTTAGAGTGGTGGGAGGGGTCTGAGAGGGTGTTCTAAGAAGAGTAGCATGGCCCTCTCCGAGTTTTACAGGCATCAAACTAAAGAAAAGTGTAGTGTTGGGAGAAGTCCAGATAAGAGCCAATGCAAACAGTTCAGGAACAGACAACAAGGGCATGAGCTGGGAAAGGTAAAAGGGCAAAATCCAAGGACATTAAAGAAAAGAACCAATAGGTCTTGGTGATTCATTCTAGATAGTAAGGGAGAGAGAAACGAGGGACAACACAGACATACCACTGAACCAAGATAAATGATAAGAGAAACAGATCTACCAAAGAACAAAACTCAACGTAGCACTGGCCATACCATGCTTGAAGATGCCATGGAACACCAAGACTGGTGGAGATATGGGACGGAAAGCCAGGAGAGTGGTGTCATCAGCAAACAGATGACAATGGTCACAGACTAGAGATCACTTAGAGGGCCAAGGATGAGAAATGCTCATGCTGGGGAGAAGAGGCAGAAGATCTAGGGAAAGAGACTGAGACCAGTGGTGCTTGGAGGCCAGGAAGCCAAAAACTTAAGGAAGGAGCAAAATCATGGGCAATATCCCAGAAAGTTGCAACAGAGCCAAGATGGTCTGGGAGAAGGCCAAGGGAGAGCTAAAGAGCCCAGGGGCTCCTGGTTAGAGGAAGCCAAGGATCTAGAGTTGAGAGCACAAGGCTCAGTTGGCACCATGTATTCTCCCTCAGGCCTCCTTCTATCAGAATTGGTTCTTCCATCTTGCTCTTCAACAAGGCCTTTTTGTTTCTTCCAGAATAATTATGAACCATTGGTAATATAGTGGCACAAAGAACAGCATGTCCTAAATCATGTTCATAGCACTGCCACCTATGATCCTCTTCCTTTTAACTGTTTTCAAAAGACACGTCTCCAAGAAACATCTATGCTAATTTTATCTATATCATGGAGCCTCTGCCAGGCATGCTATAGGAACAGTCCCATAGTCACTGAGGAAACTGGGGGTACCATTAGCCCTTGTGATGCCTACCATAAGAGAGTCACTCACTTCTAAGCCAGAATGACTTGGAGACCTTCCTGAACTTCCCCACCTTCAGGAACCTTCGTAGGGTCTGATTTCAGAGTATTTTAATCTGTTGTACTGGAAATTTCATGAGCACATATGTTTTGTATCTCTGATTTGACCATTAACTCTCTGAAGGGAGAAATAGACCTCACTGCCTAATTGTTGTGACCAAATACCTGACAAGAAGCAACTTAAGAAAGGATTTAAGAGGATATTGCCCTTCACAGTGGGTAATGCACGGTAGACTTTATGGTGGTGGGCACATAGGGCTGGGTGGGACTTTTCACATCTTGCCTAATCAGAAAACAGACAGCAGGGAATGCTAGTGTTCTGCTGTCTTTCTTTCTCTCTCTCTTTGTTTTCTACTCATTTTAAGATGCCATCCCATGAGATGGTCACATCCACATTCAGGGAAGCTCTCCCCTCTCAGTTAATTCTCTCTGGATTCACAGACACCAAGGTGTGCCTTACAAATGCTCTAGGTATTTTTTTAAATTATTTTTGAGAGATGGACAAAGAGAGGGAGAGAGAGAGAAAGAGAGAGAAATGGGTGCACCAGGGCCTTTCAGCTACAGTGAATAAACTCTAGACTCATGTGCCCCCTTGTGTGCGTGTACAACACTGTATGCTTGCATCACCTTTGTGTCTGGCTATGTGGGACCTGGAGATTTGAATAAACATTCTTTGGCTTCGCTGCCATGCATCTTAACTGTCAAGCCATCTCTCCAGCCCTGTGTCCTAGGTGTTTCTTAATCCAATCAAGGGACAACCCATATGAGCCAGTCTTTTGCTCTAGAACTGTGGCCTACTTATGACCCCAGTCTTATCTACCTGATGTTTAACAGTCGTGAGCCCTCATTAACTACACAACTATGGATTCTTCCCATCATTAAAACAACTTCCCTCTTAAGTGTTCAGTGCAAGAGGAAACTTCAGAATCCCACCATAGTACTACTTATTACATAAAGTGTAAAGTGACCAAGAGTTAGTACATGGCTATCTGCTTAGAACACACCCAGACAGGAAGGGTGGGATCCTAGGCAGGATACTTACTGTGAAGATGATAGCTGAAGCCATGCAGGAAGCTTAGCCTCCTTCAGTATGGCAGAGAAGACAAAGCTATGACTACATTTTGATTCGACATGAGGAATAATTTTCTAGTTACATTTCCCAAAAGGCGATGAGCACTTCTGTGGAAATTCAGACACATGAAGCAAGGACTCCTAAGAAACAGGAAGCTGAAGTAGTCCCAATTGAAAAAGTTTAAGTCTACAATGCGTTTATTTCTGCTTGTATATTCCTGCAGAGTGGGAACCACTTCCTCAGAGCTTCCATGTACAGAACACGTTAAATTGCCTAACATTTGTTAAAGATGAAAGGAAGGGCAGAGAGCATTTCTAGTAGAAAACTATGACACTCTGAGTTTGGTGTCTAGAAAGGATACCAAATTTGTCCTCATGGCCCCCAATCTCCCTCTCAGCCCAGGTGCCAGAAGCTCTCAGGCTAGGTCATGAGAAAGGCCAGTGATGTCCCAGACACAGAACTGGGGTAGAGCAGAAAGCCTTGGCCAGCTTCCACAGGGGCCGCTGTCATAACATCTCAGCTACTCCAGGTACCCGGCATGGCCTTTTCTTCTTTACACCACACCTCTTGGGACACATGGGAGCAGAGAAAGGCAAGCTGTCCAAGCCAAAGACCACCCAATCAAAGGCACTTTTGTCCAGTCACCAAAGAAGGTCTTCAGGCTGGAGAGACAGCTCAGCAGTTAAAGGTGCTTGCTTACAAAGCTTGACAGCCTGGGTTTGATTCTCCAGAACCCCTATAAGGCCAAATGCACAAAGGGCGCATGTGTCTAGAGTTTGTTTGCAGTGGTGAGAGACCCTGACACACCCATTCTCTGTATCTCAAACAAATAAAATATTAAAAAGAGAGAGAGAAAGAAGCCGGACATGGTGGCACACACCTTTAATCCCAGCACTTGGGAGGCAGAGGTAGGAGGATCACCATGAATTTGAGGCCACCCTGAGACTACATAGTGAATTCCAAGTCAGCCTGGGCTACAGTGAGACCCTACCTTGAAAAACCAAAGACAGAGGGTGGGGGGGGGTCTTCACTAATGTAAGCCTGGGGTACTAATGCTTGACCCTTCTCCTCCCAAAATCTGCTTACACCTTGTTGGTATCTGAGGCCAACCACTCAAAGCTTATGAGTCTGTCCCAGTGGAAACTCCATCCAGTAGGTTTCAAGGAAACTGGAAGGAAAGAGCAGCACCATGAGTAACCAGCAGGGAAAACAAACACCAGCTCCTTCTGGCTGTCCTTCCCATCATTCCAACACTAACAAGACAACCAACCATTCCTTGTGCCTCTCTGCAAACAGGGGCTTGGTAACTGGGCAGGCTCTGATCTCAGTGGTTCTTTTCTGCCGTGTTCCTGGCACAAAACGCATTGGCTAAGGTCTGGGATGAAAAATATATCTTTGAAAATGAATCTCTATAAGGAAAAGCATGTTCCCTCTGCTGCACAGAGTTCAGATGGGAGGATGCTGTGGGATGTGTAGGACTGTGAGTTCACCCAAAGTGGGGGTCAGACCATGCCAAGAAACTAGCAGCTGTCATCACTGAGAAGCAAAGACCTACCTCACCTGACCAGCCCCTCCCCAGACCTAAGACTTAGGCAGCTGCTAAAAACAATGGATACTGAAGCAAATGGTGAGGGAAGATTCTGGAACAAGGATGAAGTTGAAAACACAAAGCCGGAACTATTACACCATCAAGCTCAAGCAGCCCTTCAACCTCTTGGTCCTGGCAGCTGAGAACAAGTATAGAACTAGTGATGGGTATTGACAAGAATCTGAAAAAGTCCGAGGTTATAAACCAGCAATTCTGGTTTGACATATGGCAGACGACACAGTATGTAACATTCATGGAACGAATGATAAGCTAGGGAGGGAAGAAGTTTTAGGTTCCAGATTTGTCTACCTTTTCAGAAGTCATCTCAACCCTTTGGGCCACAAATTCAGAATTCTAAGATTCATTCTCCATGCAGATAAGTGGATATATTGGGAGATGAAGTGATTTTATTTTTTCAAAAACATATTGAAATTAAGATAGAGATATGACAATAGTCAGACAAAGTATATGTTAACAAAGGAGCTGACCATCTTCCTGCACAGTCCCCAAGTCCAACAATAGCCACATGAAGGAGCCTGGCCTCAAGCACTGCCCTCAGGTGGGTCTCCAGCGCTCCTGGACATGTCTGTCAGGAAACTGCATCAGGTGAGAAGAAAGAAGTACTTGTTCCCACAAGTGCCGAGTTGGCCCTTTCCAATTTTCAGGCTGTACCAAGAAAGAAGCAGCCTAGGAGGCATCAGAAGCAAGTTGGGACCTGAGCAGAGGCTTACAGGCCAAGGGCCAGACAACATGCCTGTTTCTCAACGTCTAAGGGTTCAAGTGCAGGTGTAAGCAGTGCTGCATTCCCCAGGTAGTCCCATTTGTTTCTTGCTCTCATTTTTCCCCTCCCATAAAGGCTGCTAGAGTTCCCCCAAACCAAGTCTGGTCTTGACTCCAGTGAGCTCAAAACTCTGTCTACGGAAGTTCCCCACAGACATGCTAGAGCAGATTCTTAGTGTGAACATTTGTATCATCATCTAGTCTATAGCTCCTGGCTTTTTACCTCCAGCCCCAAGAAAACAAAAGGGTCTAATACCCAAAACCCTGACCAGGGAAAGGACCACCTTTACCTATGGCATCAGTATACATAATGACACCTAAATGTTCTAACCAGGACCACTAATGTCTTACAGAGCCAGAGGACAATGCTCTTATGGTTAGGTAAGGGTTATATTCCCACCCCTTTTCCTTACCAAAGCCCTTTACTGTCAAGGACAAAGACAGGCACTCAGACTGAAGATCACTACCAAGCATGACTCCTTGCCCTAAGGAATAAAACCCAAGTGACCCGTGGCCTCCTGCCCTACAACACCGCATTACTTTGCCCCTCTCCTCTTCAGTTTGTCCTTCAATAGTGCATCAGGTTCTCGCAGGTGGGCCATGAATCACCCAGCAGCCAAATTACTCTTCTTTTTTTTTTTTTTTTTTTTTTTTTTTGTTGCTTGTTTTGTTTTTCGAGGTAGGGTTTCACTCTAGCCTAGGCTGACCTGGAATTCACTATGTAATCTCAGGGTGGTCTCAAACTCATGGCGATCCTACTACCTCTGCCTCCCGAGTGCTGGGATTAAAGGCGTGTACCACCATGCCCAGCTGCTTCTGGGTTTTTTGAGACTGTGATACCTGCAGTGCAGGCTGGCCTTAAATTCCAAGTGATCCTCCTGCCTCAGCGGGAACGGTGCTGGGATTACAGGCAGGTAGGCAGGCCTACTCCAATTTCCTTTTGCTGGATGCTATTTTCCTGTGTACTTTGGCTGTTAGCACAAACCTCTATGGATGAAGGCTGCGACAGAGTCTGATATCCCCATGATAGCTATGCAGGCTGGCATGCCCCAGCATCTCCTCACCTGATAAGTGGCACAAGTAAAAAAAAGCACATAGTGGGCTGGAGAGATTTCTCAATGGTTAAGGCACTTACCTACAAAGCCTAATGACCCAGGTTGGATTCCCTAATACCCACATAAAGCCAGATGCACAAAATCCCGCATGCATCAGGAGTTAGTTTACAGTAGCTAGAAGCCCTGACATGCCCATTCTCATTCTCTCTCTCTCCTTGGAAATAAATATTTTTAAAGGGGGGGGGGAGCTGGAGGGATGGCTTAGCAGTTAAGGCATTTGCCTGCATAGCCAAAGGAGCCAGGTTTGATTCCCTAGGATCCACGTTAGCCAGATGCACAGGGGGGGGGCGCACACATCTGGAGTTCATTTGCAGTGGCTAGAGGCCCTGGTGCACCCATTCTCTCTCTATCTCTCCCTCTTTCTCTGTCAAATAAATAAATAAAAATAAAATAAAAAGAGAGAAAGTACATAGTAACCTTCAAATGTTGACATGATGCTGCTTTAGTGCAGCCACTGGCTAATGAAATCAGTGTAATAATTATAGGCTCCCTAGATGCCCAGAGTTAAAAGAAGCTCCATCTCTTATGCAGTCATTGCCTGTGCTGTTCTGTCCCCACTTCCACACTTGTGCACCTGGAGAAATCCTACTTAGCCAGAGTCGAGTGCCACTACCCTGTACCTACTGTGCCTTCTACACACCTACTTACAGACGTTAGCTTATGCAGCAATCTCCCCTTCTGAAGGGGCCTCTCAGTTATATTTAAATATCTCCTTCATACCTAGCATAGAAGGTGGCATCAGTAAAGGCTGGCAAAGCCTCTCAGCGGGTAAGGACCCTGTTTCCTCTCCTTGCCCCTGGAAATCATGTACCTTGTGGAGCTTGTCAGCATTGTCGTAGTAGCCTTGCAGCTCCTGGTGAAGCACGCGGTTCTCCTCGGTGAGTATCTCCACCATCTGCTGCGCTCGCTCCACAATCGCAAAGGCATCTGGTCCAAGCTGCTGACTTGGAGAGGCCGGTGGGGGCTGTGGAGCCGCCAGGGTCATGGGAAGTGGAAGCGGCAAGGAGACTGAGTGCAGAGGCCCGCTGATGGAGGAGGTCTGCGAGGACATAGGGCTGTGCTGCTGCACTGTAGATGGGTACGGAAGCTGGCATGGGCGGCTGTGAGAGAACAGAGGACCAGCCATCAGCATCCAGGGAGAGTGGTAGGTGGAGGAAGGAAACCTACCACCACAGGCACTGCCAAAGGCTTCTCCAGCCAGAGTCACCCATGTACTTGCTCACGCTCATCTGAGCAGCAGGTTCATCACTTACTCCACAGGTGGTACTCACCATTCTAACTACTGGGGACATGATGAACAAACAAGGCTGACCCGATCCCTGCTTTTGGAAGCTTGTACTCTGAGAGAAAGAGACAGGCAAGCCATCCACGAACAAGACAAAGCTGAGAATGAAAAAGAAAGTACACTCCAGAAAATAGAATGTCAGAATTGCTACTTCTAAGTGAGAGGTCAGGAAGTACTCTTTGACGGGCGGAGGTCAGACAGATGAGAATGTACCAGTGGTTTGGAAGGAAGGGTGAAGAAATAAAGAGGAGTATTCCAGGTAGGGGGAAATGGCCAGTGCACACAGCCCATGGCAGGAATTAGCTCCAGCAAGGTCAAATGAAGAAAACTGGTTCAAGGTACAGCCAGCAAACGACAGTGCACAATAGGCCCAGAGAGTGGACAGACCCTTCATAAGCCACATAAGTTAAAGGCATGGCCAGCCTGATCTACACTGTGAGTTCTCAGCCAGCCTAGAGCTATCTAAAAAAACAAAACAAAACAAAACAAAGAAACCTAAATGTAAATGAAGAGAACTTGCAGTACTCGAAATGATTCATCAAGTGTCAAAGGCATCCTCAGGAGATCCTCGGTTACATGTGTTCACATTTATATCTTGTGGCCACCCACAGCCAAAGCTTTTAGTATTACCCCCACTTCCCCAGGGACCTTATAAGTATACTTGCTAGAATGCTTTCTGGACCCTGCTAGTCTCCATAGCTCTAATTTCGTATGCATTTCTCATAGTCTGAATGTCTCTGAATGCCAGCTCCTCTCAATTAAATGTATGCATAGAGTTGACACACAGTAAGCTCTGCACAAATGTGGGCTGTTTTTGCTATCACTACAGTTATTATCAGTGCCTCCCACCACCCCTGTAACAGCCCGTATGAGGCATTCATGAGAAGCTCTACCTCTTTTGTCATGGCTAACATGTACTGGGCACTTTTTACATCTAGCTATGTGGCTATTATACATGGTCTCATTTTGCCCTTTACAAAATAGTCTCTTTAGACAAGGAAGGCAAGGAACAGAAGGAACTTGCGGTATATGTGAAGACAAAATAGAGAAAATGGACCTTCAAGGACAGGCAAACAGGCATTGCAACTCCAGAGTCCTCACAGCTCACTGCTTCCCTGGTGAAAACAAGAATGAAAGGAAGTTTTCCTTCAGTCCTGGGTTCCCAACCCTCAGATCCAGGATCTACACCCTAGAACTTTTTGAGAGTTCACAAAGTCATGGGGTAAGCATCAGGCTTAGAAACCTACCTATTTTCCATAGGTTAAAGTCTTATCTTCAGAGAGCACTCCGCTAACATTTATGGGGGGGGTCTATGCTACCTGCCAGGCAGATATGTCATCACCTTGCTTACCAAAAAAAAAAAAAAAAAAAAAAAAAAAGCTAGGCACTACTATAGTTATTCTCATGAGAATACAGGTTCGAGATCAAACAGGTCCAGCTCCATTCTCATGTGGCCAAGTGAGCCTTAGAACACCACAGGAAGTAAACTGTCCCATGTCCCATCAAACTGACCAGTTTTGTGAGTACATCTGAAAAGGACTACAAAGGCCCTTCCTCTCTGGGGCATAAAGACCAGGACCCATAGGATTAAAGAGTAATGTCTAAGAGATGTGATAGGCCCAGAGGCTGTTCTTCCCTCAGCAATAAAGTGGACTATTCTGTGCATAGGCTAACTCAAAGACTTGTACCTATTTCTCTCCTCTGAGGGTTTCTCCATAATTATTAGCATGCAATTTTCTAATAGAAAGAATGACTCATATGAAGTTGGCACACAATAATTTTTGGTCATTGATTTAGTCTCCAACCCTGACAGCCAGTTAGATCATTATTTGTCTGATTGCTTTTGAAAGAACAGACAAGCCTTCAACATTGTATGATGAAGGAAGAGATTTTTGACGTTCAGACTTGCTTAGCCTATGGAGGCATGAAGGTACCAATACAATAACAGCTCTGTGACAATGCCCTTCTTCTCATGTTTCTGAGGTCACAAAATTCAGCACAAAGCTGCAATGATGATGGTACTTGGGTTGGAGAAACAAGGTCATTGGTCACATCTAATCCATAGCTCATTTGTCCCTCTCATCAAACAAGGCTTCATAACCCGACTTAAGCTTATGTTTTTATATTACACTTTCAAAGAAGTGGGTCATGAATAACACTGCTTTAATTTGATTCTCACAAGCCTGGGCATTCACTGCTTTCATCCCACATACAGTATTATTTTATTTCATAAGTATGCAAATTCAGGCAGGCTCAGAGTCAACATGACAAACTAGAGATTTGACATTCTATACAAAGTAAAATCTAATTCTCGAGCCTACACACTTCTACTCCACCAGGGTGCCTCTCATGTTGGTACAGGATAGCACTGTTTCCTAATATAGGGGATCTCTTTTTTTCATGCTGTATTTGAATTCTGGTTCTGCTACACTACCCATGTAACCATGGACAAGCTTGAAATCCCATTTCCTTTACTCCGTGACCACGATAGTATCCATCTCACATCCATGAGAATCAAACTCTTAGATGATGCATAAAGCATTGCACTTGGCATCTACCTTCAAGACTGCGCTCAGCAGTGCTCAGCTCCTGTTCCTGTCACACCACCAAGGGGTGTTGGGCGAAGGCAAGAAACACCACCCTTTGGTGTTCCTTCCTCTTCAGAAGCAAGGTGGTTACTATCAGGAATCCCAGTCCTACTCCCCAGATCACAATGCAGAATCTACAAGTCTTCTGCCCCACAGAATGCAGGGAAAGGAAGATTCAGAGCACAGGTTCAGGGTGCGTTGAGGTCCCAAAGCATCAGACACACTGACAGATTCTCACTCCTTGTCCTATACCATCTGTAGCAGTGACTGCTGACCACGTGCAATGTGGCTAATCCAAATCAAAATATGGTCTAGATAAAATAGACACCAGAATTTTAAGATTCAATATTTAACAAGGACAAAATGAGAGGCCAGAGGGCTGGCCCAGCAGTTAAGTGTACTTCCTGTACAAGCAAAAGGATCTGGATTTCAAATATCCAGAGCCTGGGGAAACAGCTGGGTATGACCATGCACACTTGTTACCTCAGTGTGGTATGGAAGCAGAGACCTGGAAGTTTCTGGAGCTGGTGAAAAAAATGGCAAGGTCAGAGATCTCTAAGAGACTGTGGCTCACTGGGTAGTAGAGTGATGGAGCAGGACACCCCAAGTTTCATTAAGGCCAACATAGGCAAGGGCACCCCACTGCAGGCAAGTGCATGGGGTATCTCAAAGGGACATACACATGCACTGCTGCCCCCACACACATGCAAAAATGCAAAATTAATAGTTCTGATTCTGACTGCATGTTTAAATGACAATATTTATATACATCGGGTTAGTGTTGAGATCAGGCTGTGCCCTGCTCTAAGTTACTCTTTATTGTGTAAAATTAGTTTTTCAGAGTGTGCCTTGCCCTGAGAGACTCAATTTTACAAATAAAAGTTGACTCCACAGTCCCCAGACAGTTAGCTTGTCTAGTGCAAGAAGGTGCTACAAGAGCAACTCGGGGAAAATGACCAACATCTGTCCAAGCAACTCATGGTCTAAGCTACACAGCAGCAAACAACCTGACGTGATGCTCACACAAGTGCAATAGCGGCACACAGCCATGGTGGGTAACCGACTGCTCTTGACTTGGCTAACAGATCCACTCAGTGGAATGGAACTCATAGCTGGAACTGGGAAACAAGTCAGAACCATATCCAAAAAATGAGCCTGCTCTCCAAAATCAAGCTTCCACCAATTGTGGGCCACAAGAGGGTCTACACATATAAAATTCTCTCTAAAATAATAATGGTGATCCCATTTATCTGGTGCTGACTTCATTCACTCTGTTGGAGAATTTGCTTCTCTTTTTCAGATGGACATAGAACCTGAGGAAAGACCATTGCACCTCACCAGGGCCCCAGCTGAAACCATAGAGTAATGGGGGAAATGAGCAAGAGTGCTGCTTTCTTGGTGAACCTGGTACCAGCACAAGTGTGAAGGAGATAGACACAGAGAACACTCAACTCCTACTAAACCAGAGATCCAGAGACAAGGGGCTCCCGAGACCTCAACACTGAAGCAGACCTAAAACGAACCCAACATGGCTCAGGGAAATTCAAGGAAGAGGGGGCAGAAAGATTATTAGGGCCACAAGTTGAGACATTATGCACAGAGACATTGCCTCTTCCCCATAACTCATGGCTACCCCCACAATGCAAGACCCACATTCTCCAACGAGGAGAGTCTTTTCAGAGGGGGGAGGACAGGGAGGAGGCTATCAACGTGATATGTATCAACATGATATGTACTCACATAAGGTGCATAACTAATAAAAAATAAAATAAAATAATTTTGACTCCATTTTGAAGGTGAAGGATGACTTTGTACCTGGACAGGCACAGGGAATGGCACCATCTGTCTGGTACCACCCATGCAGCCTAGGCTAATTGACTTACAGTAAAAAGGGTGCCATCCTTTAAGTTTATCATGGTGAATTGGGACTATAGCAGTACACGGGCATAATAATAATAATTCATATCAGGAAAATCTTATCAGACACACCAGACTGAGGAATGGGTATGATTCTTTCACCTAGACCCCATAAAGAAGGGGACACCTACCACTGTGATGTCCACCAAAATGTCATCTCACCACTCAAAGTATATGTTATGGACCTACAAGTACAGAACCCCTGACTGTCCCAGGCACTTCAGCTCAGCTCAGTCCCTTCTGTTGATATGGCCTACTCAAATAGCCATCTGTCTGTCTGGCCAGCCTGCTCACCCATTTGGACCTCCTAGCTATCTATCTGTGTATGTGTTCATATGGACTCAGTCCTGCCCTTTTGCCTCTGCAACTGGACTGAGCTCTACAGCTCTGCTTCAACCTGTGACCAGCAGTGGCCCACCTGCAACAGTAGCCTCAGCTCTGCTGAGACTTCCATCTGGTTTTCATCTCACCCTATGGATTCTTTCACATTTCTATCAGCTGCGAAGCTTTGCCCTCTGGGGTCTCTTTTGAAACTCCCTGTCTCTTTAACCCTTCTTAGCCATTCTGTAATCTACATATATCCAGATATAGATATATTTACTGTGATCTGAGAGTTAATATTAGTATTAAGATAGGATTAAAAGAACCTGCATTTGCCTCAGACTAGGTCATCGAGGAAAGTAGGAGTATCTGGCAAATTGCTGCCAATGAAACTGTGGTGCCATGTGAATTTATTGTTAGTCAATAAATTCTGTGGGTGTGTGTGTTATAGCCAACTTGCTGTTTTTTTGCCTGCCAAAGTGACCATGTGATGCGTGGGTGCCTGTTCCTGCTTTCTCTTCCCTGCCATAAAACCATCCCTTGAAACTGTAAACTGAATTGAACACTTTTTGTTCCATACGTTACTTCTGCTCAGATGTGTGTTTAGAGCAAGAGAAAGTAACTGTTACATGACCTGTACCCTTTCAGTCATGTGCACACCACAAATTTCCTAAATGTCCAAATTAAGACTTGACTGTTGGACTATCTAAGATCAAAATCCCCACTATGCAAGTGGATAATGACAGACCTTCTGTTCAGAGAAGTCATTCATGTAATGCACTACAGCTAGAATTAAGTCTGTTTTCCTGGGAAGGTAACCTGAACTTGACCCTGGCTTCTTTAAATTCTCACATTGCAAAACTGTTTCTCAGAACACACAAGACATCTTACTTGGCTTACACAGTCAGACTTCAGCCTAAATGTTATGGACACTCCTGAGTTATTTTTATTATTATTTTTTTATTTTTAAGACAGAGATTCATGTGGTCAAGGCTGGCCTTGAACCTGCTATGTAGCTAAGGATGACCTGAACTCCTGATCCTTCTGGCTTTACCTCCCAAGTCCTGAGATGACAGACATGTGGCACCACACCCAGCTGACACTGGAGTCCTGATGGCGATTGTCCAATGCATGTTTATGTAGTAGGATTTAAATTGGGCTACATAGCCTCCTTTTCACTAGGGGAAATGATAAATTTTAATGAAAAAGGCCTAGGTTTGGTTTACCTTTTAATCCCAGACAGTGGCTCATTTTCATAACTGTATAAACTACAAATCACAGGTCACCATTTTGGAAGCACATATATGCTTCCCAAATTCTCCTCCCTTTTGGAGCCACTTCTAACTCACTGTAGACAAGGCTTCCAAACCTTCTTATGATACAATCAAATATGGAGCCATGGTTTAACCAGGTTAACCAGTTCTTCCAGTCACTATTTCCCTATAAAAATGCACTGTGAATTTCCTCCCCAGAAAATGACCAGATTTTTCTTTTGTGTAAAGTAAAATCCAAGGTCACTCTTTGGGAATATGGCAAATGACAATCTAGGGAAGAGGGAAAGAATAAAATTGGGAAAGCCAAGCATGATGGCGCACCCCTTTAATCCCAGCACTCAGGTGGTAGAGATAGGAGGATTGCCGTGAGTTCAAGGCCACCCTGAGACTACATAGTGAATTCCAGGTCAACCTGGGCCAGAGTGAGATCCTACCTTGAAAAAACAAAACAATAAACAAGTAAATAAAATAAAATTGGGAGAATAGCCTGGAACAATGTGGCAAATTAGCAATGGCCATCCTGAGTGACTGCACATCCACCTAGCACTGAGGCCAGAGTGTAGCTTAGCATGAGCAATCACAGAGGTGCGTGTGAAATGGGAGGTAGGACTCAGGGTGGGCTCCATGTCTGTCTGCATTATAAAGTGCTCCTTCTCTTGTTTCAAACTGCTTAAAGTAGAAGTTAATCTGAAGTTAGTACTGACATCTTCCATGACTGAATCATTCTGCTAAAGATGTCTAAAGAAAACACATACATACAGTGACCCCTAATCCCCACCTCCAGATGAAAGCAAGCCATGGCAATCTAGAGCTTGCAACTTACAGTTGTCCTCAAGGTTAAGTTTGCTCCCAGTTACTAGACATCTGAAGAGATCTGGAGGGCTTTCCTCCCAGAATCTCAATCAGTATTCTAGTTCTCTTAAACAACACAGAGGTGGGCAGCACACAGTCTGGATACCACATGCGAGATTCTATAAATTGATTAGAAATTTACCAGGTAAGTCATGCCAAGTGAAAACTTAAGTCTGTACTTCCACCACAATGCACAGTGCAAATGATTAACTGGCGAGAGGCCCATTTACAACAAAGAGCTCTAGGTTCGGGGCTGGAGAGGTGGCTCAGTGGCTAAAGGCATTTGCTTATAATGCCTGACAGCTTGGGTTCAATGCCCCTGTACCCATGTAAAGCCAAGAACACAAAGTAGTACATATGTCTGCAGTGGCAGGAAGCCCTGGTGGACTATCTCAAATACATATATATATATATAATTTTTTAAAAAGAGCTTGAGGGCTGGAGAGATGACTTAGTAGTTAAGGCACTTGCCTGCAAAGCCTACGGACTCAGGTTTGATTTTCCAGTATCCACTTAAGCCAGATATACAAGGTAGCACGTATGTCTGGAGTTCATTTACAGTGGCTAGAGGCCCTGGCATGGCCATTTTCTATCTGCCCTGTCCCTATTAAATAAATAATTTTTTTTTTTTAAAAAGAGTGAGACATAGCCCTGGCTCCTGAACAAGCTATAGCCATGCCCCTGTTACTGGACTCTCTCTCTCTAGGCCTTATTTATCCAGTGTAAGAACGGTGCTTTAATAGTACCACTTCTTAGGAGTCTGAGGAGAAGGCTCAGGGGCTAAAGATACTTCTTGCTAAGCCTGCTGTCTCACATTCAATTCCAAAACCAACTAAGTATAAGCTGGATGAGCACCTGCTTGCAGCAAGAGACCCTGGCATACCCACAAACACAAATACAAATGTAAACAAATAAAAACTTTTAAAATTAATAATAATCACTTCTTAAAATTGTTGTAAAAAGCTAGGAAATGAGCTGGGCGTGGTGGCGCACGCCTTTAATCCCAGCACTTGGGAGGCAGAGGTAGGAGCATTGCCATGAGTTCGAGGCCACCCTGAGACTACATAGTGAATTCCAGGTCAGCCCGGACTAGAGTGAAACTCTACCTCCAAAAACAAACAAAAAAAAAAAAAAAAATTTAGGAAATGGAACTAGCCTAGATGTCCCTCTACTGATGAGTGGATAATGTAGATATGACACATTTATACAATGGCATTCTATTCAGCAGCAAACAAAAATGAAATAATGAAATTTGCAGGGAAATGAATGGACCTGGAAAGGATTATACTTAGTGAGGTAACTTGGGCCCAGAAAGCCAAGTGCTGCATGTTCTCTCTCATATGTGGATCCTAGCTACAAATGTTTGAACTTGTATGTGAGCTGGAATAAAACTTGGTAGCAAAGCCGGGCATGGTGGCACATGCCTTTAATCCCAGCACTTGGGAAGCAGAAGTAGGAGGATCGCCATGAGTTTGAGACCACCCTGAGAATAGAGTGAATTCCAGGTCAGCTTGGGCTACAGTGAGACGCTACCTCGAAAAACAAAAAAAAAAAAAAAAACAAACAAACAAACAAACAAACAAACAAAAACTTGGTAGCAGAGGCCAGTAAGTTAGAAAGGGATGAAGGAGAGGGGAGGACTTAAGGGGATGGTATGGTATATATGTAAGTTGATGAGCAGATTACTGGGGGTGGAAAGGCCCAAGTGAGGTCAGGGGAAGAGACTGAGTAAAGGAAGAGTGGGGGAGAGGTTAGTCAAAATTTCAGATGGTATGAATAAGTCATATGGAAACCTACTCTTTTTGACAATGGTGTATCCAGAAGTCATAGATTGTTAGTAGAACATCTTCAGTGCAAGGGATGGGATACCTTCCAGTGAGTTGTTGGCAAGGGAAGTCCCTGATGCCCCTCAAAACAGTACAGGCCATTACCAAGGCTCTTGGTTTCCTACCAAGACCCTATTGCTGAAGACTCCACATGCTTGGGCTGCAAGGTCACTGAGAAATCTTACTGGAGCTGAGCTGAAAACCTCCTCCCTGTAGACCAGCTGACAGAAAGATGGAAAAAGCTATGCTGCATGCAGCTCCGTGGATGAGAGAGAAGTCATCAGTGGAGATAAACAACAGTGGACAATGCAAGCCTTACATTGGGCCAAACAAGCCAAATGAGCCAACAGGTGCAATAGTAACATGTCTGTTATGAGGGAAAACAACCACTTTCTAATTGGACTGGAGGCCTGCTCCATGGGAGGGAATACATCCCTGATACTAAAAACCTATGACAGGGGAAGTAATGAGCCCTAGGGGTGTAACGCCTGCTGGAGTCTGGCTAAATGCATATATTATGCTCACCAAACTGCACTGTAAACACTTTACTTAATGTTCATAACCATATATTAATGCTACTCTCACGTTTGGTTAGAGAAGCTTCTCTTTTCAGATGGCGGTGACCACTGGGATGACTCAAAAGACACCATAGTGCTGAGAAGTGACAGAGGAATGTTCAGCACTGAAACATATCAATCATACCCTCCAAGGCTCAGGGTCCATTGCAGAAGAGGTGGTGGAAAGAATGTAAGAGCCAAAGGAAGGATAGGGCTCCTTACAACACACTCTTCCAGACAAAAAAAAAAAAAACTGCCCTGGATATCCATGACCTTGCAGTGCCTGGCACTACCTAGACAAGACCAGTATAATAGGAGGAAAAGATGATGACATCAATATAAAAGAGAGACTGATTAAGGAGAGAGGATATGATGGAAAGTGGAGTTGTGAAGAGGAAAGTGAAAAGGGAAGGAATTATCATGGTTTATTGTCTATAATTATGGAAGTTTTCAATAAAAATAAATTTAAAAAATTGTTTCTTGGATCAATCAATCAAATATTAAAAGAAAAAAACCTTCAATTCTCTGACCACCCCAGCTGTCACAGTCTTCCACTGTTCCCCACTAAGGTGACATAAGGTGCTACCTATTTGGAATGGAAAATCAGAACAAGTGTTAGGGAAAAAAGGTTTTATTTTATATAGAACCCAGTAAAGTATATAAGTCACATGAGCAAAAAACATGAGGAGCATATTTTCAGGATCAAATAAGCCTGGCTAGTAAAGCATACTACCTAAAACTTCATCTAGCAAGTAACTGCAGATTAAAGTCAGGAGTACACACTGTTTTTCCTTTAAATTGGTGACATTTTTATAATTATAGTGACAAATGTTTGGCCAAGTGCAATAAAATAGGCAATGTAATTTTTTTACAAAGTGATTCAACATCAGAAGCCAATGAATGTCACTGCAATTTACTCAACAATTTTTTCCTTCCTTCCTTCCTTCCTTCCTTCCTTCCTTCCTTCCTTCCTTCCTTCCTTCCTTCCTTCCTTCCTTCCCTTTTTTTCGAGGTAGAGTCTCACCATAGTCCAGGCTGACCTGGAATTCACTCTGTAGTTCAGGTGGCCTTGAACTCATGGTGATCCTCCTACCTCTGCCTCCTGAGTGCTGAGATTAAAGGCATGTGCCACCACTCCCAGCTAGCAATTTCATTTTTAAACACTGATTTCTAAAGAAGTAAGCCAGACTGGAAAATCTGAAACATGCAGTGATGCTCATTATAAGATTTATAGGACAATGGCATAAATTAAGTACATTATAAAGTACAAGACAGCAAGAAAATGGATAGTTATGAAAATAATAAAGGTTTATAGAAAAATTTTGTAAAACAAACTACTATAAAAAGCTAAGTTACTTAAGTGAATATAATTTGTGATTAAAACATGAAAAAAAAATCTGGGCTGGAGAGATAGCTTAGCAGTTAAGGCACTTGCCTGTGAAGCCTAAGGACCCATGTTTGATTCCCCAGTACCCACATAAGCCAGATGCACATGGTAGCACATGGGTCTGGAGTTCATTTGCAGTGGCCAGAGGCCCTGGCACACCCATCCTCCCTCTCTTTCTCATAAATAAATTAAAACATGAAAAAAAAATCAACTTAAACAGTATAATGTTAGTGGTTGTATTAGGAAAGTAGGCAATTAAAAGGAAGTTTTTGCATCTTTAGTTTTCAACTTTTTTTGAAACATGGACATATTTCTTTGAAAACAAACAAACATCTTGGCTAAAGTGGCCCATACAGCTCTGATAAAATCAGACCATGCCCTGGAATTCATCCAAGCATTCATTTCACTAACAGTGCAGACAGACTTCAAAGCCACTTCTGGAAGCACTGTTTGCACAGAACTAACAGCAATGCATGCTTTAGGGGTGGGAGGGAGGCATGGTTCTCTACAGTAACAACCTAATTCCCTTCTTGTTCTCATTCCGTCTATTTTCACTTTCAGGATGAGGGAAAAGCAAAATGGATCAAGGGGAAAACAAGACCTTTGCTCCCGGAGCAGGCTCAAGCCTCTTTATTCCTATGGATTCTATTCTTGCAGCTTCTACCCCTGCCAGCCATACACGAGCATCCACAGCAAAGCCCACAGTGCTATAAGCCCATGGACCTTGGACTAGCAGCTGCTCCAAGGGGGTTCCATAAAGGATCTAAACATCTATCAGACAACTTCTTTAGCATACTACAGTGGGTGAAAGGATGTGGACTCAGATACAAGGCAAGAATTTAAAATTCATTTTCCTAGCCAGGTGTGCATATACCTTTAATTCCAGCACTTGGGAGGCAGAGGTAGGAGGATTGCTATGAGTTCAAGGCAACTCTGGGACTACATAGTGAATTCCAGGTCAGCCTGGAATAAAGTTAGACCCTACCTTGAAAAACCAAAATAAATAAATAGAATTTATTCTCTTAATCTATGTGTATGCATTTGTGTGTGTCAACGTGGGTGCATGTGTGCCATGGTGTGTGTGTATAGGTCAGAGGACAACGTTGGGTGCAGGGTCTCTTGTTCATCATTGTATATGCCAGGCCAGCTGGGCCACGAGCTTCTGGGGAATCTCCTGTGTCCTTCTCCCATCTCATCATGGAGAGTGAGGATTACAGATACTTGTGCTACCACATCCAGCTTTATGTAGGTTCTAGGGATCCAACTCAGGTCACCACTCGTGTGTGGTTAGCTTTATTCACTGAGCCATCTCCACCCAGAAATGCAAATTCTTATTCTTCTCCTAAGGTCTGTCACTTGCCTTTTCAGACCTGTCTCTAAGCATAAAGCAATCCAAAATGTAATGAACTGGGCCAAATCACCAAATGTGCGTTACCTCCTAAGGACGTTTACAGCATTAGGCAGCATGATGGGCTGGGTGACTGGCCCAGACCTCTCGTTCTGGTCCAGTAGTCTATGCTGATTATGTGCCATGCCTGCAGCTTCCTAAACCAACACTGCTAACCACCAAGAGATACCCCTTAAAGCACAAAGGAGCAGAAGGGGCAATGTAACTCAAAGGGGCTGCACTTGTCTCTCAGGTCACAAATAAGTTGAACAACACACACCACTGCTGAGTCTCAGGTTCAATCCTTGGAGTTCGGGCTGCGTTAACTGTGTCTCAAGAAGGCTGCGTGAATGCACCTTTGTTTACCCAGCCGGCCAAGAGCCTTTTTGCTACAGCCATGCTGGCTCATCATGGCTGGGCTCCTAAGTAGCCTTACAGCTCTGTGGCCAGACTCCATGGCCTGTCTGTTACATCTTCTCAGACATTTTGATGTGTCATGTCAATCCGGATGCCAAAAAGGTAGTGTGCTCCAATCCCTCACACCTTTCTACTTCTTTCTGCCCTTGTAACTTCGGGACAAATGACTCTTTGCATAAGTAGCTGGGTAGCCCTCGAGAAAGTGCTTTGATCCTCTAAGCTCACATCACAACTACTGTCAATGACACAAAGCAGGATGGTCCACATTATGCACTGTCATTTAACAAACAGAAATGCCAGAAAGGAGGATAGGGACTTCATTTCAGAATTTTTCCTTTTATCAAGCTCTTGTCAAGCTGAGGTAACATTTCGGGGTGGAGTGAAATATAAACTTAAGATCCTAGGATATTTTAAACAAGTGAAGTATATCAATGTGATACAAAGACCAGAAAGTTGACAGTCTTAAGTTTAAAGTTCTCCTGTGATCTAAGGAGCTATAAAGGGGAAAGAAAAGCTTGGAGTAGACTAAGCCCACGTTATGAAGAACACCTTCTGCCTGTCTGAGGTATCAAGGTTGGCCAGATTCCATGAATCAGAGCTGGCATTCCCCATTGAGATGGTTAATCCTCACTGTCAACTTGACTGAATTTGCAATCATCTATGAGACACACTTCTGGGCATGTCTTTGAATACATTTCCAGGGATGTCTATCCAAGGGAAGACCCACCCTCATTTCAGGTGGCACCATCTCATGGGCTGATATTTGCACTGAATAAACAGGGAAAAGGAGGAAGCCAACCGAGCACCAGAACGCCCCTGTCTCTGCTTTTTGTCCCCAAAGAGGTGAGGAGTCACAGCTACATGCTCTCACCACTATGAATTCTTCCACACCTTCCCCACCAGAATGGATACTACCTTCTCAAACCATGAGGTAAAATAAATTATTTCATAAGTTGCTGTATATCAGATATTTGGTCACAGTTACCAAAAAAAGTAACTAATGCATCCACCTGATGTGGGATGTATCAGAGTCAACTGACCAGTAGTAGAAGAAAGGAAAGGAAGGCTTTACAGAGAAGAGTCTATAAAACCACTAGGTAATAATCTGTTCCAGGAGTCTGGACACTCTCCACACACCCCGTCAGAAAAACTGCTCTTCTGCAGGCCTTTAAGCACAATGCCTGAAAGCACTCCCAGCAGAGCCTCCTCTCCTGTGCTTTCTCCCTACATTTCTAGCTGCCCTCTGTTAGGGGTGGGAGAAATCCCCAGCTGCCTGCTCCTGTTTTACCCTACATATCTAGACCCCAAAGTGGCTCATTAAATATTCTGCACAAGAAAATAAGAAAATCTTGATAACACCAACCTAATTGGCCTCTAAAGGAATAGGCACTAACACAACTGCTGAATTTTGCAAAGTTGAGCTATAATCACCTGGTAACCCCATACTCGGGGGGTGGCTGGTACCTCAGGACAGCTACTTCTGTTCTTGCAGGCTGGGGAGCAGGGTAGGGCCTAACCATCTCATGGAGCACCCCAGGGTGCTGGTCACTGTAGTAAAGTCCGTGGTCCTGGTTCTTGCTGACTGGAGACATCACTTGCTTGGTCTTGAAGGGATACTCGGGAGGAGGACCACGAGGGTCCAGGACTTTATTGGCAGGCTGGGCTGGGGAGGGCCCCCCACTCGCTTTGAACCCCTTTCCACTCCCAGGGCCAGGGTGGTGCTGCTTAGCCCCATTCCTCTCCAGTGACAGCTGCATGATCCTCTCACTGAGAGAGCGGACATGGCCCTGCTTCAGTTCTTTCAATGCCTCATCCTTATGTGCCTGTCCACTGTTGGCCCTGTTCACTGTGGGCCTCCCCTCTGTGCGGGACTTCTGACTGCTGCCCCCAGCCATGTAGTAACCATGGCCCAGGGGCCCCTGGGGCTGCGGTTGCTGCTGCTGTTGCTGCTGCTGTTGTTGCTGTTGTTGCTGTTGTCCCCGGAAGAACTGTGACTGGGCTTTGGCCTCTTCATACGTGGGCAGCTCCTCATTGTTCTGCTGAGGTTGTGTGGACCGGACCTGCTTCTCCATCACCGTATTGTCCACCTGGTGTTCTTGACCCTGCGGTTCTTGGCGTGCTGACTGGTAGACCATTTGTGGGTCTTCTTGAGGGAGAGTTTCCGTGGAAGAAAAGTTGTTTGTGGTGTGGGCTGGTCCTGCACTCCCTGTGGCCTGGTGCTGAATGGCCAGCAAGTTCATGTTCTCGGTCGGGGTGCCATAGCGCAGTTGTTCCTGGATCAGCCGCTGTAATACTGTTCCAGCTGCCGCATCCTCGGAACCTCTCATTTCCACCTCTGGAGTCCGCAGGAAGTTTGGGGAGTGGAAGTTACAGAGAGGATCCTCCACTGAAAGACAAGCACAGGAAAAATGCTATCTATCGGGCAGAACTCCAATACATGGGGAACAATGACATGCTAATTATGACAGCATTTAAAGACAAGCTTCCAAAAACAACATCACCTCTGTCTACTCAGCAATGCCTCACAGAGGTGTTTCTCCAGACTCTTCCCCCTCCACTGCCTCCTTCTCCTGAACTTGCTCCACTGCTCAGCCCCTCCCTTTCCTTTGGCTTCTCCACTGTCACAGAGACCAGCCCAATGTTTTCCCATCCTAAAAAAGGATGCCCAGGCCGGGCGTGGTGGCGCATGCCTTTAATCCTAGCACTCGGGAGGCAGAGGTAGGAGGATCACTGTGAATTCGGGGCCAGCCTGAGAATACAGAGTGAATTCCAGGTCAGCCTGGGCCAGAGTGGGACCCTACCTCGAAAAAAAAAAAAAAAAAAAAAAAAAAAAAAAAAAAAAAGGCCAGCCTAGGACTACATAGCGAATTCTAGGTCAGCCTACACTAGAGTGAGACCCTACCTCGGGGGGAAGGGAGGAGCCCAGACACAATACACAAGAAATTGTCCCATCTTGGCCCTAGCACGGTCCTCAAATTGTTGCCCTCCATCTCTTCTTTCCTTCTTGTTGCTTCAGTAGGCAACCTACACTTGCTGTCCATGTGCTCCAGGCACTCCACCCACCGCTCTGATGAGTAACACTATTCAGGGAGTTTTACAGTTCTTCTGACCTTTTGGAAGCAGTTGAGCTGGTGGCGCACTGTGCCTGAAATGTTCTCCCAACTGGACATGTAAGTCACTGTCCGTCTACCTCAGTATCCTTCCTGGCTCTTTTCCTCCACCTGGCCCTTAAATTTTCCATTTCCTCCCAGCTGTGTCCGAGTGTTCTTCCCCCACTCAACAAACTGTCCATCCTTGTCCTGGCCCTCACATGTATAATAGCATCTGACAGCACTTACAGCCTTCTGCCTTAACACATGTTCTTTTCTACCCAAATGGTACCCACTCCATCCCCTCTGTTTCCTGCTATGACTGCTTTTTTTGTCAAGCCAGAATCCTGGGAAGCTTCTGAAATTCCTTCCTTTCCCTTACTTCCACCGTCTAGTCCATTACCACTGGTCCCTTCTACCCCTAAATATCTCTATATTCCCATGCTGAGAAACAATCTTATTAATAACTACAACATAACCACATGAATAAGTGGATAGAGAGGATGTGTAGGGCTAAGTTCTCCCCTGTATGATTCCTTTACTTATTTCACATGCAGTTCTGTGATGCAGGTATTAATTAATTCCTCCAACTTACAGGTGAGGAAAGAGCACAGAAACAGTATACCACAATGGACACAAGAAGTGGAGCTAGGATCTGATTCCAAATCCATGTTTGTCCACATTACTATAAATCATGGGCATCTCATATGCCAACCATTCCAACAGTGCCCTCAGCAGTGCCCAACTTTAGCCTCACTCTTACCTCCAAGCTCACCTCTAAGACCCAACCTTGAAAGTTTGTACCAAATGAGAAAATAAACTCCTACCACTTCTCTGAGAAAGTTCTTCAGTAATCACATACAAAGTGGAGCTGACACTTCTTTGTATGGGGTGTGTTGCCTCTGATCCAGCAGCCCTCACGTACCCCCCCCACTGGTAACCCTCCAGGTTCAAGCTCCAGCAATATCTAGGTGCACACAGTTTCCAAGACATGCTAGCTCACTAGGCCTTTGCTGGCATCCTTCCACCTTCCTGGAAAGATATGATGTACCATGTCTCCTGGAATATCTCATGCTTCCAGTGGTCACTACAATGCTACTTTTGTGTAAAAACTTATCTGCCACATAGCCCAGCAGGCTTGTGCTCTCATTCTCCTAAGCTCCTGCTCCATTTGTATGCATTGACTATAGGAGTAATGACCACGGTAGATGGCAATTATCCATGCACACAAAACTCGTAAAGGTAAGATTTGTTCCTTCTCATCAGCATCTCCCCAGCATGCAACTCAGTGCTGATCTCAGGAGTTTAGTCTGTAAAAAAAACACTTCTCTAAGCCCAAAAAGTAAAACGTCTAGCCAGTATCATCACATAGCACTAAGGATATTTTATAGAATTTGGATCGTAAAAATTCCACCACTTACTAGTGACATGGCCTTGAGCACATCACTTCCTCTCTCAGCCTCAATATCCTCCTGGGAATAAAGGGAGCTGAACTAGAGCAATCCCAGACAGCCTGCAATTCTACAGTTCCATGTAAGGGTGGCTCTGTTTTTATATACACACAGAACACTTCACTTTCCTAGAAGCAATTTTTCTTCCCCAAATATATCTATATTTTCCTTTAATGTCATCTTAATAAAATGACTCATATAGATAGAAATTTTTCATATTTGCTTTTGACCCTTTCTCTCCATTGCTCCCCGCATTAATCAACTGCCAGGCTAGTTCTCATCTATCCACAGTGAAATGAAGAATAGTGAAAGTGGTGTGACTGCTCACAAGACACATGTGTGTATGAATGCCAACACATGTACTGTGTGTTCACAGAGGCACAGGCCTTTAAAAGGTCTTCAACTGTCTTTTTGGCAAAGATTATCAAGCTTAGTTTAGTGTTGAAATTTAAAAGCATGCAATAGTATTAAAATAAAAGGAGGCAGCAAATAATATTTTTTAGTGTCCTTACTATAGCAAGACAGCAACTCTATTATGGTCACCTAGTTCTCATTGGCCAGCCTAGGACTACATAGCGAATTCTAGGTCAGCCTACACTAGAGTGAGACCCTACCTCGGGGGGAAGGGAGGAGCCCAGACACAATACACAAGAAATTGTCCCATCTTGGCCCTAGCACGGTCCTCAAATTGTTGCCCTCCATCTCTTCTTTCCTTCTTGTTGCTTCAGTAGGCAACCTACACTTGCTGTCCATGTGCTCCAGGCACTCCACCCACCGCTCTGATGAGTAACACTATTCAGGGAGTTTTACAGTTCTTCTGACCTTTTGGAAGCAGTTGAGCTGGTGGCGCACTGTGCCTGAAATGTTCTCCCAACTGGACATGTAAGTCACTGTCCGTCTACCTCAGTATCCTTCCTGGCTCTTTTCCTCCACCTGGCCCTTAAATTTTCCATTTCCTCCCAGCTGTGTCCGAGTGTTCTTCCCCCACTCAACAAACTGTCCATCCTTGTCCTGGCCCTCACATGTATAATAGCATCTGACAGCACTTACAGCCTTCTGCCTTAACACATGTTCTTTTCTACCCAAATGGTACCCACTCCATCCCCTCTGTTTCCTGCTATGACTGCTTTTTTGTCAAGCCAGAATCCTGGGAAGCTTCTGAAATTCCTTCCTTTCCCTTACTTCCACCGTCTAGTCCATTACCACTGGTCCCTTCTACCCCCTAAATATCTCTATATTCCCATGCTGAGAAACAATCTTATTAATAACTACAACATAACCACATGAATAAGTGGATAGAGAGGATGTGTAGGGCTAAGTTCTCCCCTGTATGATTCCTTTACTTATTTCACATGCAGTTCTGTGAGGCAGGTATTAATTAATTCCTCCAACTTACAGGTGAGGAAAGAGCACAGAAACAGTATACCACAATGGACACAAGAAGTGGAGCTAGGATCTGATTCCAAATCCATGTTTGTCCACATTACTATAAATCATGGGCATCTCATATGCCAACCATTCCAACAGTGCCCTCAGCAGTGCCCAACTTTAGCCTCACTCTTACCTCCAAGCTCACCTCTAAGACCCAACCTTGAAAGTTTGTACCAAATGAGAAAATAAACTCCTACCACTTCTCTGAGAAAGTTCTTCAGTAATCACATACAAAGTGGAGCTGACACTTCTTTGTATGGGGTGTGTTGCCTCTGATCCAGCAGCCCCTCATGTACCCCGCCCCACTGGTAACCCTCCAGGTTCAAGCTCCAGCAATATCTAGGTGCACACAGTTTCCAAGACATGCTAGCTCACTAGGCCTTTGCTGGCATCCTTCCACCTTCCTGGAAAGATATGATGTACCATGTCTCCTGGAATATCTCATGCTTCCAGTGGTCACTACAATGCTACTTTTGTGTAAAAACTTATCTGCCACATAGCCCAGCAGGCTTGTGCTCTCATTCTCCTAAGCTCCTGCTCCATTTGTATGCATTGACTATAGGAGTAATGACCACGGTAGATGGCAATTATCCATGCACACAAAACTCGTAAAGGTAAGATTTGTTCCTTCTCATCAGCATCTCCCCAGCATGCAACTCAGTGCTGATCTCAGGAGTTTAGTCTGTAAAAAAAACACTTCTCTAAGCCCAAAAAGTAAAACGTCTAGCCAGTATCATCACATAGCACTAAGGATATTTTATAGAATTTGGATCGTAAAAATTCCACCACTTACTAGTGACATGGCCTTGAGCACATCACTTCCTCTCTCAGCCTCAATATCCTCCTGGGAATAAAGGGAGCTGAACTAGAGCAATCCCAGACAGCCTGCAATTCTACAGTTCCATGTAAGGGTGGCTCTGTTTTTATATACACACAGAACACTTCACTTTCCTAGAAGCAATTTTTCTTCCCCAAATATATCTATATTTTCCTTTAATGTCATCTTAATAAAATGACTCATATAGATAGAAATTTTTCATATTTGCTTTTGACCCTTTCTCTCCATTGCTCCCCGCATTAATCAACTGCCAGGCTAGTTCTCATCTATCCACAGTGAAATGAAGAATAGTGAAAGTGGTGTGACTGCTCACAAGACACATGTGTGTATGAATGCCAACACATGTACTGTGTGTTCACAGAGGCACAGGCCTTTAAAAGGTCTTCAACTGTCTTTTTGGCAAAGATTATCAAGCTTAGTTTAGTGTTGAAATTTAAAAGCATGCAATAGTATTAAAATAAAAGGAGGCAGCAAATAATATTTTTTAGTGTCCTTACTATAGCAAGACAGCAACTCTATTATGGTCACCTAGTTCTCATTAAAAATTTTCATAATGAGCCGGGCGTGGTGGCACACACCTTTAATCCCAGCACTCGGGAGGCAGAGGAAGGAGGATCGCCATGAGTTCAAGGCCACCCTGAGACTACATAGTCAATTCCAGGTTAGCCTGGGCCAGGTGAGACCCTACATGATGGTGATAAAAGTAAGAACAAGCCCTTGTTTCTATGCCAACATGCTCTCCTGTCCAACTGTCCCCCAATACTCCCAACAACCCCTCACTCCTAGGTTCTGGCTGTCCTTACCAATTGCTGAGAGGTCCTGAACAGCCACCTATATACAATGCTTGCCTCTCACCACTTCTCCTTCTGTTCCACATCCTATTCATTACTGACTTTCCTCCATTAGAATTCAAGCCCAGGCAGCAGATAGCACTGACTAGGAAACTCATGTGTTCTGTCCCTCCTGCCTATAATCCTGCCTCATACACAGAGGCATTCAGCAAGTGAGTGCTGAGCAACTGAAGAACTCTACAGAATGTATCCCAAACTCAACAATTTCACCCCTGGTACCTCAGGCAAGTTATCCGGTTTCTTTGACGCTTGTTCCTCCGAAAAACAGGAAGATTAAATATCTGCCTCACAGGAATGCATGTAGAGTAAGCTAAGCTTATCCCTACGCTTAGAGAATATACACTATAATTGAGATGTCACTCGAAGTCCAACATTAAACACAGATTGTCAAAAATCTACATAAGATGAACTGCTAAATAGCTGTAAGAAAAAAGTCTAGGTACAGTGGTGTATACCTGTGATCCTAACATTAAGTCAGGAGGATTGCCACAAGTTTGGGGTCAACCTGGTCAATGTAAAGTTCCAGGATAGTCAAAACTATATAGCAAGACTTTGTCTAAAATAAGAAAAAACTCAATGAACAACAAACATTCCAAAGAAGGAGTAAGTATGAGCACACTCATTCACCTGACAAATGTGCACTGAGACTGGACTCTCAGTGGGGGTCACAGTGGTTTGAAACTGTCTTATTATCAGCATCATGAGACAACATGAAAAAAAAAGAAAAAACAAGATGCCTCACAAGAGAGAGCACCTGGGGCTGGAGGGATTGCTTAGCGGTTAAGGCATTTGGCTACAAAGCCGAAGAACCCAGGTTCGATTCCCCAGGACCTGTGTTAGCCAGATGCACAAGGGAGTACATGCATCTGGAATTCATTGGCAGTGGCTGGGAGGCCTGGTGTGTCCATTCTCTCCCCCCACCCTTTCTCTCTGTCAAATAAATAAATAAAAAGAAAAATATTAAAGAAAAAAGGAGAGAGCTCCTAATCTAATACACTGGCTTCTAAAATAAAAACAGAGAATTAAGAAAAATATGAATTATTGGGCTGGAGAGATGGCTTAGTGGTTAAGGTGTTTGCCTGCAAAGCCAAAAGACACCAGTTCAATTCTACACAACCCACGTAAGACAGATGCACAAGGGGGTGCATGCATCTGGAGTTCGTCTGCAGCAGCTGGAGGCCCTAGCACACCCATTTTCTCCCTCCCTCTTTCTCTCTGCCTCTTTCTCTCTCTTAAATAAATAAAATATTTTTAAAAAATAAAGAAAAACATGAATTATGATAGACCTTCCTTATCCTCATAGATACACTGCAAGACCCCCAAAGAATTCCTGATCAAAGATAGTACCAAACCCTACATATGCAATGTATTTTCCTATACATATACACCTATGATAAAGTTTAATTTACAAATTAGATATAGCAAGAGATTCTTAACAGTAGCGTATAATAAAATAGAAAAGTTATAAAAATATAATAGATATTTAAATTTTGTGGATTAATTCTACTATCTTTCAATTAATACTTTCAGACTGCAGTTGACCTTAGATACCTAAAGTTGTGGAAAGTGAAATTGTGATGTGGGAAGCCAACCACCAACTGCAGGCAGAAGAGCTGAGAACAAGAAACAGGATCACCTGCTTTACCAACAGCAGGACCAGTGAAAAGACTTACCACCTTTTTCCTTGATGCCACTGTTTGCCTCTGCTGTCAAAGCACAGGCTTCATGCCTCCCAGGATAGAGCGGGAGGTCTGGGTAAAAGTAGGTGAGGTCTTCTAGAATCTGTGCTGGACTGTTGGGGCTGTAACAGACAGGAGGGGGGCCTGGGGGAGAGGAAGTAACATGCATGTTAGTGCCAATCAAGTGCCCCCTCCTTCCTGTGTGACTCATGGTCCATAAGTCACTCTCCCACACTGCAACTTGGAGAGGGAGCCCTCTCTTTTTGATTCATAAAATTCCAAAGCTACTTCTCAGAATTCTCACATGTCTATCCACCCACCATGCTGACCTAATGAGGTCAACATAACAGTCTTCAAGACATGCTGGATGAATGCACGAGTACATTCACCAACTGCAAGTCAGGTCCTCTGTGAAACTGAAGTAGTGGCAAATTTTAATGCTGGGCCTAGTAAGGAGGGGATGGGGAGGGCAGAAGAAGGGAGACTTAACTGGGAAGAGCAGCTGCCTCTCCAGTATAGACATAGAAAGGGGTGGCCACTTTGCCAGACTGTGCTAGCAAGAGAATGTCCCAGAGCAGGACACAGCTTGCTCTGCTTCACTACAAGGTTTGTGAAGTTTCACGTTGGCAGCATGGAACTGGGGTTCTGGGCCTGGGCCAAGCACCAGCCTTTCTCAGCTCCCGCTGATCTGCTCTACACACAAATGCAAGCCCACTTCAGGCCCAGTTAAATGTGATGTTGCACTTGGTCCCACAGCCACCAAACAAGAAATACACATCAGTGACACTGTCACCACACATGCCACATTGTGGGCACTTCTAGAAGACAAGTTTGACTGCTCGCCCTCCCTGCTCTGACTTCTCTGCGCGAGCACCAAGACTTTGGCAAAAGGAACTTTATTTACTTTGGAAAGCAATGGTATTTTTTTTTAAATTACAATCCTTGCCCCAAAACACAATTTCATTAGAAGAATAACAACATTTTGCAGCAATCTCTTCGAACTGGCCATTTGAAATTATGTCCTGTGTTTCATGTAAGGCCAAAGCTACTGGCAAGTGACTAATAGGGCTATAGATAGACACATACCCTCTTCTTCCTGAGTTTCTATATCTCAGCTTGTGAATTGTCATGTACCTATTTGTTCACTGTTTCACAGACACATCTGGTCTAGCGTAATATGTTTTCCACAGCTAGAATATCTACATTGTAAATTTAAAATAAGTAATGGAATTGGGACTGTCACCTTAGAGATGGATATACAGCAACTATGAGGACAAAAGTGACAAAGATCAGTCTAAAATTACCATTTCTGTGTCTAAGACAGTATCAGCCTTCTCTTTTTCAGCAGCTTCCCTGGAAGAAACTCAGCCCCTTTCCAAGTCTCATCTGCAACAGAGAAATCTGAAAGTCTAGAGCTAAACTGGGGATCCAACGCAGGATTCCTACAAAGAATCCTAACCTATAGGCACATATGCCAGACTAGAAAGACATCACCTAGTGTCTAAGCCTGGGTCTCACCTGCAGTTAGATGCCCTATCTTACAGTGGCCAGAATAGAATGTCAGGTGTCCTTCACTTTTCTGTCTACTCTTCCTCGAGCCAGAGTCTGTTGAGCTCCAGTTATTCCCCAGTCTCTGCTCCACACTGAGGTTATAAACATGCATGACCATGCCCAGCTATCTATGTGGGTCCTGGGGCTTGAACTCCAGAAGCTTCCTCAGGCTTCTTGCAGAGAAAGTATTCTTAACCACTGAGTCATCTCTCCAGACCACTGCCAATTGCCCTGCATTCCTTGGCACAGTGAGCTACTCCTGGCTAGTCAGGTGGGATGGCACATGGCTGTCGTCCTACATACTGGGGAGGTTCAGATACAAGGACCACCTGAGTCCAGTTCAGAGCCAGCATGGATGAGAGTCCTTTTTTTGATTCTTTTCTTTTTTCCTGGCATGTCATGTGTAGATGTGGTATGTGTGTATGTGGTGTGGAGGACTGAACACAGAATCTTACACATACGAGGCAAGTACTCTGCACTTTACCACAAAGCTATATATATATGCCCTGACCTCTTTTCACGTTCTTAAGCTTGAACTCAATTCTGTAGCCTAGACAGACTGTGAACAGGCAATCCTCCTGCCTCAGCCTCACGAGTAGCTGAGATTACAAGCATGTACTACCAGGTCCAACCAAGCAACTGTCTTTTTAAAAATTATCTTTGTCTATGTGTATAAAGTGAGTATGTATGTATGTATTGTGTGTGAGAGTGCAGGTGTGTGCGCGTACCACAGGTGTAATCAAAGGACAACTGTGATGGTTAAGCTCTTTTGTCAACCTGGCAAGATTAGGAATGGACTGAGAGATTTGAGCAGGTCTTTGTGAGGGTGTTTCCAGGCTTCCTTTTGAATGGGTGGTCCTTCCCCTGGGGAACTGTGTATCAGGAAGTTCTAGGAGTCCATAGGAACCTTTTCTTCTTTTGTCCAGTGCTATTCTCTCATAGGTGCTTTTAGTCTGGATCCCCTTACTGCTCACTTATGAGTGATTCTGCTAGGAGTCTGGCCTCATGGGGTGAGTGGCAACAAGTTGTATGACCTTCAGCCTCCATCCAGCCTCATAGACTGAGTAACTGCCCAGTTCTTCAACTTTCCAGGTTGCATCCAGCCTTGTGAACTGTGGACAACTGTTGCTGGACTGCCTAGCTCTTATCTTTTGAACTAATAGAAAGCTAATTCCTCTTTTTAATACATATCTATTCTATCCTTTTATTCCTCTAGAGAACCAATCTGTAATGGAACCTGTGCTCAGAGGCACCAAAGATATACCACCTTCTACATCTTCTAACATCGGACATTGGTCATAGTGCTCAACCTTTATTTATTTATTTATTTATTTATTTATTTATTTATTATTTATTTATTGCTTTGTTTTTTGAGGCAGGGTCTCACTCTAGCCCAGACTGACTTGGAATTCATTATGGAGTCTCAGGGTGACCTCGAATTCCCAGCAATCCTCCTACCTCTGCCCTCCAAGTGCTGGGATTAAAGGTGTGTGCCACCACACCCAGCATGTTCCACCTTTCTTGAGGCAGGGTCTTTTGTTGTTAACCCTGCACATGATGCCAGGCTAGCTGGCACATGAGCTTCCAGGAATTGCTTGTCTATATGTCATATCTCATCATAGGAAGGCTGGGATTACAGAAGCTCATTACAGCATCCAGCTTTTACATATGTGGTTTCTAAGGACCCGAACTCAGGTTGTCATGCTTACACAGCAAGTGCTTTTACCCACTGAGCCATTTGTCTTTTATAAAAGTCTCCACATCACTCCAAGGTGCAACCAACACTGGAAAGTAATGCTGGAGGGATGGCAGGGCACACTGATACAAATAAAACATAAACACCTTTGTCCATCTGTCACCTCCATCAAGGGCAAGTAAGAAGGGAGTTGAGGGCCCATGTGGCCCAACCAAAGGAAGACCAGTGTTTTCTTAAAATAGATCTAGGTCAATAGTGGCAGATGGCAGCATACTACAACTTTGGGTAGCAATGATTAATCACATGACCAAGACCTTTACATCCTTAAAAAAACAATATAATTAAGGTATCTGTGTAAATAAAAATGTATACGGGCTGGAGAGATGACTTAGAGGTTAAGGTGCTTGCCTGCAAACCCAAAGAACCCAGATTTGATTTACCAGAACCACGTAAGCCAGATGCACATGGTGGTGCAGTTCGCTTGCAGTGGCTGGAGGTCCTGGCACACCCAATCTCTCTCTCTCTCATAGATAAATAAAAATAAAATATTTAAAAAATGCATATAGAGTATAGGGGAGACTATGTGCATGTTTCCAATATGGTGCTCAATACGTGCGCTACGCCATCACATTCACTACAACATTGGTACCAATTCCTTTTCCCCCACCTTTACCCATAATGTGTCAAGAGCTCCAAGCCACAGAACACTCTAAAGAAGTCAATCCTTAAAAGCATTTGTGCCCTGAGGCCACCTTCTACCATTTGTTGATATGAAAGAAGAACTAACACACACACACACACACACACACACACACACACACACACAGGCTGAGACATGATGACCAGCTGCATGCTAACAGTCACTCAAGACTTCTTTCTTCCTAATACATATGGGAGCTCACACATTCACTGATGACTATTCCACGACTACCACCACGCCAGGTGCAGAGACTCCACAGAAGAGGAGAAGAGGCCTTGCAGGCCCAGGTGGCATCCACTCCACTACAAGCAAGACAAGAAGACGGAGCTATCCCAGCACTGATCCTGCCTAAGGAGCCAGACTCCTCACTTTCTCACTTGTAGGATCAGGAAAAGTGGCCATGATGTGCTTCACAGGGGAACTTGAATCCTGGGCCACACAGCAAAGGTCTACAAGGACCTGGTCCCACTGGACACATAGCTAGTCCTTCCCTGCCTATTTTAATCTATTGTCTTCACAGGAATTTCTCTAGAATGAATTACTAGATGTTTGGAGAAAAATACAGTCAACCATAGCTGAAATGAGAAGTTGGAAGTAGATGTACTGGTGTGAGGGGAAGGCTGTTTTCTTTGCTGACAGTTCCTTACTGGGAGCCAGGCAGAGTTGTGAGAAGCCACAGACGCCTTCCAGACACCACCACCACCCAGAAGGCCCCTGCAAGGCCTGGATCACAACCAGGTCCAGCAAGGATTCCAGTATAGGGAGCTTGGCCCCTCTTGACCTCTCATGGATTCTGCTGGCTCAGCAGTGTGTCTGTGCAGTGAAGTGTCTAGGATGGGCTTTGTTTGGTTCCCAAAGCTGCCCATTATCAGCTGGGAGGGGCTTCAGAAGAGCTGTTTCCATACAAGGCTTTCTTGATTAAGTGGGTGATTTACAGTTACCAGCTCCTTTTAAACCAGACCTTTGGCTGAAGAGTCTCACTACCACAGGTTCAGTGAGCTTGGGGATGGGGCCAAAACAATGGAAACTGGGTCAAGGTCCACGTGGGGAGAAAGTTCTCTAGGGATGTCTGCTGGGGAGACAAAAGTAGCCCTCAATATCCCTGCCTGGAAAAAAGCAGAGATCTGGCTCTGCTGACATTCTGGAGAGTTTGAGAGTTCAATGTCGTCGCCTTTCACCCATGTCATCATTTCCTTTTCCTTTACAAAATCCATGTGTGTGCCAATACAGAATCTTCTCTCTCTCTCTCTCTCTCTCTCTCTCTCTCTCTCTCTCTCTTGTCTCCTGTGTGTGATTGCTTTGACAACTTTTGGCTTGCTTCACAGGCATTGAAGATTTCCTTTCCACAGTTTTAGGTTACTCCCTTTCTTTGTGACTGTCCCCCAAGGCCCGCAGGTGATGTGACCTGAACAAGACATTTTTCTTTACTCAACAGCAGTAGTAACAAAAGGCCTCATTGTTGAAGGGAAATAAATTAAGATTAAAATGCAGTGAGCTTTCTGGGGGAGGCAAGAGGCAGGACAGAGGACCAGATGAGCAGCTGTTGGGTGTGCTGCTATGGTGACTAGTGAACTCCCCAGGAGCAGATCTGTCACCATGCCAACAGAGCAGGCTCAGAAGTCTCCATTAGGTTTAAATCCTGAACATCAAAGGGTCACCCCACCATTACCAAACACACAGCTAGGACTCCTCTGTCCTTAAATTCCCTTCCTACATGCCATCTCCTTTCACATAACCATCTGTCTAGAACTTCTGGGTCGGACTTAGGTTTCCAAAGCTGTCTATTATCAGGCTTTTCCTTTAGCTGTCAATAGTTTTACTGATCCCCTCAGCACTCCAGCATCCTGTGAAGATGTTATCTTCGTTTTGAGTGCCGCCCTCTAGCTTCACATGCCCCTTCCAACTATCTTAAATTCATCCCAGTAAATTTACCACTTTGATTCATTTCCTCTGGAGTGCCTCCCCTCCCCCAGGCTAGCCTCCTTCTCTCATCTGCCGCAGTGACTATGATGGAAGGCATGCAGAATTGACCATTTAAGCATCACTAGCTAAGAATTCTGCAGTAGGCACTCATTTAAGTTAGGCTGGTGCTGCTGACCTGATGAAGTTATAAGCCCTTTGAAGATGGGCTGTGTGCTTGCTAATTTCTGCAAATAGTACAAACAATACGTGCATGTCCTCTGACTGTCTGCTGGTTCTGGAATACTTTCACCACCAAGTAAGAGTTTTAAAAAGGGTTGGAGGAATGGCTTAGTGGTTAAGGTGCTTAAGGCTTGATTCCCCAGGACCCCTGTAAGCCAGATGCAAAAGGTGGTGCATGTGTCTGGAGTTTGTTTGCAATGGCTGGAGGCCCTGGAGCACCCATTCACACACACACTCTCTCTCCCTCTTTCTCTCTGAGATATATATATATATATATATATATATATATATATATATATATGTTTTAAAGAGTTTAGCTGGGCGTGGTGGCGCACACCTTTAATCCCAGCACTCGGGAAGCAGAGGTAGGAGGACTGCCATGAATTTAAGGCCACCCTGAGATCTCACAGTGACTTCCAGGTCAGCGTGGGCTACAGCAAGACCCTACCTCAAAAAAACAAAACAAACAAATAAAAACAAAAAAAACAGCTGGGTGTGGTGGCACATGCCTTTAATCCCAGCACTCAGGAGGCAGAGGTAGGAGGATCGCCATGAGTTCGAGGCCACCTTGAGACATAGTGAATTCCAGGTCAGCCTGGGCTAGAGTGAGACCCTACCTCAAAAAAAAAAAGAGTTAACCCCCCCCCAAACCAGCCTCTGAGAGTTCTAGATAATTCCTTATACTTTTCAGTCCCCTTAAATGTAGGGACAGTTACTATCTCCTTTGCAGCTAATACAGGTGCTTCAGGGGTCTGTGGGCCAGAAGGCATTCCTGAAAGGTACCACTGCAAAATGACTGCCAGGTGTCACCAGAATTCAAAACTTTCTGTCAGATGCATGTCACCAAAAACCATCTATGCATTTAAAAACAATTTTGCTTTTCTAACTTTTAACAAAGATTTTTAACCACAGCAACAAACTATTGCTTCTCTGAGGGATTTGCTTTCTAAATGCTAAGGGATTTGCTGAGTATGCCAGTGGCCTTGGTGGCCTCACCACTAAACATAAGTAACCAGGCTTTCTTTCTGGTAGAATCCAAAGTTTTCCTGGGAAGCAGAATACGAAGTGCAGGGAGATGCACGCTCTGGAAATAATGCCTGACAGGATTGGAAAACCCAAGGAAAGTATCTGAAAACTAAGGGCTGGTGAGCCAAATCACAGCCAGGCACCAAGACCCAGGGATGCACACAATCAATGACAGCTCCCTCTCCAAACCTACGCGCGTGTGCACGAGCGTGCACACACACACACACACACACACACACACACACACACACACTGTTACAGGAAACAGGAAGCTCCAACTCAATCAGAAAGCACAGGAGGAATTTGCTTTCTCACTACCCCATTCCCTCAGGGAAACTATTACTTGCATCATAAGCTTCAGCATGATATGGTATGGTATGACATGGTAAGGTATGGATATGGTGGTATGGTTTTTAAGTGGACATCAAACTTTATTCTAGAAATTAATCTATTCTAGAAAAAAAGTGAAATCACTATTCCAATGACTTGTTAAATTCAGACTCTTGCAAAGTGAAATGTGATAAATGACTAACTTGTCTAAAGCTTAACTTTGTAATGCTTACATAGAGTTATTTATCTCTGAGATATTATCAATGAGAAAATAACTGCTAAATATATGCTTAATCTTTAAAGTAATAGCTGAGTGCAAGAGAACAGTGTTAGGAGCTATAAATACAAAGAAATGAGTACGCTTTTTTTTTTTTTTTTTAATCTCAAGATACAATGATTTGGTTGTACATACCAACATGCATCCAGCTACTCAGCTTCTACCCAAAAGCAAGCACTCTAGGAAAGAGACATATTGCTTCAGAGGCCCAGGCATAATCCATTACCATTTACTCACTTGAGGGAAGAGATACAGAGTGCCAATGCTGAGGAGAGAGACACTTGTGAGGTAAACAGAAAACTGCAGTGGAGGGCAATATGCTGTGGGATATAGAAGTCCTGGGAAAATCAGTCCATCATGCAAAAGGCAGAGATTGAGTAAGCCAAGAGAGTGGTTCTCCTCTTGAAGGAAGAGTGCAGCTTAGCTGAGGATAAGGATGAGAATGAGCTACAGCTGCAGATCCTGCATCTGGCCTCTATGTATAAACCTAAAAGCTTAAGGACATTATTTTTAAAAAATCTTATTTTGTTTATTCATTTATCTATTTGAGAGAGAGAATGGGCACATCAGGGCCTCCAGCTACTACAAACTCTAGACACATGCACTACCTTGTGCATCTGGCTAACGTGGGTCCTGAGGAGTTGAACCTGGGTCCTTTAATCACTAAGCCACCTTTCCAGCCCAAGGGCATTATTTTCATATTGCAGAACTGGGAGGTGACATAGGGATGAGAAAGGCTCACTTCCGACAACTGCTGCCATGGACAGTGGATCATCACCAGTTAAACACTATTAACATTCTGGAACACTGACCTTGCTATGTGAGTCTTGCGGGCAGGTTCTACCTCCCATCACAGAAACCACAGCGTCCCCTCCCCAATCCAGGCCCAGTCCAATGGATGTAGACTGACTCTAGGAATAACATAAAGACTAAAGAAGGTCGATATGTCTTCTGAGGCAACACTGTCCCCAAGGGTCCAAGAGCAGCAAGGTCCCAAGGATGGCCTCCATTTCCTTCCCATTAAGATGCAAGCCAGTATATTGCCACTAATATATCTTTTAAGTCAGTTGAAAAAAAAATCTCTGAACCAGGCATGGTGGCACACACCTTTAATACCAGCATTCGGAAGGCAGAGGTAGAAGGTTTGCCGTGAGTTCAAGGCCACCCTGAGACTAACATAGTGAATTCCAGGTCAGCCTAGGCTACAGTGAGACCCTACCTTTAAAAAAAAAAAAAAAAAAAAAAAAAAAAAAAAAAAAAAAAATCTCTGATAGGGAGATTTATTTATTTAATTAGTTACTGAGACAAGGTTTGACTATGTATGCCAGGCTGGCCTCAAACTAGGTAACCTAGCCTCACCTTGAATTTGCAGCAATCCTCTTAATCGCAACTTCTCCAGTGTTGACATTAACAATATGAGCCACCACACCCATTTCAAGAGATTTATATTTTTATTTTCTTTACCTGCACCTGTGTGTGTGTGTGTGTGTGTGTGTGTGTGTGTGTGTGTGCAATGTGCCCATGGGCACACCAACATCTCTTGCTGTTGTAAGCTGCAAAGGAACTCCAGACATGTGGCTCTGGCTTTACATGGTTGCGAGGGAATTGAACCTGGGCTGGCAGGTTTTGCAAACAACAGCCTCAAACCACTTGGCTATCTCCCCAACTTGAGATTTATAATTTGAAAAACTGTCTTAGAAAGGTGTGGTAGTGCACTACTCAGAAGACTGAGGTGAGGAAGGAGGGTCTCAAATTCAAAGCCAGCCTTTGTACAGCAAGATACTGCCTGAAAAGGGGGGAGAGGAATTTTTTTATTATTTATTTTTTTGGTTTTTCGAGGTAGGGTCTCACTCTAGTTCAGGCTGACCTGGAATTCACTATGTAGTCTCAGGGTGGCCTCGAACTCACGGCAATCCTCCTACCTCTGCCTCCCGAGTGCTGGGATTAAAGGCGTGAGCCACCACGCCCGGCTAGGGGGGAGAGGAATTATGTTGACACTCCCTCTATCACAGCTGCCCCACAGTATTCTGTGAATATGAATGTTGATGAATACTAAACTGCCTGTGTATCAAGCATATTTTATCCCTCCAATTAACGTTAAAGTTTATAACAGCAGGGACCTTACCTTCTTCACCTTTGTGTTTCCAACTAGCAGAAGTAAGATCACAGTAAGAACTCAGCGCATTATTTATCAAATCAGTAACTCATTTGTATATGTTTATGGTATATAAGTATACACTTAATATGCATATAGGTGTATCTTAAAATAGTAATAGGACTGGAGAGATTGCTTAGTGGTTAAGGCACTAGCCTGCAAAGCCGAAGGACTCAGGTTCGATTCCCTAGAACCCACATAAAGCCAGATGCCTAAAATGGTGCATGTGTCTGGAGTTCGTTAGCAGTGATTAAAGGCCCTGGCATGCTCATTCTCTCTCCCTCTAGCTGCCTTTCTCTCTCTCTCTCTCCCTTTGTCTTTTTCTCCCTCCCTTTTCCTCAAATGAATAAATAAATACAATATTTAATATAACCAGTTATAAACACAGTCAATTCTGTGGATTACAGTTCAAAGGTAAGTGTGTTATGGTATGCTTCAAACTACTCAGCAGAGCATGGTAAAAGCTACTGAGCAAAAACAAAAAGGAAACAAGAAAGTGACCTAGTGCTCTAACAGGTTAATGACAAGTGTGCTACAATCTAGTTCCTGAAGAGCTCTGGACTCAGTAGAAACAACATCACTGGGATTTTGCAGCTTGAGCACACCCTCATATTTAGGGCACAATGCTCCTTCCTTCTCAGCCTCAGAGGTGGCTCCCCTGTACTTCTGGTCTTGAGCCCCAACCACAGACCTTCATTATCTTCATTGTCAATGTGTCCAGCAGATCAGGAGTCCCAGTCCTGCCTATCATATAACCACAGCCAGGACAGTGAGAGCATCCATAAGGAAATAACTCTCCCTACAAAGACAAGGTAGTTTTTTGACATCTAGATTTTAATATTAAACCCAAAGGTTACCTAAATATTATAACATCCATTTCTTGTTCATGTGTTTGGTGTGTTACTTTATTAAACATTACAAAGCACAGGCTGGAGAGATGGCTTAGGGATTAAGGCGCCTGCCTCCTAAGCCTAAGAACACTGGTTCCAATCTCCAGCGGTTCCAATCTCCAGGTCCCACGTTTAGCCAGATGCAAAGTGATGCAAGGGCGCAATGCCGCCCTTGACCACAAGGGGGCGCACACATCTGGATTTCATTCGCAGCAGCTGAGACACTGCTGGCGCACCCATCTCTGTCTTCCTCTCCCTCTCTCCCTCTCTCTTTCTCTCTCTGTGTCTCTCTCCAAAAAAATAATAAATAATAAAAAGTTTTAAAAAAAATTACAAAGCTAAAAGTGCCTGACTACAGAGATTCTTTTCCTCAGGAAAGTTTTGATAAATAATAAACAACTAAAGTGTACATGCTCCTTAATCTAAACCTGTTTGCTAAAACAAATCTAAAAGAGCTGGGCGTGATGGTACACGCCTTTAATCCCAGCACAGGCAGAGGTAGGAGGAACACTGCGAGTTCGAGGCCACCCTGAGACTAGTGAATTCCAGGTCAGCCTGGACTAGAGTGAAACCCTACCTCAAAAAAATAAAGAAAGAAAGAATCTCAGGCCCACAAAAGCATTCTCTTGGGTGTGGCTGGCACACATCAGGAAAAGTCTCAGAAGCCTCTATTCTAGCCCTGTATGCAGGCAGTAAGGACTTTATCTCTTTTAAACAGAGGAAAACAAACAGGATGGAAAACTTTGAAATAAACCCCAGACCTAAAATAATATGTCTGCACAATTATGGCTCTCAACACTCCCGTCCTACCACATCGAGAAGCAAGGGCTGTGCAGATACTTCCGGCTAGCAGCTCCATTCCCACCCTCTGGCTTTCCCATGCTGCTACAGCTGGTGACAATGGGTGGCTGTCAGGCAGTAGCATCCATAGGGACAGGGAGTCTCTCAAGAGCAAGTGGACACTGACCCATCTCGTAAAATTGCAATGGGCTCAGAAATGACTACTTCCTTAAAGTGACCAACCTTCCCCAAGAAAATCTAGAGATAGCCTAGAAATAAAAAGAGTATAACTACGCCGGGCGTGGTGGCGCACGCCTTTAATCCCAGCACTCGGGAGGCAGAGGTAGGAGGATCGTCATGAGTTCGAGGCCACTCTGAGACTACAGAGTGAACTCCAGGTCAGCCCAAACTACAGTGAGACCCTACCTCGAAAAAAAAAACAACAAAAAAATTAAAAAAAAAAACATAACTAAAATACTAGGAATGACCATTTACTGAGACCCTACTAATGCATGGACATTATAGAAGTCATTTAACTCATTTAACTGTCACCTCCTTATGGTGTTTTGTGGATAGGTCTACTGAAGGTGACAGGAGAAAAGAAACACTTTGAGTCACAGAACTGGCTAGAGGCATAGCACAGCTCTTTGCTACATCCTTCAGCCTCCAAAGATCCCTCAATAGCACAGACTAACTTGACATGCTCCTTCCTATTAATGACTTACACTATAACGGTAGCTTTAACAAAATACTCTAGTCTGTGGATAACAGCAAAAGACATTGGGGAAAAGTCCTTTCCTGCAAGAATGATCAGAGAAGGATCCAGAACCGTTTTATTTATTTATTAGCACACTGCCCACTAGACACCAAAACACCAAGATAACCATGGGATCCACCCTTCCTCATCCCTTCCATCAAGTCACATGATATTTTTCTTGATGCCTGACCCTGTAAGGTGTGACAGCCACTGACTAGCCTGCACCACTAGCCTCTCTACATATGTGGACTGGAGGTGAAGTTTTTGAAGCCTCCTTTACAGAATCTGAATGCACGCAGACTGGGGAAGCGCCTCCCTCCCTGCCAGGCCAAGTCTTTATACAGCGTATGCACACTTCCACCTGACAAGTTTGGGGAACTGAAATCTTATAAATTAACCATATTTTAAACAGAAAATGTGCTTAATGAAGCCAAATCATTTTAAGTAAAGGAGACTTAATTATTCATAGAACTAAACAATCAACCAACCTGCATTAGTTCCTTTAGTAAAATGAAGAATGTTTCATATCATATGTTGCTTTTGAATGAATTCAGATTTGAAGATGGGATGAGAATCAAGCAATTCAGGTTACAGCTAAGATGCTGTACAAAGTACAGTACAAAGGAAATGATTAAACATCTACTCCAGCACTGTGCAGAGATACAGTCTGTGCAAATGCCTACTATGTTACACATGAGTGCTCAATAAATCTGAAACCTAAAGACTCATGTGCTAAGAATGGGGCGAATCCTCAAAGAGTTGTGAAGATTTAAGCAAGGTAATGTGAACCAATGATCCATTCATTGGTTGTAATAACTAATGACAGCCAAAGGGTCCATGGAAGATGAGCAGCTATCTAGTTGGAGGGAAAAAAGGCATAAAAAGTAATACTTCTAGGGCTGGAGAGATGGCTTAGTGGTTAAGGCGCCTGCCTCCTAAGCCTAAGAACGCTGGTTCCAATCTCCAGGCCCCACGTTTAGCCAGATGCAAAGTGACTCAAGGGAGCAATGCTGCAATTGACCACAAGGGGGTGCACACATCTGGATTTTGTTCCCAGCAGCTGAGAGGCTGCTGGCGTGCCCATCTCTATCTGTCTTCCTCTCCCTCTCTCTGTGTCTCTCCAAAAAAAAAAAAAAAAAAAAAAGTAACATTTCTAGGGCCAGAGGGATGGCTTAGCAATTAAGGCACTTGCCTGCAAAGCCAAAGGACCCAGGTTTGATGCCCCAGGACCCACGTAAGCCAGATGCACAAGGTAGCACATGCATCTGGAGTTCGTTTGCAGCAGCTGGAGGCCCTGGCACGCCCATTCTCTCTCTCTCTCTCTCTCTCTCTCCCTCTGTCAAATGAATAAATTTTTAAAAAGTAACATTTCTAGCATGACATGCTGTGAACATTACTTAGGTACCCCTCACATCACTATGAATTGGGTTTCATCCTCTAACCTTGTACCTAAACCAAGAGTAGCATGCCATGGGTTACACAGCTCAGACCCACAAGGCAGGGCAGCAAACTCAATGTTAACCTCTCCAAATAATTTAAATGATATATTTTTAATATTTTATTTATTTATTTGAGAGAGAGGGAGAGGAAGAGGCAGAGAGAAAGAGAGAATGGGTGCTCTAGGGTGTCCAGCCACTGCAAATGAACTCCAGATGCATACACCCCCTTGTTCATTTGGCTTAAGTGGGTCCTGGGGAATTGAACCAAGGTCCTTAGGCTTCACAGGCAAATGTCTTAACCGCTAAGCCATTTCTCCAGCCCTTAAATAATATTTTGAAACAGCATGTACCTATGATTCCTCATCATTCCTATGCCACAAAAAAAAAAAAAAAAAAAAAAAAAAAAAGCTCACCGGTCTATGAATGATCAGCCAAGGTCACATATCAAAATTGATTTGACAATTGATTCATTCAGCCAGTCAATCCACAAAGATAAATGACATTGAGCACCTGTCCTTGATGCAACACTTCTGGGTATAAGATCCAAATCTGACAGTCCAAAGAGAAAGATAGACGAACAAAGCAGACAAAGGCCAAACAACACAGAAACACAGTGGTAGGCTCGAGGGTCGTGTGAGTGTCCATGGCCACCTCAAAGCACACACAGAATCTGTTATTTTATTTTATTAGTTGATTTTATTTTATTTTTGGTTTGTTGAGGTTGGTTTTCTCTCTAGACCAGGATGACATAGAATTTATATGTGGTCCCAGGCCGGCCTCAAACTCACAGCTATCCTCCTATCTCTGCCTTCCGAGTGTTGGAATTAAGGCATGCATCACCATATGCCTAGCAGGATCTGTAATTTTTATGTTACATATTTTATATTATATTTGTGGTACTAGAGACTGGGTTGAGGGACTTGTGCATACTAGCAAGCCCTCTGTGATTGAGCTACATTGCCAACCCTCCTTTCACTTTTGATTTTGAGATAGAGTCTCACTAAGTTGCCCAGGGTGGCCGAGAACTCACTCTATAAACCAGGAAGGCCTTGAAATTGAGATCCTCCTGCCTCCATCTCCCGAGTAGCTGGGATTACAGCCTACACCAGGATCTCTCTCTCCTCTCTGACCATTTTACTCTGGATTTCTGATGCCCCTTTAAAAAAAAAAAAAAAAAAAAAAAAAAAAAACTTGTTAAACGCTACCAAACTTTTTCATAGGTCTGCAAGAATACTCACCTACAAAATTCCCATAGCATTTCATGGAGTCCACTACACACCTCAGTTTAGTAATCTCCAGTTTATCATCACCTATGATGCTAAGACAAAGAACAGACAGAAATGTGCTGCAAAATAAAATTTTCTGAAAGTAAATCAGCCCTCTGAGTAACCAAACACTGTGGTGTGGAGGCTTTTCTGTATGAGGGGATTTGTGGCCATTCACTGACATGAGAATCACCTCCATCTCTCAATGATCATTCACAACATAGTAAGGACTCAATAAGCTTTTGTTTACAAAGCCAAATCTATGAACACTGACTGGCTTCATTAGAAATTAAAACCAAGAAACATTATATAGGTTAACTCATTGAAAATATCAATATAAACCTATCTGAAATAAAATAAAATATTGTTTAGCAAAAAAAACTCATTTCTGAAAACAAATTGGTAAGAAGAGTGATATTGTGTTTTACAAACTTATTTCTGGCTTATCAGAAGACCGCTGAATTCTCCTATCTGTTTCTGCTTGGAGCTGTTGCTATCTGATTTTTGGTTGAAGTAGATAAAGAAAATCTGGCCTCTTATAGGTATGTAGTTGATACAAGAAGTATTTTTAGTAGCCTTCTCAGATATCTGTGGTTATTTTTTTGAAGCCTCATCTAAACTCAACAAATGGAGCTATGGTTTGGAAATGTGTCCAAAGGCCCATATGTTAGTTTGAGTCACTGTCCATGGCACCATTGGGAGAAGACAGAGGTGAGACCTCAGACACCTCCTCCCAAGGTTCCACAGAGCCCTCCTTGAGAAACACTGTTTTATATTACATACTTGCTCCTTTTCCATGAGGTAAGACATAAAACACAAGGCAACTTTAAGATGAAAATGCTTTCTGGTTATAATTGAGAATGAGGTACTCTGGGCCCAAGCAAAGGAAGCAATCCAGTACAGCTAGAAGTGTGTGAGCCCTGAAGCAGACTTACAATGGCTTTGAAGCACTTCAGACCCACCTCTGTTGGATGAACGGACACCTGCTGATTAAGGAAAGTATGCCTCAAGACAGAGGGCAGCCACTGAGACACATGTGGATGCACCTTCCCACCCAAGAAGGCTTATGAAAGAGATTATAAACCAACAACTTAATAATGCCATAGGGTGTCAACGAGGCTCCATGAGATTTAGGGGGTAGGGAGAAAAGATACTGTGAGGGGTGGAGAGATGGTTCAGTCAGTGAAGTACTTGCCATGCAAGCATGAGGACCTCAGTTCAGATCCCAGCGCCCATGTACATAGCAGGTGCTCATGGTGATAGCCTTTAATCACAGTGCACAGAAGACAAAAACAGGGGATCCTGGGGCAAGCTGGCTAGCTAGCTAGATTACATGAGTCAGCAAGCTTTGGGTTCACGAGAGGTCCTGCCTCAGTAAAGTAAAGAGGACACTCATAAACAGCCATGAACACACACACACACACCACATACATAGACAAAATGTTAAAAAGAAGAAGAAGAAAGGCAAGATGTCTCAGGACAAAGGGAAAGAGACATGATGACTAAAGAGGAAAAAGAAGGTGTCACACACGAAATCAGAGTATTAGACAGATTTAAGGAATAATAAAGATAGAGGAGAAGATATCCACTGAGTGGGAAGGATGTTCATGCTTTTGGCTTTGTTTTGGCTAATCTGCTTCTTCAACGTGTGAGAATCCTGACCAGGAGCAAATGGTTTTATTTCTTGGAGCCCATTACCTCATCAACAAACACAGTCAGATTTACTAAGGAAAGTTAGTTTTAAAGACTGAATGGGACAATAAAAGGACCATGAACCTGTTTCCAGCATAAAGTCTGCAAAGCTATTCCTTCAGGAGTGTAACACCTGTGACAATTAAAGGCTTATTGTCATTCCCTAAGACAATGAGCCTTGTGATGGTCTCAGCAGGAAGATGAGAAAATACTCCCCCCCCAAAAAAAAAAAAAAAAACCAACTTCAAGAGTACAATCCATCGGTTGACTAATAAAATCATTACAACCATTTTCTCTAAAATCCTATGCAAAAGATAACAGAGTACTTCCAAGTCAAATATTTCAAAACTGACTTACAATAATTCTCTGGAAAAAAATCTGAATTGTATTAATCAATGTTTATAATGCTGACCCAAATGCTGATCAAGAAAAAGTTACAAGAGGTTAAGTAAGGGGTGGTGAAGGGAATCAATCTTGCAGAAAAACTGCCATCAAAATTATATACTTTCAGCTGTGCATGGTAGTACACACCTTTAATCCCAGCACTGGGGAAGCAGAGGTAGGAGGATATCTGTGAGTTCGAGGCCAGCCTCAGCGTACACAGTGAATTCCAGGTCAACCTGGGCTAGAACAAGACCCTCAGATTAAAAAAAAAAAAAAAATTACTTTCAACTGGATATAAAATTTACATCTCCAAGGCCAGAAGTGGTGGTACATGCCTTTAATCCCAGAACTTGGGAAGCAGAGGTAGGAGGATCACTGTGAGTTCGAGGCCACCCTGAGTGAGCTCGAGGCCACCCTGAGAATACAGAGTGAATTCCAGGTCAGCCTGGGCTTAACTGAGACCCTACCTCAAAAAAAAAAAAAAATTACATCTCCAAAATAAGAATACAATTTCCAGGTGGTCTAGCTTGCTGCTGAGAGTCTGGTTGGTATTAAAATGTCTAAGGTTTTTTCCTATCAATGAGAGTAACAGGATGCTGACCAGCTTTATATATGTGTGCAAATTCACTAACACACCTAAGGCATTTCAGGTGAGTCCCTCCCTTATGAATTTAGACAGGCTTACAGGACCATTGGTAAATAGGGAATGACAGAAGTGATCTGAGACTTCTAAAACTATATCATAGTAAAGGAAGTCTCACAGTGGGAGCTCTGAGCTACCACAGAGGATGTAAACCTGCCTGAATCTGTGAGAACAGTATAGAAAGGCAACCTGTGGCCCCTCCAGTCTAAAGAGGGAACCTTCAAGTCACCCAGCCCAGGAACAGGACATGTGGGTCCAGTCTCAAAACACTAGACTTCCCTGCCCCAATGGTGGGATAGAGACAGACCATGTCTACCACCCCTTGTGGAAGTCCAGGTCCACAGATCTTTAAGCGTAATAAAACACAGCCAACGCGTAGCTCTTACAGTGTTTCAGCCGCTGATCTTGGTGTCTAATCCCTATAGCCTTCTTTGGAGGCAGACATTATTAGTATCCCTAGTCAAGATCTAAGAAGCTCTACTTAAATAATTGACTACAGATTATAAAGCCAGTGAGGGGCAAAGGCAAGATGGGAATATGGCTTCCAGCTCTGAAGTCTCAACCAGTAATTTCCACAGATAATTACTGAAATGGGAAAGAGACATCCAAAGAACAGCATAGGTATCCCAGCATGCTCTGGCCATCAGACAGGACTACAGGAACTTACAGTACTTACAGTAACTACAGTAACTGACTCAAAGAGAATCTGAAAATGAGACACCCTCACACTTGTACTGATTGTTTGGGTGTTCTATTCCTTCCATGCCCTCCTAAACTCTGGATTCAGCCTCCCTGCCCAGCAGGGAAGTCATCTATACCTCTAGAAGTCTTGCCTGTAGATGAAGTCCATTTCCTTTGAACAAGTTCAACGAGAAGGACATATACCTTGTATATGGTATACTTGGCCAATACCTAGGACATACAATGTCCTCAAAGGGACACACTATCACTCTTCATGGTGCCCTCACCAAGTTCTTCACTTGCCCACCCACTTCATGTTCAGTATGATAATGCTCCAGGTATTCATCAAAGAGACATTTATTGAGAGGACCTGCTTATGGATGCCAATTGTTGCCTAATTTATATTGTCTAAAAATAAGGAATATCATCTCCCTAAGGCTCAGCATGTACCTTCCTCTATAAGATACATTCAAAATACTCAAAGTAAATTCAGTTAGCATATTTGTAATTACTGCCTTTAAAAAACTATTAACCAAGCCGGGCGTGGTAGCGCATGCCTTTAATCCCAGCACTCGGGAGGCAGAGGTAGGAGGATCGCCGAGAGTTCGAGGCCACCCTGAGACTACATAGTTAATTCCAGGTCATCCTGGACCAGAGTGAGACCCTATCTCGCGAAACCAAAATACATATATATATATTAACCACAATACTACAAAATCTGTTCATTTTTATGTGACCTTCATTACACATAACCCTCTTTATGCTCCTGAACTAATAAAGTCTTCTTAGTCACTGAGTAAATGTCACCAAAATATAAATATGTATATTTACTTCCATTTTTTTCTCCAAACTTCTGGAATTTACTTTGGAGATAGGCAAAGAAACTTCAGGATTCTGGAAAATTTTAAGTCTCAACTCAGAACTAAGAAAATTCTGTGTTTCATGGTAGAGCAGTTAGACCTTGTATTCTTTCATGTGAACTTTTCTATTAGCATATGCTATACATAGTAATGTATCATGTTGCTGGGAATGGTGGCACACACCTTTAATACCAGCTTCAGGAGGCAGAAGTAGGAGGATTGCTGTGAGTTTGAGGCCACCCTGAGACTACATAGTAGATTCCAGGTCAGTTTAGGCTAGAGTGAGACCCTACCTCGAATAAAACAAATAATAACAATAATAATGTACACATACTAATGCCATGTTCATACATGTACATGTGTATTTGGATCACTTTCAACCACCCATTACCCTCTTATCCCCTCCCAATCCTGATGATCCCCTTCCACTTCTCATCTACTCCCCCTTCTACTTTCATGTCTTTCTCCCTTCCTTCCTTCCTTTTTTAAAAAAATTTTAATTATTTATTTGCAATCGGAGAGAGATAAAGAGAAGAGAGAATGGGCATGCCAGGGCCTCCAGCCACTGCAAGTGAACTCCAGATGCATGCACCTCTTTGTGCATCTGGCTTTACATGGACACTGTGGAATAGAACCTTGGCCATCAGGCTTTGCAGGCAAGTGCCTTAACTGCAGAGCCACCTCTCCAGTCCTCTTTCTTTCTTTCTTTCTTTCTTTCTTTCTTTCTTTCTTTCTTTCTCTCTTTCTTCTTTGTGACTCAATACGTTTTTTTTCTTAAATTTATTTTTATTTATTCATTTGAGAGACAGAGGAGAGAGAGGCAGGTAGAAAGAATGGGCACACTAGGGCCTCTAGCCACTGCAAACAAACTCCAGATGCCTGTGCCACCTTGAACATCTGGCTGTACGTGGGCACTGGGGAATCAAACTGGGTCCTTTGGCTTTACAGGCAAAAGCCTTAACTGCTAGCCTATCTCTCCAGCCAGACTCAACACTTTTTTATTTTTATTTTTTGGTTTTGTCGAGGTAGGGTCTTACTCTATCTCAGGCTGACCTGGAATTCACTATGGGTTTAGAGGTTATTTACAGGAGCGTGAGCACCTTACTAGTGGTACACCACTGGAAAAATGTCTCTCTCTCTTCCCTGAGTAACTATTAACTGCCTATAGATTCCCAGGGAAGGTCAGAGGCTCATGAACAAGTATAAGGGCCATAGTTCAGATTCCCAGCAAACACCTAAAAGTGGAGGAGGTATGGTGGCCTGCCTGTAATTTCAGCAAGACAGGGGATCCCTGGGGCAAACTGGCTAGCTACACTAGCCCAACCAGCGAGCTCTTGGTTCAGTGAAAGACCAAGCCTGCCTCAGTAAATAAAGAGTGATTGAGAAGGACATCCCAGATCAACCTCTAGTTTCTACATACATGGGCACACTCACAAACAAGAGGTGTGCCCACAAATGCACATACAAAAAGAAAAAGAACCTGGAGACAGATAGATTATATTTGTCCTAAACTGACAGGGGGGAAATGCATGGAATTATATTTCTCTACTGCAAAGAAGCTGACAATCTCAACATTCCAGCATGTGTTCAAGTGCTTTTGCAGCACTGGGCTTTTCTTTCTGCCATCAAGGAGCTCAAGCATCTCAGTTTGGAAGGCCCTACAACACCATTGCCCAAACACCCTTTCTCTGCAGGAGTTATCATCATGGCATCCCTGCAGATTTCTATGCAGTCAGTATCAAGCACCCTTTCACATCTGCAGAGGCAGTTGCCTCTTAAGCATCAGGAGAGGCAATCCAGCCCAAGTCCAATGACACTGCTTCAAAGGGATGTCAAGGATGTACAAAATAAGTTTCAAAAATAATCAATACTTTGCACTGTGTTTGACCTCTTATGTAACTTTAGAAAATAAGTATTTAGGGTTGGTGATTTATCTCAGTGGTAGAGTGCTCGCATAGAAAGTACAAAGGCTTGGGTTCACTCCCTAGCACTGAAAAAAAGAAAAGAAGTTTTTAGCAAATCCACCTTTTCTCAGAGGTTAAATGACACTGGGCAGTGTGTCTACAGTAGCAAAGACACAAACCTGGCATATCTTCCAAGAAGTGAGAGACAAATGGGGAGGAAAGCATGGGGGGCAGGAGGCACTCAGGTAACTAGAAGAGGTGAGAGAAAAGTGGGGAGGAAAGCGTGGGGTGGGAAGGGGGAGGCGCTCACAGGTAACTAGAAGAGGTGAGAGAGAAGTGGGGGGAGGAAGGTAGTACATGGGGTGGGATGGGGTGGGAAGGGGGAGGCGCTCACAGGTAACTAGAAGAGGTGGGAGAAAATGGGGGGAGGAGGTGCTCACAGGTAACTAGAAGAGGTGAGAGAGAAGTGGGGGGTGGGAAGGGGGAGGCTCACAGGTAACTAGAAGAGGTGAGAGAGAGAAAAGTGGGAGGAAAACATGGGGTGGGAGCATGGGGTGGGGAGGAGGCGCTCACAGGTAACTAGAAGAGGAGAGAGAGAAGTGGGGTGGGAAAGCATAGAAGGGGAAGGGGAGGTGCTCACAGGTAACTAGAAGAGGTGAGAGAGAAGTGGGGAGGGGGGGTGGGAAAGCATGAAGGGTGAGAAGGGGGAGGCGCTCACAGGTAACTAGAAGAGGTGAGAGAGTGGGGAGAAAGCATGGGGTGGGGAAGCACAGGTAACTAGAAAGCATGGGGTGGGAAGGCGGAGGCGCTCACAGGTAACTAGAAGAGGTGAGAGAGAAGTGGGGAGGAAAGCATGGGGTGGGAAGGGGAGGCGCTCACAGGTAACTAGAAGAGGTGAGAGAGAAGTGGGAGGAAAGCATGGGGTGGGAAGGGGAGGCTCACAGGTAACTAGAAGAGGTGAGAGAAAAGTGGGGAGGAAAAACATGGGGTGGGAAGGGGAGGCGCTCACAGGTAACTAGAAGAGGTGGTGAGAGAGAAGTGGGGAGGAAAGCATGGGGGGGAAGGGGAGGTGCTCACAGGTAACTAGAAAGAGGAGAGAGAGGAAAGCATGGGGGGGAAGGGGAGGTAAAGCAGGTGAGAGAAGTGGGGAGGAAAGCATGGGGTGGGAAGGGGGAGGCGCTCACAGGTAACTAGAAGAGGTGAGAGAGAAGTGGGGAGGAAAGCATGGGGTGGGAAGGGGAGGCGCTCACAGGTAACTAGAAGAGGTGAGAGAGAAGTGGGCATGGGGTGGGAAGGGAGGAAGGTAACTAGAAGAGGTGAGAGAGCATGGGGGGGAAGGGGAGGCGCTCACAGGTAACTAGAAGAGGTGGGAGAGAGTAAGTGGGAGTGAGAAAGCATGGGGTGGGAAGGGGGAGGCGCTCACAGGTAACTAGAAGAGGTGAGAGAGAAGTGCTCACAGGGGAGGAAAGCATGGGGGTGGGGTGGGGGAGGCGCTCACAGGTAACTAGAAGAGGTGAGAGAGAAGTGGGGAGGAAAGCATGGGGTGGGAAGGGAGGCGCTCACAGGTAACTAGAAGAGGTGAGAGAGAAGTGGGGAGGAAAGCATGGGGTGGGAAGGGGAGGCGCTCACAGGTAACTAGAAGAGGTGAGAGAGAAGTGGGAGGAAAGCATGGGGTGGGAAGGGGAGGCGCTCACAGGTAACTAGAAGAGGTGAGAGAGAAAGTGGGAGGGGGAGGAAAGAAAGGGGGGAAGTGGGGAGGAAAGCATGGGGTGGGAAGGGGTGCTCACAGGTAACTAGAAGAGGTGAGAGAGAAGTGGGGAGGAAAGCATGGGGTGGGGGGGGAGGCGCTCACAGGTAACTAGAAGAGGTAAGAGAGAAGTGGGAGGAAAGCATGGGGTGGGAAGGGGAGGCGCTCACAGGTAACTAGAAGAGGTGAGAGAGAAGTGGGGAGGAAAGCATGGGGGGGAGGCAGGAGGCGCTCACAGGTAACTAGAAGAGGTGAGAGAGAAGTGGGGAGGAAAGCATGGGGGGGAGGCAGGAGGCACTCACAGGTAACTAGAAGAGGTGAGAGAGAAGTGGGAGGAAAGCATGGGGTGGGAAGGGGAGGCGCTCACTGGTAACTAGAAGAGGTGAGAGAGAAGTGGGGAGGAAAGCATGGGGTGGGAAGGGGAGGTACTCACAGGTAACTAGAAGAGGTGAGAGAGAAGTGGGAGGAAAGCATGGGGGGGTGGGAAGGGGAGGCGCTGAGAGAGAACAGGTAACTAGTAAGAGAGGTGAGAGAGAAGTGGGGAGGAAAGCATGGGGTGGGAAGGGGAGGTGCTCACAGGTAACTAGAAGAGGTGAGAGAGAAGTGGGAGGAAAGCATGGGGTGGGAAGGGGGAGGCGCTCACAGGTAACTAGAAGAGGTGAGAGAAAAGTGGGGAGGAAAGCATGGGGTGGGAAGGGGAGGCGCTCACAGGTAACTAGAAGAGGTGAGAGAGAAGTGGGAGGAAAGCATGGGGTGGGAAGGGGAGGCGCTCACAGGTAACTAGAAGAGGTGAGAGAGAAGTGGGGAGGAAAGCATGGGGTTAGAATGGGGGGAAGGGGCGCTCACAGGTAACTAGAAGTGGGAGAAAGTGGGAAGGGGAGGTGCTCACAGGTAACTAGAAGAGAGAGAGAAGTGGGAGGAAAGCATGGGGTGGGAAGGGGAGGCGCTCACAGGTAACTAGAAGAGGTGAGAGAGAAGTGGGGAGGAAAGCATGGGGTTTGAAGGGGAGGTGCTCACAGGTAACTAGAAGAGGTGAGAGAGAAGTGGGGAGGAAAGCATGGGGTTAGAAGGGGAGGCGCTCACAGGTAACTAGAAGAGGTGAGAGAGAAGTGGGAGGAAAGCATGGGGTTTGAAGGGGAGGCGCTCACAGGTAACTAGAAGAGGTGAGAGAGAAGTGGGGAGGAAAGCATGAGGTTTGAAGGGGAGGTGCTCACAGGTAACTAGAAGAGGTGAGAGAGAAGTGGGGGGGAAAACATGGGGTGGGAAGGGGGAGGCACTCACAGGTAACTAGAAGAGGTGAGAGAAAAGTGGAGAGGAAAGCATGGGGTGGGAAGGGGAGGTGCTCACAGGTAACTAGAAGAGAGCAAACACACATAAACAGTTCTGAAGAAACCAGCCTATGCCAAAAGCAATCAAAGAGGGGCAAACTCAGTTCTATCAGGAAAGCATGTCATCTAGGTCCAAATGAAAGGGACTATGTGGTTCTCAACGCCTGTCTCAGGATCTGTAGCATCAGCATCTCTTGAAAATTTGTTAGAAATACAAAGTCCCAGGCACCGAGAGCCTTGCACCCATGGACTGAGACCAGCACTCCTGAAGTCACAAGCTCTCCACCCTTAAGAACTATCACCCTAGTATTACACATCTAAGGTCCCATCTGTTTCTTCTGGGAAACAAAGAATTTGGTCACTGAGGAAAAGGAAGTGGAGCTGCTGACCAGGAAGTTTAAGATGTATCCTGATGACATCAGCTCTGGCTTACTGTACCTAGGGTACAGGCAGCATAAACTCTAGCCACAAACAGCAGACACACATCCTGCCACCTCCTGTAGCCAGCACGGAAAGGCCATTCTTCTTTACGCAGGTTATCTTGGTTTTATAGGTGGAAAAAGGTTTATTCTACCAACAGTGCTAGGCTGTGAATAAAGCATCATGTTTCTTCTCTTACTTGATGAACGATTCAATGCCTCCAGCTGAGAAAAGGTAAATTTCTGCGTAAAAACTAAAAGTCAGGTTCCTCAGATAAAAAGCACACATGAGACCACAAGTAACATTAGAAAGCGATTTGCCATCCTGTTTTAATAATAATAGTGGATGCCTATTGAAGGCTTTCAACGTGCCTTTCATTTCATTTCACCCTCATGAGATTCCACAATATCAAAGCTATTATTGTTCCCACTTACCCTTAAGGTAAAATTCCCTGTGGTCACACAGTAATGAGGTGGCACAGCCAGGTGGACACCAACCAAGTCTATCTGTTCTTAATCCTTTTTTATCTAACATATGTTCTAACTTGGTATATCCAACCATATTTAGATTGTTGGGACTACTGTGCTTTCCACATGTGTTGTAAGCTATCATGCCGTATGAGGAGCGGGGTGGCATGTGATCCTAGCACACGGGAGTCTAAAGCAGGAGGACCACTGTGGTTGGAGGCCAGCTTGGGCTACAATATAAAACCCTATGTCAAAGACAAACAAAATCCAAAAAGTTCTTAACCACTCTAGTGGTTTAGCATACACTCAAGAATTAGTGTAAGTCCCATTAAAAAAGTCATGACAATAAGGATATGCAGAAATGGGGTTACAGGCAAGAACCAATTTTATTCCCTCCCTGCCTGGGCAACATGCCCAGAGAAGCCCTCCCTGCCCACCTAATCCAAAGACTTCTGCCCTCAGAGGTCCATAGTACACCACACATCCTATTCCAGCACCCAACACATGGCAATGTTTCCATATAGCTGCGCTGTGCATAAAAGTACTGATGTACACTGATGCAGTCTGAACATGCTCTGTGTATTATACTAATGTTACTGTCATTTGCAATGGCATATAATTATGTAAGATGTCAGCCCTGGAGGAAAATGGGTACCCAAGACCTCTCTGCTATTTTTGCAATTTTCTATGAAGCTGTGATTATTTGAAATGAAAAGTGAAAGAACAAATAAACTACAAACAATTTACTTAAAAATGAAATGTCTAGCAGATAAAGAGATATAATGCTGCAATGCTGGCCAGCAAGGCCCGAATTCAGATGTAAACACATGGTATGGCAACAACTGCTTTAAAAAATTAAATTCAGTTCTCTGCAGTCTTAACAGTCATGTTTCCTTGGTCTAGAGTTACTTTTATCCTCTCCTAAAAAGAAAGTGAGGGTGGAGGAGAGATGGCTTAGCAGTTAAGGCACTTGCCTACAAAGCTAAGGACCCAGGTTCAATTCCCCAGTACCCACATGAGCCAGATACACAAGGTGGCACATGTGTCTGGAGTTTGTTTGCAGTGGCTAGAGGCTCTGGAGCATCCATTCTTTGTTTTTGCTCCCCCCCTAAATAAATAAAATAAATAAATAAATAAATAAATAAATAAATAAATAAAAAGAAAGTAGGGCAGGGGAGGCAGGAGTTCTGCCTGGACCCAAGGATGAAGCCAGTGACGGAATTCTTCCTGATGCCAACACCTACTCAGGAGCACCTCTGGCTTCCTTCCAGTAAAAATAGTGTACTGACCTACCCACAGAGAACAGGCACACATGGTGCCACTCCTCCAAGACAAAAAACAAAGTCAAAGCAACAGAACTTTTTTAAAACAATACTATGCAAACAAACAAAAACCCTCAAAAACCTCAGACAATTTCCAACAAACCTTGTAATCAAATATGTCTTCTTTCTTGACTTACATGATACTCCCTTGCTTTTCAAGGATTGTATTACCCACAGAATTCTGGGTTATAAGGACCTTCCAAAGTCATGAAAAAAACAGAAGACACCATGTTTCTCCCATTCCTGCAGAGACTGACAGACCTCTTGGTCCCCACAATGAACACCAATAACCCCACCAAAGACCCTCAGCAGAATTGGAATGGGGGACAGGGGTCTATGTGTGCAACCTTTTTAATTTAAAAAAAAAGCAATAAATTAAAAAAAACTCTACTGCAGAATTGACTCATCTAAGTTTCAACATTCATTTAATATGTAGATAGTCATGCATACACATACCTCAATAAAAAGAGAGAGAAGTATTACTTGGGAAATTTTTAAATGTCCATTCATAGAAAACTTAATCTACTGGCCTGAAAAATCCAATACCTTTACAAATTTCACTAGCACATCCATCCCTTGTTGCATGCCATTCATTATTTTTAAAATTTTTTATTAAGGACATACTTAGAATAAATACATCATGTGTTGGTTCCCCATGGGGTTGTGGGTTATGTGTTATAGGAGTAGCAGTCAGTTATTGGGGGGAGGCAATGTCTCTGGGCATGATGTCCCAACCTGTGGTTCTTACAATCTTTCTGCCCCTCTTCCGCAAAATTCCCCGAGCCATGTTGCGTGTGTTTTAAGTCTACTTCAGTGATGAGCTTTACAGAGCCCCTGGATCTCTGCTTTAGGGGGTGTTCAGTATCATCTGCATCTGTCTCCTTCACCCTGGTACTGATTGTCAGGCTCACCATGGAATCAGCATTCTTGCTCGTCTCTCCAGTTCCTCTATGGCTTCACCTGGGCCTTAGCTGAAGTGCAAGGGGTGGTTCATCTCCGCAGGTCTCACTACCTTCCGGTCAGAGAGTCAGGGGTACAGCAGCTGGGGCGAGTGGTTGGGGGAACCCGAGGGTCTAGTGGACTACCTGAGAGCATGGGAGTCAGCAGATTCCCAACTGTGCCCCTCTGTGCCTGCCTACTGGAGGTCTGCTAAGACCTCATCACAAGGGAGCCCCACAGATCTTGCCTGGTATTACCCCAGGAGCTGAAGCTGGTTAGGCAGCCCCTATCTTGACTAGAAGTTTGCCATTCATTATTTTTAAAGCTTTATCTTAAATAGTGCTTTACCATTATTTCCAAGAGATTTTTAAAAATGACCATGAAGAAGCATAGCCAGTATCTAGAGGCTTTATTTTGAAGCAGATCTCTCCCAGTTAAACCTCTGTCTGGGGCCACAAGTCAGTGCAAGGATAGACATCATCAGAAAAGAGCACAGTGCTACCCTGAGAGGCTCCAGAAGGAGCCAAGGTCAGATACTCTCACCAGCAGACCCTTCCCATAAAATCACATTTCTGCATTTATGACCTTCTCTGTGTGACAGCACTTGAAAGACTTATTTAAACAGAAAGTCCTCCACTAGCTTCTATGAAAAAAATGTGTTTTTAAACACTTTGGTCTCCACATGCCCTTCAACATGTTAGTATTTTACACCCTACATAGTCCGTACACAATCCAAAACACCCACACTTTTGGGCAGTTGAAGAAAGGGCAGGGAAAATCCAGGCACGGATCCCAGTAATTGGGAAGCTAAGGTAGTAGGATTGCTCCGAATACAAAGATAGCCTGGGACTACAGAGTGAGTTCCAGATCAGCCCAGGTTAGAGAAAGACCTGCTTCAAGACAAAATAAAGGAAGGAAGGAGGAAGGGAAGGCGAGAAGAAAGGCAGAAAGAAGGGAGAGTAAAGGGACAGCACTTCTATAGTCTGTCTACCTGGAGGTTACAAGGTTTCCCTGATTATCTTGGAAAACAGAGCCCACAAAAGTTCACCCATCCAGAGATACCTTCCAGTGAGTTGTTGGCCAGGGAGGTCACAGATACCCACCCCCAAAACATTACAGGCCATTGCCGAGGCCCTTGGTTTCCCACCAGGAATAGATGGTAAGACCCTATTACTGAAGACTCCACATACTTGGGCTGCAAGTCACTAAGAAATCCTGCTGGAGCTGAGCTAAAAGCCTCCTCCATGTGGACCAGCTGACAAAAAGCTGGAAAAAGCTACGCTGCATGCAGTTCAATGGGAGAGAAAAAAATCGCCAGTGAAGATACTCAACAGTGACCAGTGAACACTGCAAGCTTTAAATTTGGCCAGCCAGGCCAAATGAGCCAACAGGTGCAATAGTGGCATGCCTGCTATGGGGGAAACCAACCACTATCTAATTGGACTGGAGGCCTGCTCCATGGGAGGGAATACATCCCTGATACTGAAAATCTACAACAGGGGTAGTCATGGGCCCTAGGGGTGTAACGCCTGCTGGTGTCTGGATAAATGTATATACTATGATCACCAAACTAATCAGTAAGCACTTTTCTTAATGTCCATACCCATATATTAATGCTATTCTCACTTTTGGTTAGAGAAACTTCTAATTTCAGATGGCAACTTTGGGATGACTCAGAAGGCACCATGGTGCTGAGAAGTGACAGAGGAGTGCTCAGCACTGAAACATCTCTAACACACCTTCCAAGGCTCAGAGTCCATTGTGGAAGAGGTGGCAGAAAGAATGTAAGAGCCAAAAGAAGAGTAGGACTCCTTAAAACATGCTCCTCCAGACACAAAATGGCCTGGATATCCATGACCTCACAGTGCCTGACACTACCTACACGAGACCATCCTAATAGGAGAAAAAGATCATGACATCAAAATGAAAGGAGACACTTATGAAGGGGAAGGGGTTATGATGGAGAGTGGAATTTCAAAGGGGAAAGTGGGGGGGGAGGGAGGAAAGTACCATGGGATATTGTCTACAATTAAGGAAGTTGTCAATAAAAATAAAAATAAATTTAAAAAAAAATTCACCCATCCAAGAACTAAACACCCTCCCCCACAACCCTCCCCTCTGTCTAGGTAAGAGACCTGCTCCTCTTCATCCCTGTTTTCTGGCCCTCTACTCCCCTTCCAAACAGTTCAAAGAGAATTTACAGACTGTTCCTCACTCTCATAAAAGGCAATCACAGTAGATGATTATATATAATGCTCAGAGCACAATTCTAGCAAGAAAATTTTCCTTGCTCTAGACGCTTCAATAATTTGCAATCCAGAGATCCCTCATTAGAAGCATGGGTCTGACCGCAGCTGCCTGGGCCAGGAGTGGGAGGCAGCCAGGGGAAATCTTAGCCAATCTGGCAGGACCTACAGCCCAGTTTTAGAAGCAGGGAGCCACGAGTGCTCCATACTTCAAGACCTGAGTTTTAGCTCCCTGAAAAGGAATTACATTTTTTCAGAATTGTAGCCATTTGCTATTCCTCTATTCCGGTTTGTTCACTTATGTTGAGTAAGTTAACATCCTTTGGCAGATAGTCAAAAGCATCCCTGAGGCATCACAAATGGCTCCCATGATCCCCTACCCACCATTACCAAAGATGTTTTTAATAAGTGGAAAAACTCCATTCTCATAACATGCCTCAAAAGAAGAAAATGGAACTGAGTGGGCACAAAGTCAGGGGGACCAAGAAGATATACTGAGTCCACACTGCAAATGCCAGCAGGATCGGGGACAAGCTCCTGAAGACTCCATCCAGTGACCATCCCCAACATACGGAGAGCGGGGGAGGGAGGGAGGGAGAGAGGGGCTGCTAAAAAGCGTTTGGAGGTTGTAAAACCATTCCGAAGACAAAAGGGCAAAAAACAAAACTTTCCAACAAAACTGCAGAGAGTGAGAGAGGACCGGGATTCGGGACCTGGAGACCAAGGAGGGGCCTTGGAAAGGGCTGCGAGAGCTGGGCTCTGGTGGGACCCGCCTGTCTCCGAGGCCTGGCCTGGTCCTCCAGCCCCGGAGGCCTTAGGGGGCGCGTCCCGCCCTGGCCCCCGCTCCACCACTCTCTCACGGGCCGACTGGCTACACTCATGCTTGCCACAAATGTCACATTCCAAGAAAGTTGAGCCAGTTCCCCTTGGGAAACTTAAATTTCCTCCGGAAACCAGGTTCTTTTCAAGGCAGCCTTAACAGATCAGGGAAAGCGGGATCCAACTCCAGATTCGGCCAAGAAACTTGTTTGGGGAGAACAAAGAAGGCAAAGGAGACCCGAGCCTCGGGGTCGGGGCGCGCCCTGGGGTCCGGCCAGGAGCCTTTGTCTGCGCCCTGGACCGGGGCACGGGCCAGCCTTCCGCCCCCCAGTAGGCCGGGACACCCAGCTACCCGCATCCGGCACGCGCGCACCCCAGGACCCGCGCGGGCCTCCCCCAAGTGCCAGGTCCTCCGCGGGGATCCGGCCCGTGGGCACCGGGGACTTGGAAGGGGGCACGGAACCGCGTTCTGCTTTTTATCTTTTTGAACACTTGGGTTCCTTGGAAGAGGTTCTGGGGTTCGGGCGCCGAAATCGGCATCCCAAGCCCCAACATCTGGAGCCACAGACGTCAGCCGGGATCCCCAGGAGGAGCCCGGGTCCGGGCAGCGGCGCTGGTCTGGGGCTCCCTCCCAGCGCCCCAGCGCGGGCTAGTTACCTCGGTCGGCGGGCTCGCAAGGTCCCCGGAGCAACTTTGTCCTCCGCATGGAGCGTTCATGGCTCGGTCAGCGCGGAGGCGCGGGCCGGCGGCGACACAGCGCGGGGCGGGCGGGGCGGGGCGGCGAGGGCGCGGCGAGGGGCGCCCGGTCCACCCGCGACGTTGAACGGAGCGTGCCCCGGCTTCCTCTCCCGTCCCACCCCACCTCCGCGGCCCGGTGCCCGCGCGCTCCCCGCCGCCCGCAGGGAGGGTCTCCCGGCCCGTCTCGGAAACCCCACACTCCACCCCGCCCCAGCGCCCCGCCGCTGGGCCCTAGAGTCCGTCTTCAGCCGCCTGACACCCCTCCCAGGACCGCGAGACTGCCCCAACTCTAGCTGACGTGTCGCCCTAAGACTGAGGAAGGCGACAGCTTCCCTTGTTTGGTCCCCGGCCGCGTTTTAATGCACCACAGACTCACTATTTCTTCCTTCGATTTTGTCTCAGTTCTTAAAATTCTTGACTGAGAGCCCAACCCCACCCCCTCCTCCACCACCGAAATCCAGGTTCGCTTCTGTTTAAGATTCCCTTACTAGGAATTTCCAGGTGAAAATGGACACACTTTTCTCAGCCTTTCCCAGGCTCTAGTATTTCCCTCAGACACTGGGATTGGGCAACAAGTTGCTACTAGGTGCTTGATGGAGAAGCAGAAGGGCTCCAACAGCCCTACAGCCTGAAATATTAAATGGGATCAGCGAACCTCCAAGCCGTTATCTGCCCAAGCAAATGCAAAGAATCTAAGCGTTGGGATAATCCGCTCCACCTCTTAAATCAGGCTGTCCTACACAAGATTTCTAGTCCAGCCCACTCAACTGGATTATACTCCCTGCCTTCTGCAGCCATGATCTGGGGTGCTTGGCTTCTGGGGGTCCCACTCTGCTGTCCAACAAATAGGAGGCCAGTAGAGCTGCCTAAACCCTTGGTGGGAAAGTCAAGCTTCCGATTTCCCCTTCTCTTTCCCTTCTCTCTAAGCCTTCAGGAATTCATTTGTTCTTGGGTTATGGCAACTCACTAACTAACCTGCTCAAAATTAAAACCCTGGCATCAATTCTAATGGGATTGTGTATCCTAACTCTACAGTATGCTTCCTGTTCCCCAGTGGCCCTTTGACTCTGCTTCAGACAGATCCAGAATGCAGCCATTGAATTGTTACTTATCAAACACCCCAGTTAAAGTCACCTTTCCTCCTTAGTACTTAGCAGCACACAAAAGAAATTTAAGAGGGCTGGAGAGATGGCACATCATTTAAAGCTGTTTGCTTGCAAAGCCTAATGGCCTGGGTTTGACTCCCCAGTACACAAATAAGGCCAGATGCACAATGTGGTGCATGCATCTGGAGTTCGTTTGCAGTGGCAAGGGGCCCTAGCATCCCATTCTCATATTCTGTCTCTATCTCTCTCTAAAATAAATAAATACATATTTTTTAAAAAGCCGCAGAAACAACAACAACATCAAAAAAAAAAAAAAACGGGAAAAAAAAGCTTAGAGCAGCTAACCAGTGCTGGAAGAACGTGCTATCTTTTTTTTTTTTTTTTTTTTCAAGGTAGGGTCTCACTCTAGCCTAGTCTGGGATTAAAGAGAAGAGCCACCACACACAGCAGGAATTTATTTATTTATTTTAGCCCAGGCTGACCTGGAATTCACTATGTAGTCTCAGGGTGGCTTCAAACTCACGGCAATCCTCCTACCTCCGCCTACCAAATGCTGTGATTAAAGGCATGTGCCACCATGCCCAGTCTATTTTTTTAAAATCAAGATATACAAACTAAAAAGCAACAGTGCAGGAAGTCCAGGCCTGAAAAAGCTTGGGAGAGGTAAAGAAGAGCTAGCAAGGAGGCTGGAGGCAGAGCTCACAGGAACATGAAGAGGAAATGGTGGCCCTAGTAAGAGGCAGCTGAGCTAAGAGGGAGCTGGCAAGGCCAGAGTGGTTGCAAAGAAGGTACAAATGGGGGAAAGGGTTTTTACTGTGAAGAAGGTGAGAACATGGGCAAAATGTAAGGCCTGAGAAGAAGTGAAGAAATTACCAACCACACCTTTCACTTGGCTGATGAGGAAACATAAGCCTGGCTGTTAAATGACTTGTCCAATGTCACAGAACAAGTTTAGTAGCAAAGCCAAGGGTGGGACCAACATGGTGTCAATCCTGCATGGCAAATTAGGAGTCAAGACTGTCCTGCAGGCAGTGAGGACAGCATGGCTCACTGCCTCACCCATGGAGAAGAGCCAATAGAAAGAGAGGAAGCAGGATAGATTACATATTCCATGGTCCTGGATACTGAGTGCCATCCTGCACCCCAGAAAGCAGCAGAATTTACCAGCTACAAGCATCACATCTAGAATACAAACAAGCCCAGTCACAGCTCAGCCTCTTAGCATTTGTGTGGCTGTGGGAAAGTCCCCTAATGTCTCTAAGCCTCAGTATTCATCCAGGCAATGTGATGAACCCAGCACCAAGCCTTGGTAAGTGGTTATAAGGATTTGGTCAGATTATAAATGTAAAATGCCCCGCATGATGCATCTAAGTGCTCAAGATATGTATGCTAATATTATTCCAATTAGCCTTCCCAAAGGCCCTGTGAGATAACTGGCCATCTGGGATAGAGACAGGAATAACTTGTGAGTGTCTGGTACTGGAGACAGGGAAAAGAGAAAGATATCATACCTCTGCAGATACCAGGGAAGAAAGATAGCAAATCTTTGAGGCGAGATTTTCCCCTTGTCATGGGCTGGATGGCTATCGGGAGGAAAGGAACAAAGTAACCAGGCTGGCAGACCTGGAGGCCCAGTCAAAGGGAGAAGTATGCCACAGCTGAAGAAGCAGAGTTCCGAGAAAGAACTTGGTTGAGAAAAATGTTGAGTGGCTTTCTGTCTTTTGGGGGTGATGTAGGATAGAGGGATGAGAAGAAAAGGGAAGCTGTGTAAATCAGTTATTTCCAGAAAATGAAGAAAGAAGAGATTCGAAAAGTGGAAGAACTAGGAAGTTTATAGGTAGGAAACCAGAGAAAGAGTTTGAAAGTTGGTCCCTCTATAGGATGTTGACAGATTCTTGGCTGTCCCACAAAGAGCTCAGCGCAGCTTGTAGGCACTATAATCTTTGGAGTGGATCAGGTGGACCTCACTACATTGCTCAGGTTTATTCTAAGTAATCAAATGCCTGGCAGCACAGATGGAAGGGACTGGAGGCTTGGGCTTGGGGAGATGGACACTTGCCCACACAAGCCTGAGAACCTGAATTAGGATCCCCAGCACTCCTATAAAATGTCAGGCATGGTGAAGTGTGTTTGTAATCTCAGCACTGGGGACGTAGAGACACGGGACCCTAGGGTATACTGGCTAGCTAGTCTAGCCAACTCAGTGAGCTCTAGGTTCAGTGCCTGTTTTCCCTTTACACCTCAGCCAATATGCTATGTCTTTAGTGTATTTATGTTCCTGTGTTATAAATACTCTGAACGGGAATTGTGAGCGCCCCATGACCCCTGCAAGTGGACTCCACAACTCAGCCCTTTGGCATTATAAAATTTTGAGGTGAGACAGGTTGTATCTAAACTTTTACATGCTTTGGTTCAAAAATTACACTTTAAAAAACACACATAACTTGGGACTTTAAAACCACCCTCGTGTCTTCTAGAAGCAAAACCAGCATTTTGATCAAGGCAGCCAGAATGCATGTAGTCCTTGGCTTGTGTGTCTGGCAGTCATTGTGTCCTGAGGGCTTTAGTCGCTGCCCTGGAGGACTGTGCATAGCAGTCTCTTTTCTGGTCATGTCTCAGAACTCTCCTTTTGTCATTGGCTTTCTAACAAGCTTGGGCCTGGCACTGTGGAAGGATAAATTTTCCCATTCTCTCTCTCTCTCTCTCTCTTCTCTCAGGGTGGCTTCAAACTCACGGCAATCCTCCTACCTCCGCCTACCAAATGCTGTGATTAAAGGCATGTGCCACCATGCCCAGTCTATTTTTTTAAAATCAAGATATACAAACTAAAAAGCAACAGTGCAGGAAGTCCAGGCCTGAAAAAGCTTGGGAGAGGTAAAGAAGAGCTAGCAAGGAGGCTGGAGGCAGAGCTCACAGGAACATGAAGAGGAAATGGTGGCCCTAGTAAGAGGCAGCTGAGCTAAGAGGGAGCTGGCAAAGCCAGAGTGGTTGCAAAGAAGGTACAAATGGGGGAAAGGGTTTTTACTGCGAAGGAGGTGAGAACATGGGCAAAATGTAAGGCCTGAGAAGAAGTGAAGAAATTACCAACCACACCTTTCACTTGGCTGATGAGGAAACATAAGCCTGGCTGTTAAATGACTTGTCCAATGTCACAGAACAAGTTTAGTAGCAAAGCCAAGGGTGGGACCAACATGGTGTCAACCCTGCATGGCAAATTAGGAGTCAAGACTGTCCTGCAGGCAGTGAGGACAGCATGGCTCACTGCCTCACCCATGGAGAAGAGCCAATAGAAAGAGAGGAAGCAGGATAGATTACATATTCCATGGTCCTGGATACTGAGTGCCATCCTGCACCCCAGAAAGCAGCAGAATTTACCAGCTACAAGCATCACATCTAGAATACAAACAAGCCCAGTCACAGCTCAGCCTCTTAGCATTTGTGTGGCTGTGGGAAAGTCCCCTAATGTCTAAGCCTCAGTATTCATCCAGGCAATGTGATGAACCCAGCACCAAGCCTTGGTAAGTGGTTATAAGGATTTGGTCAGATTATAAATGTAAAATGCCCCGCATGATGCATCTAAGTGCTCAAGATATGTATGCTAATATTATTCCAATTAGCCTTCCCAAAGGCCCTGTGAGATAACTGGCCATCTGGGATAGAGACAGGAAGTAATAACTTGTGAGTGTCTGGTACTGGAGACAGGGAAAAGAGAAAGATATCATACCTCTGCAGATACCAGGGAAGAAAGATAGCAAATCTTTGAGGCGAGATTTTCCCCTTGTCATGGGCTGGATGGCTATCGGGAAGAAAGGAACAAAGTAACCAGGCTGGCAGACCTGGAGGCCCAGTCAAAGGGAGAAGTATGCCACAGCTGAAGAAGCAGAGTTCCGAGAAAGAACTTGGTTGAGAAAAATGTTGAGTGGCTTTCTGTCTTTTGGGGGTGATGTAGGATAGAGGGATGAGAAGAAAAGGGAAGCTGTGTAAATCAGTTATTTCCAGAAAATGAAGAAAGAAGAGATTCGAAAAGTGGAAGAACTAGGAAGTTTATAGGTAGGAAACCAGAGAAAGAGTTTGAAAGTTGGTCCCTCTATAGGATGTTGACAGATTCTTGGCTGTCCCACAAAGAGCTCAGCACAGCTTGTAGGCACTATAATCTTTGGAGTGGATCAGGTGGACCTCACTACATTGCTCAGGTTTATTCTAAGTAATCAAATGCCTGGCAGCACAGATGGAAGGGACTGGAGGCTTGGGCTTGGGGAGATGGACGCTTGCCCACACAAGCCTGAGAACCTGAATTAGGATCCCCAGCACTCCTATAAAATGTCAGGCATGGTGAAGTGTGTTTGTAATCTCAGCACTGGGGACGTAGAGACACGGGACCCTAGGGTATACTGGCTAGCTAGTCTAGCCAACTCAGTGAGCTCTAGGTTCAGTGCCTGTTTTCCCTTTACACCTCAGCCAATATGCTATGTCTTTAGTGTATTTATGTTCCTGTGTTATAAATGCTCTGAACGGGAATTGTGAGCGCCCCATGACCCCTGCAAGTGGACTCCACAACTCTGCCCTTTGGCATTATAAAATTTGGAGGTGAGACAGGTTGTATCTAAACTTTTACATGCTTTGGTTCAAAAATTACACTTTAAAAAACACACATAACTTGGGACTTTAAAACCACCCTTGTGTCTTCTAGAAGCAAAACCAGCATTTTGATCAAGGCAGCCAGAATGCATGTAGTCCTTGGCTTGTGTGTTTGGCAGTCATTGTGTCCTGAGGGCTTTAGTCGCTGCCCTGGAGGACTGTGCATAGCAGTCTCTTTTCTGGTCATGTCTCAGAACTCTCCTTTTGTCATTGGCTTTCTAACAAGCTTGGGCCTGGCACTGTGGAAGGATAAATTTTCCCTCTCTCTCTCTCTCTCTCTCTTCCTTTCTTTCTGTCTCAAATAAAAATAAATAAATTTATTTATTTATTGGGAGGGTCTTGCCACTGAAAATGGAATGCCAGATGCTTGTGCCACTTTTGGAGATTGGCTTTACATGGGTGGTTGGGGAATTGAGCCCTGATCCAGTAGGCTTTGAAAGAAAGTACTTTTAACCACTGAGCCATCTCCCAGCCCACAATACTTTTGTCTTTTTTTTTTTTATTTGAGAGAGGGAAAGAGGAAAAGCGAGAAAGAGAGAGAGAAAGAGAGAGAGAGAATGGGCATGCCAGGGCTTCCAGCCACTGCAAATGTACTCCAGATGCATGCACCACCTTGTGCATCTGACTTACGTGGGTCCTGGGGAATTGAACCGAGGTCCTTTGGCTTTTGAGGCAAGTGCCTTAACCACTCAGCCATCTCTCCAGCCCTACTTTTGTCTTTTAACTTCTTCATAATAAAATGGTCATATTAACACTAGACTTCATGAACCCTTGCACATTAGCCATCTCTTATCGTAATCTCCTTTCCTGTTGTTTTAGGCTACTTGGTTAACTGTGGTCCAAAATTTTAAATGGAAAATTCCAGAAATAAAAAAAAAAAATGAAGCCGGACGTGGTGGCGCACGCCTTTAATCCCAGCACTTGGGAGGCAGAGGTAGGAGGATTGCAGAGAGTTCGAGGCCACCCTGAGACTACATAGTTAATTCCAGGTCAGCCTGGGCCAGAGTGAGACCCTACCTCGAAAAACCAAAAAAAAAAAAAAAAAAATGAGGGCTGAAGGAATGGCTTAGCAGTTAAGATGCTTGCCTGCAAGGCCTAAGGACCCATGTTCAGCTCCCTAGGTGCCACATAAGCCAGATGCACAAGGTGAAGCAAATGCATAAAGTTGCATATGCATACAAGATGCCACACGTGTCTGGAGTTCGACTGCAGTGGCTGGAGGCCCTGGCATGCCAGTTCTCTCTCTCTCATAAAAAAAAACCTGAAAGCTTTAAATTGCATACTCTTGTGAACAGGCCTATGAGAATCAAGCTGTTGTTGCATTCTGCTTTGCCCACCTCACCAGTGTAGCCATGCTACATATACTACCCACCCATTGATATGTAAAGTATAAGACATTTTTTTAAATCTTTTTTTTTTTTTTTTTTTTTTGGTTTTGCAAGGTAGGGTCTCACTCTGGTCCAGGCTGACCTGGAATTAACTATGTAGTCTCAGGGTGGCCTCAAACTCTCCACGATCCTCCTACCTCTGCCTCCCGAGTGCTGGGATTAAAGGCGTGCGCCACAACACCCGGCTTTTTTTTGGTTTTTTGAGGTAGGGTTTCACTCTAGTCCAGGCTGACCTGGAATTCACTATGTAGTCACTTTGCATCTGGCTTACATGGGTCCTGGGGAATCAGGTCTGGAACTGGGGTCCTTAGGCTTCACAAGCAAGCTCTTAACGGCTATGCCATCTCTCCAGCCCCCAGGATAAGACATTTTGAAACAGATAGTATGTTGTGAAAATTGTTGTTTTATCATTTGTTGTTATTGTCAATTTCTTACAGGGCCTATTATATAAATTAAATTTTATCAAATGTTTGTATGCATAAGGAAAAAATTGCATATCTAGGTGTATTGTTGCTTTTCTCGTTGCTATGATCAAAGATGTAAGAAGAAAGGTTTGCTTTGGCTCCTGTTTTGAGAGTATACAGTCCAACAGGGCTGCAGGAGCTGAGGCTGCTTGCTCACATCTGGGTAGATAATGAGGCAGAAAAAAGAAAATTCCAGCATTTTTAACTGGCTTTCTCATTTTATTCAGTTTGGGAGCCCGACCTATGGATGGCGCCACCCACATTCACAGCAAGTCTTTCCCACTCAGTTAATCCTCACTGGGAAAACCTTCAGAGACATACCCAATGGTGTGCTTCATTAAAGCCCTATGTCTGTCTGTCTTTCTTTCTTTCTTTCTTTCTTTCTTTCTTTCTTTCCTTTGTTTTTGTTTTTGTTTTTTGAAGTAGGGTCTCACTCTAGGCCAGACTTACCTGGAATTCACTATGTAGTCTCAGGACAGCCTCAAACTCACAGTGATCCTCTTACCTCTGTCTCCCAAGTGCTGGGATTAAAGGTGTGCACCACCATGCCCTATGTGTTTCTTAATCCAATTAATTTAAACAGTAGAAATTATCCATCACACTAAGGGCCAGGCACCCAGAGGTTGCCTTGAAAGATATCTTCCTTGGATAAGGGACCACTGCTATATTATCTGACAAAAAAAAGAAAAAGATTTTCTTCCAAGCTTTCTTTCAGTCTTCTGTTTTACAAAGACAATGGATGTTGGTTCTATTCCCTCAAGCTTGTTTCCAAATATAAAATCATGCTCTTGAATAAGCCTTTCACATGGTACATGGCTCCTCTGGAGAGCCAAGCACTTGCCCTGCCCCCATCTTGCAGAGTGTTGACAGGGGCATGATTCAGGGAAGGCTAAGAATGCCTGTAGGGTGCTGGGTGCTGGGAGGAAAGGGCGGGGCAAGGGAAGGGCCCCTGCCAGGGGCAGGCTGAGAAGCTTGAAAGAGTGAAAGACAAAGGAAGAGGAAGGAGCATGCAGAGGGCAGATGGAAGACATCCAAGGTGAGCTATCTCTGGAATTTTGGAAATGTCAGGTGCCTGTGGATGAGGAAACTGCTCCTGGGAAAGACTGCTTGTTATATAACAAAATGGATCAACTGGGAACTCTGCTCTAGTTGAAGCTTGCCCAAGGACTCTGGGTCAATTGTGAAAACATTTCCCAACAAACATGTACGAAGTGCCCACCAAGGGCCCAGGCTATGTGCTACCACCCTACAGGGAAAGTGGTGTGCTCACTTATTAAGTTACAGCTCTGAGGCCTGTTTGGCTGACTGCTTTTAGTTTCACACCCATAGTGACACACCTACGTCTTCTTGCCTCATTGCTTTCTCCTATGAGTGTTATTACCTAATATGCACTTAACATATAATTTGAGTCATATCATACAAAATACAAGAAAGAAGGCAGATAAGATCATGTCCAGAGAAAAAGAACATACAACAAGCAGGAGTAGAGGCAATGGCCACACACACACACACACACACACACACACACACACACACACACCTGTGGGTGAGGTCCTGAAGGAGACCAGATTGCTGTGAATATAAAGAGAATATAAAGAGTCCAGGTATGTAGTAAATAGTCAATAGATGATCCTTATTTATTTTTAAATTTATTTGCCAACAGAGAGAGAGAATGGGAGAGAATGGGCATGCCAGGGCCTCTTGCCAGCTGCAAATAAACTTCAGACACATAAACTATTTTGTGCATCTGGCTTTACATGGGTACTAAGGAATCGAACCCAGGGCAGTAGGATTTGGCAAGCACTCTTAAGTGCTGAGCCATCTCCCCAGCCCAGATGATCATTATTCTGATTGCAACAGAAGATTACCACAGAAGCTCACAACTTCTCTGACTGGCAGGTTCGGTCAGTTCAGGGTTTCTCAGCCTTGGGCACTTAGTGACGCCGGGTTAGTGATTTTTGGGTTGTGAGGCACTGTCCTGTGCATGGTAGGATGGCCAGTAGCAACCACCTCTTACCCCAGTTATAAACAAAAAAATGTCTCCAACCATTGCCAAATGTTCTTTACTAAACTACCCCTGGTTGAGAACCACTAAGTTGGTTAATTAATTCATGTTGCTCAATAAAGAGGCTCCCAAATATCTCATCATAACATCACTCCCTGGAGTTGTTGGGTGAATCCAATCACATACTAGTAAGAAGCAGTGCCAGGAGAACAGAATCACACCCTATCATCTATCAGGAGACAACACTACCTTGTGATCTTTCTATGAACAAAAGCTAACCAGAGTTGGATATTTTATTCCTAGTAATGATATAGATACATTTTTGTTTCTAAAACTGATCATACAGAGTTTCTTTTTAATTTTGTTTATTTTTTATTTATTTCTAATCAGAGAACATCAGAGAGACATACGTGTGTGTGTGTGTGTGTGTGTGTGTGTGTGTAGAGAGAGAGAGAGAGAGGGGCTATAGCCACTGCAAACAAACTCCAGATACATGTGCCACCTTGTGCATCTGGCTTATGTGGGTACTGGAGAACCAAACCTGGGTCCTTAGGCTTCACAGGCAAGTGTCTTAACCATTACACCATCTCTCCAGATCCCATACTGATTTTCTAAAACAATAATGTAAAGCCACTATTAAGATGAAGATTCTGAGCTTGGTGTAATCCCAGCATTTGGAAAGCAGAGTTCTAGCCTAGAGTTCCAAGCCAGGACTATGTGATAAGATCCTATCTCAAAAACACAGAAGGATTTTTACAATAACTAGACACAAGTTGCATTGCACTGAGCAACTACAAGGAATTATAATCACCATTTTGAACAAAGTACATCAATATACCAAGAATAAATAGCCAACATCAGCATGGTGGTGCACGCCTTTAATCCCAGCACTTGGGAGGCAGAGATAGGAGGATTGCTGTGAGTTCAAGGTCAGCTCTGATTTACAGAGAGAGATCCAGGTCAGCCTGAGCTAGATAGCTGACTTCTTACATGAGACAGGTCACCTCCACCACATCTGCAGGGGTCCAGAAGTGATTGCAGAGGAGGTGGTGACCCGAGTACTGCTCTCACTGCTAGCCTGAAAACTAGTCCCAGGGAGATGGTTACAGACACTGTGGTCACTCAACCCTCATCAAAACAGAGATCCAGAGGCTACAGAGAACTCAACACTAAGTCAGATCTCTACCATGCCTGCCATGGAATACTGCAGGCAGACAGGGAGTGGAAAGACTGTAAGAGTCTCAGGGTGAGTTGGAATAGTTCAGGCACTGTTGCCCTCCCCCAGAGACCGAGGCCTTTAGAGCCCCATAATAAATACCAATAATGCCATTGAAGAGGACCCTTTGGGAGCAGGAGAGAGGGGATATAAGACTACAACCTCTTTATTTAAAAAAATCAATAATTAAAAAAGTTATTTATTATGTGGGAAGGGGGTACAGGACCTTGTGCCACTGCAAATGAAATACCAGATGCTTGTGCCATTTTGGGGGGGTCTGCCTTTAGACAAGTGTCCAGGGAATTGAACCCGGGCTGGCAAACTTTTGCAAGCAGTTTCTGAAATCCTATCATGTTAATACCAAGCTAGAGAAAACACCAGAAGAAACAGGCTCCTCCATGACCAGACCCACACTTTCTGCTCTTCTTCCAGAATATGCACTACATAGCAGCAGCACTTACCCTTTAAAAGCCAAGAAAGACAGGGAAGTGGGAAAATCCACACCATTCTGAATGGCTCCTGCCATTGGAAATGGCTCAGTCTCAGAGGAAAATAAATCATTTCACAGCATAAAGTCAAGGGAACTGACATTCAAATATTCTGTAAGTTATTCATCTGAAAATCAGCAAGCATTCTATGTCTATGGAGAACAGAGTCTTTACAGCAGTCCAAGGGGGGAAAAAAAAGAAGGAAGAGGAGATAGGGGGAAGAAGGGGGAAGAAGGTAAGGAAAGGGGAGGGGAGAGGGAGGAAGAAGAAGAGGAAAACAGCTGGGCGTGGTGGCACATGCCTTTAATCCCAGCACTTGGGAGGGAGGCAGAGGTAGGAGGATCACTGTGAGTTTGAGGCCACCCTGAGACTACAGAGTGAATTCCAGATCAGCCTGGGCTGGAGTGATACCTACCTCCAAAAACCAAAAAAAAAAAAAAAAAAGCCAGGCGTGGTGGTGCATGCCTTTAATCCCAGTACTTGGGAGGCAGAGGTAGAAGGATCGCTGTGAGTTTGAGGCCACCCTGAGACCACATAGTTAATTCCAGGTCAGCCTGGACCAGAGTGATACCCTACCTCGAAAAACCAAAGAGAAGAATAAGAGGAGGCGGAGGAATTAGATATAACTGAAAAATGGATAACTAAACAAAGATTAACTGATAACATAAAAGAGGATGGAAGAAGGCAGGGCAAGTAGAGACTGTTCATTCATTTATTCATCCAGCCATTCATTCCACTGTTCATTTAATAAATATCATCAATTATATTGAGTAGCCAGGCACTTTGCTAGGTTTGCAAATATCTTGGTCGGGGCTCTGTCTTCCTAAAACATATATAAATAAATCTATAGCTGAGAAGTGATAAAGAAAAGGAGAAAGTTGCCATTTGGATTTAGCAGTAAGGGGACAGATGGCTTTTGTTCAAAAGAACAAAAGAAAGACTTCTTCAAGAAGGTAATATTTAGTAGAGACCCACAGGGTAAGAAGCCTCAACCATGTGAAGAAATGGGAGACCAGCAGCCAGAGCAAACAAATGGAGAATTCTCCAGAAGTGTGAGAACTTACAGGAGGAAAGGTTGAACAGTTCCTGTGGGTATCCCATGATGGCTAGGAGGAGTTCTTCAGAATGTTACCCCTCCATTTACCAAGGTGACTGGGAAAGGTTCCTTTTTACTCAGGCTGTATAATGTAAAATATACACAGTATGGCTTTCAAAGGAAACAAAGCAAAGAACACAACAATCTGGAATAAACAATAACAAAAAGATTCAATGGAAACAACTTCAAAGTAAATGTCCTTGGCCAAAACATCTTACCCAAAAGTGGTCCTTTTGAGAAAGGCAGCACGGAACAGCTCAGCAACTCAGAACACTGCTTGTCTTGTGCAGCCAACACAACCTTCCCTCACAATGCACTTAACGACCTGTTGGTATCCTGGGATCCCCACCCACACCTGCATCTAGCTGCACATGCACCCCACTCCAAACAATGGAACTAGTTTAGAAACCATTTGTTACTCCCCTTTTGCAGTCAGTTTCTATTTAAATATGATTTTAGGGGCTGGAGAGATGGCTTAGCAATTAAGGTGCTTGCCTACAAAGCCTCAGAATCCAGGTTCAATTCCCTAATATCCACTTAAGCCAGATGCACAAGGTGGCACATGTGTTTGGAATTCGTTTGCAGTGGCTAAAGGCCCTGGTACCCATTCATTCTCTCTCTCTCTCTCTGCCCCTTTCTCTCTCTCTTTCCCTTTCTGCCCCCCCTCTCTCAAGTAAGTAAGTAAATAAATTTTAAATTATGATATTAGATATATCAAGGATAGAAACAGCAGTGAACCACCCAACCTGGACTGGTTTTGGGTGCAGGTGCAGTAAGGAAAACTGTGTCCTCTAGGTGAAGTTTTAGGACGAATCCTCTATTTACCATCTTATGCCTCTTCATGATAAGTTATGCATATTATTAAAATCAGATGCATCATGAGATTGCATTAGAGAAAAGGTTATATAACTTCAGTCTGACAATCAAAATAGAGAGCTTCCCAAACAATGCCCATACATGGCCTTTCTTTTACATGGACTCCTTAAAAAGAAGCCCCAGGGCTGGAGAGAAGGCTTAGCGGTTAAGGCACCTGCCTCCTAAGTCTAAGAACGCCGGTTCCAATCTCCAGGTCCCACATTTAGCCAGATGCAAAGGCACAATGCCCCACTTGACCACAAGGGGGCGCACACATCTGGATTTCGTTCGCAGCAGCTGAGAGGCTGCTGGCGTGCCCATTCTCTATTTGTCTTCTTAAACTGCTCTCTCTATGTCTCTTTCCAAAAAAATAAAAATAAAAAAAAAGAAGCCCCATGCAATAACCCAGGGGCCCTCCAGTACTTTCCCACTCAAGTGGCCCACTGCCACTCTTGGCTGTATTCTATCTCTTTACTCTTTTTTTTTTTTTTTTTTTTTTTTTTTATTGACAACTGCCATAATTATAGACAATAAATCTTGATAATTCCCTATTCTCCCCCACTTTCCCCTTCACAAATCCACTCTCCATCATTAGACTATCTTTTATTTTGATGTCATCATCTTTTCTTCCTATTATAATGGTCTTGTGTAGGTAGTGCCAGGCACTGCAAGGTCATGGATATCTGGACCATTTTGGATCTGGAAGATGGCATTGTAAGCAGTCCTACCCTTCCTTTGGCTCATATTCTTTCTGTCACCTCTTCCGCAATGGAGCCTGACCCTTAGAGGGTGTGATGTTTCAGTGCTGAACTCTCCTCTGTCACCTCTTCTCAGTACTATGGTGCCTTTTTTGAGTCATCCCAGAGGTTATTGCCATCTGAAAAGAGAAGCTTCTCTGACTCAAAAGTGAGAGTAGAATTAATCTGTGGGTATTGATGTTAATAGAAGTGCTTACTGGGCAGTTTGGTGAGCATAATATATGCACTTAGCCAAACACCAGAAGGCATTACACCCCTAGTGCTCATGATCTCTCTCATCATAGGTTTTCAGTACCAGGCATGTATTCCCTCCCATGGAGTGGGCCTCTAGTCCAATTAGTAAGTAGTTGGTTACTCCCACAACAGACCTGCCACTTGCACCCGTTGACTCATTTGGCCTGGCTGGCCAAGCTTAAGCCTTTCAGTGTTCACTATTGTTTATATCCACTGATGACTTCTCTCTCTCATAGGGCTGCATGCAGTGTAGTTTTATCCAGCTTTCCATCAGCTGGTCTATAGGGAGGAGGTTTTCAGCTCAGCTCCAGCTTGATTTCTTTTCTTTTTCTTTCTTTCTTTCTTTCTTTTTTGTTTGGTTTTTCAAGGTAGGGTCTCACTCTAGCTCAGGCTGACCTGGAATTCGCTATGTAGTCTCAGAGCAGCCTCAAACTCATGGTAATCCTCCTATCTCTGCCTCCTGAGTGCTGGGATTAAAGGTGTGCTCCACCACACCCGGCTCAGCTTGATTTCTTAGTTACCTTGCAGCCCAAGCATGTGGAGTCTTTAGCAATAGGGTCTTACGATCTATTCCTGGTGGGAAACCAAGAGCCTTGGCAATGGTCTACAATTTGTGGGTCTACTTTTGGGGGTTATCAGGGACGTCCCTGACCAACAACTCACTGGAAGGTATCTCATCCCTGGCATTAAAATTTTTCTAGTATCTTGGGCTGGAGAGATGGCTTAGCGGCTAAGGCGCCTGCCTGCTAAGCCTAAGAATGCTGGTTCCAATGTCCAGCGGTTCCAATCTCCAGGTCCCACGTTTAGCCAGATGCAAAGTGAGGCAAGGGCACAATGCCGCACTTCCCCAAAAGGGGGCACACGCATCTCGATTTCGTTCACAGCAGCTGAGAGACTGCTGGTGTGCCGATTTCTGTCTCCCTCTCTGTCTATCTCTCTCTGTCTCTCTCTCTAAAAATAAAATAAAAAATAATAAAAAATTTTTCTAGTATCTTTACTCTCTCTCTTTTTTTTCTTTTTGAGGTAGGCTCTCACTATAGCCCAGGCTGACCTGGAATTCATTATGTAATTTCAGGGTGGCCTCAAACTCACGGCAATCCTCCTACCTCTGCCTCCTGAGTGCTGGGATTAAAGGCATGAGCCACCATGCCCAGGTAGTATCTTTGCTCTTAATAAAGCTTCCTGCTGCTTTACTTTTTGTATGCATCATTTCTAATGCTTTGAATAAGGTGCCAAGAATCTGGAAACACCCAGAGACCACAAGCAACACTTTTTCTTGCCTAGAGGCTTCAACTGAGTCCTACTGAAAACAGAAAAAGTCCTGCTTCCATCACTACCAGTTGTTTTTATTAACCTGAATAATGGTCAGTCTTCATTGCTATTGTGACTAGATTGAAAATTATAATGGAAACATACCTCTCAGTGTATCTATGAGATTTTTTTCCAGAAAAGTTTAACTGAGAAGGAAAGACCCACCCTGAATATGGTGGTCCCATCTCATGAGCTGGGGTCCCAGATAAAATAAAAAGGAGAAAGTACCAGCATTAATCTCTCTCTGCTATCTGACTGAGGATACAACGTGACCAGCTACCTCACGCTCCTGACATCTCTGCCATGATGGACTGTTCCCTCAAGCTGGGAGCCAAAAATTAAACCTGCATTGTTGTTTTAATATTTGTTATTTGTTTGTTTATTTAGTTGAGAGAGAGAGAGAGAGAAAGAAGCAGACAGAAAGAGAAAGAATGGGCACACCAGAGCCTCCAGCTACTGCAAATGAACTCCAGATGCATGTGCCACCTTGTGTATCTGGCTTATGTGGGTCCTGGGGAATCAAACCTGGATCCTTAGGCTTTGCAGACAAGTGCCTTAAATGCTAACTGCTAAGCCATCTCTCCAGCCACCCCTTCATTCTTTAACTTGCTTTTGCCAGGTGTTTTATCATAGCAATAAGAAAAGTAGCTAGGGCTAGAGAGATGGCTTAGCGGTTAAGGCGCCTGCCTGCTAAGCCTAAGAACGCTGGTTCCAATCTCCAGCGGTTCCAGTCTCCAGGTCCCACGTTTAGCCAGATGCCAAGTGACGCAAGGGTGCAATTCCGCACTTGCCCACAAGGGGGCGCACACATCTGGATTTCGTTCACAGCGGCTGTGAGACTGCTGGCACACCCATCTCTATCTGTCTCCATCTCCCTCTCTGTCTGTCTGTCTCTCTCTCTGTGTCTCTCTCCAAAAATAAATAAATAAATAAATAAAAGAAAAGTAACTATTACAATGTATTTGATATTTTCCTATTGAATGCTATTGTTTTACAGGAGTGTTAATTAGTGCTGTTGTACACAGTTTCCTTTTATTGAGTTATGGAGTTGGAGTAGATACAGGAGCATAGAGGATGGGCATGAAGATCTGAGATCTTTGTCCCTTCGAACTCACAAATAGCGAAAATATCATAAGTCACCCTAAAAAAGAAAACTGGAGCCAGGCATGGTGGTGCACGCCTTTAATCTCAGCACTCGGGATGCAGAGGTAGGAGGATTGCCATGAGTTCGAGGCCAACCTGAGACTACATAGTGAATTCCAGGTCAGCCTGGGCCAGAGTGAGACCCTGCCTAGAAAAAATAAAACTGGAAAAATGGGCTAGGTAAACTATTTTAAGTATGCTAATAAAAGTTAAATCATAATTAATTAATTGTTGGTAACAACTCAGGCAGGAGATTGACACCAAAGCGTGATGGCCTTGTTAACTATGGACTATGTGAGCCATGTGCTCAGTGTACAGGGCAGGTTTTTTTGTTGTTTGTTTTGTTTTCGAGGTAGGGTTTCACTTTTGCCCAGGCTGACCTGGAATTCACTATGTAGTCTCAGGTGGCCTCAAACTCAAGGTGATCCTCCTACCTCTGCCTCCCAAATGCTGGGATTAAAGGCATGCACCACCACGCCTAGCTTCAGGGCAGGTTTTAAGGGAAACTTCCCTCATCTAGAAGGAAGACACTGAACAAATGGAGTGGATAAAGCAACCAGACTACCCTAGCTTGGAGAACAGATTATGACATTACATGATGGCCAGCTTCAAAATGTGAAGAGGCGCAGGCTTGTTCTGTCCTGACACCATAGTGCCCTAGCACAATGTCTCACACAAGGTAGCTGGCAACCTATTAGTGGGCCCTGAAACAAAGTTAACATGAACAGTACGGAAAAAAAGTAAACCAGGACATGAAAGGCCCAGTTGAGCAGGCTTTCACTAGGCAAACAATAGGCAGTCAGCCACAAGAAGCCAACAGCAGTAAAGAAGCAGCAATGGTGACAAGAATGGCAGAGTGAAAAGCAAGTGAGCATGTGGTGACAGCTTTGTCCCACTGAACCTTACTAATTTGAAGACAAAGAGAATCTGTCAGGCATCAGGATATGCACGGCATATGCAGAAGCAGCCATGGGGTCAGATGTGTGGCTTCCATGCTAGTCTAGGCTTGTATGGGGGAGAAGATTGACCCGCATTGATCCACATTCCAATACTCAGCAAAGAGACGCTCACTGGGGCAGCCATTTGGTGTTCTGAGGAAGACACAATGCTTTTCACCTCTACCTTAGCTCACACCAGGCACACTGGCAGGAGGGCCTCATCCATGAGTCCTGCCTCACTTTCTCTTCACCTCAGTGACTGAGCTGGTTCCCTCTTCTCTGGAGTGCCATGCCCCCTTATACTCACCAGAGTGGCACCAATAATTGCAATCCCTTAGGGAGTGCTAAGCACTTTACATGTATCACCTGACTTACTTCCTCCCAGCAGCCCTGTAACGTCAGTACACTTACGCACCCTTTAACAGTGGGATGTGAGTCAAGAAATGTCTTCTTAAGAGAATCCATCAGTGTGTAGAATGTTACAGACACCAGAGTGGATAACAACGTAACCTAAACACCAATGCCTGTACGTACCCTGAACTACCCGGCAAGGCCCATTGCTCTTTGTCTATAAACCTATACAATATGTTACTCTACAGGTCACTGCACATAGGCAACTGTAACACAATAGGAATCTAAACCAATCTACATAGGAATGTATAACCGAGCACTATCACACACATAAAAATTTGTGGCTCTACGAGCTCAGACAGCTATAACCTCATAGAGACAGTCTACAGCTCCATTTGAATGTCATAACATATGTGGTCATCATATGCTCTTATATGGGATGCATACGTGGTTTTTCATTCTTATATCACAAATGAGGAAACAAGCCCACAGGGTTAGATAACCTGCCCAAGGTCACGCAGCCAGATGGCACCCATTGCCCTAAAGGAACCAGAGTTCCCACATTGTTAAGTTTTCTCGACACTGGTCTTTCTCCCACATGAAGTTTACCAGCTGCTTACCTATGGTTTTGCAATCAAGTAGGGCTATTTGCATATTATAGTTCTTCCAAGAATCTGCTACAAGAATTAGCAGCTTGGGCTGTACAGTTGGAGGACAGTGGGTAAGGATTTTACAATGGCAAGAATAGGGCCACACAAGCGTGGCTCTATGCTTTCTATAGGTGACTTTAACACATCTAAGCTTCAGTTTTCTACTGACAGCTGGCTTTGGATGTTTGTAGTTGATTTTTTCCTTCATTCCTTTTCTTTCGATGTCACTAGATAAACAGAATAGGGAAGAAGAAACAGCTAACATCACTCAGGGAGAGAAGCTGTATTTAAAAGTGACCAGGGAAGTGGACGAGGACTGTGTTTTTTAAAATGCTTTAGATACACTCCTTCTTTGATCCCAATAACTCCTACACGATGCGAGGGGCTATGAAGGCACACCTGGGGTGAACCCACAGAGTCTGATAAAGACATGGAACTTCCTGTCATTTGGTCCTTCACCCTTAGCAGACCTTCAGTCTGACATCTTTTGAATCTAGGAAACATGGCTGCAAAACTCCAAAAGAAAATTGTCTATTAAGCTATATGAAAAGGAGAAAGTTGGAGCTCGCTAACTGGCCATAGTGGACATTACTTGATGGTCAACATTGAGCCTGTAGAAACAAGGACAGAGAAGTGTGGCAGGTTTACAAATTTCACAGCAGATCATCATTCTGGAGCCCTGCCCCACCCCCACCCTGCACTTTCATCTCCAAATCCATGGCAGACCAGGTCTACTCCCAGGGTCCTTCCTCTTCTTTCACTAGAACCAGAAGTTTTCATAAAACATTTCCTGTTAGAAAATGACCTGAAGGACCTGTGATGTCCACTCTTTTCAGATTTCTTTTAAAGCTCTAAAAAGAAGTTGAAAATAATATTGCAACCTGGTGGTCTAAAATCTTGCTAAAGCTAGATTTGAGGGATCAAAGGTCCCAGGGAGAAGAGAATGAAGCAGAAATAAATATGTAGATACATTTGATGTTCGGATAATGACACAATTGTGCTGTCGAGATGAATGCTCATCTCCAGCAATTCTGGAAGGGGTGTGCTCCAGCAGGCAGCCAGAGACAGCTAACCCGTCCCTGAACATCTGTTTCCCCCATTTTGCCAAGGAACATTCTTTTTTTATCCATTTTTATAATTTGACCTGCTCCATTTTCTGGCAGAGGCCCTAGGAAGACAAGCACTGCCTTTTCTGTCCCTATTCCAGCTAAAGATGGAAAAAAGAAGGAGGGAGTAAGAGGGGAATGTGGGGGAAGGAGATTGGCCCGAGCAAACAGAGGCAGAGAAAGAGATGGGGGAGGAAAGCGAGGAGGAGAGAGTGAGGCCGCAGGTCAACCTAGTGTGTCCTCCCAGAACAAAATGAGTTTGAGGGCCATGAGAAAAATAAACAGGGAACATACCAGAATAACCAGCCAGCAAAAATGTGACCCAGAAACCACACACATAGTATCCTTAAAAAGATTTAGTGGGTTCTCCACACTTCTCAAGCCCCAAGGTGCTTAACCATCAGTGAAATATCACTGTTTCTATGGAGTCATTCTTCTTTGTAGTATTCAGAAATGACTAGCCATGGTCTCTTTTATTTCTAGCAGAGAAAAACACCCTTTCCTTTTTCCCCTCTGTGTGTGAATTATGATCCCATAACTCCATACTCCTTCTTGGCTCTTTTTTTGTTTGTTTGCTTTAGCTAAAGTGGATGATCATCTCCTAGAGTGCACGGCATTGTCTCTCCCACCCAGGTGATATCACCTGTTGTGCAAGGCACTGCATCATGCTATAAACACATCTGTGGTGGACCAGGGCTCATTTTCACCTTGGTCTGAGTCCCCTTGCCCTCCACATGCTTCTACCCTATGACAGGCCTCCACTGCCCTGCTGGGAAGTATGCTCTGCGAAGACACAGTCTCCTTTAAAAGTGGGTCAGCACTATGGAACCATGGGTGCTTCCATGTTCCAGGGACTCTATGTTGTACTGCAGAGCAGGAATTACATAAAGGGAGTAAAGAGAAGCTTCTGTGGTTATTGCTTTATACCCCATTATGGAAGATTCTTTTGGAGCATTTGATTATTTTTTGGGTGATCTAAATAAAATAAAATACAGCCTTGAACAAGTGCTATTAATTCATCGATTCAACAACAAACATATCCTGCATGTTTATATTCAACCAGACCCTCTGCTAGATACTGTCATCTCCCCATAGTCATGGGGGGCTGACTTCAGGACCCCCCTCCCAGAACAAAAGACACAGGAGTTTTTGCATATAATCCATAGGCATCACCCTTTTAACACTTTAAATCACCTCTCAATGACTTATAATAACGAATACAGTACAAATTCTATGTTAAAAGTGGGTCAGCACTATATTATTTAGGAAATAATGAAAAAATTCTCCACATGTTCACTTTAGAAATTTTAAAGTATAAAATTTCTGCCCATAATTGATTGAATCCACAGGTTTTTAATCCATAGATGACTATATTTTTATTCATATTATATTGCCTGACCTTCAAAAGAATCTCCTAGGGGCAACTTATGTATTCTACTCTCCAGAAAACTGAAATTAGCTCCACAGCAAGAGATGATGTGTTCAATCTAAGTCTGTGTGCCATGGGGTAGATAACAATTTCTTTGCACTCCTGTTTTCTGTGCTTAAAATGAAAATAACTTCATGGACTTCACTGAGTCATTAATATACTCAAAATAGATTAATCATGGAAGAGATTGAGCTGCCCAGATGTGGGGAGCAGTAATAATGTTGAACTCTTCTATGATTGTTTTGCTGGAGTCAGGAGGCTGGACCACACCCTGTGGTAGGGTGAGGTTTCCTGTGAAGGGAATTGAATTTTCCACTGTCAATCATCAGGAGAAAAAGTTAAACTGGAGGAAAATCCTCCCTCCCTCTCAGAAGCTCTGTCTAGGGTTTCCAAGGAGGATGGCAGGATGAACAGGCTTCCAAGAGGTCTGCAGTGGATCCAGGGTGGGCTGACGGCAAGCTCAGAGCTAGGTAGATGGTTAAGAGGATCTCAGGCCCTAGGGTGAGTTTGGGCTTGTACAATGATCAGAAGGACCTAGGCTTAAGCTGAGGATGCAAGGGCACCCAAGGGAACAGTGTTCTCACACCAGCAGATGGAGAGCCCAGGGCCCTGGCCACCAGTCAGACTGTCAGCCAGCCAAGGCCAAGTATTAGGTTCAGCTATGAACAGGGACAGCCACAGCCATGGCCAGGGTCAGGTGGCTACCAGTTTCTGGAGAAGAGAAGACCTATAGCACTTGTTGTGCTGTTTACTGGTCCCAGTGAGGCACACTGGATTCCTGGCCAGATGTCACAATTGCCAGCATCCTCCCCTGAGGAGCCTTGACCAAAAAATTGAAGAGTGACCTTAAAGAAAGCCATGGTGTCTTAGTCATATGGTCTGGTGGATTCTTGGAAATCGTTGTTTGGGAGCACCACTGTGCAAACCTGATTTGAATCCCAAGCTAGAAACTTAGTATACTGTTTCCTTGCATGAGGTTCTTGGTACAGAGCAAGTGTATGAAAAGCCTGGTTCCTTTCTCTTTGTCTCCATAGATGGCAGGGAGGAATCCAGGTACATGATGCATTTGACTCAGAGTAGATTTGTTCACAACTCTAGAGTCTTGACACAGCGTGGGGAAGAGGCCAAGTAGCAGTATTATGAAATGTTTATGTGAAAATTAAATGTTTCTGAAAGTTTTGACCATGCCTGAAAGTATCAGTGTATCTGCCTAGTGACAGGGCATTAAATGCCAGCTGCTACTGTCAGTTGCTAAGCTCAGGCTCACCGTGATCTGAGGTCAGTACTATTAATAACCCCTCTACATCAGTCAAGGCTCAAAGGGAGTGATTGATGAGAGTATGAAGAAACAACTACTTTCAAAAGTGTGATGGTCAAGGTCAAAGGAAAACAAAGTATGATAAGGAAGCACCCCGGAGCTGCTCCCAGTTGATGAGGGGGGTTACTGCTATCACCTTGTGGTGGTTAATTTAAAGTGTCATCTTGACTGGATTAAGGGATGCCCATTAGAGCCGATAAAGCATTTCTTCTGGGTGTGTCTGTGAGGACAGGAGAGAACATGAAGGGCTCAACTAACTGTGGATGCTCTGTCCTCCATGTGGGTGGGACCCAAAAAACTGGCCTAGGTACCTGATGGAACAAAAATTGGTGGAGGGGCTGGAGAGATGGCTTAGTGGTTAAAGTGTTTGCCCGCATAGCCAAAGGATCCCAGTTCGATTCTCCAGGACCCACGTAAGCCATGCACAAGGGGCACATTCATCTGGAGTTCATTTGCAGTGGCTGGAGGCCCTGGTGTGCCTCCCCCCCTCTTTTTCGGTCTCAAATAAATGAATAAATAAAATATATTTTTTAAAATTGGTAGTGGATAGGAAAATTCTTATGGGGCTTAGAAGCCCTAGGGTATATCAGAATAGCTTTGAATTTCTGGATGTGCACTGATGTCCCAATACTTACCCGCTACCCCTGCATTCCCAGTCCCATTTTTCAGGTTTTTGGCCTCAGAATGAAAATTCCACCATGAACTTCCCTGGTTCTGACTTACACTGAGCTATCTCATCCGTCTCCCAGGGCCTCCAATTTGCAGATAGCATGCTGTAAGACTTCTAAAATTCAAAAATGTGTGAGCTATGAGAAATTCCATGTATATATTTGCTCCACTATGTCTGTTTGGAAAACTGTAATACTTTTAGAAGAAGAAATTACCAGAGGGGCCAGGGGAAGACCACTCTATAGGATGCTCTACAGGAGCTTCAGCAGAGCCGTATGGACAGCATGACACAACCATCCTACAGACCAAAATTCAGGGAATACTCTAATGTCCTCTGTCCCCCACATCCTGCCAGTACTTCTCAATCCAGTCCATCTAGAAGCCAGGAGATACATTGTGTTGTGGTTAGAATGTGAAATGCTCCACCCCAAAAAAAAACTGGCTCTTGTGTTCAAACACTTTTTCCCCAGCTAGTGGCACTGTTTGCAAAGATGGTAAAGGTAGTGGAACCTCTAGGAGTCTTGCTGAGGAAGTGGATCATTAGGTATGGGCCTTGAGGTTTATAGCCTGGTCCCAGTTTTCCTTTTCACCCTCTGCATCCTAAATATGGGTGCAGTGTGACCAGCTAGCCTCCTACTCCTATTGTCATGCCTTCCCTGCTATGATAATGTATCTCCTCAAAACTGTAAGCCAGCCATCATGAAAACAAATGACCATAATTGCTGGCAAGGACACGGAAAAAGAGGAACCCACCTACACTGTTGCTGGGAATGCAATCTGGTCCAGCCATTGTGGAGATCAGTGTGGAGGTTACTGAGACAGCTAAAACTAGATCTACCATATGACCCAGCTATACCATTCCTAGGCATATATCCTAAGGACTCGTCTCACTTGCTCAACCATGTTTATTGCCACTCTATTCACAATAGCTAAGATATGGAACCAGCCTAGATGTCATTCAACTGATGAGTGGATAATGAAGATGTGGTGCAGCTGTGAGCAGGGACAGCCACAGCCACGGCCAGTGTCAGAAGGCTACCAGTTTCTGGAGAAGAGAGAACCTACAGTACTTGTCATGCTGTTTACTGGTCCCAGTGAGGCACACTGGATTCCTGGCCAGATGTTACAATAGCCAGCATCCTCCCTGAGGATCCTTGGCCAAAAAATTGGATGGTGAGCTTAAAGAAAGCTGCAATGGGGTTTACACAGTGGAGTTCTACTCAGCAGTAAAAAGAAATGAAATTATGAAATTTTCAGGAAAATGGATGGATCTGGAAAGGATTATACTCAGTGAGGTAACCCAGGCCCAGAAAACCAAACATCACATGTTCTCTCTCATATGTGGATCCTAGCTACAAATGATTGGACTTCTATGTGAGTAGGAATAAAATTCAGTAGCAGAGGCCAGTAAGCTAGAAAAGAGATATAGAAAGGGAGGGAGGGAGCAACTTAATAGGATGGTATTGTATATATGTAAGTTGAAGAACAGATTAATAGGGATTAAAAGGCCTAAGTGAGGTCAGGGGAAGAAACAGTAAAGGAAAGGTGGAGGGAGGGCTAATCAAAATCTAAGAGGATATAAATAAATCATATGGAAAGCTACTGTTTTGGAAAATGGAACACTCAGAAGACATAGATTGTTACTAGAAAATTTTCAGTGCAGGGATATGATACCTTCCAGTGAGTTGTTGGCCAGGGAGGTCACTAATACCACCAAAACATTACAGGCCATTGCCAAGGCTCTGAATAGATGATAAGATCCTATTGCTGATGACTCCACATACTTGGGCTGCAAGGTCACTGAGAAATCCTACTGAAGCTGAGCTGAAAACCTCTTCCATGTAGACCAGCTGACAGAAAGCCGGAAAGAGCTATGCTGCAAACAGTTCAATGAGATAAAGAGAAATAACTAATGGAGACACTCAACAGTGAACACTGCAAGCTTTAAATTTGGCCAGCCAGGCCAAATCAGCCAATGGGTGCAATAGAGGCATGTCTGTTGTGGGGGAAACAAACAACTCTCTAATTGGACTGGAGGCCCACTCCATGGGAGGAAATACATCCCTGATACTAAAAACCTACAACAGGGATAGTCATGAGCCCTTGGGGTGTAACATCTGCTGGTGTCTGGCTAAATGTATATACTATGCTCACCAAACTTCCCAGTAAGCACTTCTCTTAATGTCCATACCCATACATTAATGGTACTCTCACTTTGGTTAGAGAAGCTTCTCTTTTCAGATGGCAGTAACCTTGGGATAACTCAGAAGGTACTATGGTGCTGAGAAGACATGACAGAGGAGTGCTCAGCGCTGAACTATCTCTATCACATCTTCCAAGGCTCAGGGTCCATTGTAGAAGAGGTGGCAGAAAGAATGTAACAACCAAAGGAAAGGTAGGACTCCTTACAATGTGCTCCTCCAGACACAAAATGGCCTGGCTATCCATGACCTCACAGTGCCTGATACTACCTACATAAGACCATCATAATAGGAGGAAAAGATCATGACATCAAACTGAAAAGAGAGACTGACTGAGAAGGGGAGGGGATATGATGGAGAGTGGAGTTTCAAAGGGGAAAGTGGGGGGTGGGAGAATTACCAAGGGTTATTGTCTACAATTATGGAAGTTGTCAACAAAAAATTAATTAAATAAAAAACTGTAAGCCAGAATAAACCTTTTCCTTCCTTAAACTGCTTCCTGCCAGGTATTTGGTGATAGTAATGAGAAAAGTAATACACAAAGCAAAAGGTAAGTTATCCAAGGCACAGAACAGGGTGGCAGAAGGTGATAAGCAGATATGAAAATGTGTCAGAAACTAGCTGGCCTGTGATTGGACAGCTTGGGAATGTAGATACTAATTAGGTAACTTGTCCTGGTCAAAAGGCAAGTGAGAAGTGGAGCTAATATCTAAACCCACGCATAATGCTTCCAGACTCACACTGTGAGCCACTAACATGTGCAGACCATAATTTCTTAGGGGTACTGGTCACCAGCATCTCTTTCTTCTCTGCTCTACCCAACCATTCTTCTGGGAACAGAATCATTCCATCCACCCCCTAGTTTCAAGCCTGCTTGAAGCTATGTGTAGCCAGTCAGACTGAAGTTTAGGCTAGAGTGTAAGGGAAAGGTGGTGCTACTTTTCAAGTGGTGTCCCGTTCTTTCCCTCTCTCTTCCCTGTTGACTGGAATGTGGCATGATATGGAGTCTGAACCAGCTACTTCAGAGCACTACATGGAAACCGCAGTGGAGGACCTACAGCCCCATAAAGGCGCCATGTGAGTCCTAGACTGCTGCTGCTCCAAGGGAAGGAGACATGAACCTGGATCCTGTTTAAGTAATTGTCATTTTGGTCTTTGTTAAAATAGCCCAATCTTAACTGCATACTGGAATCATTTGAGATGTGACAAAAAACAAAAACACTGATGGCTGCACCATCTCCAGGGAGTGAGCTCTAGAAATTCAAGGTTGTGATGTGATCTTATGACTAGGGTCCATTGTAGAAGAGGTGGCAGAAAGAATGTAACAACCAAAGGAAAGGTAGGACTCCTTACAATGTGCTCCTCCAGACACAAAATGGCCTGGCTATCCATGACCTCACAGTGCCTGACACTACCTACATAAGACCATCATAATAGGAGGAAAAGATCATGACATCAAACTGAAAAGAGAGACTGACTGAGAAGGGGAGGGGATATGATGGAGAGTGGAGTTTCAAAGGGGAAAGTGGGGGGTGGGAGAATTACCTAGTTGAGAACAACTAGGGAGACATGGTACATGGGTATGGTATTGAAGAATGGGTCCTTGCTAGCCAGGGGAGAAGGAGATGGGGAGGAAGGGCATGCCAGTGGAGAAAAGACCATCCAGCATAAACTAGAAGGTTATAAGGATAGGGAGGACACAGATCACAGAGGTCCTCCTATGCCAAACCTAGTGGCTATTCTCCAGGTGAGGAGAGCCAAGAAAGGTTATAAAGCAGGCTGTTGTGGTTTAATTTTGCAATGTCCCCCATAGGTTCATGTGCTTGAACCCTTGGTCTCCAGCTGGTGGTGCTGTTTTTGAAGGGTGTAGAACCTTTAGGGGATGGGACCTCACTGGAGAAAGTGGGTCACTGAGGGTGCTCCTTAAGGTTTGATCCCACTTCCTACCTATTCTCTACTTCCTGACTAAGGAGACAATGTGATCAGCTGATGCATACTTTTGCCACCATACCTTCCCTGCCACAATGGAGCCTGTCCCTTCTTAAATCATGAGCTAAAAATAAACCCTTCCTCCTTTGAACTGCTTTTGTCAGATATTTCATCAAAGCAATGAGAAAAGAAATTAATACTTCTCTCACCCCTTCTTCCATTGTAGCTGGGCTGAACCTCTGCATTTGTGTTCAGAAAGAATAGCTGCTTAACAAGCTCTTCACGGCGAGAAGAGATAGTTTCCCTGCTGGGTGTCTAAGCAAAGCATCAAAAACTATCATACTTCTTTTCAAGGGAGAAATGCGAGCTCCCTCTGACCTGAATAACATGGAAACAATGCAGGCTCATCCAGACAGCTGCACTGTCAGGGGAGAATAACCCTTTGGAGATGCCAGATGCCCAAACAGCCTGGACATATACAATAAATATCTGTGACTATAGGCTTCCTTCAATCTATAGTGCCTCACAGTATCTTAGGTGGCTGATTCAGAAGATACCTAAACAGTCACCTAGAGCTAATAAATTCCTTTATTGTTTACAACTTATTCAATGTATGGTATTTTTTTTTTTTTTGCATCAGCACAAATAGACTGACACCTTCATCTTCTCTCAAGAAACTAGGCTTATGTCAAAAGAAGTGTGGGGGGAGGGGTTATTCTCTTATTCTAAACTGAAGAGGGAAAAGGTCACTTTTTTCACTGTTTTTTTTTAAAATATATTTTATTTTGTTTATTTATTTATTTGAGAGAGAGGGAGATACAGAAATAGGCAGGTATATAGAGAGAGAGAATGGGTGCGGCAGGGCCTCCAGCCACTGCAAACGAACTCCAGATGCGTGCACCCCCTCGTGCATCTGGCTGACGTGGGTCCTGGAGAATCGAGCCTCGAACCGGGGTCCTTAGGCTCCACAGGCAAGCGTTTAACTGCTAATCCATCTCTCCAGCCCTTTTTTCACTCTTTTACTGATCATTTGAAGATCTTGCTCTGATTATCTGTACCTCAACTGGAAGTCCAGTCCATTAACCCCACGGGGAGATGTGGAGATGAGACAGTACCAAGAACCAAGGCCTTCTGGGGGCATAAATCATTGTTTGAGCACAAACTATTTAGCAAACAGTCAGGTTTCTTGGAGCAAACAGTGCCCATTCTGCCATTGCTTCTGCTTAGCTATAACATGAGACAACTAAATAACATCTGTCACACTGTAGAATGCCAACACTGGTGCCATTAGTGCAAAGGTACACATGTGTAGAGCAATCACCAAGTCCCTACCCACTAATAAGTCACTTTATGCAAAGCCAAAGCATAGATGTAATTTTCGTTTGGGAAAAGAATTCAACGTGGTACCTTGAAAAGCCAGCTTTGTTCGTGTGTTGAGTCTATGATTCTGTTTATAGAAATATGACTGCCTCACCACCTGTGAGAAACACATTTTTTTTTTTTTGCACAGATGAGGTACCCTTCCCTACCTCAGAATGCCATGTTGATAGCCAGATCTCTGGTTGGTTTTAGTTGTAGGGTCTCAGTCTGTAGCCCAGGCTAGCTTCAAATTCACAGTGATCTTCCTGCTCAGCCTCCCAAATGCTTGGATTACAGGCATAAACTACCATACCTGCCTCCAGTTCTATTTTGATGCATCAAGAAATGGATGAAAGTTGTTGCTAGGGTAGAATTTTGCCTGTAGTGCTGGGGTATTTCATAAGAACACATATCCTCGGGGCCTAGGAAGATGGCTCAGTAGTTAAAAGAGCTTCCTTTGCAAGCCTGGTGACCTGAGTTAGGATGGCCAGGGCCTGTGTACAGCTGGATGCAAGTAGCCCACATGCCTGTAATCCCAACACATATGTAGCAATGGGAGGCAGTCAGGAAAATCAAAGCATATGGAAACTCTCTGGCCGCCTAGTCTAGAATTTCCAGAGGAAGAGAGACTTTGTCTCGAACAAGGTAAATGATGAAGTCAAACACTGTAAGGTTAACCTCTCATCTCCACACATGTGCTGTGGTAAGCACGCACGTGCGCGCGCACACACATACACACACACACACACAGAGAGAGAGAGAGAGAGAGAGAGAGAGAGAGGGAGAGAGAATACATCCCAGGACAAGAGATTGAGCAGATAAAGTTCCCCACATCGAAAAGGTTACTGTGGACAAATTTTTGCATACTGCTTTCTGTGGGCAATTTCTCTTCGTTCCTATCAAAATTCCTTCACCACATGATAGCAGAATTTCCTGGCTGGTGAGAAGAGAACAGACAGGAAGGCCTTGGCAGATCAGGCTGTTAGTAGCTGAACTAACCCTGAGAACTGGATGTAGGCAACAGCCCACCACAGGCCAACAAGACAGGCTGGGCTGCAGGGATGCCTTGAAGGACCCACAGGGTACAGACAGCCTACTCTTCACACAGGGACGTCTGTCTCTGACTCCATCCACCCACAAAAGCGTTTCTCACAGCCACAGGCTTAGAAGGATGGAATGTCCATTCCAAATGCATACAGACTAAATAATGAATGGGCAGCAGGGAGGAAATGACCACTGGGCCTTTTCTGGGCCCACACTGTGTGTTTCTTGGGCAAGATACTCAGTAATCTAGCCACCGCCTTCTAGGCAGATGAGTTCAAAGTGCTTAGAGAGAAGCACAAGGTCGGGGAGTTGGACACACACACACACACACACACACACACACACACACACGCGGGCCAGCCCCCACCATCCATCAAATGCATGGAAAAAGGACAGTGGCTGGAAGAAGAGTCGTATGTAGAACTAAGCGGCTTGCATCCCTAGGAAGTGTCTCCAGACCCTCTCCATCCACCCTTCTTTGGAATTCTCCTTGGATGTCCCTAAACTCAAGATTCCAGTGTAGAAAGCATCAGACTTACCTAAGTCCTCCGGGCTGTAAGGCTCGGGTGAGACGTCCACGAAATCACTTTCTGAAAGAAGAAGGAAAGCAGAAAACAAAAACTGAATCGCACACATTGAAGGCGAAGTAGTTAAGCGCTTATCAGTGAAGGCGCAGAAAAGCGCGGGTTTTCTGTCACCTGGTGATCAGACTAGGTGAACCTGGAGCCACGAGGGCTTCGGACCGCCTCATCCACTGGGTGTAAGGAGTTGCTGAAGAAACTTGAGGGAGCATTTGTCCCAGGGGTACAGAATCTTCTCGGAGCCTCCAGGTACGCACCAACCTTCTGCGAATACCACCCGCGGTCCCCGGGACCCTGCCTGTGAGGACGCGACCCCATGGTCTGCTCTCAGCCCGCGGGGCGCATCGCTGGGTCCTCGGAGCCTCACGCCGACAACCCAGCGCAGAGGAACCGGAAAGTTTCCCGCGATTCCGGAGGCTGCAGGGCGCGCGCGGCGGCGGCGGCCAGATGGGGCTCCCGCGCCGGGCCAGCGCGCATCCCCGCCCGTTGCTAGGCGACCGCGGCCGGCCAGCCAGCTCTGCAGCGGCGCGCGCCGCCTCCCGGCTCCCGGTGGGTGTCCTTCCCCGCCCCAGCTCTTGGGCCCAATTATTAACAATCCGATCAACTGCAGCCCATGTGTTTTGGGCTTGAGACAGGATTTTCAGAGCTTGAATTTGTCTTGTAGCAAGGGAGGGCATGTTTCTTACACACACACACACACACACACACACACACACACACACACACACACACACACACGGCCCCATCATCCTTTTTAACCTGAATTCTAACTCCAGCCCACACATTACTCCCTCTTAAGAGACCACCCGATCCAAGTAGGAGAAATAATTTGATTTCCTTTCGTTTCACAGGTAGGGCAGCTGCGGCAGGAAGTTCAGTGACAAAGGAAGGACTGTGTTACTGTGATAGGCAGAGCGAAAGGACAGCCTCGCTCCTCTATCATGCCTTAACTGGTTTCAAGCACCGTTTGCACAAGCAGCAGTTTGATGTCAGAGTTGTAAATGCTGAAGTTCTTAGGTCCCACTGTGGGACTCTCCCTGCCTGTTATTAGCGTGAAGCGTGTGGGCAGATGCTTGGTGTATAACCCAGTACTGACGCTCCTGCTGACTGCTCTGCCAGGGCGGCTCTGGGCTTTTGAAGGGTACTTCTCCTGAGACAGCCACACCACTCTTGCCCAGGGGAGGTGTTAAGGGGAAGGAAGGGATGAACACGGCGATCTTTTCATCCTCCCAGGACTGACTGTTGGAGGTAGGGTCAGCACTCTTGGCAACCTTCTGGGGGACTCCTACCGTCCCAAAGTGACCACAGTACCAGGGCCCAGAATGGGTGCCAATGTGTTCTCATCTGTAAACAGCCTGCCCTGTGCTTTGCATGCTCGGCTTTGGTTTACACAAAGAAGCACTTGGCCATCATTCCTCATGGAGCCAGGAAAGCAACTTAGGCTGTCCTTCCCCATGAAGGCTCCATTCAAAGTTCCTAATCTCAAGAGCTAAATATGCATATATGTGGATGCATGCTCATACACGTGGCTCCCTCCGCTTCCAGCGCCTAGGATGGATTTATCCATCAGCTCTCTGGAATTTGCTTCATCACTAGCCTCCTCTCTAAAGGTTTCTTTTAATTTTCTGCTCTGCCTGACCTTCACTCCTCTTGACAATAACACACCATATTCTTTGTCACTCCACCTCATTCTGGCCACGTACAGGTCCTTGGGTTATTCTTTTTTTTTTTTTTTTTAAATGATATTGCCATCTGGCTCCTGGTCACTGACCTCAATACCATTCCTGTGATAAGTCTGGTTTTCTCAGATGTACACAGTAGATTCTCTCCCCTTCTATCCCCTCAGCTCTGACATTTCTTGTCATTCTTGAGCTGCTATACCAGCCCAGCCCCCCGCTGTCATAGTAACACCATCCATAATGCCAAGGTCATTCTGTTCTTACTGGATAACTCCTAGCTCTCCAGTTTATCCTCTTTGTTATTTAGGCCTCTACCTGCATCTATAATTGACCCTCACTCTTCTCATGACTTCTTCTCATCTTGACACAACTTCGTTGCCAGATTCATTGCTATTGTTTCTTTTTTTGTACTCCTTTAAATCTACATCCTTCTCTCTTCCCCTACTATTTACCTGAAATAAACCACAACTCAGGAACCACTTCTCTTTGGCCTGTTTATTTACTTTCCTATTACTATGGATGAAGCAACTGGACCTTGTCCAAGGCCAAACCCATTGTGCATCAGCTCCCATTCACTTGTATTTTCCCCCTCTCCTGCCTAAACTAATACTTTTCTTGGTCTCAAGCCATTCCCATAATGTATATAGACATGCAAATTTCCTGCCTTTAAAAAATTTCTTTGTTGACTTTTTGTCTCTCTACAGACACCAACCACTTTAACTCTTGGCTGCTTGTTACAACAAAATTCATTAAAATAATTTGTCGATATTAGAATGGATTGTTCTTCTTTTTGTTCCTAATAGTAACCCAGGGACTGGAGAGATGGTGGATAAATATGCTTCCTGCACAAACATGAGGGCCTGAGGGACCTGAGACCACCAGAGTTCAAATCTTCAGATTCCAAGTAAAATAGCTGGGAATGACTAGGCATGTTTCTAACCCCAGTCCTTCAAGGGAGAAATATCCTAGAGTCTTTAAAAGCATGCAAGGTTCATAATTAATAAAAGGAAACTCTAGCTCAAAATATGACTAGGTGGAAGAATGATGCAGTGGTTCCAATCTGGCCACCATGGGCAAGCGACCCCTGCCACAAACGAGCATATAAAACGCCTTAAGGGCACATATAAGTGAATACAACACACATCCACACACCACACACAATCAAAAATCAATCAACAGGGCTGGAGAGATGGCTTAGTGGTGAAGCGCTTGCCTGTGAAGCCTAAGGACCCGGGTTTGAGGCTCGATTCCCCAGGACCCATGTAAACAAGATGCACAAGGTGGCACATGCATCTGGAGTACATTTGCAGTAGTTGGAGGCCCTGGCACACCACTCTCTCTCTCTCTCTCTCTCTCTCTCTCTCTCTCTCTCTCTCTCTCTCTGCCTCTTTCTCTGTCTGTCTGTTGCTCTCAAATAAATAAATAAAAATTGAAAAAATTCTTTAAAAAATCAATCAACAAATAAAATAAATTAATAATAAAATTAATTTCCACCTGACTACTTTGTTGAAGTAGCTCTTGGCAAGGCCAAGAATGGCCTTGCCATTGCCAATTCCAGTGGTCATATCTTAGTTCTAATGGCTTTTTTTTTAGTTTTTTGGTTTTTTGAGGTAGGGTCTCACTCTGGTCCAGGCTGACCTGAAATTCACTCTGTAGTCTCAGGGTGGTCTCAAACTCATGGCGATCCTCCTACCTCTGCCTCCCAAGTGCTGGGATTAAAGGCGTGCGCCACCACGCCCCGCTTTTAATGGCATTTTTTGACCCACTAATCCTATATGAGCGTGGACTAAGATGGCATGCCTACAAGAATCGTCTCCACTGTTTTTCATTATGGCGAGAAGCAAAAACCTTTGCATTATAAGAGTCAGTCTAGAGAGAGCCTTGAGCTGCATCATTGACTAGGAATTTTATTAGCTATCATTTCCTTCAAAAATGGAGACTATCCTGTCACCTTATAAGTACTTGAGGTTAGAACACAATAAATACATGCACTTCATGCCCATAAAGGCAGATCATCCCATTGTAAAAGTCAAATCCTTACTTGCTATCAGATACCTTTCCAACTCACACTGACCAGCTCTTTTCATGCCTTTAACAACTTTGAGTTATAGGAAGAAATATGTTTAATTGCAGGAGAATGTCCATGGTCTCTAACATACATGGTTTGTGTTTGAATAGTTGTCTTGGAAATTAGTTACATGGCAACAGGCTTTCCCCATGAAGAAGAGTGCTGTTGTTTGAATGTGACCACCTGAACTTCAGGTGTTGGAAATTTAATACCCAGGTTCATATGTTCATGGGGAGAGTTTTTTGAGAGGTAATTAGGATTTGATAAACTTGTGAGGATGGGGCTCCCATGGTGGCATTAGTGGCTTCATAAGAGAAAAAAGGAGATCTGAGGTAGCACCCTTGCTCAGTGTCCCTGTGTGACACCACCTTCTATGTTAGGATGCAGCAGGAAGACCCTCTCCAGATGCTGAGCAGGGACCAGTGACATGATTCTAGTCTTCACAGCCTTCAGAAACTGCAGGCAAGTAAACTTTATTCTTTATGTGTTACCCAGTCTCCAGTGTTTTGTTATAGCAACAGGAAACTAAAAAGACAAAGAGTATTACAAATGTTCCACAGGACAATTGGATCCCGAAGCCTGCCAAACTGCTCTAATCCACAGTGGACTACTTTGATTTCTTACATAAATGGATGATATGTAAGCCAAGAACTTGCCTCCCAGCACTTTAGAGATCTGAATATTCTAGTCAACTGGGGTTAATGAGAAAATGTTTTTTCTTGTTTCAATATTTGCTATTGAAAAAAATTATTAAAATATATGACTCCAATTTCCTATCTTATGAAGCAAAGCAGAGTTAAGCAATAATGTTTCAGGGCTTGGGTGATGTCTCATTAGGTAAGATCACTTACTGTGCAAGCATGAGGGCCTGAGAGGGCCTATAACTCGAGTACTGCTAGAAACAGAGATCAGATAATTGCTGGGGCTTGCTGGTCAGCGAGTGTGTCCAAAACCATCAGTTCTATGTTCAGTGACAGACTCTGTCTCACGGAAACATCTTGGATGAAAGATTGAGGAAGGCACATGATAGTCTTCTGTGGCTTCCACTTATGTACCTATGAGGCATGTGCATCTGCACACATGTGAATATGCTATACACAGACCACACACACATGCCAAAAATGAACAAGAAAAAAACTAATAATGTGGTTCCAAGTAAAGTTTTCCATAGAACCAGATTAAACAGAGGGGTGGTATCAAATGGTCACTGTTACTGTTGCCCTGACATGTGATGAATCCACGGGAAGCCAGCTTGGAATCCCACCAACTAACTTTAACATTTTTTGTTTCTGTTTTTACTTTTAAAAAATTTATTTATTTATTTATTTGAGAGACAGAGGAAGAGGCAGATAGAGCAAAAAAGAGGATGGGCACGCCAGGGCCTCTAGTCACTGTAAATGAACTCCAGATGCATGTGCCCCCTTGTACAACTGGCTTACATGGGTCCTGGGGAATTGAACTAGGGTTCTTAGGCTTTGCAGGCAAATTCTTTTTTCAGTTTTTTTTTTTTTTTTTTTGGTTTTGGGAGGTAGGGTCTCACTCTGGTCCAGGCTGACCTGGAATTAACTATGTAGTCTCAGGATGGCCTTGAACTCTCGGCGATCCTCCTACCTCTGCCTCCCGAGTGCTGGGATTAAAGGCGTGCGCCACCACGCCCGGCTTTTGCAGGCAAATTCTTTAACCACTAAGCCATTTATTTAGCCCACTGTTTTTACTTTTATATTTTGGTTCTTTTTCTCTCTGTCTCTCTCTCTCTCTCTCTCTCTCTCTCTCTCTGTGTGTGTGTGCACATATGTGCATGCAAAAGCTCATGCACACATGTGCATACGTGCATGTGGATGCCAGAGGACAATATCGGGTATCATCTTCAGAAATGCCTTCCACCTTCTTTGCAACAGGGTCTCTCATTGGCTTACAGATAACAAATTAGGCTATTCTGGCTAGCTTCATGGGATCTTTCTTATCTGCATTCCCAGTGTTGGTATTATAGGCATGCACCACCATGCTCTCCACTTTAGTATGTGTCTGAGGATAGAACTAAGGTCCTCATGCATGCAAGACAAGCACATTAGAGACAGCTATCTCCCCCGCACTAATACTCTTTATTTCTTAATAGAATACTAAATATTTAAACTTATTTTGTATCATATAAACATATATTTCATTAAAGTATAGGAAAAAACAAAATGAAAATCTTCCTTTCCATCCTATCCTCATTTCTATCCTAGCTTTAACATAATCCACAGCTTCTTATACATCTATGTTTTAGGCATGTTTGAAAGTGTATATGAGCCAGATGTGGTGGCTGTAGTGGTTCACGCCTCTAATCTCTTCAGGAGGCTGAAGCAGTAGGATTGTAAGGCAAAGGCTCACCTGGGTTACACAGTGAGTTGGAGGTCAGTCTGGATTACATACCAAGACCTCATCTCAAGAACAAACAAAAACATATATTTGAGCCAGGCATGGTGGCACACACCTTTAATCTCAGCACTTGGGAGGCAGAGGTAGGAGGATCACTGTGAGTTCAAGGCCAGCCTGAGACTACATACTAAATTCCAGGTCAGCCTAGGCTAGAGCAAGACTCTACCTTGAAAAAAACCAAATATATATGTATATATTTAAATAAGTGAATATAACAAAAATGAATGATAAGACACTTCTAAATGAAATTTTGTTCCACCCCCATTCATAAGCTAGGGCATAACTATTTTCTGTTTATTAGAACAAGAAAGTATAGAAAAAGTCATATCCATGATTAGAAAACATTAAAAATTTAAAAGAAATTTAGGTGCTATTATGGTTTGTGTCTTGATGGTATGGAACACTTATTATGACCCCTCACTTCTTGGAAATTGAGGTATGGTCACATAGCTACATTGGATGGACCTTGGGTTGCAAAAGGATCCTCAACTTCATTTTACAGTTAAAGGCACACTCTAAATACTCTTCAGGGTTGTCAGAAGTGTCCTTTTGAAAACGGTTACCACCACTTTCCTACATCATACTCACAGACTCCAGGAGGGGTCAGGCACACACCCTACACAGAATGGAAATGTCATCAGTCCTTGACCAGACTCTCCTGCAGAGAGAAGGGACCTGTCCTGACTGCAGCCTCCTTCTGGATGAGGAGCCAAAGAGAGGAGAAAAGGAGGTGAGGTCTGCAGAGATTCACTTCCTCCCCAAGGTAGTGAGGAGCCCAAAGCCAAATGGGAAGGAGTTTTATCCAATCAAGGTATTCTATCAATCTCCAAGCGTGGTGCTTCACCCATGTAATCCCAGCATTTGGGAGGCTAAGGCAGAAGGGCTACAGAGTGAAACTATGTCTCAAAAAATAAAATTAATGGGTGTGGTGGCAAACGCCTTTAATCCCAGCACTCAGGAGGCAGAGGTAGGAGGATTGCCGTGAGTTCAAGGCCACCCTGAGACTACATACTGAATTCCAGGTCAGGAAAACTGAAATAATTCCATGTACTCTATCTGATCACAATGGGATTAAACAACAAATCAGCAACAAGAGAAACCACAGAATATGCACAGAATCATGGAAACTAAACAGTACACTACTGAATGATGAATGGGTCATTGAAGAAAAGAAAAAGAAAATAAAAAAATTCCTAGGATCAAATGATAATGGGAACACAACATACCAAAACCTTTGCAAAACAATGAAAGTCTTAAGAGGGAGATTGATAGTTTTAAGTGCATATATTAAGAAATTAGAAAGGTTACAAGTAAATAATGTAATGCTTCATCTTAAGACCTTGGAAAAGAAGAACAAGGCAAACCAAAAATCTGTAGGTGGGAAGAAATAATAAGGATTAGGGCAGAAATTAATGAAATAGAAACAAAAAAATATCCAAAGAATCAATGAAACAATGAGTTGGTTCTTTGAAAAGATAAACAAAATTGATAAACCCTTAGAAAGTCTGATCAGAAGAAAGAGAGAAGAGGCACAAATTAATAAATTTAGAGATGAAAAAGGCACCATTACAGCAGATACTAAAGAAATTTAGAAAATCTTATGATTTTATGGACATACTTTAAAAACATATACTCCTCTAAGTTTAAAATCTGAAAGAAATGGATGATTTCCTCGATTTATGTGGCTTACCAAAATTAAATCAAGGTGAGATAAGCCATTTAAATAGAACAGTAACAAGTACGGTGATCTAGGCAGTTATAAAAATATCTCCCAGGGCTGGAAAGATGGCTTAGTGGTTAAGTGGTTGCCTGTGAAATCTAAGGATCCTGGTTTGAGGCTTGATTCCCCAGTACCTACGGAAGCCAGATGCACATAGTGGCGCATGCATCTGGAATTTGTTTGCAATGGCTAGAGGCCCTGGCACACCCATTCTCTCTCTCTCTCTCTCTCTCTCCCTTTCTGTCTGTAATAAAATAAAATAAAATAAAATAAAATAAAATAAAATAAAATAAAATTTAAAAAATCTCCCAACTAAAAAAATTTCAGGCCTAGATGGATTCACTGGTGAATTTTAGCAGACCTTCATGGAAGAACTAACACCCATACTTTTCAAACTTTTCCATAAAATAGAAAAGGAAGGAATACTACCAAACTCCTTCTATGAAACCAGCACTACCCTGATACCAAAACCAGACAAGAACAGAACAACAACAAAAAAGGAAATTACACACCAGTCTCCCTCATGAACACAGATGCAAAAATTCTCAACAAAATATTGCCAAACAGAATACAAGAATATATCAAAAAGATCATTCACCCCAACCAAGTAGGCTTTATCACAGGGAAGCAGGGATGGCGGAACACACACAAATCAATAAATGTAATACATTATATAAATGGACCGAAGGATAAAAATCATGTGATCATCTCAATATTGCAGAAAAGACATTTGACAAAATCCAACATCTCTACATGATAAAAGTCCTACAGAACCTGAGAATAGAAAGAACACATCTCAACATAATAAAGGCTATTTATGACAAATCTACAGCCAACATAATACTAAATGGGAAAAAACTTGAAGCTTTTCCACTAAAATCAGCAACAAGACAAAAGTGTCCCCTGTCCCCACTTTTATTTAATATAATACTAGAAGTCTTACATATAGCAATAAAGCAAGAGACACACATAAAAGGAATACAAATTGGAAAGGAAGAGATCAAATTATCATTATTTTCAGATAATATGATTCTATCCATAAAGGGCCTTAAAGATTCTACAAGCAATGTTAGAGCTGATAAACACTTTTAGCAACCTAGCAGGATACAAAATAAATACACAGAAATCAGTAGCCTTCTATATACTAACAACAAACATGCTGAGGATGAAATCCCATTCACAATTGCCTCAAAAAAAATAAATAAATAAAGTTTCTTGGAATAAACCTAACCAAGGAAGTGAAGGGTCTTTACAATGAAAACTTTCAAATACTCAAGCAAGAAATTGCAAAAGACACTAGGAAATGGAAAGACAGCCCATGTTCTTGGATTGGGAGAATCAATATTGTAAAAATGTCAATCCATCCAAAAGCAATCTATATATTTAATGTAATCCCCATTAAAATTCCAATGACATTCTTTATGGAAATAAAAAACCCTAAAATTCCTTTGGAAACACAAAAAACTTGAATAGCCAAAACATTTTTTTTTTTTTTTTTTTTTTTTTGGTTTTTCAAGGTAGGGTCTCACTCTAGCTCAAGCTGACCTGGAATTCACTATGTAGACTCGGGGTGGCCTTGAACTCTCAGTGATCCTCTTACCTTTGCTCCCCAAGTGCTGGGATTAAATGTATATGCCACCACTCCCACCCTGTCAAAACAATTTTAAGAAACAAAAATAATGCTGGCATTATCACCATACTTGATTTTATTTTATTTATTTATTTATTTATTTTTGGTTTTTCGAGGTAGGGTCTCACTGTGGTCCAGGCTGACCTGGAATTAACTATGTAGTCTCAGGGTAGCCTTGTCACAGTGAACAAAAACTTGATTTTAATTATTACAGAGCCATAGTAACAAAAACATCATGGTGCTAGCACAAAGACAGATACATAGATCATCGGAATAGAATAGAGTACCCAGATGTAAATCCAGACAGCTAGAGCCATCTGATTTTCAGCAAAAAAGTCAAAAGTATTCATTGGAGAAAAGACAGTTTCTTTAACAAATGATGCCGGGAAAACTATATATATATATATATATATGTAGAAGGATGAAAATAGATCCTTCTCTCTCTCCATGCACAAGAATCAAGTCCAAATGTATCCAAGACCGTAATATCAGCCCTGAAATTCTGAAAGTACTAGAGAAAAAAGTAAGGGAAATCCTTCAACTTTTGGCATAGGCAACAACTTTCAGAATATAACCCTAGTTGCTCAGGAAATAAAACCACTAATCAACCACTGGGACCTCATGAAATTAAAAAAGGTTTTATATAGCAAAGGACACTGTGAATAGAACAAAGAGGCAACCTACAGAATGGGAGAAAAATCTTTGCTAGCTATACATCTGACAGAGGATTAATATCTAGCATATACAAAGAACTCAGAAAACTAAATAATAAGAACTCATACAACCCAATTAAAAAAAATGGGCTATGGAACTAAATAGAGAGTTCTCAAAAGAAGAAATACAGATGGCATATAAACATCTTAAAAAAATGTTCTACATCCCTAGTCATCAGGGAAATGCAAATTAAAACTACTTTGAGATTCCATCTCACTCCTGTTAGAATGGCTGTCATCAAGAAAACATGACAATAAATGCTGGCAAGGATGACAAAAAAGAGGAACCTTTCTACACTGTTGGTGGGAATGTAATCTGGTACAGCCATTGTGGAAATCAGTGTGGAGGTTCCTAAGACTGCTAAAAATAGATCTACCATATGACTCAGCTAAAGCACTCCTAGGCATATTTACTAAGGACTCTTCTCACTGCTTTAGAGATACTTGCTCAACCATGTTTATTGCCGCCGTATTCACAGTAGCTAGGAAATGGAACCAGCCTAGATGTCCTTCAACTTATGAATGGATAATGAAGATGTGGTACATTTACACAATTGAATTCTATTCAGCAGTAAAGAAAAATGACATTATGAAATTTGCAAGGAAATGGATGGATCTGGAACGGATTATACTAAGTGAGGTAACCCAGGCCCAGAAAGCCAAATATCGCATGTTCTTTCTCATATATGGATCCTAGCTACAAATGTTTAGTCTTGTGTGTGAGTTGGAGTAAAAATCAATAGCAGTGGCCAGTAAGCTAGAAAAGAGCTATTTGAGAGGGAGGACAGGGGAGGACTTAAGGGAATGGTATTGTATATATGTAAGTAGATGAACAGATTACTGGTGTGCAGTGGCCTAAGTGAGGTCATGGAAAGAGATAGAGTAAAAGAAGGTTGGGGGGGGAAGAGTTAATCAAAATTCAAGGTGTTGTGAATAAGCCATATGGAAACCTACTTGTTTGGATAATGGCATACTCAGAAGCCATTGATTGTTACTAGAAAAAGTTCAGTGCCAGGGATGAGATACCTTCCAGTGAGTTGTTTGCCAAAGAGGTCCCTGGTGCTCCCAAAACATTACAGGCCATTGCCAAGGCTCTTCGTTTTCCCCTAGAAATACATGGTAAGACCCTGTTTCTGAAGACTCCACATGCCTGGGTAACAAGGTTACTGAGAAATCAAGTTGGAGCTGAGCTGAAAACCTCCCTGTAGACCAGCTGATGGAAAGCTGGGAAAAACTGCACTGAATGTAGCCCTATGGGAGATAGGAGTCATCAGCAGTGAAAACAGTGGACACTGCAAGCCTTACATTTGGCCAACCAGTCCAAAAGAGCAAATGGATGCAATAGTGGCATGTCTCTTATGGGGGAAACGAATTGCTCTCTAATTGGACTGGAGGCCTGCTGCGTGGGAGGGAATACATAGCTGGAACTGAAAACCTAATAAAAAGCCTATGGCAGGGGAGGTGAAAAGCCCTAGGGGTATAATGCCTGTTGTTGTCTGGCTAAGTGCATATATTTTGCACACCAAACTGCCCTATAAGCACTTTACTTAATGTTTATATCCATATATTAATGCTACTCTCACTTTTGGTTAGAGAAGCTTCTCTTTTCAGATGGCAGTGACCACTGGGATGACTCAAAAGGCACCATAGTGCTGAGAAGAAGTGATAGAGGAGTATTTCACACTGAAATATCTCTATCATATCTTTTTTTTCCTCAAGGTATGGTCTCACTCTAGCCCAGGCTGACCTGGAATTCACTATGTATTCTCAGGGTGGCCTTGAACTCACGGTGATCCTCCTACCTCTGCCTCCCGAGTGCTGGGCTTCTATCATATCTTCCTAGGCTCAGGGTTCATTGTGGAAGAGGTGGCAGAAGAAAATGTAAGAGCCAAAGGAAGTATAGGGCAGTTTACTACGCAATCGTTCAGACAGAAATTGGCCTCAATATCCATGACCTCATGGTGCCTAGCTCTACTGTCATAAGACCCTTATAGTAGGAGGAAAAGATGATGACATCAAAATAAAAGAGAGACTAATGGAAAGAGGGAGGGGATATGATGTAGAATGGATTTGTGAAGGGGTAAGGAGGGGAGGGAATTATCATGGTTTACTTTCTGTAATTATGGAAGTTGTCAATTAAAAAAGTTAAAAAAAAAAAAAAAGACATGTGCAAGGGCTAGAGAGATGGCTCAGCAGTTAAGGCACTTGCCGGCAAAGCCCAACAACCTGGTTCAATTCCCCAGTTCCCACATAAAGCCAGCTGTACAGTGGCACATGCATCTGGAGTTTGTAGCAGCTGGAGAACTTGTGCTCTCTCTCTCCCTGTGTCTCTCTCCTCTCACTCTCTGCTTGCAAGTAAATAATTTTTTTATGTATGAGAGAGAAAAAAAGAGAGAGAATTGGCTCACCAGGGTCTTAGCCAATGCAAATTAATTCCAGACACTGCACCACCTTGTGCACTTGGGCCATCTGTGTGCATGTGTTACTTTGTGCATCTGGCTTACATGGGTTCTGGGGAGTCAAACCTGGGTCCTTAGGCTTCACAGGCAAGTGCCTTAACCACTAATCCATCTTTCCAGCACATTATTTTTAAATACTTTATTTATTTATTTATTTATTTATTTATTTTTATTTATTTATTTTAGAGGGGAGAGGAAGAGGAAGATGCAGAGAGAAAGAGAATGCGTGCACCAGGGCCTCTAGCCACTGCAAACAAACTCCAGATGTATGTGCCCTCCCTTGTATATCTGGCTTCATGGGTCCTGGGGAATTGAACTGGGGTCCTTAGGTTTCACAGACAAACACCTTAACCACTAAGCCATTTACCCAGTTCCCAGCACATTATTTTATTTATTATTTTAATTTATGAAAGAGAGAGAAAGAGAGTGAGCGAGAAAGAAAAACTATGTTTTAAAAAGATATGTGCAATTAACTGGTGGCAACTTAGCTCTTGGGCTTGATTGGCCCAAAGCACATTTCTCTTAGGACCTAATATTCTTTCTTTTTAGAACAATTTTGCTTTATGATTCTTGATGAAAGGGGAGAAGGAAACACAGTTGTTTTCCCTCTTAAATAAAACCTAATATAGCTGTTCTCTTTTTAAAAAACATTTTATTTTTATTATTTGAGAGAGAGAGATACAGAAATAGGCAGGGAGAAAGAGAGAGAGGGAGAGAATGGGCATGCCAGGGCCTTCAGCCACTGCAAACGAACTGCAGATGCTTGTGCCCCCTTGTACATCTGGCTTATGTGGGTCCTGGGGAGCTGAACCCGGGTCCTTTGGCTTTGCAGTCAAGTGCCTTAACTGCTAAGCCATCTCTCCAGTCCTGGTTAATTCTTTATAATTTCTAGAAGAAAGTAAGTTCCACAAGAAAAATTGTTAATTATATCTCACCTGAACAAAAATCATTTTCCTCAGCAGAAACCACACAGTACAGGAGATAGTATAATACTAAGTCTGGCAGGTAATCAAGATTTATTTTGTTAAAAATGTTAAATATGTTCTCTAAAACATTAAATGCCAATACAAGAGATAGCACTAATAAAAGCAAGAGATTTTTTTTTTGTTTTTTGTTTTTTTTTTTAATATATAGTCAGGGCTGGAGAAATGGCTCTGTGGTTAAAGGTACTTGTTTGCAAAACTAGATGGCCTGGGTTTGATTCTCCAGTACCCTTGTAAAGCCAGATGCACAAAGTGGTGCGTTTATGTGGAGTTTGTTTGCACTGGCAGGGGGCCCTGGCACTCCCATTCTCTCTCTCTTCTCAAATAAACAAACAAATAAATAAACAAATAAATATTTAAAGAAAAATAATAAAACATATAATCCAGTTGAATCCATCCAGCTCCCTCCTTACACTGCTGTGACTACGGAAGGCACAGAGATGAATATTTAAAGGAATCCACGCTCAACATCCTATCAAAGAAAAAAACTAGCTGAGCCAAAATGCTACTGGAGGGTAAATGGAGACGTGAATCAGTAAAAAGAATGATTCCAAGAACACACAGAACAAGGGCCCTGCCAAGGAAAATTATATACTTCCCTCTTACATTCAGCTGGATTTATTGAGTGAAATCTGACCAAATATCCTGTGTTGAGATTAGAGCCCAGTGCAGTTGCTGCAATGGACTCTGGACTAAGCACCAAGAAACAAAAGACCCAGGCGGAATATGAGTGTCTGCTGAAATGTGGAGACCACCCTGATCTCACATTCCACCCCAGCATGGTGGGCAGAGACCAAGGGAGAATTCCTTCTTTCAGAGATGCCAACAGTCTTCCTGGGCTGCCTCTTCTTGTCCATGTAGTGTCGTTTCCCAAGAGACTGCCTTAGCAGTAGGTGTAGTATATCTGATGGGTGGGGGGACAGGCAGAGTCCTGCACTCTGGACCTAGCTTTCTCACTGAGCTTTGGAGAGATCCCCAAGACTACCTGTTCTATACCCCTAAACTAGAAGGGGAGAACAGACGGTGGCCTTGAGGAAACATACTGAAACAAGCGCCAGTAGGTCATGAGGAGCAGAGTCTACTCTCTTCATCTTTCTGCACCCAGCCTGAAAGCAGGGATGCAGAACACTGCTGCTCGTTGCATTGACAGAGTAGTCATGGGTAGGGCTCTGAACTATGAAGACATGAGTCTGACTGTGAGCTGGGCTGCTCTTGCCATATGAACATGGCTCTCTACATGGCCTTTCCAAGACTCTGTTTCCTCATCTGTAACATGGAAATAAGAAAAACTGCTTCACAAGATTCTAGGGAGGGGTTTTGTTTGTTTGTTTGTTTGTTTGTTTTTTTGTTTTTGAGATAGGTCTTGCTATGTAGTCCAGGCTAGCCTTGAGCTCTATTGTATTCTACCTAGAACTGGCCTTGAACTCATTATCCTCCTGCCTCCACCTCCTTAGTACAGGGATTGCAAGTGTGCACTACCACACCTGATTTCAGCGATGACTGTAAAAATTAAATAATATACATGGCACACAGCTTGCTCTCAGAAAAGGTTGCTTCCTTCCTTCTTGATCAAGGTTAAGATTTGCTCTGACCCCAAGAGGCACCAGAACGGAAATCTCCTCATTCCCGTTTTGATGACCACAGTGCTGCTGAACTTCCATGATTTACCCGCCCACACTGCCAGGCAAGTGCTTCCCAGACTTCCTGACTCTCCCTTAAGGAGGAACATAAGCAGGAGTTCCGGGAAGCTCCGGAGCAGCTGAGCTAGCAGTCAGGACAGGAAGAGAAAATGCTTCCTGGTTCACTGAAGGGCCTCCCCGCCTGGACTGAATCCCCACCCATAGGATGTGGTAGGCAGCAAGTCAAAGGAAGGGCCACATCAAGTTGTATGGCAACAATCAGAAACAGGGCAGGGGCCAGACACTGTCCTCCTTGTGTTTTTATGTGTCAAGGACTACTTACAGTTTTTGGAAAATGTGCTCCAGAGTGTAAATTTGAAAACCCAGGTCCTTAGGAGTATTTGTAGGAGTATAAGGTACAACCTGGAAGAGAGATTTTCCTTCACATATTCCAGATCATCTCCAGACACCTTGGGCTCTCTCCAGCTAACATCCTGCAGGCAACCCCTCCTAGATGCTCTGAAGATAATACAAGGACAGACTCTTGGTGTGGCTCTGCCTGAAGGTCTATGACTCAGCAGGATAACTAGACCTCCCTTCAGATAATGCAAATCTCTGGTGAGTCCATGCTGCCAGGAACAAGTTTACAAATGCTCATTGTGCCTCCAAGTTGGAGCAGCTGGTATCAGCCAGTGCCTAAAGGAGGATTAGATGAAACTGGTGTCCAGAAAAGCTGCTTAAGGCTTGAAGAGATTTCCCAGTGGTTAGGTCCACTTCCTGCAGCACAAGAGCCAGGGAGGGCCTGAGACTGCAGAGTTAAAATCTCCACAGCTGGCTGTGGCCATGCTTGCCTGTAACACCAGCCCTGTGGGGAGCAGGTATGGAGAACACCAGAGCTCATGGATGACAGGCTCAGGAACCAATGAGACTCAGTTGCAAGATAAAACAGGCTGCTGAGTGATGGAGGGTGATACCAGATGGATATTTGCCTCTGGCCACTGCAGGCAAGCACATGCTATAGCACGTCAGCATGTGTTATAGCACACACACACACACACACACACACACACACACACATCACATCACATCACACCACACATACTATGCACATACAAAAAAAGGTGCTCTGAAGGAGGTGGGCTGAGGCCTTGCCAAGCATCAGCAGAGGCAGCTGGAGGCTTGACTGAGCATGTGTGTGACAACAGCACCATTTATTTTTTGACCTGTTCAGAGAGTTGTCTTTTCTAATGCGGTAACCAAATCACCAGTCATAAATGTCATAACTGGGCCATTAGAGTCTTAAATTTCTGCAGACAGAGAAGGGAGTATTGGAGAGTGATTTGAAGAGCAGTGTTCCATGATTTTAGGTTCAAATCCCAGCTCTGTCATTTATAGTTGAAGAACCTGGCACAAGCTTCTCAACCTTTTCAAGCCTAGTTTTTTTTTTCATGAAATAAATATGTATGTATGTATGTATGTATGTATATGATTTTGGTTTTTTGAAGTAGGGTCTCTCTCTAGCCCAGGCTGACCTGGAATTCACTATGTAGTCTCAGGGTGGTCTCGAACTCACAGTGATCCTCCTACCTCTGCCTCCCAAGTGCTAAGATTAAAGGCATATGCCACCTCACTTGGCAACATAATTTTTTAATTTTAATATTTTATTTATTTAAGAGAGAGAGAAAGAGGCACATAAAGAGAAAGAGAAAATGGGCATGCCAGGGCCTCTAGCCACTGCAAACGGATTCCAGATGCATGTGCCCCCTTGTGCATCTGGCTTACATGGGTCCTAGGGAATTGAACCGGTGTCCTTAGGCTTCGCAGGCGAACGCCTTAACTGCTAAGCCATTTGTCCAGCCCAACATAAATATTTTTACAAGAATTACCTTGTGTGTGTATGTGTGCACATTATGCAGGTGCATGTATGTATGTAGAGGACAGAGGACAATCCGGGTGTCATTTTTCAGGCATTGTCCATTGTTTTTTTTTTGTTGTTGTTGTTTGTTTGTTTTGAGACAAAGTCTCTCTGTGGCCTGGAGCTCACCAGTTAGGCTAGACTCACTGGTTAGCAAGCCCCAGGGATCTGCTTGTCTCTGCCTCCTTCTAACATTAGGATTATAATCATGCATTACCACATCTAGCTTAGAAAACAAACAAACAAACAAACAAACAAACAAACACAAACCGTGAGTTCTGGAGAGCTGAACTCAGGTTCTCATGCTTTTGCAACAAGTCCTTTACTGACTGAGCTACCTCGCCCTGAGATAAAAGGGTATAGTCTAGTGCCTGGAAATAGTATATATCTAATAAACATGTTTTGGTAATTCATCCAGTTAGGACTTAGCTCTGACACTGCAGGGTTAGCATACTGCATTTGAATGACTTTTCTCATCCTACTTTCAAATTTCACCAAGTCCCCATTTTGGCTCCCAACTCAGTCCCCTTAGTACTTTCACCTTTCCTGAACCCCAGCACAGACCTCTGAAGACCATCCCAATCCTAGCTGCTTACTAGAACTTTCGAAGCTCAGCTACCAACTCTTGTCATCAGGTTATACCCTCTACTGCCAACATTGCAGTACTGTTTCTTGGATGCCCCCCTAACTGGAGACTGATTATCTAAACCAGATCCAACTTCACAGAATGCACTGCCCTTCAGACACCAGTACTGTCAGCCTCAGAAGCTCATCGTCTGCCCAAAGAGCTTCGCCAACCCTGTAGGCAACCTCAGCACAAGTCTGGCTCCCCTTCCTAGTGGCCAGCTTTGCTTGGAAAAGTGTTGTTTACATCCAGAGGGATGTGGCAGTGTATGGTCACAGTAACCACTGATGTTTGTTTCAGTTCTAAAATGCTAGGGGGGAGGTTCTATTGCTGCAGTTACAGAGACACCAATGAGCACGTCCTGTCCACATCCTTTCTTCCTTCTCACTTTAGCTTTGGTAACCAGGCCACAGCCATTGTCTGCAGGGCTGTATGAATGCTGAAAGCAAGGTGATCTGATGCAGTGGGGCCAGAAGGAATTGTGCAGCCAGATGTTATGATGAAAGCAGAGCTATGGCAACAACATGGCCTTTCCTAGCATGCCTTCATTCATCTAGCTACCTGTAATGCAGGCATCAAGTGTCCAGCATAGTAAAATGAATGAGAAGTAAAGATAAATAAAACAGCTGCCTCAAGAAGCTCATAGGCTGTGCAGATATAAAAAGGTCACAATGTAGTGTGGTAACTGCTGTGGCAGCACTGAGGAGGGTCCTTCCATAGGACCAGCGTGGGGTGCATGGGTGGCAATGGCAGGAAGAGGTCCCAGAATAGCTGACTGAAGCTAGAACTGCCAAGACGGTGGGAATGGGCTAAGGAGAATGCAGATAGAAGTAAAACTGCAGAGGCTGGCAGAGTGCAGGAATATGGTGTGTGTAAGGATCTCAGTGGCGGTCTTTCTTGGTAGAGGGAAAGAGCTGTTCTTAGTGATGGACAGCAGGAGATGCATGTGAAAGGCAGGGAACTGATCAGGAAGGAATACGTAAAGAGCTAAGGGTGTTGACCAATACCCATGGGCTAAGAGGTGATTCCAGTTTAACAACTTCTAAAAAGTGGCCAGAATAACTGTGACAGGACATGGGTGCAAACAGCGGCAGTCTCATTAAAATTAAAGTGTGGGACTGGAGGGATGGCTTAGTGGTTAAGGCATTTGCTTGCAAAGCCAAAGGGCCCAGGTTCGATTCCCCAGGACCCACATTAGCCAGATGCACAAGAGGGCACATGCATCTGGAGTTCGTTTGCTGAGGCTGGAGGCCCTGGCACACCATGCCATTCTCTCTCTTTCTCCCTCTCTCTATGTCAAATAGATAAATAAATAAAAACAAAATACATTTTTATAAAAAAAAAAGTAAAGTGTGATGGGCTGGAAAGATTGCTTAGTGGTTAAGGTGCTTTCCTGATAAGCCAAAGGACCAGGTTTGATTCCCTAGGACTCACATAAGCCAGATGTACAAAGTGGCACATGTGTCTGGAGTTCCTTTTCAGTGTCCGGAGGCTGTGGTGCTCCCATTCTACCCCTCACACACTCTCTCTCCCTCTTTCAAATGAATAGATAAAAATAAAAAATTAAAGTGTGAGTATATGTGAGAGTCTATGTGTAGACCAGAGGATACCCCCGATGTCCTTCCTTAGGTGTCATCCACCTTCATTGAAACCAGGTCTCTCATTGGCATGGAGCCCACCAAGTCAACTAGAGTGGTTGGCCAGTGAGCCCCAGGGATCAGCCTATCTCCACCTTTCCAGTGGTGAGATTAGAAGTGCATGCCACCATGCCCAGCTTTTACAGAGGTTTTGTGCATGCCCTGCTCCTGGAAGGCACCAGCATCTCCTTGCAGAAGGCCGATATGCACAGACAGATAGAAAGGGAGGGGAGGGGAGCTGACCCATTTTATTATTCCTGGTTGCTTGCAGGGTTGTTTAGAGGATTTGAGCAAACCAGGAACACAGTGTCTGACATGGGTGGGTGCCTGCTCACAGGTATAGAGACTCCCTTCCCACCTGCGGAGGGTCAGGGCTCAGGAAGTAGCAGCTCACCGTACTAATGGTCCCTGTCTGAACTTTGCAAAGCAGGAATTCTGACTCCCATGTTAGAGCCCAGAGGCAACATAGCTAATAAGGAGTAAATTCAGAATCTGAACCTAAGTCTGTCCATCTTCAAAGCCCATGCCAGTTCTCTGCATCAGCTGCCTTTGAAAAGTCGATAGCGCTGGTCACATACTGAGTATGACTGGGCTTCACAGCGAGGTCAAGGAGTGGTACCATGTGTATCAGGACATGAAAAGTGGCCTTACCGGCTTTGGTGTTGGGAAAATGATGGATTCCAGCATGGGACAACCAGCTTCCTTCCTCCACAGTCCATTTTTCACCAAGGTCCATGCTTCCAGCAAGCCCCTGGTGTGTGCTGCTCTCAGATTTGATGGAATCTCCTGAAATGCACAATAAACATGGAACAGGAACCTGAATCTCCTATTGATGCCCTCTTGGGCAAGGAAGCTTTGTTGAGAGAAAGGAGCCAGTCATTCCATTCCTTTGGCATGTAAAGCTTATGGCTAAGATCGGGACATGATCTGAGTGAGAGGGTGTCAGATCCACAAACCAAGTTCCCCTATCCATTAGGTTAAGAAATAGTCATCAGAGGCTGGAGAGATTGGCCTAGTGGCTAAAGTTCTCGCTTGCAAAGCCTAAAGACCTATGTTCGATTCCCCAGACCCACATAAGCCAGATGCACATTGTGGTGCGTGTGTCTGGAGTTCCTTTGAAGTGGCTAGAGACCCTGGTGCATCCATTCTCTCCCTGTCTGCCTCTATCTCTCTCTCTCTCTCTCTCTCAAATAAATAAATAAATAAATAAATAAATAAATAAATAAATACTAAAAACAAACCCTCCTATTTAATTCTGTGTCTTTCAATTATCTATCACCTATCTGTCTATATATCTGTTGTCTATCTACCTATCATTTATCTATCAATATCTCTTGTGTGTGTGTGTGTATGGTTGTGTGTACATGTATATATGGAGGCTAGAGGTTTATGTTGAGCATTTTCCTCAATTGTTTTCCACCTAATTTTATGAGACAGTCTTTCACTGAACCTGGAGCTCCCCATTTTGGCTTCACTAGCTAGAGAGCAAGCACTCTACTGCCCTAGGCATCTCCCAAGCCCCATAGTTCTGGGTGTTTTATGTGGACTCCTAGAACTTCTAGGAAGGAGAAAGGGAGAGGAAAAAGGAAAGGGAGAGAGACAGAGAAAGAATGAAAGACACATATATATAAACACACACACACATATATACACATATATGTATATATATACACCAAAAATCTTCAGCTAAAAGGATGTAACTAGCTATCATTGTATTAGAATCATAAGCACTTTCCATTTCATTTGTTATTTTCTGAAACTTCCACAGAGACATATATTTTTATGAAAAAAGATCAACCCATCACCCTGGCTTCCTCTGAGAAGGCCATTCTTGGAATTCTCAACATTCAAACTGCATCCGGGTTGGTGACAACACACAGCCAAACTTTTGCCCATATCACAAAGAGATTTTGCAGGTCCTCAAACAGAAACAGCTGAATCACTGAACAGAACTGAGTCACACATCTGCTCTTGCCGTGAGTGGGACATCTATCATGACAGAAGTCCTGCCAGTCTAATTGGATGGACATGTACTATCAGACCAGCGGCTTGGTGTGGTCTAGAATGCTGTTCAGAGTCACCCTGCGGGTTTCCGCCTGGCTGCCCAGGCTGTAGATCCGGCAGAATGACTTGTTGCATTTTGGATGTCTGCCTAGAGAAGTGTGGTTCTCTTGGGAGATGCACCAAACAGCTCTGATAAAGTACCAGGGTTCTAAAAATTGTAGTACACTTTATTGGGGGTACTGTTTCACTAGAAATGTGTGTTCAATTCACATACTCCAAATTTTTAAAAGAAAATTCTAGAGAAGAGTGAATATTGCACAAAGAAATACTGAGGACATTGGACTTAAGAATGAATCCAGATCTTGGTTTTGGCTCTGGCACCAACTTGACTTTGGGCAAACTACTTAATTTATCTGGGTTAAATTTCTTCCATAGTAAGAAAAGGGATTAGGAATAGATGTCAGAGGATTGCTCAGGCTTCTAAGGTTTGCAGGCTATATACTACTTTACTTTCGTATACAAGGAAAAACTGACTCCCACATCAGTGGACCCAGGAAGCTGTATTATGCATCCAATGGCCAACAGAGAATATAAAGGGTGGCTCCTTGAGCTAGAGATAGCCTGCTATTGAGCAAAAGAAGTGGCATGGAAGTACTTGCACTCACACACATGAACATGACACACACACACAAACACACATGAACATGCAACACATGGACACAACACACACATGAACATGTCACACACATGAACACGCCACACACATGAACACATCTCACACACACACACACACACACACACACCAAAAGCTAAAGTTTAAGGAAGTCATGGAAATTCAATGGAAAAAAATACTGCAACAAGAATAGGAAGTGAAGGGGCTGGAGAGATGGCTTAGTGGTTAAGGCGTTTGCCTGCGAAGCCTAAGGACCTCGGTTCAATTCTGCAGGACCCACGTAAGCCAGATGCACAAGGGGGTGAACGCATCTGGAGTTCATTTGCAGTGACTAGAGGCCCTGGTGCACCCTCACTCTCCCTCTCCCTCTCCCTCTTTCCCGCTCTCTGTCTCTAATAAATAAATAAAAAAGAAAGAAAACAGGAAGTGAAGAAGTACTTTCCTCTAAGCACATGGCAGCTCATACAATATTCATTTTTGAGAGGAGGTAAGAAGGAAAGACTACTGCAAATGTACAGTTGAAATTGAGAGCTGTTTCCCTCAAAACCCAAGCAGATGGGCACTGAGGGGCTAGCTATGGGATACTATGAATATATAATTGGTATTAATATTGGTCAAATATGAATGAATGAAAACGACCAGTTGGTAAGGATAGTCAGGTATTTCATCGCCTTAAGCTTCGAAAGGAGTCGTGTTTATTTTGATAAAGTAATATGAGACAGGAGGGTGTAAGGGACCTTTGGATGTTCAGATTTAGCTCTCTCACTCCACTACTACCAGAACTCTCCAGAAACTGATCCATCTTCCTCTCCTGGGGGTGGGTCTATAGAGCCAGCCATTCATCCAGCTGCTCAAGCCAGAAATCCAGCAGCCTTGATATCTGGCATTCTTGATTGGTTGGTTATATTCTCATGTAGTCAACCATAAAGGTTTGACTGTTTTGTCAATGTCTATGTGCTTCAGCTCATTTCCCCCACCTACCTGAGCCTCCCTCATATCTCATTGAGACACTGCAATCACTTCAGTAGGTCCACAGTCTTCCTTTCCTCTGTTCCACTCTCTACACTTTGGTTATAATAGTATTTTTAAATTTTTATTTATTTATTTGCAAGCAAAGATAGAAAGAGAGATAGAAGAGAGACAGACACACAGAGAGAATGGGCACACCAGGGCTTCTAGCCACTGCAAACAAACTCCAGATGCATGTGCCCCTTGTGCATCTGGCTTACATGGGTCCTAGGGAATCAAACCTGGGTCCTTTGGTTTTGCAGGCAAATGTCTTAACTGCTAAGCCATTTCTCCAGCGCTATAATAGTATTTTTAAAAATAATTTATATATTTATTTATTTATTTGGGAGAGAGAGAGTCAGTGCACAGGGCCTCCAGCTACCACAAAAGAACTCCAGATGTATGCACCACCCTGTGCATCTGGTTTATGTGAATACTGGGGAATTGAATCTGGGTCCCTAGGCTTCACCTTAGGCTTCGCAGGCAAGTGCCTTAACTGCTAAGCCAAACTCTCCAGCCTTGTTTTTTTTTTTTTTTTTTTTTTTTTAAATAAGATCTTACTCTAGTCCAGGCTCAGCTGGAATTCACTATGCACTCTCAGGCTGACCTCCAACCTCTGCCAATCACCCTCTCCCGCCCCACCCCCAGCCCAGTACTGGGATTAAAGGCGTGTGCCATCACACCCAGCTTATAATAGTATTTTTGAAACATGAGTCGGTCATGTTACTTTCCAATTAAAATCTTCCAGTGATTCAGTGTTCCTAAGAGAAACTGTGGATTACTCACCATGGCATACAAGGTCCTAGCTATAGCTAGGTGCTTGCAATTCCTCAATAAGCTGTCTCCTTTTGTACATTCAGTTCTTTTTTATAAATTTAAAAAAATTATATATTTATTTGAGAAAGAGGAGGGAGAGGGGGGAGGGAATGGGTGTGCCAGGGCCTCCAGCCACTGCAAACGAACTCCAGATGCATGCACCACCTTGTTCATCTGGCTTATGTGGGTCCTGGGGAATCAAACCTTGGTCCTTTGGCTTTGCAGGCAAGTGACTTAACTGCTAAGCCATTTCTCCAGCCCTCAGCTGTTCTTAAAACTGGAAAAGAATTGTTCAGGCTATGCCCACTCTCTTCACCTTGCTGGCTACAACCTACTCTTCCCACCTCATCAGACTTGATTATGTGTTCCTCAGAGGTTCGTAGTGGTCTCCAGTGCCTATCCTTGTCACACCATGTATCACACTGTATTTATCTGTCTCCTAATATGTTTCAGGGGATTAACTTATAATTCATGCACTTAAGATGAGAGATTTTACCCTTCTCGTGTTGGTATGCCTACATTTGCAAAGTGGCTGACACAAGGGAAACACAATATAGTTGGGGTGGGGAGATCGCATTCTCTTTTCAGCCTTGCCTACCTCCTCTGTTCCTGTGATAATTTCTCCACACCGAACACACCCTATCTATCTGCCTTGGCTTCCTGCTCCTTTCTGTCCTCCTCATCCAGCCTAACTCTAAAATGTCCCCCATTCTGGCTTTCACTTCCACATACCTACCCCTCTGCCTGGCATGTCTCTCAAGTTCTCACGTGTTACACAACTCCCTCTCTCCCCAATCTTGAGTTTAAACTATCCTGATTACCTGTCAGGACACCTGCCTCCCCAGTGTAGTCAAGTCAACCTGAAGCCCCAGCTACCACTTCTGGATCCATTTCCACCACTAAGAACTTAATCTAGGAATGCAGAATATTTCTGCCAATACTTTAGCTCTTACCTTCATTTTGTGACTCCATCTATAGAGAAGGAATAGCTGTAAATGCCTTGCTTGGATAATCACATGGTATGTGCTATCATATATTTAAGTGACTGACCACAGTAAGCAAGGCTATTTGCTGATAACTTAAACTCTAAATTAAATATACAAATATATACACATATATGTATGAACATAAAGTTAATCCCTGTATTTGGTAGATCTTTACTCAAAATTTTCTCCTATGTACTAGTCACTGCAGTAAGCACTGGGATAACAATAAGAATTAATATTATCCCTTTTTTCAAGGAGTTTTCAGACTTGTGGAGTTGAGCTTGAACCTGGAGATATTACTACAGGACAATGTACTCAGTGGAAACACAAAGACACACACAGGGGAAACCAGAGGTCTGAGAAGAACAGAATCTAGAAGCTGGAAAGTGGTCTGGAGTCTTTATGTATGACTTTCTAGCAAATGCTGATCAGCTTACATTGAAACATTACCAGGAACCAGGACCTCCTTGCTCCCAAGCTAACTCACTGAGTTCATGAACAACTCTTTTGGATTTTCAACAAAAGACTGACATTCCCCAACAAGTCCTGAGCTGTTTCAGCAACCCCTGTTTTTTTTCAAGGGCTGTCTTAAGGTAAGACGTTCTTTCAGGAATATCAAGATCTTAACCTAGCCCTGGTGTTCTCCAAGACTTGCCAATCTACATTTACTTCTTCAATGAGTCAGGAATAAGAAAGAGCATTGCATCTTGGGTAGAAGTGGAGGGTACAAGTCTATATGGCTCCACCCAGAAGATAAACAAAACAACTAATTAAAGCAAGAGAAGAAAGAGGCCACACGATGGGATCATCTTCTCAGCCAGAAACACCTAGATAAGTTCCCCAATACCTAGGATCCAGCTCTAGCTACCTGACAAACCAGTCCTAGCTGAGCTTCTGCATCATAGGAGAATGGAGGGAAGTCTTCCCTTCTGCTGCCCCCGGGTGTGGTACTGAGGAAGACTCCTTCCCTTCTAGTTCAAGATAACCTAAAATGTATTAGAATACACACTTGGACTCAACATCAAGAGATAAAATACAGCGATGCTTATAATAATCTTATATCTATTTGGAAAAGAAAAACACGTAAGTATTTATCGTGAGAAAAAACACCTTGTTGCATCAATAAAGGGGCTTGAAGTGCTGCAAGGATGGTCCTCTGTCTAAGATGCCTGATGTTCGAGAGTGAAGTTGATTACACTGGGCTTCTTGTTTCAAGAATTCTTACCAACTTTGTAGAATTGGAAGGTTTTAGTAACTTGAAAACCATTATTTCAAGCTGGCTTATCCCACTGGGAAGGGATTTGCAAAGCTTTATTTATTGGTGTTAATATTTTAAATATTCCAATCAATAATACATGCTACTGTTCTCAAAGGAGTTGTGGCATCAAGCATATTTTTTGGCAATCTAATAAAGTTAAATAATTATGAAGTCTTTGCAGAACTCTTAGTGACTCAAGCTTTTTATCTCTAAAATTAGTTCAATGAGGTCAACCTCAGAAGTACCCCCCCCAAAAAAAAAGGTTCCTATGTAGACTTAACTTCTTTTCTATGTGTTTCTAAGAACTCAATACATTTCCCTAGAACAGTGTTTTTCACTGGAAGACCAGTTGTCACATGATGATAAGGTGTCCTTCCCTCTAGGATAAAGTCACATCCCAACTCTTCTATTCTCAATGTTAGCACAGGACTGGCAGACTCAGGCTTAGGCAATTCTTGCTGGGTGAGACTGGAATACGTTCAACTGAGAAATTCAAGTGAGCATCATCTGCAAACACTTACATAATGTAACTTAAACAGACAAGCATAAAAAAAATCATCTGTCACCACATTCTGCTATCCTGGCAGCTCAATGTCCACATACAAATTGGTGAACAATGAGGAAAGAAAACGAGTATTTCAAGAGTACTTGGTTCTCATCACTGGTTTGGTTCTTTTCTTATTCTACTGACCTTGCAGAAAGCATGTCACCTTCTTGGAACTTAACAGTCTTTCTAGTGTGCAAAGTAGGGCTTATAAATCCCTGTCTTCCATCGTTAACTGTTTTGTGAAAAACAGATGGCAACTGGAGAATCATGAAAACAATACACAAATGCACAAGTTTATCATCTCAGCAAATTTGCTTAGAGACATCATTTGCTATGCAGCACTGAATTTTAACATGGCTGTTCAACTGGGAAGGTGACCAGCATGTGGGAGGCAGTATGACATGACTATTGAGAGTAAGGACTTTGGGGATGGATCTGGATCCAAGTTAAATGCCAGGGCCACCATTTACTAACTGTGGTCTGTGGGTAAGATACATGTCATCACTTTTCCAATCTATAACAGGGGACCAGAACATGTGCTTGTCAGGTTATGAGGATTAAATGAGGAATGTTGGGGGCTGGGGGAATGGTTCAGCGAGTCAAGTGCCTGCAATGCAAACACGAGATCCTGAGTTCACATCCCCAATACACTCAGATAGCTCAGTTCAGCACTCACACAAAATTCAGGCATGGTGGCATGTGCCTGTTATCCCAGTGCTAGAGAGGCAGACACAGAGGAGCCCTAAGGCCTGGTGGAGAGCTAGTCTAGCTGAATGGGCAAGCTCTAGGCTCAGTGAGAGACCCTGTCTCAAAAACTAAGGAAAACAATTGAAGACACGCAACATCATTCTCTGGTCTCCACATACATGCACACACACATGCATGAGCACCCATGCACATGCATCCATGTGCATGTGAATAGGCATACACATACTACATTCATACATACATATGCAAAATAAATAGAAAATATCTAAAATGTACATAGTCATAATCCTGGCCATGATAAAAATCAATAAATGACAGGAGCAGTTTTTTTTTTCTGTCATCACTGTTCACCCTTGCAGTAGATGCACTTATGGAGAGGATGTTTTACCATTTACCATTCACATACTTCATTTAATGGGGATAAGAATGGACCGTAAGGAGGCTTGGGGAGGCTGATATTTATCCCAAAGGCAGGGCTGCTGGCTAGAATGCACTTCTCCAGGAGATCCGTGGAAAAACTGGGTAACATTGCAAATGTGCTATGTGCCAGGTCTACAAAGGGAAGGGAAGGAGCCAGGAAAGACCAACGGAGGTGAAGAAGCAGAGGGAATTTCTGCAAAGACTTGCTTTGATGGAGCCCTGAACAAAACCAACTGGGTATGGGATGCCAGCAAACCAGAGCAGAGGATTAAGTGGTGCTGTCTGAGAGAAGACATTGGGGTAAAGTCCTCAGTGCTAAAAGCCAGAGGAGATAAAGTGCCACGGCTCTGATTATGAACCAAGAATAGGGTGTTGACAGGACCCCACAGCAAAGGGCTATTGCTCATGCTTAGATCCTGACAGACATATTTGAGCAGAAGGGAAAATCAGTTACCATCCAACCCAGTGCTGTCCATCAGTATGATGGGAACTCCAGATACAAATTTAAATTATCTAATACCTTCATATTGTAGCAAGCTTGGTCTACTATAACAAAATACCATAATCTGGGTGGCTGTGAAACCCCCTGGCCAATTGACTATATTGTCTACTCCCTTTGTCCTCTCTTTTCTTATAAGAACCCCCCCATCCCATCATGAGGGTCCCATCTCATGATCTAATCTAAACCTAATTACCTCCCAAAAGACCTGCCTCCAAGGGCCAAGAGATGGCTGAGTAGATAAAGTGCTCACAGATCAAGTGTGATGACCTGAGTATAGATCCCCAGAATCCACATAAAGCCACATGTGGTAGCAAGCATCTATAATCCCAGTGCACCTACAACAAGATGGGCCATGGAGACAGGCAAATCTTTAAAACTCCTGGATAAGCTAGCCTGGAGTGTGTAGTGGTGAATAACACATGGTCCCTCCAAACAAAGGAAGGAGAGGACCAGCACTTGAGATTATCCTCTGACCTCCCACTCACTGTGGCAGGTATGCACCTATACCCATACACATCACACACACACACACACACACACACACAATTTTAAAAATTCCCCACCTCCAAGTACCATCATATGGAGGAATTAGACCTTTAGCATATGTCTTTGAATTGGAAAGAGAATATTCAACCTGGAACTCTTCATTAAAGAAAAGTAATACAAGTGAAATTTTTTTTGTGTGTGTGTTTGTTTTTTCGAGGTAAGGTTTCACTCTAGTTCAGGATGACCTGGAATTCACTATGTAGTCTCAGGGTGGCATCAAACTCAAAGTGATCCACCTACCTCTGTCTGCCAAGTGCTGGGATTAAAGGTATGTGCCACCATTCCTGGCTACAAGTGAAATCATTTTAACAATATGCTTTATTTAATCTACTGTAATCAAAATAGTATTTCAACATGTAATCATTATAAAAATTGCTAATGTAAATATTAGGATTTTATCATACCAAGGTTTTTAAGTGTAGCTTCATGTTAAATTGGACTAGTTATGTTTCAAGTGCTAAACAGAAACAAATAGCACAGATCCAAAGTCACAAGGAAAATAAACGTCACTCTCCTGATCTCACAGACTAGCAAACACTTTGAAAAGCCTAGATTTTTATAGCCAGCCCAGGCCTTTGGAAAAATCTGGAATGCATCTTTCTGCCAAGCTTCCCCTCAGCATCTTTACTTGACTTTAAGAAGCCCCACTCCGTTGAAATCATTGCTCCAAGCCAACATGTTGATTCAACACTTGGCCTGGACAGTTTATACTTGGTGCATGCTCTACCCACCATCCCATTCTAAGGATAGCTACTTTACCCACCTTATTCCTTCAATCACACTGCAGCTTTTCTTCACCCCACTGCTCTCCATATTCTTTCTGGCTCAGCTGATCATAGGTGGACTCATACATATCTCCATGAATCAACTGACCCACACGTACTGTTAGGAGGTATGGAAAATCCCGCCTAAGCAGGAACAGACCATTGCAAGCTGGCTGGGCCAGTCGGAGGTGTCAGGAATACAAAGAACCAGTCAGCAAGGGGAAAGACACCAGGAGAGATGCACGAAAGGATTCAGAGAGGGAGCGAGCACACGCAATGTGTTTCCAGCCACACTCGTTGTTTGCAGGCAGGAGATTAGATTAGACTGGGGAAGTAAACCAGACAGAAGTCCTCTTCATTCTGTCTTCCAGACCAAGCTTCCAGCCATGTTTTTAGAACAAAGTGGCTCTCTACATGAAAGAAGTTTGAAAATACCCTTCAGGAGACTTATTTGGACTCTTCCAACAGGAATCACAGTCTGGGTGCAGCTGTTTGGTTGATGTTTGGTTTCAGCGAGATCCTGGTATCTCTCTGGATCATGTTTATTTTACAAAAACCCTTTGTGTGCCGAGGGAGCCGGGTGACTGCACCTTTGATGGAAAGGCCCGCCCTAAAGGTGGATGTGTGAGCACAATGTGAGCACGGGTCTTTTCCTATCTCCCTGGGGACTTGTTTGCATTTAGCCTCATGCCAGCACTGAGCCTTACAGAAGTGGTGGGTTGTTTTGATTACTTGACAATGTGATTAGATTCTAAAGTGCCTCACCACAGCAGCCTTCTGGGGACCTGATGAGCCTCATCATCTGCCACAGGGCTTCTCTGCTTTGGTTCACGTGAGCACCACCTGGAGAAATTTTAAGGCCTAGGCCTTCACCCAGACTATAAAATCAGAACCTCTGGGGGTAGTCCCTGGTCTTCCATATTTTTCTTTCTTCCTTTCTTTCTTTCTTTCCTTCTTTCTTTCTTTCTTTCTTTCTTTCTTTCTTTCTTTCTTTCTTTCTTTCTTTTGTTCTTTCTTTCCTTCTTTCTTCCTTTTATTTATTTATTTTTTGTTTTTATGAGGTAGGGTTTCACTCTAGCCCAGCCTGACCTGGAAATCACTGTGTAGTCCCAGGGTGGCCTAGAACTCACGGAGATCCTCCTACTTCTGCCTCCCGAGTTGCAGTGTCTGGATGCCCTGGCATGCCCATTCTCTCTGTTTCTGTCTCTCTGTCTCTCTCAAAGTGGATAAATAAAATTTGAAAGAAAAAAAAAGAAAATTGATAGGCAATATGTAGGGCTGAATAAAATATTTATAAAACATATCTGACAAATTTTAATCTGGAAGAGGGTCAGTCCCCAGACAGTTAGCTAGTCTAGTGCCAGAGGGTGCTACATGAGCCATTGGGGGAAAATGACCCACATCTGTCCAAACAACTCGCAGTTTAAGCTACCCAGCAGGAAACAACCTGACACAATGCTCAAACAAGTGCAGTAGTGGCACACAGCCATGTGGGTAACCAACTGCTCCTGATTTGGCTAATAATTGACCCACTCACTAGAATGGAACTCATTTCTGGAACTGAGAAATAAGTCAAAACCATGTACAAAAAATAACCCCAGTCTCCAAGATCAAGCTCCTACCAAATGTGGCTAGAAGAGGGCCTACGCATATAAAATTCTCTCTAAAATAACTATGGCTATTCCATCTATCTAGTATTAACTTCTCTCTCCACTGGAGAATTTGCTTATCTTTTTCAGATGGATGATGAACCTGAAGGAAGGATCAGCCTATCACACCTCACCAGGGCCCCAGCTGAAACCATAGAATAATGTGGGGAAAGGGCAAGAATACAGCTTTCTTGGTGAACAAGACACCAGAAAAAGGCTGAAGGAGATAAACACAGAGAAAATCCAACTCCTACTAAGCCAGATATCCAGAGACACAGAGGCTCCCAAAACCTCACCACTGAAGTAGAACTAAAATGATCCCAACGTGGCTCAGGGAAATTCGCAGAAGAGGGGGCAGAAAGAGTGTTAGAGCCACAAGTTGGGTCATTATGCACAGAGACTTGGCCTATCCTCCATAATTTTTGACTACCCCCACAGTACATGACCCACACTCCCCATTGATGAGAGTCCCTTTGGAGGGGGGAGGACAGGGAGGAGGATAATGGAATCACCAATATGAATGTAAAATTAGAATAATATAAACAAAATAATAAATTATTTTTAAAAACAAAAATATCTAGGATATATTAAGAACTCCTAAAACTCAATAATAATATAATAACCAAAAATATTTTTAAATGGCCAAAGTATTTGGATAATTCAGAAAATATAGTAAGTGAACACCTGATAAGCACATAAAGAGTATGTATGTATAGATTTTCAATAAAAAAGAAAGTGAAGAAAAACAAATTAACATGATAAAATACTAATATGAGAACTAAAGCAGGAGCTTTTGCTCCAAGTCATGTAGCCATTTAACAAATGGCAAGGAACATAGGGACAACTTTACACTCATAAACTCATTTTGAAGAAAAGGATAAATACCTCTAAAATCATAGCCAAAATGAAACTTAGCCAAGAAGAAATAGATAATCTGAACAGTTCTATAATCACCAAATAAATTGAATTTATAATTTAAAAGCTTTCCTCAAAAATCTCTCCAGATCCAAAGGACTTCATTAGAGAATTTACCAAGCATTTAAAAAATGAAATCCAATTTTACACTATCAAAAAGTAGATGAAGAGTCACTTTCTATTTCATTTTATAATGTTCCTTACAATGCAACTTACAGTAAATAATTCTCATGAACTGAAATGCCAAAATACTTAACAAAATGTTAATAAGTTGAAACCAACAATACATAGAAGAGAATAACATTCCATTACTAAGTGGGATATATTCCAAATATGCAAAGTTGGTTCAATATTTGAAACTAATTCAGTATAATCTGCTATATTAAAAGACTAAAGGGAAATCATATATTAATTAAAGTAGAAAAAACAAATAACAAAATCTAACATGCCTTCAAAATAAAAATAGCCAACTGGGAATAGACAAAAAGTTCTTCTACTTAATCAAAAGCACCTACAAAGGAATTTATAGATAGGATTAATGGTAACAGACTGCCCCCAAGATAGAGAAGACAAGGATGTCTACTCTTTCATGCCTGCTTAACATATCACTGGGAGATCTAGCTAGCACAGGAGAGGAAGAAAAAGAAATACAAGTCACAAAAATTGGAAAGGAAAAAAAAACTCTTCTACATGACATGATGGTCTATATACAAAATCTCAAGAAATAAGAAAAAAAAACAGCCTCACAAATCAATAAATGAGCTAATACAATGGCAGGATTTAGGATAAGTACATACAAATTTATTGTATTTCTGATAACAACATATATGGATACTGAAGTTTAATGATGAAATGCCTCTTTCTTTCTTTCTTTCTTTCTTTCTTTCTTTCTTTTCTTTCTTTCTTTTCTTTTCTTTTTTCTCATGGTAGAGTCTTGTTGTAGCCCAGGCTGACCTGGAATTCACTATGTAGTCTCAGGCTGGCCTTGAACTCACAGCAATCCTCCTACCCTGCCTCTCAAGTTCTGGGATTAAAGGCGTGCCCAGCTGCAATGCCATTTTCAATTACTTCAAAGAACATGAAATACTTAGGGATATAGCTAAGAATATATATATATATATATATATATATATATATATATATATATATATATATATGTTATATGCAAAAATTACACAATGCTGAAGAAAGAATTAAAAGAAGACAGAAATAAGTTCAAAAAATTCTATGTTCAGGAATTGGAAAACTCAACAAAGTAAAGATATTACTTCTCTTCATATTAAATGAGATGTTTTAACAGGATTCCTATCAAAATCCAGAAAGGTCTTTGCAGACATGACAGAGAATATTTTGAAATGTACATGGAAAGTAAAAGGCGCAATAGTGGTCAAAACAATTTTTAAAGGAACACCAAAGTGAAAGAAAAAACTTCCTAGTCAATGGTGATTGCAGAGGCACTGTTTAGATTCCACACTGTATTCAGAACAATGTGCTATTATCAGAGCAATAACCACAACAGAAGAGCACATGTAACTCATATGTAGATGCACCCAAATACTCCCAACTGATTTTGTTGTTGTTTTTTGCCCATTTGAGACAGAGTCTCACATAACCAAAGCTAGCCTTGAGCTTGCACCAATCCTTCCACCTTAGTTTCCCAAGTGTTAGGATTAAAGTGTGTGCTACCATGCTTAACCCAACTGATTTTTGACAAAAGTATAAAACAAATGCAAAGAAGTGTTAGCCCTTAAGGCATATGGTGCTAGAACAATCTGACAGACCAAAGACAATAAACAAACAAACAAACTTTGGACTTAAACCTATTACCTTTTATAAAAATTAACTCAAAATGAATTAAAGACTTAAGTATAATGTATAAAACTATAAATCTTTGAAAAAAAAATAGTAGAAAAAAATCAAGAAATTGGGCTAGATTAACAGTTCTTAAACTTTTCACTAAAAGCCCAATGCATCAGAGGAAGATTGTAGAGACTGAGATATGGCACAGTTGCAGAGAGCCTGCCCAGCACACAGGAGGCCCTGGGTTCATCCACAACCCAACACACACACACACACACACACACACACACACACACACACACACACATGGGGGTGGGTGGGAGGGGGAAACAGTCAGAGAGACAGAGACACAAAATTATCAAAATTAAACTTTTATTCAATAAAATGTTACAGAATGGGGAATATTTACAAAGCCTACAGCCCATAAAGGACTTGTATCTAGAATATATCATATACTTGCTATTGTAATTTTTTGCCAATTATGGAATAGGCAAAATACACAAGTGACTAAAAGAACCACATTAACAGATGCGCGCCATTACCATTAGGCAAGTGCACGTAAAAGCCCTAGCATCATAGCACTGCCCATCTGTCAAATGACTAAAATAAGAACTGGTGATAACACCAAATGCTGACAAGGAGTCAGAGAAACTCTATTACTCACACTTGGCTGGTGGAAATATAAAATGTTTCAACAACTTCTATTAAAACTAAAAATTTACCTCCATTAACAACCAGATACAGGGGCTGGAGAGATGGCTTAGTGGTTAAGACATATGCCTGTGAAGCCTAAGGACCCAGGTTTAATTTTCTAGGTCCCATGTAAGCCAGATGCACATGGTGGCACACACGTCTGGATTCGTTTGCAGCGGCTAGAGGCTTTAGCATGCCCATTCTCACTCTCTCTCTCCCCCCCACCGACTCAAATAAATAAAAATAAAATCTTTTAAAAAAGAATCAGATATAGCACCTTCAAATATTTATCCCAGAGAAATGAACGTTTTTCTTCATGAAGTAACTTGTATATAAAATTTTTAAATATTTTATTTTTATTTATTTATTTATTTGACAAAGAAAGAGGGAGGGAGGGAGAGAGAGAGAGGAGAGAGAGAGAGAGAGAGAGAGAATGGGCACACCAGGGCCTCCAGCCACTGCAAACGAACTCCAGATGCGTGTGCCCCCTTGTGCATCTGGCTAACGTGGGTCCTAGGGAATCGAACCTGGGTCCTTTGGCTTTGCAGGCAAACACCTTAACCGCTAAGCCATCCCTTCAGCCCAAGAAACTTGTATATAAATATTTATGGGGGGTTTCTTTGTTATAATATGAATGCAAAATGTCCTCTATAGGATCAAGTGAACACTTGAACCCCACTGGGTTGTGCTATTTTAGTAGGCTGTGGAACCTTTAGGAGGCAGAGCCTTACTGGAGGAAGTACGTCACTGGATGTGGGCCTTGAGGTTTTATAGCCAGGCCCCACTTCTTGTCCCCTTTCTGCTTCCTGACTATGGATGCAACGTGACTATTTGTAAACACTCAAAACTAGAGACAACCTAAATGTCCTTCGATGGCAAATAGTCCAGTAAACTGTAATGCATTCACACTAGTCAATATGACCCACCAACAAGAAAGAATCAGCAGTGAAAAGCCAATATCATAAGGTTTCACACTCATGATTCTCTTTATATACACCTTAGAAATAACCCTATATACCCAGTGGAGTAAGGGGCTCCAGGGGTTTGAAACAGTAGTAGGTTGTGGTAAAAGAAGCCTGTGTAGTCTTAGATCTTGATCCAGCTAATAACACATGAAGCTCATGTAATAAATACCGCACTAAGTTTTATATATACACAAACAAGCACATGTAAACTATTAAACTCTGAAGGAGGACTGTAGATGGTACCAACATCACGTCCACATCGGTGACCTGGCTCTTCTCTTGCACTACAGTTATACAAAATGTTAACACTGGGGGAGGCTGAGTGAAATTGACTATGGCCTCATGAATCTATAAATATTTCACAAGAAAAAAGTTAAAAATATATGAATCCACTGTTCTTTAACAGTGGAAATGTGTGCATCATTCTTGGTCTAAAAATTCTTCATGACTGGACCACCCATAAATTTAATGAACCCTGCCTGCCAAAAACCAATTGATAGATGAAAAGTTCCTAGATTGAAATGTATTTTTCATAGGCTATATACACAGTAGGTTAACTGCACACTCACCTCTTCCTCTCAAGAGTGATTTTTACTCTTTGCTTTGACTGTCCTATTAAAGTGGTGGCAACTGTTAGCTGGAAAAACTACTTTTTGGAGCACCCTGCAAAAGTCACCAAGCTTCAATGTCTCCTTAAACTGAATTTTTAGAATTATAATGGTTCACATGTATGGAGCTTTAAACAACGCAACTAGTAGTTGCTAGTAAGGAGAGGGTAGATGAGGATTCATGAGAAAACTCTGAAACAACCGTGGCTCATAATGCACTGTGATGCTTGGCAAACCCTTGCAAGAGCATGTGGGGCAGTAAGAGGGAAAAAAATCCTTGGCAGTATGTCAGATACTAAGAATACAGGTTATTTAGTAACATGTAAATATTTATTAAAGGCTTATCTTGGGCACCAGTAGTGTGAGTAACTAAAGCTCTTGGTTTGTCAGGGAACCTGTGACTTAGGGATGGTGACATTTCTATCACTCCTACTGCGGCTGATGCTTACCAACGGAGCATGTATGTGGGACCCTGTGCAATGACTAGTCACTCATCAAATGTCACCTCAGTCTTCACAAGATCGCGGTGCAACAGCACTGTTACCACCATGATGGAGAGATAAGAGAACGGAGATGAGAGCATCTCAACATCTCTCCAAGGGTCAGACAGCGTCGAGTCCGGATCAGAACTCAGGCCATCTGATTTCAAAAATTTGTATTTCTACCCACTAATTTCTGTGTCTAGGGCCTGTTTTCAATCTTTCTTTCTGCTTTTTTTCTAGAGGGTTCAGTCACTTTCTGCTGACCCTTAGACACTGCAGAGTTCTCTAAGTCCATCCTTTCTGGGTTCTAGCTGCTTCCCATAGCAAATTCCATGGGCAGATGAAACGGGGCCAAAAGAGAAGGCAACATGGAACATGAGCAGAGCTGTGCGTGAGGAGACTTGGATGGACAGGAAACAGAGCAGATGACATGGGTGTGCAAGATATTTTTCAGTGATTTCATTATACTGGTGAAATTGTTAATAAAGCAATTATGTTTCTTGTACTTGTTTACTTATTTATTTTATTTTTGCTAAACAAGTATCACTTACTTGGTGAAGCTATTCTACAAAAACCAGCTGGGGAGTTATAGCTTGCCTCTCAACCATGAGGACCTGAGTTTGATCCCTAGTACCTATGTAAAAATGTCAAGTGTGGTAGTGCAGGTCTGTAACCCTGGGGAGCTGGAGACAGGAAGATCCCTGAGACTTGCTGGCCAGCCTATGGAGTATACAGCCTATGGAGTCTGTAACACTGGGGAGCTGGAGACAGGAAGATCCCTGAGACTTGCTGGCCAGCCTATGGAGTATACTTGGAGAGCTCCAGGCCCCTGAGAGACCCTAACTCCAAGGAGGCAGACTGAGTGCTTAAGGATGAAAACAGGCTGTCCTTTGTCCTCCACACAAACACACATTCACCTGCACGTACACATGTGCATGTACACACACACACACACACACTCACACACTCACACACACTCCTGCATAATAAAAAACTAAAAATAACAAAAATAAAGACAAAACTAAAGAGCTTGTTGGATAGATTCTTTTGTCCTTTACACCACTTCAGGAGATCAATTCAGGCTGATGTCCAAGTAATCAAGGTCAACACATTGTTACAGTTATCAAGTGCTGCATAAAATCCACCCTCTAACAGAGATACTATACATTCTTATCTCCCAGGATTCTGTGGGTCACTGGGCTGAGCTGGGTAGCTCTCTCACAAGTTCCCAGAGCTGCTTTCCCTACCTGAGTAAGTGGCTGCAAACCCCAGGGCTGCCCGAGCTTCTCACCTGTAGCCTGTCCATGGACGGGGCTAGATTGGACTTTTGCACATCATGACAGCCCAAAAACCATGGCAGCCATGGGCTAGGCCTAGATAATACTGTCTTGTATCTTCCCACCTCTGTTTATAGTGATCACTTTGGAAGCTTAAAATGACTGTCCTGGAAGTGTTTACACCATGAAAGCTGGAAAGCACTACCACACAGATTGGTTTGCTCATTTCCTACACAGCCTATTTGCCCATATGTGGCTTTTCTTGGTGGTTGACTTCCCCCAGGGTTAGTGAGTTGAGAGACCCAGGAGGATATTACAAGTCTTCTCTGCCTTGGTTGTCCCCAGTTGTCATTTTCTTCTCGTTCTGTTGGTCAAGCCACTCTCCAAGGCTAGCTCAGACTCAAAGGAGAAGAATTAGCATCAGTCAGCCTGCCATGGGAAAAGTGGGCATTTGTAAAGTACAAGGCTAGCACAGAGTGGACACACAATAAATGCTTCATGAATGAACGAGGAAGTACCATCCCTTAAATCATAAACACGAATGTCCTTAAATCACTCTGAATATATAAAGCCATGTGGGAGATTTTACTTCAGAGAAGCTAATAAACAATGTTCAAATCTACAAGGAGACTGAACCTAAAATTGCTCATTATAGATGTTTACCTTTGTCTGCAAATATGTAGGGACCTGCTTATGCTCATCTTCCCTGCTTATGTGCTCAATAACTACTGCACACATTATAGTCTCGGGTTGTTTGCTTTATACAGGCTTTGTGCTATTTGGGAGGCCTTTATCTCCCTAGGGAAGTGGCAGGCTGCTCGGGAGTCTTCAACTTTTCTTTGCCTTTCCTCCTTGCTGCTGTACCAAATACAGATAATTATACACACCAATACTTACAAGATGTGCAATTGAGATTATAAACCTTTCAAGGGAAGGCACAAAGAAACAGAACTAGCAATTCTTAATTGCCCTGTGTCAGCCCTGCTACCAATGTTTTCATTTATTTTTCTGTTACTCCATTTAAATTGGCCCTATTATCTCTATTTCACAGTATAGGAAAATGAGTCTAAAGACGGTTTCTTTCTTTCTTTTTTTTTTTTTTTTTTTTTTTGGTTTTTCGAGGTAGGGTCTCACTCTAGCCCAGGCTGATCTGGAATTCACCATGTAGTTTCAGGGTGGCCTCAAACTCATGGTGATTCACCTACCTCTGCCTCCCAAATGCTGGGATAAAGGTGTGCACCACCATGGCTGGCTGGCTCTTTCTTTCTTTCTTTCTTTCTTTCTTTCTTTCTTTCTTTCTTTCTTTCTTTTTTTTTGTTTTGGTTTTTCAAGGTAGGGTCTCACTGTAGCCCAGGCTGACCTGGATAAAGAAGGTTTAACCACTGGGCCAAGGCCACTCTAGGAAGTAGTACAGTCCTATAACCCCATCCACTAGGGATGTTGAGGCAAGAGGATAAGTTCAAGGACTCCCTGGGCTACAGTGAGTTCAAGGACAGCCTGGGAAACGTAGTGAGATCCTGCCTCAAAATAGGAAAAAACAGGGGATAGAGCTCAGTTTTTACAGAATACTTGCCTAGCATGCAAAGGCCCTGTGTTCAATACCCAATACTGGGGGAAAAATAAAGGAGCTGGGATTCAAAAGAAGACCTGCAAGGCTCCAAGGCCTGAGCTTCACTATTCTTCAGAACATCTTCCCACTGTACCTCCACTGTTCCCCATTCTCCTGACCTGCCTCCTGGAAAGATCTATTAAATGCATAGCAATGCTAGAACGTCTGATCCCCAGGTCCCATAATAAAGCTTTCAAATCCTGCCCTGGATAAACTGTCCTTTAAAAGCTTGGGAGGGGAAGACATACAACACCTTATTCTAGGAGGGAGCCTAGGAGCAGGGAGACCCACTCAGAGGCTGTTTCAACCACTGGTAAAGGTTGAAGGGGTTGAATCAAGGTGAGACTCACAGAAGAGACAGATGTGCTAAGGTTTGTGGGACAATAAGAAGATAGAATCAGCAGCCAGGGGACTTGTTGGGTTGTGCAGTGCTGAACAGTAATTTTAAGGCCATTTTCTGGCTGCCCATAGGAAGGTGACCAGAGAAGCTATAAGTGTGAGATCTCTATACTCCTGGAGGAAGTGATGAGGGATTGGGTTAGGAATATGACCGTGGTGATGAGGAGACCTAGATGGACTTGCGAGGTGACGTAGAGCTTGGATCTGCTGTATGTGTTATCAAACCAGACAGGAACAGCTGAGGGGAAGGAGAGACAGGGTGAGCTCTAGAAACCTGGCACAGATGACCAGCCCTGTGTACTGAGCCAGGGGCCTGGAATGGTCGAAGCAGACACTAGGTAAGGATGAATTCTGGACACAGAGCGTTTGAGGTGAATGCGTATGCAACTGCATTTAAAACAAACAAGCATCTTTCAGCTAAATGTAAGGCTTCAGCCAAGTGTGGTAGGGCATGCTTGTAATTCCCATCACTCGGGCAGCTGAGGCAGGAGGACTGCTGTATGTTTGAGGCCAGTCTGGGCCACTTGGCAAGTACCAGGTCAGCTAGGGTTACATGGCAAAATCCTATCTCAAAAAAAGGAAAGAAGGAAGGGAGGAAAAGAGAGAAAAGAGGAGAGGAGAGAAAAGAGAAACTTTTGTTTGTTTCTTTTTATTTTTCGAGGTAGGGTCTCACTCTAGCCAAAGCTGACCTGGAATTAACTACATAGTGTCAGGGTGGCCTTGAACTCAGGGCGATCCTCCTACCTCTGCCTCCTGAGTTCTGGGATTAAAGGCGTGCACTGCCACACCCAGCTCAAGAGAAACATTTTGATGCTCTTCAAGATTGTGCCAAATGCTTACATGGGTCAGAGTTCTATGTCCAGAAATAAAGGACCCTGCCTGCACTGTCAGTGTTTTCACTGGACTCCTTTTCTAAAGCCATTTGTTGTCCTGTGGGCACCTCTGTGACCATCAAGATGCATTCGATGAACCTTCTGAAGCTAGTAAGAGCTGTATGAGTCAACCAGAGACAGTAACTCATAAAACTTAGAGGAAGTGTTGCAGAGATATTTCTGTGGTCTTGGGGAATCACAGGGTCTTGACACACACAACTCTCATTTTCTCATAAGAACTTGCACAGACAGGCACTGAGATGTTTGCAGGCTTCCGCCCGCCACGCAGCAGCACAGGCATTATTTACACAAAGTCTGTTCGTGTCAGGACAGGGACCCTGGGCCCCTTTGTCTCCTGCTTTGTGCCTTCCAGCCAGCATGAGAGCAAGCTAAGGTTCTCCAGAAAGCTGCTATTTTTCTTCACACCAACCCTCTAAGGCTCTACTCACACAAAGCCAGTTGATAAAAGGGCAAAGGAGGTGTGGATGACCCCTCTCCAAAGGAGGTCACTTCTAGCTGTCTCACCAGTAAGATTTTCACACAACTCACAGAGTTATACCCACACCAGTCCTGCTTATAGGTTCCTATTCTCCACTGCTGAGATGCCCAGTCAGGATTTGTGTCTCTGCAAAACAGGACCAGCTGCGGTAGAACCAGTCGTCTCTCCATCCAGTCGTGTCTCCTGATCTCACCCCAAATACTCCCTGGGATGCCCTCTGAAGTCACCTGAAGCCAAATGTCCCTGCATGGGAACTCACAATAAAAAGTTTGCTTACCTGAGAGAAGGTTCTGGTGCCCAGCAGTAGAAAAAACAACAACAACAAAAAAAAAAGAACCCTTAAGTTCTATCAGAAAGGACAGGGACTCACGGGACAGATCTGCTCAGTTTTAAAAGGAGAGAGGTGACTTCATCCCTGGTGCCGTGGGGTTTAAAAAGAGCAACGAGTGCTCCAGGCTGAGCCAACTCCACTTCAGCACTGATGGCTCCATCCAGGTCGTTCAGCCTTTGCCCAGACATGCTCAGCCTTCACAAGGTGGAGCTGGAATCCGAGGAGCTTGGTCTTCAGAGCCTGTCAAGAAAGGTCCAATCACCTTCGCAGGCACCAGGCAGAGGGAAACCATGCACTTACTACCTCGCACCATGTCATTATCTTTCAAGAATCCAACTCTGCAGAAACTGTGCTCTAGAGAAGAAAAACTGGTAGTTAGACTTCCAAGAGGCTGAGTTCCTGGGAAGGTGTCAGGGAGGGAGAAGGAGAAGAGGTAGTAAGAAGTTGCGTGTGATCACCTTGCTAAGAATATTTTGGAGCCGCTGGCCTTCTAAGCACACAAAAGTGACGAAAAGAAAAAGTATTCATTTAAGCAAAGGAGTGACTTGATGTAGGAAAGAAATATAAGCAATGTAGCCTTTCCGCCAAAGGTGACTGAATTTCATTTTATTTTTTGTTGAATATAATGTCACATGCCCTACTTGGAGTCATTTTCTACAATAAAGACTTGGGGAAAGATATTTAAATAAGATTTTTTTCTTTTTTTCTTTTTCTTTTTTTTATTTGTTTTTCAAGGTAGATCTCACTCTAGCCCAGGCTGACCTGGAATTCACTATGTAGTCTCAGGGTGGCCTTGAACTCATGGCAATCTTACCTCTGCCTGCTGAGTATTGGGATTAAAGGCATGTGTCACCACACCTGGCAAATAAGAATCTTTCTTTCTCTTTCTTTCTTTCTTTCTTTCTTTTTTTTTTTTTTTTTTGTATGTTAAATTGCAGCTGGAACAATTCAGTTTCTAGCACGGGAGTGAAGATCAATGTCCAGCTTCTCAGTGGGCCAGGTACCTCTACTTAATGCCAAGTCTTTGGTCTAAATACTGGGCAAGATTTCTAGCTGGGCTGCCAGAGCAAAGAATGGCACTGTCTTGAAAGTGGGGCAGAGGGTTGAGTTTAGTAGTTGACTGTGCTTTCCCCACACTTCTGCCTCACAAGAATATAAGGTGACTCTGGGTCATTAAACAGGTATTCAATTTCTTGCTGAGCTATTTTGAGGCTTCAAGATCTTCCTCTGTGCCAAATTCTACCCCAGAAAGAATAAAATAATAAAATAGCCCTTACTAATCACACGGGGGTCTCAAATCTCACATTAAAAGGGGGGCTTAAATGGGGGGCATTCTTTCTATGTGTCTCTCTCTCTCCCTCTCTCTCTAAAATAAATAAATAAATATTTGGGGGGAAAGGGGGCTGGAGAGATCGCTTAGTGGTTAAAGCACTTGCCTGTGAAGCCTAGGGATGCAGGTTCAATTCCCAGTACCCATGTCAGCCAGATGCACAAGGTGGCACATGCATCTGGAGTTTGTGCCCCTGGCATACCCATTCTCTCCCTCTATCTGCCTCTTCCCCTCTCTCTCTCCCCTTCTCTCTCTCAAATTAATTAATTAAAATGTGGTGGGGCGGGTAATAGGGGGAGGAATTTTGAACTTGCAGATGTAAAAAATGTAAAAATGCCTTATAAGTAGGAACATGAAAAGCTTCTGCTCAGGGTGTAAATAATAATTAAAGCAGATCCATCAGTGGTAAGACTGGTGAAGTACAGATCATTTGTATTCAGTTCATCATAGTACCCTTGAAGTTTAGTACAGAGAGGCATATAGTAAGAGTGGAACAGATAGAGGGCACATGAATCCAGGCTGTCCCTTTCCACTCCAGATTTCCAGAATAAGTCCTCTGATAGTGTTCAAAGTCACCATCATGTCACTGAGGTAGTTCCAGAGAGCAGGAGCGTTTTGTGTGATACAAGAGAACTTGTTCCTTTGCTTTGTCTCAGCTCTCAGGTTCATTGTCAAAGTTACAATGGCACAAAGAAGGTCAATGTTGGAGCTTCCTTTCCTTTCCTGTCCCCCTTTATGTCAGTTAGACACCTGTGACTTTTTTCAGGGTCAGGATACCATCCACTAGGCAATATGCCAATTATCTTCAATTGCCCTTGGTTCTCAATTAGTCTATTAAAATTTTCAAACTTGCAGAAAAAGTGAAATAATTTTACAGTGAACACCCATAGACTTACCACCTAGTTTCTTCAATCAATACTTTACTAAACTTGATTTATAATTTGTTAATTACCTACCATTCTTCTATCTATCCAGAAGCTCATCAAATTATTATTATTATTATTATTATTATTATTATTTTGCTTTTTCAAGGTAGGGTCTTGCTCTAGCCCAGACTGACCTGGAATTCACTGTATAGTCTCAGGGTGGCCTTGAACTCACAGTGATCCTCTTACATCTGCCTCCCAAGTGCTGGGATTAAAGATGTGTGCCACCATGCCCAGCTTCATCAAATTATTTCTATTATTACCTTCCAGAGTAAGTTGACCCTATGGCACAGGCTCGTAATCCCAGCTACTCAGGATGTTGAAACAAGAGAATTGAAATTTCAAGGTCATCTGGGGCAATGCAATGAGACCCTGTTTCAAAATAAAAGGGAGAAGGAGAGAGAGAAAGAGAGAAAGCAAGCAAGCAGGCAGGAGTAGAGAAAGGATAAAGCTCAGTGGTAGAATACTTATCCAGTATGCATGATACCTTATTACTAGTCCTAGAACTGCAAAAACAAAATGAGTTCCAATCCTTGGAATGAATGACCGTCACTGATACACTCCCTCCCAAATACTTCAATATTATTACCCAGATTGAAATATTTATCTACACTGCCTTTATTTTCTTGCAGTGAACAAATCCCAAGTGTACTGTTCAGGAAGGGATTCTGTTTAATGCACACAGCTGTGCAGTCCAAATTTCTATCAGAATACAGAACGTGACTGTAGCAGTTATCTGCTCATTGCTGAGACAAAATATCCAACCAGAAGCAATTTATGGAAGGAAAGGATTTATTTCAACTTACAGTTTTGAGGGGAAGTTTCATCACGGTGGGGATAGCATGGCAAAGCAGGCAGCCAGCTCAATTTTTTTTTTTTTTTTTTTTTGAGGTAGGTTCTCTCTCTAGCTCAAGCTAACCTGGAATTCATTATGTTGTCTCAGGGTGGCCTCAAACTCATGGCAATTCTCCTACCTCTTCCTCCCAAGTGCTGGGATTAAAGGCATGCACCACTACACCAGGCCAGTTCACATTTCATATCAATAGCAGAGAGGAAGTAGCAAAAACAAGCTCCCCAAACTGGCTAGAGGGACTATATAATAAAATCCCAAGGCCCACCGCCACTACATACCTCCTTCAGCAAGGTTCTATTCCCCAAAAACTCCACCAGCTGGGGATCAAACTTGAGGCTTGAACACAAACACATGAAGGCTATGGGGGACATTTTACATTCAAACCACCACAATCTGCCCTGGCCTCAATAGACGCATGACCATTTCATGCTGCAAAATGCATTCAGTTCAATATTAAAAGTGTCCATAGTGTTTACTACTCCCAACTCTCCCAACTGCTCAAAAGACCACCTGACACTTGAGACAGCCTTTTAACTTCGAGCCCTGCAAGATCAAAACGCTGCTCAAAAAAAAAAAAAAGGCATCAGGGACCTCCCTGGCCAATAACTCACTGGAAGGTATCCCATCCCTGGCACTGAAATTTTTCTAGTAACAACCTATGGCTTCTGAGTACACCATTGCCCAAAAAAGATAGGTTCCCATACAGCTTATTCATACCCTCTTAAATTTTGATTAGCCCTCTCCCCACCCTTCTTTTACTCAATCTATTCCCCTGACCTCACGTAGGCCATTCTACCCAAAGTAATCTGTTCTTCTATTTACATAAATGCAATGCCATCACCTTAATTCCGCCCCTCTCCTCCCTCCCTTCTAGCCCCCTTTTTAATCTTACTGGCCTCTGATACTAATTTTTGCTCCAATTCACATACAAGCCTAAACATTTGTATCTAGGATCCACATATGAGAGAGAACATGCAGCATTTGGCTTTCTGGGCCTGGGTTGCCTCACTTAGTATAATCCTTTCCAGATCCACCCATTTCCCTGCAAATTTTATAATTTCACTTTTCTTTTTTCTTTTTTATTTTTATTTTATTTTATTATTATTATTATTTGCTGTTTTTTCTTTCTTTCTTTCTTTCTTTCTTTTTTTTTTTTTTTTTTTTTTTTTTTTGGTTTTTCGAGGTAGGGTTTCACTCTGGTCCAGGCTGACCTGGAGTTAACTATGTAGTCTCAGGGTGGCCTCGAACTCACGGTGATCCTCCTACCTCTGCCTCCCGAGTGCTGGGATTAAAGGCATGCACCACCACGCCCAGCTTATGTTGATTTTTTTGTGTCTTGTATTATAATGTAGAGACTTTTGCATCTTGGATTAATTTGATGCTCAAATTTTCTAATTATCTGCAGTATTCTTAGATGTGTAAATATTTTTTTTACCCCAAGGTAGGGTCTTGCTCTAGCTCAGGCTAACCTGGAATTTTCTATGTAGTCTCAGGGTGGCCTTGAAGTCTGGGCAATCCTCCTACCTCTGCCTCCTGAGTGCTGGGATTTAAGGCATGTGCCACCACGACCAGCAGATGTGTAAATCTTTATATATCTTGAGGGTAGGAGTTCAAGGTGCCAGGTGTGGCTCTTAAATGACTCCCAAACTAACAGCAGAAGTGACCCTAGGTGGTGAGTTTGTTTGCTATGTAAGTATTCTAGTAGGCTAGATAGAGCAAATTACTGGCAAACTCTAAAATTCAACTGAGCAATATATATATTCAATCAAAACCAGCATGGTGTACTTATGCAAGAGTGGGGATTAAAACAAACAGATAATCTAATAAAGTCAAAGTCCCTGTCAACCTGGAGGCTGAATTTTCAGTTCTGAAATGGGTTCTGGTCATCCTGGGGCTGAATGAGACTCTGCCCCCAAGGAAAAAAAAGACAAAGGCCCTGTAAATCAGGAAATACCAAAGGCAACAATAATCCACACCTAATAAATACAGCTTATTTGAGAATGGTAAAGCCGCCCAACAATACCTCAATCAAATGTAACCTGCCCTGAATGGAAGGTGAGATCAGATTTCCAGTGCAGGCCTATGTACCTGTTACTTTTTTTTTTTTTTTGGTTTTGCGAGGTAGGGTCTCACTCTGGTCCAGGCTGACCTAGAATTCACTCTGTATTCTCAGGGTGGCCTCGAACTCTCAGCGATCCTCCTACTTCTGCCTCCCGGTACCTGTTACTTTTTGAGATGGTTTCCAATCTCACCTACGCTGAGTGTCCACCTTAGTCTCTCTCTGTTGTGCTGTGGACTCAGTTAGGCTGCTTGGGTCATTGCATCTGGTGTTCTGATTGGCTGTTCAGGATGTTGTATGGCTGAGGGGGTGGGTTCCAGTCATTTGGCTCATTTCTATAGTTTCAGTGTCTGTGCTAGGATTTTCTACATTTTCTTTCACTGTGAAGGTATTTTCATTTGCATACTTAAGCAATGACAAGTAGGGCTGATCCTAGCCCTCCATTCTTCAAACATTCCTGCTTTACAGAATTCTAAATTCCAGATTTATGGCCTCAACTCCCTTTGGGGGGAACACTATTTTAAGTCTTCACTTGAAGTGGCAATTTGAAAAGACAACCTTAAACCAGAGATACTTCTGTGGACATGTGCTATGTACTGTCACTGGCCAGGTGTACCTTCTGCCTGGTATGGAACCCAGGTATATTAGTCAGGGGCCTCTAGAACAACAGAACTGATAGAGTGAATACTTTTTTTTTTTTTTGGAGAGAGAGAGAGAGAGAGAGAGAGAGAGAGAGAGAGAGAAAGGGAGGGAGACAAATAGAGAATGGGTCCGCCAGAAGCCTCTCAGCTGCTATGAACAAACTCCATATGCGTGTGCCCCCTTGTGGGCAAGTGCAGCATTGTGCCTGTGGTGGTTTGATTCAGGTGTCCCCCATAAACTTCAAGTGTTCTGAATGCTAGGTTCCCAGCTGATGGCAATTTGGGAATTAACACCTCCTGGAGGCAGAGTATTGTTGGGGGCAGGCTTATGGGTATTATAGCCAGCTTCCCCTTGCCAGTGTTTGGCACACTCTCCTGTTGCTGTTGTCCCCCTTATGTTGACCAGAGAGTGATGTCCACCCTCTGCTCATGCCATCATTTTTCCTGTCATCATGGAGCTTCCCCTCGATCCTGTAAGCCAAAATAAACCTCTTTTTTTCCCACAAGCTGCTCTTAGTCGGGTGATTTCTGCCAGCAATGCGAACCTGACTGCAACAGTGCCCTTGCATCACTTTGCATCTGGCTAAATGTGGGACCTGGAGATTGGAACTGGCATCCTTTAGGCTTAGCAGGCAGACGCCTAAACCACTAAGCCATCTCTCCAGCCCTTAGAATGAATACATTTAAAAAAGAGATTTGTTAAATTATTTTACAGGATCTGAACTGACTAGTCCAGCAATAATTTTGAGCAGGCTGAAGAGTCTGAGAACCAGAAAGTAGCTCAGTCCATACGCCTGGATCCTCAGTAGTAGCAATCTGGCACTGAAGGCCTAGAGGATTCCTGGAGAGCCATTGATCTTTAGTTGACATCGGAAAGGTGAGGAATCTGGATTCCAACATCTGTAAATGATAGCAGCAGCAGTAGATCCACACACCAGTGACCAGTACAGGCAGCCAGACAAAATGCCATGTGTTTTATGGAGCTTCTTCATATATAAAACTCACCATCAGACATTCTGGGGGAATGTCTTCCTCCCTCCATCAGTCCTTCCTGGAAACACCTTCAGGCACCTGCCCAGGAGGCATGCCTCTTACTTGATTTCTAATCTGATCAAGGTGATGACAGATTTTAACTGTCATACAAGGTTAAGTTGGGCATAAACAACTTGTCCTGCTTTCCCAGCAACAGAACCCTGAGCAAGGTTCTTGACCCAAGCTACACAGTAGATACCCAGGATGTCTGTGAAACACCCGTTCTTAAACTTCACCCAGAGCAATAAACTCAGAGCTTCTGGGTGATGATGCCCAAGCAATACTTCTCAAGGATCTCCAGATAACCACTTGGATGTGATAGCCAGGGTGAGAAGTATCAGTGAAGGGATAGTGGTCCATTCTATGGGCTTTAGGTAAATTTGATGTCCCTTTCTTTCTACACATAGGGGTTGTGTAAAGTGTTAGGCCTTAAATAGGCTAAGGTTTGAAGCCCTGTTTTACTATTACTGCTCCTTCGCATTGGCTGAGTTGCCGCACACTTCTGAATTCCGTTTTGTTAACAGAGAAAGAGGCAAATAATAGAAGCACCCAGTGAGACTCAAGCAATGGACAACCAGCATGGACCCTTCACTCTCAGCAGCCCACTCCCACCCCACACCAGCACTGCGGAAAGTGCTATGGGCGCACTATGCAAACAAGCTTCATTCTGAGCTATTTCACCTTGCATGACCGTGGCGGTCACATCAGCCTTGATTTATGGTCCTGGTTCCTGGATCCAGCATTATAATTCCAGCTTCTGAACTTGATCTGGCTGTTCTTTCTGGGCCCAGTTTCCATCACCTGTTTCTGTTGCTCAGCACTAAGCCCCAAGGGGCTGGTTACTAAATGTGGCTACCTCCATGCTGCAGCAGCTCCAGCTGAGCTTCAGCACAGGCAGCAAGTGTGGCTAATTTTAGACTTGTTCTGGGCTCCAATCTGATGCAAGGCAAAGCCAGGCAAGTCCAACCTGCCTCCTCAGAATCTCAGGGCTACAGTTTGCAGAAGATGTGGGAGATTTGGCTGCAAGACCAGTATATCTACATTATGCCAGGAACCATATATGGAAATTTAATGCATGAGGCCATTTGCCTCAAAAATCTACTTGGATTTGAGCCTGGGAATATGGGGTTGTATTGAGTGGAAGTCATCTGATATAACCTAGGGGTTTGATTTTGTTTTTGAGTGCGTGTGTGTGTGTGTGTATGGGTGCATGTGTACGCATGTGGATATGCATGCCATGTGATCATGCATGTGGTCATTTTTTACTTCATTTACTGAGGCAGGATCTCTCACTTGAACCCAGAGATTCCTCACTGATCAATCCAGCTAATCCAGCTAGCCAGTTTGCACCAGGATTATAAGTGGCTGCTGTGCCCACCCAGCATTTACATGGGTACTAGGGACCTGAACTCAAGTCCTCAAACTTGGGTGACAAAAGCTTTACTCACTGAGCAATATCCCTAGATCCCAACACAGGCTTTTTGATATGCTAATGTGAGTACTGAGCTGAGATGAGTTGTTTTCTGCCTACTTTAGGGACAAGAACAGATGACTATGAGCAGGACAGGGACCAGAGACAGAAGGAAAAGGGCTGACATGAGAAAAGGCATGAAAAGTCATTGATTCATTTGTGTTTGGAGGAGTATGTAAGGTTTAAGGCTTGAGAACAGAAGACTGAGAGTGTTGTTTCTTGAGACCAAGATTTAAGGGATTCATGGGACATGGGGGTGTGACATGAGTTGGAGACTGAGAGGAGGTAGCATTCTCTCCCAGAGGAAGATGAGGACTGGGGAGATGGCTCAATGGATAAAGCACCTATGCAACCAGTGTGAGTATCTGAACTCGGAGCCCCAGCCCCCACACTGTAGAAGGTATCTGTAATCTCAGAGAATTTATGGTGAGAAGGAGACAAGAGAACCCACCAGAAGCTCAAAGCAATCTAGCCTGGTGAGTGGGAGAGTGAGACCTTGCCTCAAATGAGGTGGGAGGCAAGGAACAATGTCTGGGGTTGTCCTCTGACCTTCACACTATGGCACACTAGTCAAACTAGCACTCCATCTATCACTTAAAGCTGTGAAATCTCTATGCCCAATTTCCCCATATGTGACTTAAATGCTCTTCAGGAGTTTGCTGAGCACCTGTCACTGGTACCAAGTGTATGGATACTGTAGTGAGCAACACAGACAACTTTCCCTCCTGTATGTATCTGGCCATCTGGTAAGAAAAAGAGACCAGAGAAAAAGACACAAAGAAGTGATGAGATAAGTGTGGGAGGCATTGAGTGATGTGAAAGATATAGGCAGAGCTCCAGATGGAGAAGGTTCTACAAAACACTACAGGCAGAATGACTGGCATGTGTGTAAACCCTGGGCAGAAGACAACCTGACAAAAGTGAAGAACAGAATGGAAGCTGGAATAGATGGAGGGCAGGAAGCCAGGAGCAGGGCTAAGAGAAAGAGGCTGAACTTGGCAAGAAAAAGGTAACTCCTACTTCTTGGGTGTGTTGGGACCAGCAGGGCAGGGGTTGCTCCTATGAGCATGGAATGGGTGGGACTGAGACACTGACGAAATCCTCAGAATGCAGACTGAGGGTGGGAATAGGCTAAAACCCATTTGAAAGAAAACCCCTTCTGGGCTGGGGATGTAGCTCAGTGGTAGAGTGCTTGTCTAGTACGCAGGAGGAACTGGGTGCAATCCTCAGTACTTTCCTCCATCCCCTCAAGTTAAAACAAAAATAGAAACAAAATAAAACCTGATTTAGGACAATATATTTTTTAGTTGAGTTAGTTGGAAATCTACTTGATCAATATTCTGATTAACCTGAATGAGGTTAAGATTTGTTCTGGGAATCTAATCATGCTTCCTCTTCTGTCAGCCAGCCATCTGGGTGTTTAGTCAATTGTTCAATGGAACAATCCTTCCTTTTAGCATCCGAGTCTGATAATAATCTAGCCTGCTCTTTTCCCATAAGGCATAAAGTGAACTTTGGAATGAGACTTGGTCTCACTAAGTATGATGGTGAAAAGAGAAGCTTCTCTAACAAAAAGTGAGAGTAGCATTAGTATATGGATATGAACATTAAGAGAAGGGCTTACTGGGCAGTTTGGTGAGCATAGTATGTACATTTAGCCAGACACTAGCAGACGTTACACCCCCAGAGCTCATGACTACCTCTGTTGTAGGTTTTTAGTATCAGGGATGTATTCCCTCCCATGGAGCAGGCCTCCAGTCCAATTAGAGAGCAGTTGGTTTCCCCCATAACAGATATGCCACTATTGTACCCCTTGGCTCATTTGGCCTGGTTGGCCAAATTTAAGGCTTGCAGTGTCCATTGTTGAGTATCTCCATTAGTGATTTCTCTTTCTCCCATTGAACTGCATGCATCATAGCTTTTCCAGCTTTCTATCAGCTGGTCTACATGGAGGAGGTTTTCAGCTCAGCTCCAGCTTGATTTCTCAGTGACCTTGAAGCCAAAGTATATGGATTATTCAGCAACAGGGTCTTACTATCTATTCCTTTTGGGAAACCAAGAGACTTGGCAATGGCCTGTAATGTTTTGGGGGGCATCAGGGACCTCCCTGGCCAGCAACTCACTGGAAAGTATCCCATCCTTGGCACTGAAAATGGCTTCTGGGTGTTCCATTGCCCAAAAAAGTAGGTTTCCATATGACTTATTCATACCCTCTTAGATTTTGATTAGTCCTCCCCCCACCTTTCCTTTACTCAATCTCTTCCCCTGACCTCACTTAGGCCTTTCCACCCCCTTTAATCTGTTCTTCTGCTTACATATATACAATACCATCCTATTAAGTCCCCCCTCCTTCCATTTATATTCTTTTTATATCCTCTTTCTAGCTTACTGGCTTCTGATACCAGTTTTTACCCAACTCACATACAAGTGTAAACATTTGTAGCTAGGATCCACATATGAGAGAGAACATGTGACATTTGGCTTTCTGGGCCTAGGTTACCTCATTAAGTATAATTCTTTCCAGATCCATCCATTTTCCTGCAAATTTTCTAACTTCATTTTTTCTTTACCACTGAGTAGAACTCCATTGAATAAATGTGCCACATCTTCATTATCCACTCATCAGTTGAGGGACATCTAGGCTGGTTCCATTTCCTACCTATTGTGAATAGAGCAGCAATAAACAAGCATCTCTAAGGTAGTGAGATGAGTCCTTAGTATACATGCCTAGGAGTGATGGTATAGCTGGATCATATGGTAAATCTATTTTTAGCTGTCTCAGGAACCTCCCCAGTAGTTTCCACAATGAGTGTACCAGATTGCATTCCCACCAACAGTGAAGAAAGGTTCCTCTATCTCCACATCCTCACCAGCATTTATTATCATTTGTTTTCATGATGGTAGCCATTCTGACAAGAGTGAAATGGAGTCTGAAGGTAGTTTTAATTTGTATTTCCCTGATGGCTAGGGGTGTAGAACATTTTTTTAGATGTTTATATGCCACCTGATTTCTTCTTTTGAGAACTCTCTATTTAGTTCCATAGCCCATTTTTTAATTGGGTTTTTTGATTTCCTAATTTAATTTGACCTGTGTTCCAGCATGAAGGGGAACTATGGAGCCAGATACCCAGCAAGAATGCCAAGTGAAGATGAAAGCAGAGACCAGGGTGGTGTTTCTATAAGTAAGGAATGCCAAAGGATCACCAGAAGGCATGAGAAGCAGTGGAAAGATCCTTGCTCACAATCTCAGAAGGACACTTTGCCCCCTCTGACTTCCAACCCTAGAACTGTATGGCAGTAAATATCTATAGTGTTACCTCATCACATGAGCCCTCAGAGAAGTGGTATAAGAGATTTAAAGGGAACACTATTGCTGTAGTTGGACTGTATCCCCCAAAAGTTCACATGTTAGAAACTCAGTTGATCCTCACGTGTTAGAAACAGTTTTCAGCACAGAGGTGATTAAGCTCTGAGGACTCCATGCTTGTGGGTAGATTAATGCTACAATTTTAGGAGTAAGCTCCTGATAAAAGTATTTCAGCTTTCCTTCCCCCTCTCCTTCCCCACCTCTTTTTCTCCCCCTTTCCCTTCTGTGTGCACATACCCATGCACCACTTCAGCTTCCCAGCATGGAGTGATGCAGCAAGAAAGCCCTTGCCAGATATCCACTGTCCAACCCTTGAGACTCCTTTCATCTGGAGAAACCTTTTTGATTTTAATCAACCAATGAAAACAGGCAGAATAGATGAAAGAGATAAATGAAAGGAATTAACAAAGATTAAAGTATCTCTCCATTGCTTTTTTCTAGGTATTAGCTGAAATAGTCAGAATGGGAATAAAAAGTGCCTGTGAATCTTTATCCCTTCTTTTTATCCCTGGGTGGCTCTCACCTTCCCAGAGCATGCTGACTTTCTCCTGTAAGGGGTCATTGCCCAGCATAGGGCCTGTGAGATAATTAGAGCAGAAATATGGATGCCCCATGGGTAGAGTTACATTGGTAGAGAAGGAGCCTTTAAAAGTTAGGTGAAAAAAAAAGCAAGGTGAAAATTGTGTGAAATTCAAAATAGCATTTTACAAGGTGTCATTCATTGGAGACTGAAATACCATTCTTCAGTAAGCCCAACACAATGTTGTTGAAGTGTGCAGAAGTAAAACACATGGTGAGGCAACTGGCTTTCAGGAGTCAAATGCAAACAGGATTCTGTATCTTCTTATTCTAAGATCATATTCAGTGTGGCTCACACTGAAGTGGGCTGAGACAATGGCAAGTTCACATCTCTATTGAGCTATCTCCTCCACACCAGGCCTATGGAGTGGGTATGGAAAGGGCTCTCAACGGGGATGGAGGATGGACTTGAAAAGTGAAGTTGGTCAGTGGCTTCCCCAATGCTGCTACTGATGTCCCTGAAGCCCTTCAGAACCCCTGCCCAGTGACCAGCCAGGTGTGGTGATTCTCAGAGGGCTTCTAGGTGGTGCATTTATGGAAAGGAGCTGAGCCTGAAAGGCAGAGCTGTAGGAGAGAGTTCAAGGAAAAGACGAAATTCAAAGCCTTTCCCTCCCTTTGGTGCTGAAAGCTTATTTTAACAACTGCCTAGGACCTGCCTGAATCTGTCTGCACATGCCTCGCATGGCCTCCTGGGGACAGAAAGCCTGGAATCTGCAGTCACAGCTGCCAGAACAGGTCTGGTCCCTCCCAGTTATTCAGAAGAGGAGTGTCAGTCATCCTCCAATACCCTGCTAGCAGGCTTGTTCCCAAGGCCTCCAGAGAGAGCCTGGAGGTGGGCACCTCCCTATTTGTCTTGCCACTGGGACCTCTTCCTTCTGAGTGTGACTAGAGAAGAATGCAGGTGGGCAAAAAAAAAAAAAAAAAAAAAAAAAAAAGCATGATCTTTTATAAGGCAGGGATCATCCCCTCACCCTTGTACACATGTACTTGTATTAAGCCTATACATTCTTTTAAAAGATGCATGGTCCTGTGTTTATGAGGTCTGTGTCTCTGTCAAAGCTGGCTGTTACCATGTTGGGTTCAGTCCCATACTCTTGAGCATGTCTGTGTTCCCAGCATTCTAACAGATAAAAAGAAAGCCAGAAGGAAAGGAAGGAGCGAGGGCCCCTGGTCAATCTCATTATCTAGTTCTACTAGTGATGGCAATATAGTTTTAGGTTGAGGAAAATTGGGACTGTGTCCAGTTCTGTGACCAGCAATGAGTATTTCTACATTTTGAGTTTGGTTCCCTGAGCTACAGAATGGGGACATAAATACCTGCCCTGTTTGCTTCCAAGGATGTTGTAAAGATCACAGGTGAAGCAAAGTGAAGTGTCTGCATGGACATCTGTACTACAGCCTGGTCTGCATCCTTTCCATCCCAGACACCCTGCTAGGGAGGGAAATTTTGATCTCCAGGTAGAAGAAGAAAGTTGTGATTATTTTAGAGTGGTGCACTTCACAGTGAGCAGATTGGAGTGATGGGAGCTTTAGGAGAACATGCCTAAGAATCACAGTATAGAGAAAGGGCCCTGGGTGCCAGCATAGGAAGTAAGAAAATGCAGGAATCCATTCATTCGCTCATTCATTCATTCACTCATTCCTTAGCTCTTTCAGACAAGGGAAAGGTGGGGATGGGATGATAGTGGGAATGGAAATGCTATGCCGTTCATCCCATAGGAGCTGTCAGAGGCAATCTGCCAAAGTCAGGCAGATGCATACAAGTTTATCAACCCACAAGGACTAGTCAGAGAAAGATCTAGAAACAAAGCATTGGGATAGAAATGGGATGGGACAGAACAAAGTGAGAGGGTTCTGAAGGCTGCAGCTAGATGCAGAAGAGGTGGAGGCAGCCTGAGTAGGCTGGTTGGGAGAAGGAAACTGGGAAAAGGGGAGGCAGACTCATAGTACACCAGGGTGAGCTTGTAGATTTAGTTCTGGGACAAGCAGACACCATCAGAAGTTTCCACAAAGGGAAAGGGGATGTTTGGGTTAGGGACTGTGGTATGGATGATAAAGAGGCATTATTATCAGGGAGGATGAGTCCTTGAAGAGTTCAATGGGAAAGAGCTGGGCGGTACAAAGGAGGCAGAACCCACCGAACTTAGTAATCATTTGGATGGCAGATGACTTCTGAGGGAGAGATAAGGCAATGAGAATGACATCCAGATTTACAGATCTGAAAACTGTGTTCCTTAATTTAGCCTGTGTCTGGAGTTTATTTGCAATGGCTAGAGGCTCTGGTGTGCTCATTCTCTCTCTGTGTCTCTGTCTGCCTCTCTCTCGCTCTCTTAAATAAAGAAATAAATAAAATGTTTTTAAAAAGGAGGAGACCTCCCCAATGAGGAAGGCCTCTTCAGAAAAGGGGCAGGGAGGAGGGAAAGGATGGTACCAACATGTGTTGTTTACATACTAAATATGTCCATATCTAATAAAAGTAAATTGAAAAAAAAAGGAGGAGAAAAAACCCAACAGGGTGGAAACCTAAATTCTGAGACCAAATGTAAAAGTCAGATTTGGTGGTTCTCAGTGACAATAGGGAACGGCCAAGGGGTGGGGCAGGAGGAGGAGGGTAGTCAGAGAGGGTTGCTCTTGCTGGCCTGTGTTATGTCTCAGTGACTTTCATCCTCCACATGCTGCAGCGCTTCTATATTGTGCTCTTCGCATCATCCTGCATGTCTGAAGCCCATCGTGTCAGATTATCACGGAAAAACTGCGCAACTAAGTGATTAAGTGTGGAGTCCCTATAGCTTTCTTCACGCAGCATATCCAGTTCTACAATTGCATCAATCAAAAGCTGCTTTTGCCAACCCGCAGACATGGTGAAAGGAATTAAGAATTTCATGGTAGAATACGGAAAAGTTCAGAGCAAGACCCAAACGAATCAGATGCCTTTGCGGAAGGTTCTGTCATTGCAATACCACTAGCAGCTTTGTAAGCCACAAGGCTGCAGCCTCCTTCCTGTTACTTCCGGTGGCAAACTCTGCCACAGGAAATGACTACCTGTGGTAGTCCCTTTCATTTTACAATATAAAACCTTGGCCTCGCCAGTTTTAGCTTCTGGAATGAGGTGTTTATCCAGGACATCCAGAATGTCACAACAGATTACCTTTGGCTCAGTCTTAACCATCCACTGTTATTCCTGAATCATTTTTGAACCCACAACCTTTGAATAGCTCATTTCAGTAACTAGAAGTCCAATCCATTATGCCACAGAGCCACCTGGCAGGCGGCTCCTGAATCATTTTCAACTAGTCTCCTACTTTGTTTTCATCTTTCTGTTCAAAGCTGCTCATTGTTCTCCAATCACATTTTATAAATTTATTTATTTGAGAGAGAAAGAGAAAGAGAGAAAATAGGCTCGCCAGGGCCTCTACCCACTGCAAATGAACTCCAGACGCATGTGCCACCTTGTACATCTGGAGTTATGTGGGTCCAGGGAACCAAACTCCTGTCCTTAGGCTTTGGAAACAAGTGCCTCAGCGGTTCAGCCATCTCTCCAGCCCCCAACCCATCACAATTTCATGCACAACAGATAAAAGATTTCTTTTTTCAACTGTCAGCTCCCCATCCATCCTGCCACTTTCTTCATTGATTCTGCCATTTCAATGCATGGCTCAGACAGCTCTGCCAGCTTCACCAGTGCAGATCCACCCCATCATCCCCTAGCAGCGGGGTCTGCTCAAAGGATGGAAGCACATAGGATAGCGCTCCAACTCTCTCAGCCTTGTCTCTGCGTCTGAGCAGCCAAAATGATGGCTAAAATTGCTGATTTGGTTCCCCAGGACCTATGTGAGCCAGATGCCCAAGGTGGTGCATGCATCTGGAGTTTGTTCGCAGTAGCTGGAGGCCCTGGCACACCAATTCTCTCCTCATTTTCTCCTCCCTTCTTCTTTCTATTTCTCTAAAATAAATACATAAAAATAAGACAAGAAAACATTTTTATTTATTTGTGAGGAGAGAGAAAAAAATAAGAATGGGCATGCCAGAGCCTCTTTCCACTGTAAACAAATTTCAGATACCATGCATCACTTTATACATCTGGCTTCACGTGGGCACTGGAGAATTGAACCCAGGCCAGCAGGTTTTACAAGCAAGTGCCTTTAGCCACTCAGCCATCTCCCCAGCCCCCTAAAGTACTGATTTTTAAATTATGGACCTGGGAGCTATGCTGTGGGTGTGTGTTTCTGGGCATCAGGGAAAGAGCCTGTGGCTGTAATCAGAACATCTGTCTGGCATCCTGGTTCCCTGTGATATTGGGCTGGGCAAAATATTTTGAAGCCTGAGTTTTCATTTGCATAAACCAAGATAATTATCCATTCATTCAAGAAATAAGTATCCAGGCAAAGATACAAGAATGAAGGTGGTCTGTACCTCATGGAGCTCAGAAGTCAGGGAAGAAGACACATACACAAATAGTTACAGGGCTGGAGAGATGGCTTACATTGTCGGGCATTGCTAAAAATGGGCTGGGACACTGAGGAAGCTGGCCTGAACTGTTGGACATGGCCAGGGACCTTGGGCTGTGGGGGTTGCAGCTGTCCCTATCATCAGGAACCCACCCTGGCGCAGGTGACTGGCCTTCCCTACTCTCAGGCAAGGTTGTAGTATGCCCTGTCATCGCCCAGAGTGGGCAGAACTGGCGAGGCCCTCCCCCTGGATCCCAAAAGCATCTGACCATCTCATAAGTCAGGCTTTGCCCTTCCCCCACAGTTCCTGACCTTGTGGCTAGCTGCCCAAGAGACCCTTATGTGGCTGAAGTCAGGTAGCTTTTTCCACCATTCCTGTTATCTCTCTCACAGCTCCTCCCTCACAACTCTGAAGTCACTTAGCTCTTCCGCCACTATCTCCTTTACAACTAATTAGATAGCAACCCATAAACTATGTATCCAATTGCTATATAGTCTGTATGTGCCATCTCAACCTTCCTCAAGTGTTTATAAGCCCACTCCCCTTTTGAATAAACGAGTGATGTCCATCAGATGGTCTCCCTGGTGTTCACTGCCCGTCATCACACTCACTGTCTGCTCCAGGACCCTGCTTCTTTCTCCCAACTCCTCCTGCAACCGGGACGTCGGTGGCCAATGACCCTGGGGAACGGGAACGACGAGAACCCACAGCTTACTGGTTAAGTCACTTGCCTGCAAAGCTAAAGGACCCAGGTTCGATTCCCCAGAATCCACATAAACCAGATGCACAAATAGTTACAGAGGAACTTGGTATGTTCCATAATTGTATAAACTGTAAACAAGGGAGGAATGGCCCAAAGGAAGGATGGACCCACCATGTGACATGGTTTGGATAGGAAGTGCCCCCTAAACATTCATGTGTTGAAGTCTGGGCCCCTAGCGTTAGATGCTATTAGGAGTAGAATAGACTGTGAGGACTTTGATATGAAAGGGGTTGGTTAATTGGAAAGTTCACAGCTGAATGGGTGGTTTGGAGGTGGAGCTTAGTAGGAGGGAGCAGGTGGTTGGGCATATGCCTTTGAATGGTAGATCTTGTCCTAGGGACCCTTCTTTCTCCCTGTTTCCCTGCTACCATGAGGTAGGTGAGAGCTGTGTTCTCATTCCGCTATGATGATCTCCCTCAGCTCACCACACGCCCATAGCCATGGAGCCAAATGCCCAACTGATGGAAGGAAGCCTCTAAAGCAAACAAGCCTCGTAGCCACAGTCAATCCTCCCTCCCTGAGGCTGGTTCTCTCCTGCGTGCTGTCACAGCAATGGGATTGATTGATACAACAGACAGGGTGGCATCTGGAGATAGAATAGGGCTGCCAGGCAGGGGCATCACAGGAAAGCAAGCTCTGCATTGGCCTCCCCACCACAGGCTTTTGACTAGGTTTTCAGTACCAGGCATAAATTCCCTCCCATGGAGTGGGCCTCAAATCCAATAAGCGAGCACTTGGTTTCCACCAAAACAGACATGCCACCATTACACCAGATGTAATTTGCAGGGTCCAAGTGCTAGTTAAGTCCATTGGTGACTTTTCTCCCTCAGCGGGCTGCATAGCTCTCCCAGCACTATGACAGGAAGTCACTAGGAAGGAGGAGGCGTCCAGCTCAGCTCTAGCTTGATTTCTCGGTGTCCCACAGCTCAGTATCCTCAGCAATAGGGTCTCACCATCTAGTTCTGGTGGCCCACCAAGCCGCTGTGTTGCTTTAGGGGCATCAGAGGCCTCCCTGACCACACCTTCCTGGGAGGCACTGAAACTTTTCTGCAACAGTCTATGGCTTCTCCCCTGTCTTCTAAAGAGCAGTTCTTTTCCCCATGTGAAGAGTTCTTCAGAAAGCAAGACTTCTGTCCTCTCCATGTTGTTCATGGCCCAGCTTTGAGGTAGGTTAGCCCAACATCTAAGAGTTGGTCACATGCCTGCTAGATTTACAGGTGTCTGAGACAAGCTTTACTCTATTTGGTGTATGTGCTTATCTACATTTTTGTGTAGACTCATATTACACGTTCTAGAGGTCAGATATTGTATTTAGTTCATAGCTTATGTCACAAGTTAACATTTGGTGTTTATGATTATAACTGGGTGTTAAGTGAATTAATCTCTGTGAATCTTTAAATTTCAAAAGGTCATTGCTTCCCTTCCCTATGTGTAGGCAGGGCTGTATCTCAGCCACTCCTGAAGGATCCTCAGACTCTGTAGCAGATTTACTGACACCCACCCAAGAAATAAATGGGGAAGAAGTGCCATCTTAGGTATTTTAACTTTCATCTACTGGACAGGTTCACACTGGACACTTCCTCTGGAACTCTCTGGCAGAGATTAAATGGCTTTATGAGCCACAGTGATCTGAATGGGAGGTAGATATTGCACACACAGTGGATGCCCAGGAGGGCAGGATTGGTATTGCCACAGAGATCAGCATGGGAGGTGCTAGAATTCCAGCTAGAGAAATGAGCAAATTTTTGGCAGGTGGACAGGTTGGCAGGATGGGGAAGTGTAGGACACCTGGGGTGATGGAGTCTGTGTATGGTATCGATGGCAGTGTTGCCCAAACTGCAGAGCTTGTCCTGGCACAGTTTCTGTCTTCCGTTCCGGCCATCACAGGAGAGAGCGCCTCGTAGCAGGCAAGTCCATAGGGCTCCACATAAGCACATACATGCATGTACCTCACACGCACACAAGCCAGAACAAAGTTTATTTTTGGCTTATAGTTTTGGTGGTTTCAGTGCAAGATTGGGCAAATGCCTTGCTCTGGGCATCGTGTGGCCATTCCAGATGGCAGTGGTGGGCATTATATGATGAAGTACCCCGTGTCCAAGCAGCAGAAGAGAGAGGGGAAGCAGTTGGCCAAATATCCTGATACTCCAATGACTCAAAGTTCCCAAAGTATGCCATTAGGTCCCTTCTCATTAAAGGTTCTACCACCTCAGTAGTGCCACCCTAGAACCAACCTTTAACAGTAGTTCTTTGGGAACATCAGATAGCAGCAGCTGACCAAGTGTTTTCTCACAAGTTCAAGCTCTTTTGCCCCCTCAAAAAATATATCTCTCTAGCTGGGTGTGGTGGCACACGCCTTTGATCCCAGCACTAGGGAGGCAGAAGTAGGAGGATTACTGTGAATTCAAGGCCAGCCTGAGACTTCATAGTGAATTCCAGGTCAGCATGAGCTAGAGGATTACCTGTGAGCCTTTAATCCCAGCACTTGGGAGGCAGCCTGAGACTTCGAGGCCACCCTGAGACTGTAGTTAATTCCAGGTCAGCCTGGACCAGAGTGAGACCCTACCTCTTAAAACCAAGAAACAAACAAACAAACAAACAAACAAACAAACAAAAAACCAAATGTACCTATCTGACCTTATGAAGGAGTCATGAACATGAAAAAACTGATTGCTTAAAGTCAGGCCACACCGTTGGGAAGCAACAAGGCTGGACTGCACACCCCACCCCCACCCCACCCTTCACTCTTCTTGTACATTGTGAAGAAAATCGAGGTTCTGTGGGCAAGCTGTACAGACTGGGCGGGGGGGGGTCGTGATGTCAAGGCCAGCTGATCCCTGGCAACAGATGTCAGAGACAGAGTGCGGTTGACTGGGCCCCATCAGGGACCTCCCATGGCACTTCTCATGTTTTTCCATGGCACATTACTGTCATTTCAAACGGGGCAGTACGGCTTTCCCTTTCCAATCACCCACTGTGGAGTCACTCCCACCTGCTGCTGTTCCAGAAGCTTCTGCCAGCTCTGCTTGACCTTTCCCTACCTAAAAGGGGCTCCTCACTGGCCCCATGCATGGGGGATTGCCTCATGTGTTTGTTGACACAACAGACAGGGGCTCAAAACAGGGTCACCTCTCCCCAGATACCATTCTGAGATGTGCTGCTGGGATCCTGCCCACATGGGACCATGATGTTAAACTGTCCTGTCTATGCCTTGGAACGCAACTTCCCTGGGCACAGCCTTAGTTTGCTTTTTTTTTTTTTGTCCGGGTCTGGATACAAAGAGCAAGTGGAGTCAGCTACAGGGAAGATCCCAAGGTCCAGGAGAGAAGGAGCTGCACGTCTCAGGAACCAGTGACCTGAAGTCATAATCTGGTCATTCCTCCAGGCAGCCAGCTAGTGAGCTAGTGGGAGGAGCTCCAGGGGGTGGCGGGAGTGTCTGTAGGCAGAGCACTTCACCTATGCAGACTCTCGGCAGGAGGTATGCAGGGCCTCCAGCATTGTAGAAGCCAGTCTTGGAAAATGCAATGTAGACTCATGGAGCTAAGGACGCTACAGAAAACTGTCCCAGGAGAGTCTAGTTCTGGCTATCTCCCTCACACTGGCCATTCTGAGTAGAACCTTACCAGGGGAGAGTTTAAAAGATAGTAGGCACCAGGAGGAGACTGTCTGGCTCCAATACCAGCTCTCCAAGCACAGACTTGCAGGGATGGAAGGGGGGAGAGGAAGCAGCTGGGCTGTTTTTGTGGATTATACAGTCACTGACCTAAATTTCATATTGGAAAGGGGAAAAAGCAAGCAAGAACTGCTGCCGGTGACGGCGACATGGCAAGAAAATGCCGAAGAGATGACTGCCCAGCTGGGGTCTTTGAACCTGCTCTCTGTTTTAATTGGAATGTCTCCTCAGAGCTAGCTGGTGGCAGTCCCAGCAAGGCTCCTTTTAATCAGTGGAATTCGCTTTTCTCCACACAGACTTCTTACAGAAGAAAGAGCAGCAGGGCAGGAGCTGAGGGAGGGGGATGGGATTCCAGTTTGAAATATGGTGATTTGGGAGGAGGGCTTTATTTCAGATGACATCACCAGCTCCTGCTTTATACCTGAGGAGTTCATGAAAGAGGAAGGAGCTCAGCTTCTTTTAGAACAGGAGCCCAGCATGATCCTCTGGCCTGCTTTCTTTTCTGTATAGAATGTGCATGTGTGTGTGTGGGGGGGGGAGAGGGGTGGCCTTTTCCAAGGCCTCACGGTTTCCCAGCCTCAGGGCAATGCAGAGGAGAGATGAATGTGCCTGGCTATGATGGGGAAGAAGGGCAGGAATCCGAGTAGCCACTGAGGACGTCACACCAGGGGTCAGCACAGAAATCTTCGACTATGGTGAAGCCAGGGTTGGACTCATGGTTTATTCATTTACCCAATCCATGTTGGTTGGGCAGAGACACAGATGCTCAAGTACTGGCACGCTCTCTGTATAAGCCTCAAAGGCCCATGACCTTCATCCCAGCACTTGGGAGGCAGAGGTAGAAGGATCACTGTGAGTGTGAGGCCAGTCTGAGACTATATAGTGAATTCCAGGACCCACCTCAAAAAAAATTATTTAAGACACAGAAAGAAAGAAAGAGACAGAGAGGCAGATAGAAGGAAAGAGGGAGAATGGGCACACCAGAGCCTCCAGCCACTGAAAATGAACTCCAGATGTATGCACCACCTTGGGTTATCTGGCTTATTGGGTACTGGGGAATAGAATCTGAGTCCTTAGGCTTCACAGGCAAGCACCTTAACCACCAGCCCCCATCTGGCCTTTTATAGGAGGGTTTTCCCTTGATTTATTGGTTGCCTGTCTGTTTTGCATCTGTTGTTACCTACCTCTTCAAAACATTCTCCCACTGCACTTCCCCCTAATGATCTGAGGCTGCCCTGAGACGGTGATATAGACCCCAGCTTCTTACACTATGGGTTGCAACCATACACAGCATCATGTAACTGAACATCACGGAAACATCACAGAAACTTTGGCTGCAGTTAAAGGTTCTGAATACACAATGAGCAAATGTTAACTCAAAATCAAACATAAAATAAATCTGAGGCATTTCTGGCAATGCTTGCCCATGTTGCATCACCCAGCTAAATAAAAATGTTTTTTAAAAGGTCAGATGGTAACTGGTTCAGACTTTACAGGGCAAATGATTTTTGTAGCCACTACTTAACCTGCTACTGTGAAGTAAAAGATGCCATGAATAATATGCAAGTACATGAGTTTGAGTATATAAAATTTAACTTACAAAAAATATATGGCAGACCAGATTCAGCCCACAATTGCCATTCATCAACTCCTGGAAAACTGGATCTAAGCAGCAGATCTACTTTCTAGAAAGGTCCTGATTGCCATGTAGAATTCAGTAGGGACACTAGAGCTGAGGTGAGGCTGTCCTCAGCTTTGTGTGCATATGCATGTGGGAGGGATCATGTGTGTGTGGATGTGTGTGTGTTCGTGCATGTGCAGAGGCCTGAGGACACGCTCAGGTGTCATCCTCAGGTATACCACCCACGCCTCTTTGAGACAGGATTTCTCACTGGTTTAGAACTCACTGATTCCACTAAACTAGGCAGCCAGCAAGCTCAAAAGGTTACCTGTCTCCACCTCCCCACAGCTGGGACTACAGACATGAACCTCCACACCTGGCATTTATATGGGAACTGGAGATTCAGTTCAGGTCCTCCTCATGCTTGCACAGCAGGTGCTTGACCGACAGTAATCTTCCTATCCCAAAGGCCTAGGATTTTACCAGCACAAGTGAAGTGATCTGATTGGGGACTTCACTCACAGGATTAGTGAGACAGTTAGGTAAATGCCAGTTGACCACGTCTTTGAGAGAAGTACTTTACTATAGAAGCCGTGGAAGCTCTGAGCAGGGGCGTGCAGGATGGGGGGTCATGGCAGGCTTCCTGAAGGAGGCAGTGACTGAGGGGGGTTCACCCAGGGGAAAGAGCAGGAAGCATGATCTTCCACGCAAGCGGTTCATAATGGGGAAAGCCTGGAGGCATCTGGGGACGCAGAGACAAAATCTATACAAGAGTTTCCTGGTCAACAAAATGCAATGATAACGATGTCACCGAGCAGCTGTGGGGGTCAAATGGGAAAGTGCACATGGAAATGTTTTAGAAATGTCCCAGAAGTGCCACTACTTGTTAGGGTGACCATGCAGAATATTAATTAAAAACCCAGCATTCTGGAGCTAGATAGATAGACTAGCGACTAAAGTCACTTGGTTGCAAAGCCTGACTGCCCAGGTTTGATACCCAAGTCCCATGTAAAGGTAAATACACAAAGTGCCGCATGCATCTGGAGTTCATTTGCAGTGGTAGAAAGCATACCCACTGCCCCCTCAAACAAATAACTAAATATATATTTTTAAACACAGCACTCTGTCTCTCTTATAGGTTTCTTTGTCTCTCATCTCACTCTCCTTATAACCCTTTCTCTCCTAATGGCTTTTCTGAGTGGCAGCGAGAGCCCTTGCTCCTTGTTCTAAGCTCCTGTGTGGACATGGTCTCCTTTCCGTGCTGAAAAGAAAGCCCTGTTGGCTTTGCTCACCCACCTAGGTGATGGAAAACAAGCTTGGATGTTTCCCACACTGCTCTTAACTTGGCCTTGAACATGTGCAGCGGTGAGTAGAAACAGGAATGCCCCTGGAGAACCCCTCTTCCTGCAGCTCACCTGCGAACGTTTCCCCCTGCTTGGCTCTTACAGAAAGAGCTGTTCCTGGTGACAAGGAAATGCCTTTATCTGCTTTGCAGCAACGTCTGTCTGAATTAATTCCCTTGTTTTTTCCATTTGTGGTATTTTAAAGAACAAAGGCACACATACCTGAGGTATTTTAGTTCCATGGCTCAGGCATGTGGTTTCCTTTACCCACCTGAAGAAATTTAAGCCTCCTTATTGCTTCATGCCCTGCAGATGTTCAAGCCTGGGGATTCAGTTGAGGCATTGACCTCCAAGCCATGCACTGCACAGTCCTCAGGCAGCTGTTTACGAAAAGGTGACTGAGATATGAATGGCTCCTCCTGGGCTGATCTGTGGGCCTGTCCACGTGGCTCTGCTTCCTCTTGCTTGATACACTGTTTTCCTGGTGACTACTGGAGCTCTAATCTCACTATGTTCTTTAAACTGGGCCAACTCTTTGGCACTGGGCAATGCAATAGTTCCAATGGGAGAGAAAGAATGGGCTTTGAATCAGCCTGCCCTGATCTCAATCTGTCTCCCATAAGCTAAGAAAACTTAAACAATCCTTTTTGGCTTGTGTGGGAATAATAGTACCCTGAAGGACTGCTGTGAGAACAAAACCCAAGCATAAAGAACAGCAGACAAAAAATGTGAATCCATGGAGATTGAGGTACTAGCTTGAACCAAGATGTTCTCACAGCAAGTTGCATAGGACAAGTAACCAATATATGCTTGGTCCATTGGGGAATCATGTCAGCAACTTGCGGTGGCTGTGGGAATTTTATTTTGTCTGTGTGTGATGGTTTGGCCCTTCATGGTCCCCAAAGGCCTATATTCTAAAGGCTTGGTTGCCAGCCTGTGGCACTACTGGAAGGTAGTGGAATCTTTAGAAGGTGGGCTCTCCTGGAAGGAAAGGGACTGCCCTGAAGGAGATCTTGGAATGTCTGCCGTCTTCTCACTGCTTCACAGCCACAATGCTCTCATGATGCTCTGCCTGGCTACAAGCTCCGGGGGTCCAGGCCAAGCTACCATGGATTGAAACATTTAAAAGTTACAAAAAGAGGGGCTGGAGAAATGGCTTAGTGGTTAAGTGCTTGCCTATGAAGCCTGAGGACCCCAGTTTGAGGCTCAATTCCCCAGTACTCACGTAAGCTAGATGTATAAGGTGGCGCATGCATCTGGAGTTCATTTGCAGTGGCTGGAGGCCCTGGTGTGCCCATTCTCTTTCTCTCTCTGCCTCTTTCTCTGTCTGTCGCTCTCAAATAAATAAATAAATAAATAAAAATTTTTAAGAGTTACAAAAGGAAACTTCCTTTCATCTGCTCTATTTCAGATATTTTGTCTCAGTGACACAAAGCTGATTGATACACAGTGTAATTGTGAATGGTCTCAAAATCTCTGACCACGTATATGAAGTCATCCATGGGGTGGAGAGATTGCTCAGTGGTTAAGTGTACTTCTCATGCAAACAGGAGGGCCCTGAGGGGGCTCCAGACCACTCTTTGATTTCCAGCACCCACATGAATAGCTGAACGTGGACACTCATGTCTGTAACCTGAGGTTACAGAGATGGGAAAATCCTCTGGGGCTTTCAGTAAGAACGCCTTCTCAAGGAAAAACAGGTGGGTGAGAGATGGAGAGGGACACCAAACTTCTTCTCTGGCTTCACAGGTGTGTGCATGGGGCAATACATTAACATGCGTGCATGCTCACACACTATACATACCACACACACAAAAACCCTAAGAACCCAATAAACATTATTAAGTAAATGCAAAAAGGGCTGAGAAACAAATAGTGGTCAAAGATGAATCAAGTAGTAAGAATTGCACTTGCACCCAGGAGACTGAAAGTCCTTCCAATCTGTTGAACTTTGGAACAAATTCACGTTTCCTCCACCTGGCCATTTCCGGTCCCAGAGAAGCTGCTTGAGGTGTAGTCGAGAGAAAACCCGATCATTTGAGGAGGATGGGAGGTGGTGACTGTGCATGTAAATGGGCCAAAGGAGAGACTAGAGCTGGCCTGGGAGGCTGGAGGTTGGTGGGTTGGAAAAGGGCCTGAAGAGGAGTCAATCCTTGGGCTAAGCCTTTGGTGAAACTAGAGCTATTTTGATGAAGGAAGGGTGGGACACTGGGACGGGACAAGGAGAGAGGCGGCTGAGCAGCAGCATTCAACACTATTTCCTCAGTGCACTCAATGTGCCTTGAGCTCCCGCCAACATGTTTTCCCGCCGTGACAGACTAACTTGGAGCTGTAAGCCGAAACAAACCGTTCCTCCCTGAAACTGATTTTTGTTAGCTGGTATTTTATCTTGGCAACAAGAGGTTGACTAATAACAATAAGCAAGGTAAAATGTGTTAGGAGGCAATGGTGTGGGGAGGTTAAAGTTCGTGTGCATAGCACTTTAGAAGTCCCCAGGACTGTGGCTGCCCTGAGAAATCCAGAGGCTTTAGACAAAGAACTGACATGACATGATGTGAGTTCTGTTTTGAAAGATCACTCTGGCTGAGGCTTGGAGGACAGACAGGAGGGGATAAGAAAGGAAGCAGGAAGTGCTTGTATAACCCAGGAGAGCAGTGAGAATAGCAATGTGGGAGGTCACCATAAAACAGGTCTTTAACATTTAGGCCAATGCCTAAAGATTCCTGTCCAGGAAACTTGTCAGGAGACCACCAAGAAGTCCTGATTTCAGGAATTCTTTTCTAGCACAATTTCTCCCACTGTTTAATCTACTGAAACGTGAAGAATAAACATATTTTTGTAATATCTTCATAGTCACCAACTTCAGAGATTAGTTTTCTGGCCTCCACTTGGTTCCATTCTATTACTTTCGAGCCTGGGATCAAGCTCTGACATCACTTTGCTAGCGGTGGCAATGTAGGAAAATTACTTCTCTTTAGTCTGTTTCCAAATATGTAAGTAGGAGTTGTAATAAGCACTCAGAAGAACTTGGTGAAGTTTAAAAGAGAGCACATTCATCCAGCATTGATTGGGTGAGGTTATTGAAAGGGGTAAACCAGAGTTTTGCACCAGGTGTGAGATCACTGATCACATGACCATAAACACTGAGGACAAGCCACACCCAAAGGCAAACGCTGGGTGGATGAGCAGGTTCCCTAGATAGCTAGGACTGGCTAATGTAATGCAAATGAGAGCCTCAGCCAAGATGGTACGTTTTTATGTCATGCGTGTTGTATATCATGTGTGTTCTACTTGCTCCGTGATACTCAAACCCACATACTTTATTAGTTATTTTTCTCATTGCTGTGACAAAATGCTTGATAAAAGCGACTGAATGAAGAAAGGCAGCTGGTCATACTGTGCCCACAGTCAGGAAGTAGAGACTGCTGAATGTTGGCATCAGCTGGCTTTCTCCTGCCCTTTGGATTCAGTCCAGGATCTAAGCCCATCACATGGGGCTTCCCACATTCTAAGTGGATCTTCCCTCCTCAATTAAATCTGTCTTTTGTTTTGTGCTTTTTTTTTTTTTTTTTTTTTTTTTGAGGTAGGGTCTCACTCTAGCCCACACTGACTTGGAATTCACTAGGTAGTCTCAGGGTGCCCTCATTATTATGGTGATCCTCCTACCTCTGCCTCCTGAGTGCTGGCATTAAAGGCGTGCACAAGCACCTCTTTGAAACATGCTCTTAGAAACACCCAGAGTTGTGTTACCATGGTGTGCCTAAATCTAGCTAAGCTGACAATGACAATGGACCATCACAGCCATGGGATATACTCTGCCAGTACTAGCAAGAATCCACTCGATACACTTTAGAGGCGGCATGAAGAAAGAGCCAGTAGTCAGTAATTTGTAGTAGACAGTAGTTAGTAATTGCATATATCTTGCCAACATCCTCTTAAATTTAGTGTTGATCACTTAAAATTGAAGTAAATGTATTCCAAGCCAAGGGAACAATACATGTAAATGTCCAGTTTTCAAGAAAGTGGGGTTTTCCAAAAATTGTGCAGTAAGCCCAGAGCCCAGGATGAAGGATGAGGGTGGGAGTGGGGCAATGGGTAGTAAACCAGGAGGTGAAGCTCCTGGGCTGGGTCACATCAGAGAGGGCCCTGAGGTATGCTGAGTGGGGACTTTTTCTGCAGCTGGAGCCCAGGGATCACTTGTGGGAAGAAGTGGCATGGCTAGGTATGGATTTTAAGGCAGTCACTTAAACAACAGAATATGAAAGTCTTAAAGAGGGAGGAAAGGACAGGAAGACCAAAAATTACTGATCTCATTTCTAGTTTCCTCTGTTTAACATAATCCAATTCTCCTTAACCTGTATGGGTATCATGAAAATAATCTTTGATTAAAGAATTGATTGACTCCTCCCCCACTTCTTTTACTCAATCTCTTCCCCTGACCTCACTTAGGCCATTCCATTCCCTGTAATCTGTTCTTCTGTTTACATATATACAATACCATCCCCTACAGTCCTTCCCTCTCCTCCCTCCCTTATAGCTTTTTTCTAGTTTATTGGCCTCTGCTACCGATTTTTAGTTCCAGCTCACACACAAGTCTAAACATTTGTAGCTAGGATCCACATATGAGAAAGAACATGCAACATTTGGCTTTCTGGTCCTGGGTTACCTCACTTAGTATAATCCTTTCCAGATCCATCCATTTCCCTGAAAATTTCACAATTTCATTTTTCTTTACCGCTGAATAGAACTCCATTGTGTAAATATAACACATCTTTATTATCCATTCACCTGTTGAGGGACATCTAGGCTGGTTGCATGAAGCATCTTTCTTTTGTGGCGAGGGGAGATGTGAACACATCTCTTTGCCCCAAATAGGCCTCAGATTATAGACAAAAGTCCTATTACAAAAAAAAAAATCCAATTTTGGTGAACCAATGAATTTATTGGGGTTAATTACAGAGCACAGGTGAAGGGTTACTTATGGGAGTGTGGGTAACTCAAAAGCAGCTGCATCACCACAGAGTCCCACCCCATCCTGGAATATGGAAGCCGCATCGTGCAATGCCCCTTCTATTTAACCTTCGTTCTCCTAGTAATCTAGTTCCTCCCCAGATCACTTGCAGCTGGGGGGAAGGCAGAAGGGAACAATAGCTGCCATCAGGAGAAGAGGCTTCTGTGACCCTCCCCTCATCTATCTATTAGGGAGTGTCAATAGGTCCACTGACTGGCCATAGACCTGCCTGTCACTGTACTGCTGTGCTCTGAAGTTGCCATGGCTACCATACCAAAGCATTTTCTCTACTTCAACATGACATCATATTGCACACAGAGGAAAAACTCCACACAACATTCTGACTATTAAATTAGCCAAAGGTGTAGCCTTCTCCAAAGACACTCACAGGCAGCTTGCAGCCTCTGCTCTGAGGCCCTCTCGGGAGCAGCAACATCTCCAACCACCACTGCTCAGACATGGGGAGCTTGCCAGGATTTCGGGCTTCCCAAGCCTCCTCATCTCCTCCAGTTTTTTGTTTTGTTTTGTTTTGTTTTGGATTTTTGAGGTAGGGTCTCACTCTAGCCCAGGCTGACCTGGAATTCACTATGTAGTCTCAGGTGGCTTCAAACTCACAGTGATCTTCCTACCTCTGCCTCCCGAGTGCTGGGATTAAAAGGCAGATGCCGGACTGGAGAGATGGTTTAGTGGTTAAGCGCTTGCCTGTGAAGCCTAAGGACTCTGGTTCAAGGCTTGACTCTCCAGGATCCACGTAAGCCAGATGCACAAGGGGGCACATGCATCTGGAGTTCGTTTGCAATGGCTGGAGGCCCTGGTGCGCCCATTCTTTCTTTCTCTCTACCTATTTCTGTCTCTCTCTCTCTCAAATAAATAAATAAAAATTAAATAATAAAAGGCAGATGCCATCATTCCTAGGTCCTTCCTCAAATTTTAATGTATTGTTTCCATTAAACATCTATGCAATCTTGATGACAGGTTTTTCTAGTTCCCCAACCTCCCACAACCACATGAAGAAACAGAATGTACACACTGATGTCTAGAGAGCCCTCTGCCTTCGGGCAGGAGAGTCGTGGTACAGAGTCTCCTGCCAAGAACGAGAACATATAATACCTTGCAAGGGACAAAATGTGCACTTGTGTGGCTGGGAAAATGACTTGGGAACTGGCATAGCACTCAAGCCAGGAATAGAGACAGGTTTCTCATCTCCTCTGAGGATCCAGGGCTAAGCACAGTTGAAACTTTACCAGCTAACTTTCATTTTTAAAAAGGAAGAAAAAAGACATACTTTTTCCTCTTGCCTTTCTCAGAATGCTGTATCTGAAAGAAAAAGAAAAAAAGAGGTCACAGTTCAATATCAAGTCCAGTTTGATATTTGCCAAGGTTCTTACTAATACAGCCACATCAGCAAATTTATAAAGTGTTGTTGTTGTTGTTGTTGTTGTCTTTCTCGAATCTGGAACTCAATATTGTAGCCCAGGCTGGCCCAAAACTTGAAGAGCTCCTCCTGCTTCAGTGTCCCAGGCTCTGGGATTCCAGGCATGCACTGCCATCCCTTACCAGATCTGCAGTTCTAAAATAGCTAAGTGACTAGTACTTGGTCTTACTGAGCAAAGATGTTGAAGCTGATGGTACTTAGGAAGATGGAGGGGATGAGCATAACCAGGCTTGGTGGCTGAGGACTCAGACTGTCTAGCTCTTTAAATATCTAACACATTTTCTCTAGAACACACAAAGAATTCATCCTCTTTCAAGTTATAAAGGAAGAGCAACAGCCCCAAATAGGTCTCTATTTTTGAACAAGGATCAAAACTAGCTCAAAGTGGACTCACGAAGCAATGCTGCAAGGTATTGGGGACAGAGCCTGCCCAAGATCTATAAATCGGGACGCATGAAAGGTTGACACAGGTTTTCCCACCAGTGAACTAGGTGAGCCAAGGCCTGTTTAGAGTTCTCAATTGCTTGTAATTTTCTGGGTGCTATTTCATACGCCATGTTCCCTTGTCCTACTGGATTCCTACTGTTCTCCCTTCTACCCAGCTCATACCTTTCTGTCCCCTCCCTGGCCCAGTTCACCAGTCACCCTTCCTGGGTATGACTTCAGAGCTGAGAACATCTCTCTACTGCCGTTTCTGCATGCTGCTTCATAATTTGTTTGTGCACAGGCCTGCCCCTTCAGCAGCCCCAAACCTTCACGGCAGCTTTGTGCTCTACAAAGCTGGCACAGAGTGGCTGCTCAGAAGACATTACTGACCTTGAGTTGAGTTAAAAATTGATGGAGAAAAAGAAAAGAAAATTGATGGAGGTGGGGCTAGACAGATGGCTTAGCGGTTAAAGTGCATGCCTGTGAAGCCTAAGGACCCAGGTTTGGTTCTCCAGGTCCCACATAGGCCAGATGCACAAGGTGACACATACATCTGGAGTTCATTTACAGTGGCTAGAGGCCCTGGCATGCTGATTCTCCTCCCCACCCATCTATAATAAATACATAAATTTTAAGAAAATTGATGGAGGGCTGGGAAGATGGCTTAGTGGTTAAGGCGCTTGCCTGCAAAGCCAAAGGACCCAGGTTTGATTTCCCAAGGCCCACATAAGCCAAACAGATGCACAAGGGGGCACACATATTTGGAGTTCAATTACAGCAACTGGAGGCCCTGGCATGCCCATTTTCTCTCTCTCAAATAAATTAAAATATTTTTTAAAATTGATGGAGCTCTTAAGTCTCCATGGCAGGTCTCTTTGGACTTTTTTCCTCTGTCAGCTATTTCAGAAGCAAAAGGAGAAAACTCACCAAGTTATTAATTTTAGCAACAGGAAGAGTGAGTACTGTTGTGTGGGTGTGGAAGAGCAGTAACTGTATAGCCTGAAGCAGTCATATTTGATTCTGACCCATTTCAGAACAGCTTGATTACTCTGAAAAATATGTCTTTTCTTTCTTGTTTTTTTTTTTTTTTCCTTTTCCTGAATGAGCTTTTAGGCACTGCATTCAGACATAGGAAGAGTGTCCCTTTTCATGTAGACCCTGGTGGACAGTGTCTTCCTCCCGTCACCCTGGCTGGAGGGCAAGTCTCATATCTCAAAATAATCACCTTTTAACCCTCCCTTAAAACTTGTAAGACCCAGGCCTCACAAGTGTCCTTCCAGGCTCTGCCACATGTCTCAGTCCCTGGTCTGTCTACTTGTGTCTTCTGTTCCTCCAGGTCTCCCAAGTCACTTCCCACAATGATTAGCAGACAGTATGTACTTAATTAATACTTCCCATTTTTTCTTCAAAGTCACCAAGTTCAAATTGACATGTTATACTCTGTCACTGCTAATAAGAATGAAGAATTTTCCATTCAGTGTCAAGGAATCACAAAACACCTTTGGCTTTAAGTAAACATAGCATCATTAGAAGTCTATGCCAAGGACTTTGTTAGCTTAGACCATGGGCTTACATTTTATAATGGCTTGTGAAAATTGGATTATAAGTCAACTTTTACCTAACCCTAACCCTAAGCAGACAAACCTGACAGAGCAATCTGTCACTGTCCTGCAGAACCTCCTATAGTTCCTACACAATCACATTTGAACTAACAGTTTTTTCTGTAGTTTTCTGTTTCATGGTTGGCTCAGGACATGCCTGCCCTCTTCACTGCTGCATTCCCATGAGGAGGTGTTGCTTCTAGCCCTGATTCTGCCACTTACTGAGTTGTGTGATTCTGGAAAGATCTTTAACTTATCTGGCCCTAAATTTCTCATCTGTAAAGTGAATTATAGGGTTAGGGATGTGGCTCAGTTAGTAGAGTGCTTGCCTAGCATACATGGAGTCCTGAATTCCATTCCTAACAATGCATAAAACTGGGCATGATAGCACATACCTGTGAAATCAACACTGGGAGTGGGGGAACTGGAAGAGTAGAAGCAGGAGGGTCAAAAATTCAAGTCATCCCAGCTGGATAGCAAGTTCAAGGCCAGTCTGGACTACATGTGACCCTGTCTCAATATATTATATATGTGTGTATGAAACTATCATAATGAAACCCATTATTATGTATAATAAATATATGGTAAGATATATTTTTTAAGGGAAGGATAATACATTGGGGGTCACTAAGCTTCATGTGTCAATCATTTAACATATTTATTGATCTTTGTTGATAGTAATTAGCCTGATGACTAAATTTTTTACTTTTGCAAGTAGGGTTTATAACTATAATGTATGCTTTAATAGGTTGTAATGAATGTGTTTTATTCACTGGGCATGGTGGCACACACCTTTAATCCCAGCACTCAGGAGGCAGAGGTAGGAGGATGGCTTTGAGCTCAAGGCCACCTTGGGACTACATAGTGAATTACAGGTCAGCCTGAGCTAGAGTGAGATCCTACCTCGAAAAACAAAAACAAACCAAAAAGAAAAAAGAAAAAGAAAAAAAAGAATGTGTTTTATTCTTAATAAGTGAATGGAAGATTATTTCTTTGCACATCTCTGGCTTTATTTCATAAGTCATAGAGCAGGTATCATAATCAAAATTAAGTAGAGATAGATTTGATTCAAACTCAATCCATTGCTAATCTTACTCAATTGTCTTGTCAGAAAAATGACACTCCAACTCTAGGGTTTACTTTTATCATCATAATAAGGCCCTTGAATTTATGTTTTATAATAATGAATATATAAAAATAATATCAGTCAAGTAAATGATGACACTTTAGCATCTGAGGGACCCAAAGGCTACCTATAGCTAAACAATCTGGAAGCTGTAGCACATGATGTAGAGATCATATCATGGGTCTTTTATAGTTGGGCTGGTCACCCAGCCTGACTCTGATACTGCTCCTGAGATTCTAGAAATTGCCAGGTGCTCTCGCCGGTTGCCCGTGACTTAGTGGACTCCACCATGTCTCCACCTGTCCAGGTGTCCAGGTGGAGACATTTGGGTGAAAAGGGAGGCAAGGCTTTTCTTGTATCTTTGCTTCATTTCCCCAGGGGAGCCCCTTAGCATGAAGAGAGGAGGAAAATCTCTTCAGTCCCCTTCTCTTGGGTCCTGTGTCAGGCTAGCACAGGTCCCCATACTCTATTCTCTGGGTCCAATATCCTTGCCATGGCTCGTTTCTCCTCCTCTCCTTCTGGGTCCTGTGACAGACATGTTCTCCATGGCAAGCCATCAATCCCATGACAGTCTGCTGAGGCATGATTCTCATAAAGTTCCAGTAAAGAGCTCAGGGCCACGGCTACCGGTTCAAAAGTAAGCTGCAGGGCTGGAGAGATGGTTCAGCCATTAAGTGTGCTTCCTGCACACGCATGAGGGCCAGAGAGGGCATAAAACAGATCAGGTCTGTCTCTAGAACCCTTATAAACAGCTGGGTGTGGTAATACACATTGTAACCCTAGTCCTTCTAAGGGGAGCAGAGACCAGGACATCACCCAGATTCATGTAAAACAGCAAGCTCCAGTACCAGTAAGTGACTGGCTTAAATAAGAACAGGTGGCAGAGCAATGACCATCACATGCAAGTGCCCCTGATAGTAGGTGAGCGCATGGGGTCCTGCAAGGGCACGCGCGTGCGCGCGCACACACACACACACACACACACACACACACACACACACATCAGAGTACACACAAGCATAAAAATGAAAAGTAAGCTGCAGCAATATAGTTAACCTGCCTCTCAAGGTCCATGTGTGTGTGTGTGTGTGTGTGTGTGTGTGTGTTCAGATGTGTGCATGTACATATGGAAGCAAGAGGACAACCTTGGGTGTCATTTCTCAGGTGCCATCCATTCACCTTTTATGAGACAGCATCTCTCATTAGCCTGGAACTCACCAAGTAGTCTACTCTGGCTGGCCAAGGAGCCCCAGGGATCTGCCTGTCTCCTCCTCACCTGCAATGGGATTACAAGTGTGTGCACTACACTTGGCTTTTTTCTTATGTGGGTTCTGGGGAACTAATGCTCAGATCACCCTGCTTCCAGGGCAAGTAATTTGCTGACGCACCATTTCCCCAGCCCTCAGGATTCATCTTGGTGTATATGTTGGAACTATGACAGGTCAGACTGAAAAGACAGTGCTGGCTGTTGTTTGAAGAGGAAAAGTGGCATGTGGGGCATTAGAACACAAAACAACACAGCTATTCATTTCAGCATTCTAAATTGAACAGTACCTGCAGACCAGGACTGGGCTGTGTCTCTCACAGGTTGTGGTCAAATTGCCAGTTGGGTGGGAGTCTGGCCAGAATCTGGCATCTTGAAGGTCTCAGATGTGTTAGAAGAATGCATGCTCTCGTAGCTGGACACTTGTAACATCTTGATTCTTGAAGACCATCGTGCAAGATGAGATCTTGACTTCTAGGTCCTTTGGGGCAAGACTCACCTGGTTAAGTCAGGACCACCCAAGATAAATGCCTTTTCTTACTAACTTAGAGTCAATTCATAAGAGGCTACAGAAGCAAGCTTCTTCCATAGTGAACTGGAAGCAATTATACAAAAACATGGGTACCAGGCAGAGAAACAGAGAAATCAGAAATCACATAGGCTGTTTAAAAATCCTAACAACATACCACACCTTCCATGGGCCGAGTCTCTCTCTCTCTCTCTCTCTCTCTCTCTCTCACACACACACACACACACACACACACACCTTCATTTTTTTTCTTACTCTTACTCTCCCTAGAACAAAAGTCACCTTGTTTCAACTCACCTTAATAACAACTCACCAGTAGAACCTAATTTAAGGAAAAAAAAAGATGTCTTATGGACCCAGTGCAGCTCAGCCTGGGGATAGGGTTTAGAATGTCCTCCCAACACTACCATGAGGAGCCATGTTGCCCTGTGCACATGTGTCACCATCAGCTCTCTTTGGGGCCCCGCTTCGGTTATTCTCATTGGCTGTCTCCAGTCCTAGGTGCATACTGTCTAGTCTCATTGTCTCATCATCTCAGGCAGAACCTGCCTCTGTCTCTCTTCAACCTCCTTCCCCGACAGGTCTGGCCTGGAGGAGTCCTGTACTTACTGCTCCTGTGCATGTGCAGTGTGTTGGCTGAGAGGACATACTACTGGAATCCACCTGTGTGACCATGATGAGGGACCCATGGGAGTCATGTCTCAGAGAAAGAAACAGAAGCACCAGGAGATGTTCATTGCATGGTCACCAGGGATTAGTGGGTGCACCCTCCATCATCTGATGCCCCATGAAGCAGACACTGGACCTGTTTCCGGCTAGAAGTGAGTCTGCTTCTTAAATGGAGTTTAAAACTATACACCAGGGCTGGAGAGACAGCTCAATGGGTAAAGATTTTGTCCCTTAAGCATATCAAGGCCTGAGTTTAATACTCAAGGCCTATGGAAAAATGCCAAGCCTGGTGGCATGTACTTATAATCCCAGCACTGGTGACACTGGGACAGGAGGATTCCTAGAGCTCACTGGCTGGCCAGTCTTGCCTTAATTGGTGAGTTTCAGGCCAGTGAAAACCTTGTCTAGAATAAGGTGGACTGACTGCATTCCTAAGGATGTCACCCAAGCTTGTTCCCTAGCCTCACATACACACACATATACGTGCACCTGCATGCACATACTACAAAACAAAAGACTATGCTCCCATCAGCCCAAACATTAGAAGGCTTATCCTCCAGAAGGAATTCCATTGCTAGTGGAAGCAGGTCCAGGCAAGGCACAGAGGGCCATTTAGACACAAAACCTGAGCAGCAGTTTATAAAACCTTTCCCCGAAATGGAAGAGCTGCTTCAAGTAAGTGCTGAAAGCAAAGAAGGACAGGGTGATCACAGCCCTGAATGAGGAAGAGAATGTTCCAGCACAGGATGTACGGTTCACGTTCTGATAAGAACAGAGTGAGTCTCACAGAAGATAATTCAGGAAGGGCCAGGAATGTGACCTCAACCATGCTGCTGAAGAGCTCTTATAAATTCTTAAGAGGGCCTGGTGAGATGCCCTTGTGGGTCTTACATAGTCCCTTTATATGTGTGTACAGAAATGCCTCAACCAGGTGTAGCTCTTACACCACGGTGTGGGTGCATTACCAGCAAACCCTTCTGTTGTCTCCAGAGAGTTCAAAGTTAATGAATCATTTCCAGGCTGGAGGGATTGCTTAGTGGTTAAGGCATTTGCCTGCAAAGGCTAATGACCCAGGTTTGACTCCCCAGTACCCACATAAGCCAGATGCACAAGGTGGCACATGTATCTCAAGTTCGTTTGCAGTGGCTAGAGGCCCTGGCACACCCATTCTCTCTCTCCCCGCTCCCCCAATTCTCTCTCAAATAAATAAATAAAATAAGCAGAGCCAGGTGTGGTGGCTCATGCCTTTAATCCCAGAACTAGAGAGGCAGAGGTAGGAGGATGGCGATGAGTTCAAGGCCACCCTGAGATGACATAGTAAATTCTAGGTCAGCCTGGGCTAGAATGAGACCCTACCTCAAAAAATAAATAAATAAAATACTTTTAAAAATAGAATCACTTCCACTGACATATTTGCATAGGTTTGCAAACCTGGACCAAGTTGGGGTATGTATGAAAGGGAAATTCTAAGGTTCTGAGTAGATCGAATCATGTAAATGGCCCCTATCTTCTTCCCTAAACATCTGGGTTTCATTGAGCCTTGTATATGTCGGGATGATATACGTGTTTCTGAAAGATTCTTGGAAGGGAGGATGGGCCTGGCTGGTGTTCGAATCTCACAAGGACTGAATTATGATCCCCTGGTGGCCATGAGCAAGACCTAGTCATCTCTATATCCTGGTATTTGCATATTATTAGTTCCTCAAAATGTATTCAGTAAATGGAAAAAAAATACAGAATTGCTATACCATGTAATTATTATCTGCTGTCTGCCCGGTAGGTTGTAACCTTCTACAAACTATACTGTATGGTAGGGTCACCACTAGCCACATGTAGCTTTTACAATAAAAAATAAATAGAATTAAAATTCTGTCATAAAAGCCACATTTTGAATGCTTCATAAGTGCAAGTGGTGTTGTAGTTACCTTCTTGTTGCTGGGACAAGCACCCAGCCCAAAGCAGCTAATGGGAAGAAAACTTTTGGCTTATGGTCTCAAGGGGATGCTCCATGAGGACAGGGGAAAGTATGGTAGGAGCAGAGGTTCAGCATCACTTCTGCTTCAGCAGATGGAACACATTATCAGAAGAGTGAGCCAAATTATAGCAAGAGGAAGCTGGCTATCACACCCCTAAACCTATCACCAACAGCACACCTCCTCCAGCAAGGCTCCACCTCCCAAATGGCCATCACCTGGGGACCGAGCATTCAGAACACATGAGTTTAATGGGGGCATCTGATTTCAACCACCAAAAGTTGCTAATGGTACCAAATAGCACTATATTTTACAGACTTTGCCAGTGTTCTCACAGGCCTGTATCAAGATCATGTGACACTGTGTTTAATAACTGTGATCGAACTAGTGACAAGCCAGGCTTGGTGGCCGTCACCTTTAATTCCAGCACTTTGGAGGCAGAGGTAGGAGGATCGATGTGAGTTTGAGGCCACCCTGAGACTACATAGTGAATTCCAGGTCAGCCTGGGCTAGAAAAGAAAAGCAAAGCAAAGCAAAACAAACAAACAAATAACAACAACAACAACAACAAAAACCCTAGTGACAATTGCTGTCTCCTGGAGAATGTAGGCCTCATCTTCATTTCTGCAAAGAAGGCTTCCCTGAGTTCTACTCTATGTTTCTGAGGCTTGAGCAAACCTCCATCTTAGCAGATTCCGCTTCTTCAATGGCCTGCTCTGACAGCCAATGCCAGTCAAACCCTTAAAGAGCAGTGTTGGGCTCTCATGAATCTTTGAACCTCTAGCATCTGGCTCCAGAGTTGTGAGTCTGTCAAGTCCATTGATCAAAACCCAGCAGGTATGTAATTTGCAGACTTGAAGCAATATCACCATGTCACATCAAGTTGCTAACAGGGTGGGGTGAGTATTTCAAGATGTGGAGCATTGTGTCTTGGTAGGAGAGCAGGTCTCCTATAGAGATACGATTCACATATAACATCAGCATGCAGGTCCTTTGTCTCTAGTACCTAGCTCTTCAAGGGACCCTATTTAGGGTAAGATTTTCATACTTTTTGACCTCTTCTCTCTGAACTCCTTACATTTATAATACTTTTAAATCATTTTTTGTATATTTTTAAAAAAATACAACAATTGTAAGCTGGATGTATTGAACCGTGCCTGTAACCCCAGCACTCGGAGGCTAAGGGCAGGAAGATCATGAGTTTGAGGTCAACGTGGTAGCTATAATGAGACCCAGTCTCATAGAAACGAACAAAAATTTTAAAAGTTGCAGAGAACTTAATTTGTATTAAGAAGGGTCCTGACATAAATTATATACAAAGGCCAGGAAAAACCATGGAACTAGTGGTGAATAGCCAGGTTAGAGAGGTGGGGGAATAGAGCAACTGCATCCTAACAAAGCTTGATTTTCTGCAGAAAGAGGTCTGGAGAATAAGCCTCTGCCTTCCTTCTCTGTTTCTGGTCCCTGCTGGATAAATCCCACAGGATACCAACAGGCTCAGAAGCATGCAGAAAAGTCATCCTGCTGGATCATGGCAGGATAGAATCAAAGCACAGATTGGAGGGTGACAGTGAATATACGACGTATTCTCCATCCAGAATTAATAGATATCATTTTGCTTCTCATTCAAAAGATAGAACTTTACATAAACAGAATTTGTTGTCCTATCAGTTCAGGGAGAACCATTTTCATGAGTTTGGTGAATGCCTTTTGTGTACAAGGTGTAGCAACTTTTATTACATATATATCAATATATATGGCTTCAAAAGCTTTGTGTGTGTTTTCATGTTGTATGAATGTTATATATATAATTCTGTGACTTGGACTTAGACTTGGGAAGTAGAGGCAGAAAGATCAAGTATTCAAGGCTATGGGGCTGGAAAGATAGTCAGTGGTTAAAGGTGCTTGCTTGTAAAGGCTGATGGCCTGCGTTTGATTCCCTAATATCCATATAAAGCCAGATGCACAAAGTGATGCATGCATCTGGAGTTAGTTTATAGTGGCAGGAGGCCCTGGGATGTCCATACTCTCTCCCTCTCTTTCTCTTAAATAAATAAAAAATATATAAAAAGAGTTCAAGACCAGCCTTGACAACATAGCAAGTTCAAGGACAGCTTGGGCTACATAAAACCTTAGTTATAATAATAAATATTATAATAATATAAGTAAATAGCTTTTGAGCTTTACCAAATGTTTTTCTTGCATTCAGTACATGCTTATAATCCCAGCACTTGAGAACTACAGGCAGGAGGATTAAAACTATAATGTCATCCTTGGCTACATAGAGAGTTTGAGGACAGTAGGGATTCCTTGAGACCCTGTCTCAAAAAAAAAATTGATTCTGTAACTCAATTTTCACAAGATATTATAGTTTAGAGATACATGCATGCCAGTATGTATTGATATATTTCATTCACACTAACTGTTTAACAGTATTGCACCTGTTTTCCATTTTCCTGAGTATAGATATTTATGTTGGTCCCAGTGTTCACTATTTTATTCAGTGCTGACGTGAACAAGGCTAGACCTGGGTTGTAATATTTCCACTTCTCAACTTTTCTTGATATTGCCAAGAGTCTTTCCAGAACCAATATATGCTTACCAGCAACATGTGAGAGTTCACTTCCCTCTGGCCTAACCAGCACCCAGAATTTTGAATTTTGATTTTTTCCCCAGCCTCATCATTACATAATACTATCCTGCTATTATTTTAATTGCCATTTTCTGGATCCCATGTTAAGGCGAGTGTTTTTTCAGAGAGTTATTGTCCATTTGGGTTTTCTTTTCTGTGAATTGCCTATCTGGATCCTTGGCCTGCATTTTTATTGAATTGCTTCTTTTTTCCTTTTAGATTTGTAGGTTTTCATATGTTCAGATGTTGATTCAGTATAACATATGGTTTATAACCTGATACTCTTCCAGCTAGTTTGGGGTAGGTCTTGTAAACATCTGAGTCAAAAACCTAACATGGGGCTGGAGGGATGGCTTAGCAGTTAAGGCATTTGCCTGCAAAGCCAAAGGACCCAGGTTCGATTCCCCAGGACCCACATTAGCCAGATGCACAAGGGGGCACATGCATCTGGAATTTGTTTGCAGTGGCTGGAGGCCCTGGCGTGCTCATTCTCTCTCTTTCTCCCGGTCTCTCTCTGTCAAATAAATAAATAAATAAATATAATTTTAAAAAACCTATTATGTACAAACATCCTGAAGGAAAGAAAAATGTCAAAGACAAAGTCATGTTTATTCACATTACTCAGGAAAATTTCCCCAAATACTGGAGATTAATGGGCTATAAAATTTAAAAGAGAGCTTCCTGCAAGCATGAGGGTCTGAAAGCCTCTGAGGCTGATTCCGCAGGATCCACATGAACAGCTGGACATAGTCACACACACCTATTACTCCAGGCCTGTGGGGAGCAGAGACCAGAGAACGGCTGCAGCCTGTGAAAACCACAGCTCCACGTTCAGAGGAGACTCTGTTTCATGTCATATGCGGAAAAGGGATGGAGGAAGGCTACCCAACATTCTCCCTTGACCTCTAAGAGCCTGTGTACCTATCTGTACATACACACACACCACCACCACCAACAACAACACCAACACTGTGCCACACATTGTACACAAGCAAAAGAAAAAAAATCCCACAAAATTCAAAGAAAACTACTGCATTAAAATAAGGCTTGACTCTTCTCCATGGAGTTGCTGTCCCTTCCCCCAGCTCCAAATGCATTGCATCAGAAGAGGAAATTGTCACTCTGTTTTCATCACTGGCTGCTCTGACTAGACAACACTCAGTATGATTGGCTGATGTTATCAGAAATGCAACTGTGTGGATCATTTTAAGCCACTAAGACCTATGACCAGAGTCCTCCCACTCACCTCCCAGGAACAATTGTCTGAGGATAGAGCTCTTTCTGAAAACATACACTTAGTGACAAATTTTACTTAGCAAATTGCTGTACCTGGTAATAAATACTTCTCTAGGTAGCAAAATAATTCACATGATGCACTTGTGTTTGGGGAGAATTGAGAGAGATTCTATCTGTCTATCACTCTTCGCCGATGCAAACTTTCTTATGTCTCTACTATTAAGTCCAATCAGAGTCTGAAGGAAGCCCTGAATATACTCGCTTCAAGTGAATACCTGTCCTCGAAGAATTCACAAACACTGTAGAAATGCATATTCACCAGTTGTCAAAGCACATGGCAATGTGAGGTGTTACACACTGGAAAGGATTTTGTAGAAGACTGGAGCTGTAGAAGAAAGCGTGCCTGCCACTCCAGCTCCTTCCAGAATCAGCTGGAAATCATTTCCACCCCATCTCCACACCCCTCTTCCCTCTCTTCACTTCCCACATCATCTTGGCATTATCTGCTGCTGTGTGTCTCTCTCCAAAAAAGGCTTTGAACCAGCTTCTCAGCATTGACATGATTGACATTTTGGACCAGACAGACATTTGATGGTAGGGAATGGGAGCTGTGCTGGGCATTGTGGAATGTCTGTCAGTTTTCCTGGTCCCCACCCTCTGTGTGTTATTAGCACATCACACACACACACACACACACACACACACACACACACACACACACACACACCAGTCATTAGACTAATTGTAAGCAAAATTTCCCTGGTTGAGAATCCCTGCCTGCCCCAGGGAATAATGCTTATTAAATGCAAGTGAGATGTTGAATAATTTCCTAGATTAGCCAAAAACATATTTACATGTCCTGTTTCTTTTGTTAAAGACCTGGGCAGTCTGGGTAGAATCAGTCAGGCATTTTGTAGACCGGGCATCAATTGTGATCTGTGCAGCATTTGTTCACAATTAGACTAGAGTTGTCTGTTTTGTTTTTGGGGTTTTGTTTTGTTTTTTTGAAGCAGGATCTCACTCTAGTTCCGAGGCTGACCTGGAACTCACTCTGTAATCCAGGCTAACCTCAAACTCACAGCAATCTTCCTATACTACCAAGCCTCCTGAGTGCTAGGATTAAAGGCATGTTCTGATATGCCTGGCTCTTTTGGTTTTAATTATAATTTTGATAGAGGAATTTTGCCACTAGGGTGGGCCTTGAGGTTTTGTAACTCAGCATCACTTCCTTTCTCTCTCTTCCTCCATCTCCTTCACCCTTCTCCCTCCCTCCCTCTGTCCTTCCTGTCTGCTCATGTGGCAATGTGATGCTGACTCCCTGTTCCAGCCTGCCATGCCTCCCCCACTATGATGAATCTGACCTTGAAATTACAAACCAAATTAAACCCCTCTTCTTCCAAGAGCTGTTTCTGGTCAAGTATTTTCTTCCAGCAACAAGAAAGTAATTGATGCAGTTTTCTATTTTATTCATTGTTATTTTTTCAGTTTGTTTGTATAAATAATGATTTGTAAGATTAGTATTGTTTTTTGAAGGTACTTTGGAATTTATCTGTAGAGTAACTTTATTAATTCCTTAGCACACTCTGATTTTATAAACAGAACAACCATCCCATGAAGAAACATGGGCTGGGTTGTCTGCTTCTTTGAGGCAGGGTGTTATGCAGTACAAGCTGGCCTCAAATTCACTGTGAAGCCAAGGATGGCCTTGAACTCCTAATTTTCCTGCCTCTGCCTATCAAGTGCTGGGGTTATAGAAATGTGCCACCAAGCCTGGCTTCTCTTCTTTTTTGATCTTTACATATCCATCACTTTACTAAAGAGAAGATCTAGAATAGATTTGATAACAGATAATAGTTGTGTTAATGAATATTTTTGACTTTTTAAATATTTTATTTCTTGTTTTTGTTTTTCTTTTTTACTTAAGACAAGGTCTAATGTAGGTCAGATTGGCCTCAAACTCACTATATACATATATATATATATATATATATCTCCATGACTTGATCCTCCTGTCCAAGTGCTAGGATTACAAACTTGTGCCATCATGTCCAGCTTCTTGTTCCTGCCATAAATGGAAAAGCTTATAAAGACATCATTGATGTAAGTACTTAAGTTTGTTACACAGTGTAGGAATTTTTAGATGCATTTAAAAAATGTTTTTATTTTATTTATTCGAGAGAGAGAAAAAGGCAGAGAGAGAGAGAGAGACAGAGAGAGAGAAAGAGAGAGAGAATGGGAGCGCCAGGGCCTCTAGCCACTACAAACGAACTCCAGATGCATGTGCCCCCTTGTGCATCTGGCTTATATGGGTCCTGGAGAATCAAACCGGGAACCTTTGGCTTTTCAGGCAAATGCCTTAACTGCTAAGCCATCTCTCCAGCCCTAGATGCGTTTTTAAAGGTAAAGAATATTTAAGTTTTCTTTTCTTTTGTCTTTGTTAGGAATTTCTTTTTAAATGACGCATGAGTTCTTGGTTTTCCTAAATTCCTTATCTGTGTCTATAGCAGCCACTGTATGCACCATCCTTTTAGTCTGCTATTAGATCAATTACTTCTGTGAATTACTGGGATAAATTATGCTTGGCTTTATTTCTAAAACATTTCTTCTATATTAATATGGATTTGAAAATATTTTAGATTTTCAGCTATGTTTATAAATTGGGTTGGCACATAGCTTGTTTTTCATCCTGTCCTTGACTAGTTTAGGAATCAAATTATATTGTCTCATAAACTGAGTGGAATGGCTTTGTCTTTGGCTATTATCTGGAACAATTTGTGTAAGATGGGAATTATCTGTTCTTTGACCATAGCAATCTTCAACTGTGAATTTTTGTTCCTTTTCATGGAATACATCTTCAAAACTTATCTACTGATAATTTTCATACATGTACATAATATATTTTGATCATAATCCCTTTCCATTACCTTCTTTTGTCCTGGTCCCCTGTTCCCCTTCTACTGAACCCCTTCTCCTTTCCAACTCTTCTCTCTTCTATTTTTATGTCTACTTCTTTGTTTGCCCTCCTGCACTATCCACAATGGAATGTTGATGGGCCCATTACTGTTCAGGTCTTGTGCAGGTCACTTCAGCCTCTGTGAAGTTATAAATGTAACAGCCACTTCACGTTGGAAGCCACCATCCCGAAGCACTCCTCCCAATCCTCTGCCTTATATCATTTCCCCTCCTCTTCTGCAGTGTTCCCTGAGCCTTGGAGGGTGAGATAGATTTGGCACTGAGCACTCAGCTGTTACTTATTCTCAGCACTTTGACAAATTTTGAGTCTCCCTAGTAATCACCGCCATCTGCAAAAAGAAGTTTCTCTGAGCAAAGGTGAGAACAGTGTTAATCTATGGACACAAAATAAATATTTAGAGAGCAATTTGATGGGCATTTTGTCAACCAACAGTAGTAGCTTCCCTGCCATGAACTTTGACTAAGTTTTCAGCATGAGGCTCCCATGGAGCAGTCCTCAACTCCAATCAAAGTACCTGGTTACCCCATAACAGACATGCCATTATTGCACCAGTGGGCACATCTTGCCTGCCATTGGTTGTGAAACTCACAGAGTCCACCACTGGTTAAGGCCATTGATGACTGTTCTTGTCCAGCAGCCTGCATGGTACTTTCCAGCACTTTAGCTGCTAGCCAGCAGGGAGAGATTCGAGCCTGATTTCTCAGTGTTCTGAAACCAAAGAATGTGGTCTTGGAAGACCTTCTTTTTTATTTTTACTTTTTAAAAGTACCAGGGTCTTGGGGCTGGAGAGATGGTTTAGCAGTTAAACGCTTGCCTGTGAAGCCTAAGGATCCTGGTTCGAGGCTCGATTTCCCCAGTACCCACAGAAGCCAGATGCACAAGGTGGTGCATGCATCTGGAGTTCATTTGCAGTGGATGGAGGCCCTGGTGTGCCCATTCTCTCTCTCTCTCTCTCTCTCTCTCTCCTCTCTCTCTCTCTGCCTTTCTGTCACTCTAAAATCAATAACTAAAATAAACAAAAAAAAATTTTTTTAAATAAAAATACCAGGGTCTTGCATGCAGCAGGGTCTCTTGCTGCTATAAACAAATGCCCATCTGGGTTTATGTGAGTGGCTAAGGAATTGAACCTAGGCCAGCAGGCTTTGCAAGCAAATACATAACCACTGAGCCATCTCCCCATCCCAGGGAGGACATTTCTGATGAGCAATGCAATTGTATGTTGTTTGTTGTTGTCATATTGAAGGTAGTTCATATACCCAGTGCCAGGCGCCCTTCTAGCCTATAGCTTTCAATGAACAATATTTCTTTAGTCAACACAAGTGTCTTCTGAGCAGCTACGGCCATTACCATTTTACACATTTTACACATGGGAAAACTGAGACAAAGAGGAGTCAGGTAGCTCACAGGCTTTCTGTAAGTAGCTGAGCTAAAATAAATCCCAGGCCAGTCTGTATTTTGGCTATGGGATATGTGCTTTCCCACTAATACACTATCATAAGATTTTCTATTTTTTTCTTGATGAAATGTTGTCAATTTACATCTTAGAAACTTATCTTTGTTTCAACTTTTCAGAAAAATTTGCATAGCAGTGTTCTAATAGTCTCACGCTAGTTTGGCTCTTTTGCTACCTGCTTAAATCCCCAATTTTATTCATGAATGCTTGTTTTTTAATTCATGAGTTTTGTCAGCACATTGTTCTAATAGCCTCTGTACTCCTGTGGTAATTATTTTCAGGACAGAACACCTGACTAAAAGCAACTGATGGGAGGAAAGAGTTTATTTTGTTGTAGAGTCTGGAGGGGAAACTTCATGATGACAGGGATGTAAAGCAGACATCATCTCTTGGGACAAGGAGTGGAAGATAGCAGCAAGAGAGTAAGTTGAGCTCCAGCAAGGGGGAGCTGACCATAACACCATAAAGTGCACCCCAACAACAGACCTCCAGCAAGACACCACCTCCCCAGTTGGCATCAGGTGGGTACAAAGTATTCAAAACACATGAACTTATGAGGAACATCTGGTTCAAACTATCTGAACTGCCCAACACCCCCTCCCAATTCAGGAGAAGAATGGCTGGGAAGGTATATGTAATAAAATGTCCCAGTTTGTAAACCCTGAAGCTGAGTAAACAGAGTTTATTACATCATTCTTAACTTTCATCCATGTTTGGGAAAATCCACACTAAGAAATAAAAGTATGGGCTGGAGAGATGGCTTAGCGGTTAAGGCACTTGCTTGTGAAGACTAAGGAGCCAGGTTCAATTCCCCAGTACCCATGTAAGCCAGATACACAAGGTGGAACATGTGTCTGGAGTTCATTTGCAGTGGCTGAGGCCCTGACATGCCCATTCTTTCTCTCTCTGTCTGCCTCTCTAACTTTCTTAAATAAATAAATATAATATTTTTAAAGAGAAAGAAATCAAAGTTAAAAAAATCAGATTTTTTTCCTAATTTTCTCCACTCTATGAACATATGGTTCAATGTCAGAACACTCAGGCATTATCATCTCTATGAAAATTGCCTCCACCTTTACCTCATTCTCTGTATTTCTTCTTTCTGAAATTTCTGCCAAATGTGTGGCAGGGGAATAATTTTGCATTCTATATCTATCCTTGTATCACTTTCTAATGATTTCCTACAGACTGCCTTTCAGTTTACTAATTCTCTGTTCATCTGGTTTTGTATATGAAGGGTTAATAAAGTTCTAACGTTGCTGAGACAAGCTGGCCCTAAAACGGAGGCTTGGGAATGAAGGTCAAATTCGTTGGTAATAACATTTTCCCAGACCTTGGACCTGAAAAAGAAACAAACACCTGTTCAATGACAGGCCACTGTTAACTGTCTCATTAGCAAGGGAAATAGCCTTTCTCCTGTCTTGTTTCCCCCACTCACATTCTTGCTTACGTGCTTCTAGCCCCTCATTTTGTATAAAAGTCTACTCAGCTATAAATATGCCACGGAAGCCTCAAGCCCGAGAAGAGGTTTGCAGTTTCTTCACTGCTTGACCCCACCCATGTCCACTAAGGGCTTCAGTCTCCCTGCCAGGGGAAGGCTGTGGCTCCTCTCTGTGCTTCAATAAACAGTCTCTGTCTGAGATCAAGTGTGGTGGGTTGATTTCTTTTGTGTATGCTTTTCTTTCTCACTTTACTTACAGTCTATATTTTCTAGGGTTCAGGTTTCAGTTCAGTTTTCATAATCTTAAAGAAAACAATGATAATTTGAATATGCAAACTTTAAATGTGTGTAGCTTAAAAATAGCATACAGTACACATGAAAGCACACAGTACATGGAAAACATGGCTGAGAGGGGGTCAAGATCTTTAAAAAGGCTTCATGTAAGTTGATAAAATCAAACAAAAAAATGGCTAATGAGCTTTTTCAATTTATTTTTACTTACAAATAATCCAATAAATACTATTAACAACATGAACTAGCATATGGAACAGTCCTTTTCAATTAGAGGGAATATGCAAAGCATACTATCAACTGTCAATCAACTCAACTCCTTGCAAATCTTTTTTTGTTTGTTTTGTTTTTCGAGGTAGGGTCTCACTCTAGCCCAGGCTGACCTGGAATTCACTATGTAGTCTCAGGTTGGCCTCAAACTCTCTGCAATCCTTCTACCTCTGCTTCCCAAGTGCTGGGATTAAAGGAGTGCGCCACCACACCCGGCTTTTGCAGATGTTTTTATTAAAAAGTAAGATCAGGGCTGGAGAGATGGCTTAGCAGTTAAGGCACCTACCTCCTAAGCCTAAGAATGCCGGTTCCAATCTCCAGGTATCACATTTAGCCAGATGCAGCGACACAAGGGCACAATGCTTCACTTGACCACAAGAGGGCACATGCATCTAGACTTTGTTTGCAGCAGCTGAGAGGCTGCTGGCGGTCCATCTCTCTCTGTCTTCCTCTCCCTCTCTCTCTGTCTCTCTCCATGTCTCTCTCCAAAAAAAAAAAAAAAAAAAGTGAGATCAGCTGAGTGCTCCTCCATGGCACCTGCAGAAAGGTATTTACTTCCTGTTTCCTTCTTACCCTCCTTCTAAAATAAAAGTGAAACAACAAAACAATGCTCTCCATAAAACAGCAAATGACAGACTATATCATTCTATGGTTTGCACGTGGAATGCCACCCCACCCCCCAACACATACACAGGCTCATGTGTTTCAACATTAGGTCCTTAGCTGCTGGCCTGTTCTAAGTATTTGAAAGACCTTTGGAAGGCAGGACCTAGCTGCAGGAAGTGGGTTGTTGGAGGGGCAGGCCTTGAGGTTTATAGCCTGTTTCCTATCCTGTCTCTGTGTCTGATTCATGCAGATGTGAGCAGGCAACATTACTCCCTCCACCTCAGCTGCATGCTTTACCCACCATGGCGGACTGTACCGTCAAACCATGAGCAAAAATAAATCCTTCCTCCCCTGTTAAGTTTTTGTCTGGTATTTGGTCTAGCCCTGAGAAAAGTGACTAATACACATCTGGGAAAATATGTAAAGCTTTCCCTTAGACATAATTATAGAATCCAGATTCTGAGAATCAGACCGGGTAACATATACTATGCACCTACTAGTGAGTGGTTACTACTAATAAAGGGCTTTTGTTAAAGCTAGATACTTTAGAACTGACATTCCTAATCATTATAGCAGTTCTACAAAGCAGACATAGGAACTTTTACAAGTAGATCCATCCACTGAGGCTCAGAGTAGCTAACTAATTTGCCCAAGGTCTCATATAGCTACTAAGTGGTAGCTCCTGGATTCACACCCATTGCCACCCTAAAGCTGGGTAATGTTCCTCTGTGTTTCTGGTAACTTTAATACGAAGCTGATTAATGTTGGTGATGAGAGGCGTCCACAGCATGGGAGCTGAGCTGGATGTTAGATATTATCTAGACCAATCACTGGGAATATAGCTCAGTGGTAGAGCACTTGTCTAACACCTGGGAGGCCATATTCAATCCCACTGCAAAACACAAGAAAAAGGGCTGGAGAGATAGCTTAGTGGTTAAGGCACTTGCCTGCAAAGCCTAAGGACCCAGGTTTGATTCCCCAGAACCCATGTAAACCAGATGCACAAGGTGGTGCATTGTCTGGAGTTCGCTTGCAGTGGCTAGAGGTTCTGGTGTGCCTCATTCTCTCACTCTTTCTCTTCGCTCTTTCTCTCTCTCTCTCTAATAAGTAAATAAATAACTTTTTTTTTTTTTGAAAAAGCTCTCTACTGTGGTAGTTCTCATGTTTCCAAGGTGGAGCTCCACTGAGCAAGTCCAACCTTCTCAGGGTAGAGAGGGTAATGAGTCCCAGGGAGTGAAAGCATCACATCCACCAGCCAAATGTGTTGGATTTTTTTTTGAGACAGGAGGATTTATTGATGCTGGTAGGGGCAGGAAAGGCCCCCAGGCGCAGGAGGGGCTGAGTCAGTCAGCGGATGCCTATGGCCTGGGCACATGGGGCAGGTTAGGGCACATTTATCTTCTCAGGAGTCTAGAGCTCCTTCCTTGCCGAAGGAGAGCATCTTGGAGAGAGAACTCCAAGAACAAGGGCAGAGGTTAGAGAGAGCTGAGAGCCCCTAACCTGAGATAAGGCACCATGATGGGCAGCAACAACTTTGTGGCAAGAGCTGGTCAGTAGCGGAAAATGGAGGGGTGGCACTGAGCTGGCCTCTCGGGAAGGCCAACTTTGGCCCAGGCGAGCTCAGGGAATACCTGGTGTTCCCAAGCAGAGTGGGGCAGGGCCCAAAGCCCCTCTCCCTATGGGTTTCCTTAAGGAGAAAAGGGCATTTAGGGAGACCCCTGGTAAGGGGTGCCAGTACTAGTCCTTAAGGCACAGCTGGGGGCAGACAAGGCGCCAAGGCACAACTGGTGGGATGGGGACAAGGGAAACCTCCAGGCCAGAGTGCCATGGACCCAAGAGGATGCAGGACCGCCCACGCCTGAGCCTCTGTGGACACCTCCTTGACGCCATCCTGCTGAAGGGCTGAGCACTTGAGGTAGCACGCAGCATGGATCTGCTTGGCCTGACCCTGTTGTGGTGTGATGGGTGCCTGGCCCTGCTCCTTGAGGCACTGAAGGGTATCAAGCTGGGCTCTCAGGTCCTTCTTGGTACTTACCAGGAGGATGGGTACATCAGGGCAGTGGTGGCACACCTCTGGATGCCACTTGTGCCTCGCATTCTCCTAGGAGGGTAGACTGGCAATGGAGAAACAGATGACATTACGTTGGTCTGAGGGTAGGAAATTGTGCGGGGCCATCATATTCCTCCTGGCCCGCAGTGTCCCACAGGTTCAGGTTCACTGCGCGCCCATCCACAGCGTTTTGGGCGCTGTAATTGTCGAACACTGTGGGGATGTATTCCTTGACGAAGGCGTTGGTCGTGTAGTAGATGAGCTGGCAGGTCTTGCCCACAGCCCCATCGCCCACCACCACCACACACTTGATGCTCTGCATTGTGGGAGAAGCTGCTAATTGTGGAGCCAGTGCCTTTTCCCTCTTCTGTGCCCCTCAAGAAGCAGTGACCTGGCGCCCTCCCCGCGGCGAGGGAGCTGGGGGCGGCGGCCTGGAATTTTCTTAATCCCACATTGCCTCTGAAAGTTTCCTTGAAGTTGACCTTTTCTCCATTTACTGCACTTTTCAACATAGTCTAGGGAGATTCTGCCCACAGGACGGTGCTAGGGTGCCACCTGGTGGGTACAAACGGAAAGGCGTCATCAACAGGGGAAGGCAGCAAGATCTTTCCATTAGCTTTTAGAGGGCTGCAGACTTCCATATGCCAACTGATCAGTTAGGCGTGAGGGGTGGGGCTTGACATCAGCTTCAAGCTGCAAACCACCAGTCCAGTGCCACGTTTCAAACACTTGCTTAATAAATTCCAGTTTCATCATGAGACACTCCCTTTACATAAAAATCTCAGGGAGGGATGGGGAGATGACTCTGTGGTCAAAGACACTTGTTTGCAAAGCCTGCTGGCCTGGGTTCAATTCCCCACTACCCACATAAAGCCATGCACCTGGAGTTTGTTTGCAGTGGCAAGAAGCCCTGGAGTGTCCATTGGGTCAGTCTATCCCTCCCCTCTCCTCTCTTCCCCCATCTTTCTGCAACAACAAAAAAAATCTCTGGGACAGGAGAGATTGTTAAATAGGCAAAGCCTGAGGGCTTTGGCGCCTGCTTCTGGTGTGTGTTTGCAGTGACAGAAGGCCCTGTGCACCCATACTCTATCTGTCTAGAATGATGTTCCATAATGACAGGGTACATCATAAGCTTGTAGTAACTTATTTCTTATTAAATGAAAATCACTATGATCTTGGTTTTCATGAGAGAAAAAAATTCAAGGTCAGCCTGGGATAGAGCAAGACCCTGCCTGGGCCAGCCAGGGTTATATAACAAGACCCTGTCTCAAAAAACAAACTGCTAGGCATGGTGACGCATGCCTTTAATCCCAGCACTCACTCGGAAGGCAGAGGTAGGAGGATCACCGTGAGTTCGAGGCCACCCCAAGACTACTTAGTGAATTCCAGGTCAGCCTGAGCTAGAGTGAGACCCTACCTCAGAAAACCAAACCAAACCATGAACATCATACACACACACACTGTGCTGGGGCATTTTCCGGTGTGGAAAGGGAGGGGCAGCAAAAGAGAGTAAGAATGAGTGCTCCTCGAAGGGCAGGAACCGGGAGAGGCTAACTGAAGACGGTCTCCATGGAGGAAATGACAGGAAGGTCAAATGCTCTGATAGATATGGCAAGGACTGACAGCGGACTATAAAAATTTCACAAAAGGGAGAGCCCTCAGTGCCTTTGCAGCAATCTTGATAACAGTGGTTGTAGTGAAATTCTAAGTGGAGTATGAAGTGGGTACAACAGGCACATGCCATTCTCTCAAGATACTACCAAGAGGAGCAAATGAGTGGGTGGTAGCTGGAAAGGGAGCGGGCTTCTCTATTAGGGTGGGATACCCAACATCTTTATGATGCCAATGGGAAAAGCGAGGAAGAACTGCTGAGGCAGGCAAGAGGGTCAAAACACGTCCTTCACAGTTCAGGGGCTTTGGTGTGCAGGTTTACACACACTTACAGAAATGCAGGCCTCGCCACTGGTGACAGCAAGGGCATAGCGGGGTCTGTGGACAAAGATGCTGTCAGATGAGGGCCAGATGCCCTGACCAAATTCCCTTCTGAAGGCTTCTGCATTCTCTGAGGGTGGTGGCAGGCAAAACCACCACTGAAAGAAGTTGCTATTAAGTGAAGTTCCATCACACCAAATGCTAGGATCAGATCAATACAACTGGCTGGGGAGATGGCCCCCCAGTTAAAGGTACTTGCTTCGAAAGCCCGACACCTGGGTTTGATTTCCCAGTACCCACGTAAAGATGCACAAAGTGATACATGTATCTAGAGTTGGTATGCAGTGGCAAGAGGCCCGTCATGCCCATATTCTCTCTCCTTCTCCCTTCCTCCCCCCTTTCCCCTTGTAAATAAATAAAAATATTTTTAAATAAATATCTCAGAGGATGATGGTGATGTGGTCTAGGGGTGAGTCTTTGCTAAATATACTTAAATACTAAGGTTCATATTAAGCCAGTTTAAAATTCAAGTAACAAAAACCATGTATGTAATGCTCTGAATTTTTTTTATTTTCTAATATTTAAATCACTCCAAAAACACTTTTAAGAAAAGACCTGAAAAATTCAGGAAGAGATTAGGTTCCATTTATCTACTACAGAAGTACCTAGAAAACACTTATTTTGTTAAAACACACTTAACTTTGTGGGATACTTTCAGGAGATGGTCTATTAGGATAAATAAAGAACAAAGTAAAAAGGCACATATGTGTGAAAACACCATAAAATTACTTTGTATGGTAACTTAAATAAGTTTCAAAAAATAAAAGACCAAAATTACCATAAATTTCTTTTGAGCTGTTTCAGATAAAAGTTTTGGTTAATTTTAAAAATTTTCCTCCAGAACTTAAACTTGAGCTCTGCCCTCATTCTCCAGTGAGAGCCTTGAGCTTTGGGTAGATCTGTGCAAAATGTAGCAACTACTTTGATTCTTCATAGAGCGATGCCATTGGCTCAGTCATCACAGGTAGAAGAGATTATTGGCTAGCTCCAGACTCGGTTCCTTATGGATGCTCTGCGACACCAGGAAGGTTAGCTTGTGTGCATACTGGCATGGTGCTGGGACGCTGACTAGGCCCTGGGGAGGAAAAACAAGACTTCAGAGACTTTTTTTTTCATCTTCTGGATGCTTACATGATAGAATGTGTTTCTAGGTGAAGAATAATTAAACTCAAGCAACAGAGGGCAGCCTCACCCACTGGGAACTTAAGCTTAACTAGAGGATCAGCCTTCATGGTGTGGAGCATAGGCCTGTGGTGGTTTGAATCATGTGTCCACCATAAACATATGTGTCCTGAACATTTGGTTCCCAGCTGATGTCAATTTGGGTGGTGGAGCCTTGCTGGAGGAGGTGTGTCGCTGGGGGCAGGCTTAAAGGGTCTCATAGGTAGTTCCACCCTGCCAGAACTAGGCTCACTCTCCTGCTGTTGTTTCCCACCTGCTGTGGCAGGGGTGATGTCCAGCCTCTGCTCATGTCATACTCTCCCTGCCATCATGAAGATTCTCCTTGAGAAGCCAAAATAAAACCTTTCTTTCCATCAGCTTCTTTTGGTACCTGCAACAGGCCTAACCTAAGTTTCCTGTGTTCCCAGGACTCAGAGCAAGCTTTAGACTTTGAGAGCAGTTCTTGGCCTGATGCAAGGGATACAGAACAGACACATGCCTGCTAACTTTCCCACCACCCGGACCTGCACTGGCTTCATCTGCCTCACCTGTAACATGGAATTAGCAAGCCCTGCTTGGTATACCCTAGTCTTGCCTGAGACAGTGTGTATTGTAACTGAACATGGATCTATTATGGTGCTTAATGCCATTTTTCTACCACAGACTGGCTCCTCCCATTGTGGACTTAGAAATCACTTCCCCATTCCAACTGTGACTGCCTGGAGATGCACAGGTGAACAAAAGGAACCATTCCCAGGTGGCGATCTCTAATATCATGCTTAGTCCTCTGAACAGTTCTCACTCACCTGCCAATTGTAGTAGAGGTGGCACAATTTGAACGTCAGTCTCTGCATGTGGTCAGGCTTCAAGCCATTGTCATCATAAATGACATTATAGTAGGTGGGATTGACAGTCCCCCGACTGGCAGTCTGGCTGATCAAATAAAAGTCATACCTGCAGAGGAACATGGGGTGAGTGGGCCCCAGAAATCACACAGGGCAATGCCAACCCCAGATAACACGATGGCTGTTTGTTAAAAAAATGATTTTCCAGTGCCTAGGGAGGGAGCTCAGTGGGTCAAGTGTTCGCCTTGTAAGCACGAGGACTTGAGTTTGATCCCCTGGATGCATGTACAATGTTACGTGTGGCAGTGTATGTCTATAATCCCAGTGCTAGCATGCAGGGATGGGAAATGGAGGGTGGGCAGAGACAGGAGCTCAAAAGCTAGTCAGTCTAGCCTAATTGGTGAGCTCCAGGCGAAGAAGGGCTGGAGAGATTGCTTAGCAATTAAGGTGCTTACCTGCAAAGCCTAATGACCTGGGGCCCAATTCCCCAGTACCTACATAAAGCCAGAGGCACAAAGTGGTGCATGTGTCTGGAGTTCATCTGCAGGGGTCAGAGGCCCTGATGCACCCATATTCATTTCCTTTGTCTCCCTCCCTCCACCCCCGTTCTCTCTATGCTCACAAATAAAATAAACAATAAAAAAAGAGGTGGATGATATTTCTGAGGCTAACACTTGAGGCTGTCCTCTGGCCTCCACATGCACACCACACACATATGTGCCCCCACATAATACAAAACTGCATACACACATGCATGCACACCATACACACATATACCCTCAAAAATCAACTTTCTGATGGCACTTGCCATTCAGGACGTGTTGCTTCTGAATCCACCACAGTGCCAAGTGGGGGGTTCTGCACAGTGTGGCTCATCTCGGTGAAGAAGCGTGGCATGCATTTCTTCCTGACCACGACCACAGACAGCCTGGAGCCACTGCAACAGAAAGGCAAGAAATGGGAAGAGTGCAAGAGCCCAGCCAAGCCATCTTTGGCTTGCAAAGTGGGTTTTGGTTGGTTGGAGTTTTTTGTTTTGTAAATTTTAAAATGAAATAAAAATTATTACAAAAAGTGTGAAACAGAAAATAACCATCTCCTTCCTAAGAGAAACATATATTTTTTAAAAGTTCAATTTAAAATGAACTATCTTCATTGTTATAAAAGTGCACTATGCCAATTATTTTCCTGGCTCATATCATGGTTAAAATGACAAACAACTTTCACAGTTTGGTTTGGCAGCACTGGGGATTGAACCTAGAACTTCACAAATGCTAGGCAAGCACTCTACCACTGATATTTCTGAGATAAGGTCTAGCCTAGCTCAGTTGCCCAGAAATTTTGCAATTCCTCTGCCTTGACCTCCGCAGTGCTGGGCTTGCAGGCCTGCACCACCCAGCCTAGCTTTTCAAAATCTGCACTTTGAGGAAAGATTTTCTAGATTATCCATGATGGTAAGCTTCTCCCTCCATCAGCAACAGTCACCCCATTTCCACCTTCACCCATCCTCTCATCAAATTTGCTCCAAGGTAAAAAGGAAAAATTCAAGTTCTTCTTACTCCTTAAAGCATTTTGAATCATGCAAAACCCATGCTTGAGTAGGAGGGTGGATGGACACACAGACCGAGTATGTTTTGGCCATATGCTGAGTGGCTAAGTGTTAAGACTGTTTCACAGGGGCTGGGGAAATGGCTCAGTTCGTAAGCTTGTAATGCATGTCGGGACTAGAGTTTGGATCCCCTGCACCCATGTAAATGCCTGCCTGTACTCCTCAGCTCTGAGGAGGTGGAGAAAGGATTCCCAGAGCAACAAGCAACCTAGACTAACTCACTTGTCAGGCTCTGGGTTTGAATGGGAGACTTCAGTCAATGAAGTGGAGAGTGACTCAGGAAGACACATGTCAACCTCTGGTCTACACACACACACACGCACACACATGCATGTGCACACGCCTCACCCCCCTCCCCAGCCAAAGCCCACATTTGTCATCATTCAGGAAGAGTTTCAGGGATGCAGGGATCCTGTGACAGTCACTTTAGACATTGTTGCACTTAAGAGCTGCAGGCAGTTTTCTAGTTGCTGTCCAGCCCACTGCCCTCGTGCCATCTACTCAGCTGTTCTTCCAAATAAATAAAATGATTATAATGCTCAAACTTTGAAAAGCTTTTATACAGCAAGATAATTTAAAAAGAAAAATTAACTCCTTTGCACTTTTGCCTGCTGAATTCCTCTCACCCCCATCAATTTCCTATCTCTTCTTTTCATACACCTGATACACTGGCCTGAAGTCTAGGGGAGAGCAGAAGTACTTACCCACTACGAGCTGCCAGCTCTTAGGCTTTCCCTCCTCTGTGGCAGTAATTACCTGAGATCAAGATTCCTTCCTCTATGGCTAGTGGTGGCCAAGGCTTTAGTTGATGGTACCCAGGGTGTGACCAGAGAAAACTCTGCGCACGACTTGGAAATGTTTAAGATACCATCTACTGTACCCCCCGATTTCCCATTTAGCTATTTTTCTTGTATTTGCCACTGCACATAATCACTGAAGAACATTCTGTATTGAAAAGCTGAATCTAGATGGAGCAATGGAGCACACTGCTGCATGTTCAGGATGTCTGATTTCCACCTCTCATGCACCACACCCTTCAATGCACGCTAACTTCAACTTCTCAGTAGTGACTGTTCTGCACAGCTTCCCACCCTGGGTGTTAATTTGGGCCTCAAATTGAAAACCACAGCTTGACTTTCCCATGGAATATTAACATTCTAACAAATTTTCACTAGCCATCAGTCCCTGGGCTTCTTGAGCTGCTCTGAAGGATGTCACCTAGGGTCCCCAAAATTTATACCACCAGGCTATTTAGGTAAGACCATCTCAACTAGCCTCCAGTTCTCAGGAAACTCCATCTAGCTGGACTGGCATGATGCATAAACACAGCAAGAATTCATGAGGAAAACAATGAAAGGTATGTTCTTAAACTGTGTGAATCCCTACAGATGAACACATGACTAGGGAAGTGCTGAGAAGGGCAGTAGCTTCATACCTGGTGTTTGGACTGGACTTGGTCACACTGCTCAGCAGCTGTGGGACTTCGTATTCTATCACTGCTCTGAGCTGACCATCCCCTACGCCATCACGATACACAATTATCCGTGCTGGTAAATCATGGTTGTTCTTGTGCCATTTGTTAAGTGCTCCTGCAGAATTTGGTGTCAATAAGAAAAGAACAAACAGTCCAGTTCCACCAAAAATTACATCTTTATATATTTCAATGCTTAAATAACTTCATTATTTTAGACCACAGTAAAATAGGACATACTTATTTGGGTTTTATCTCCAATAACATAAAATGAAGGGGTGGGAGATGGCTCGGTATTTAAAGGCACTTGCTTGGAAAGCCTGATACTGACATAAAGCCAGTTGCACAAAGTGGCACATGTGTCTGGAGTTTGTTTGCAGGGACACTAGGCACTAGCATGCCCATGCTTCATTTTCCCCCTTTCTCCCCCCTTGCAAATAAATAAAATATGGTATTAAAAAAAGAAGAAAAGAATAACTTTAGAGCCATTACTTTCTCTGCTGTTTGAGCGGTAAGGGTTTCTATGTCATAATGTATTCTTAAATTTCTCAGAACTCTTTAGTAAGATGTTAACATTTAAACAACAAATCAAATTTAATTCGTGCAAAGAGAAATGTTTAAAACTAAATCAATACTAGATAGCTCAGCTTCAAGTCTGTAACTCCTCTCACTATATATGTTTGTATCACTTTCTTCCCTAATGAGAATAAATATGAAAACACAAGGAAATGACTTTGCCAATCCTCTACAGTTTTTTACACTGACTCATCAGTTGGGTTCTCTCAAGGATGGTATGGATTCTGAAAACATTTTCACCCACTCTAAATTGCCTAAAAGTAGAAATTAGTAACTCCTACCTAAGAAATTTTTAGTAAAAGCTGAAAGAAATTTACCAGGTTTTTAAATGAGGAGAAATAGCATGTGATCATTCTTTTCAGGAATATAATCACACAATTGGTTTTAGAAGAGTTTGTTGTCTAGGAAATTCATTTTAGTTTAATAAAAATAATCATATATGTAAGACCATATATATGTGATATGTATGTATGTATATAGATCAATTATTTATCTAAGCAGGTTAATTTATTTATTATTTTATTTTTTTGGTTTTTCGAAGTAGGGTCTCACTCTAGCTCAGGCTGACCTGGAATTCATTCTGTAGTCTCAGCGTGGCCTTGAACTCATGGTGATCCTCTTACCTCTGCCTCCCAAATGCTGGGATTAAAGGCATATGCCACCATACCTGCTCATTTTAAAAATATTTTACTTTTCTTTATTTATTTGACAGAGAAAGAGGGAGAGAGAGGGAGACCAGGACCTTCAGCTGCTGCAAACAAACTCCAGATGCATGCGCCCCCTTGTGCATCTGGATAACATGGGTCCTGGGGAATCAAACCTGGGTCCTTCAGCTTTGCAGGCAAGCACCTTAACCACTATTCCATCCTTCCAACCCTAAGCAGGTTAACCTTTTCAAAGATATTCCAAACTCCCAAAGTGTATAGATTGGAAACTGCAGACCAGAGGAGCCAGGATTTGCACCTTATATTGCCATGGCCCACACAGTAAAGCCAGACCTGGGCCAGGGCTGCAAAGAGGTCACCCTTCCTTATGTCCCTGCCTGATTCTCCTATGCCACACCTCATCTGCCAGCATCCTTATCCAGGGCCAAGGCTCATTTTCTGTGTCTATACTTAGTACTCTTCTGTCTTCCACCTCCTGCCTCCACAGAAGATTCTTTTGGCTCAAACTACTTCCAGGGCCACCAACACCACAAACCTTCCTTCCTTTTGGCTTTGCATTCATTGCAAACAGTACAATGTAAGTGCTACATAGTCTGTTAGCCTTGAAAGACAGCATAAAGATTTGGGGATCTCCAAGTGGGTGAGAGGTGACAGGCTTAGGGAATCTGCATCCATCAGTCTGGTCTACTATGAGCATGTGGAGTTTGGGTGGGAAGGAACAGTCCCTGGACCCCACCCCATCACTATACATTTAATACCAGTCATGAAGACTTTTAAGCAATCCGCAATGTCAGTTGTTGTTCTCTGAAGGATGCAGCGGGAAAACCACCTGAAGTAAATAGAAGATAGAAGAAAAGTTTAGCTTCCATTTTCTTACACTACACATGTATTGTAGTCAATTAAAAATATGCACTAAGCCGGGCGTGGTGGCGCACGCCTTTAATCCCAGCACTCGTGAGGCAGAGGTAAGAGGATCACCATGCGTTCGAGGACACCCTGAGACTACATAGTGAATTCCACGTCAGCCTGGGCCAGAGTGAGACCCTACCTCGAAAAACAAAACAAAACAAACAAAAAAAAAACATTACAAGCAAAAAACTCAATGATCCTATTTTGTATATGATGCCTGGTCACAATTATGCTAAAAGTACTTCTTTCCAGAATGAACTTCTTGTTAAGTAAAAATAAAGCACAGAGGCCAGATGTGACGGCACACACCTTTAATCTCAGCACTCGGGAGGTAGAGGTAGGAGTACTGCCATGAGTTCAAGGCCACCCTGAGATTACTCAGTAAATTCCAAGTCAGCTGGGATAGAGTGAAACCCTACCTTTAAAAGCCAAATAAGGGCTGGAGAGATGGCTTAGCGGCTAAGGCACCTGCCTGCTAAGCCTAAGAACCCAGTTCCAATCTCCAGGTCCCACGTTTAGCCAGATGCAAAGTGACGCAAGGGCGCAATGCCGCACTTGCCCACAAGGGGGCGCACACATCTGGATTTTGTTCATAGCAGCTGAGAGACTGCTGGTGCGCCCATCTCTGTCTCCCTCTCCCTCTGTCTCTCTCCAAAAATAAAAATAAAAAATTTAGCCGGGCGTGGTGGCACACGCCTTTAATCCCAGCACTCGGGAGGCAAAGGTAGGAGGATTGCCGTGAGTTCAAAGCCACCCTGAAACTACATAGTTAATTCCAGGTCAGCCTGGGCCAGAGTGAGACCCTACCTCGAAAAACCAAAAAAAAAAAAAAAAAAAGCCAAATAAATAAAAAGCACAGTGCTGGCATCAGGGCTCAGATTTTGGTCAGCACTCTGACCAGCTATGTGACTTTCATGTATAAACAAGCCTCAGTTTTCTTATCTGTAACAAGAAGGTTTACGAGATAGTGGTTACTACTTTGTAGACCTGATGAAAATTAAGTTTACTATATGTAAAATATTTAGGCTGGTACTTGGTACCCAGCAAGCACGAACAGTTGGCATTATACTTTTACTAGAGTGTTAGTTTAGCAAATTTTCTGCTTCCAATGGTATATTTGAAGAAGGCTATGGGAGTAAATCTTATGTATTCTCAACACACACCCAACATTATCTCTGTAAGGTGATGGATTTGTTAATTTAATACATACATCAAAACATCATGATGTATTATATATATATTTATTTTGCATGTCAATTACACTACAATCAAGCTTGACGAAGAGTGATAGGGAAATTTTCCCATTGTGATGGTCTCTATAGGTCTTCAATTTGGTCAAACCTAAAATCACCTGTGAAGGATCATGGAGATTAGGTTAGCCTCTGGGCTGGCCTGTGAGGGAGTATCTTAATTGGGTTAATTGAAGTGGGAAGTCCCAGTGTGGTGGTTTGGATGTAAATGTATGGTCCCCATAGCCTCAGGGATTTTTGATTACGATTAACCTTGCAACTTGAGTCTCTAGCAGCCTTCTAGAGGAGGGGTCACTGGGGGGTGGGTCTCGAGTCCAGCCCTAAGATGTGTAAAGAGCCACTTTGAGCCAGGGTTTGAATGTGAGGTGGAGCAGTGGCAAGGAGTGGGTAGCGCCGGCTACAGTGCGCGGCTGGGATTCCCTCCTCCGTCCCCGTGTCCCCACAAGATTCTGTAGCAATGGAGCTCAGTGATGCAAATTTACAAACATTAACAGAATATTTGAAGAAAACCCTTGATCCCGATCCTGCTATCAGACATCCAGCTGAGAAATTTCTTGAATCTGTAGAAGGAAATCAGAATTACCCATTATTGCTTTTAACATTGCTGGAAAAGTCCCAGGATAATGTCATCAAAGTGTGTGCTTCAGTAACCTTCAAGAACTATATTAAAAGGAACTGGAGAATTGTTGAAGATGAACCAAACAAAATTTGTGAAGCTGACCGAGTAGCAATTAAAGCCAACATAGTGCACTTGAAGCTGAGTAGCCCTGAGCAGATCCAGAAGCAGTTGAGCGATGCCATTAGCATTATTGGCAGAGAAGATTTCCCTCAGAAATGGCCTGACTTGTTGACAGAAATGGTGAATCGCTTTCAGAGTGGAGATTTCCATGTTATTAATGGAGTCCTTCGTACAGCACACTCATTATTTAAAAGATATCGTCATGAGTTTAAGTCAAACGAGTTGTGGACTGAAATTAAACTTGTTTTGGATGCCTTTGCTTTGCCGTTGACTAATCTATTTAAGGCCACCATTGAGCTGTGCAATACCCATGCAAATGATGCCTCTGCCCTGAGGATTCTTTTCTCTTCCTTGATCCTGACCTCAAAATTGTTCTATAGTTTAAACTTTCAGGATCTTCCTGAAATTTTTGAAGACAATATGGAAACATGGATGAACAATTTTCATGCTCTCTTAACATTGGACAATAAGCTTCTACAAACTGATGATGAAGAGGAAGCTGGCTTACTGGAAATCTTAAAATCCCAGATCTGTGATAACGCTGCCCTCTATGCACAGAAGTATGATGAAGAGTTCCAACAGTACCTGCCTCGCTTTGTCACAGCCATCTGGAACTTACTGGTTACAACAGGTCAAGAGGTTAAATATGATTTGTTGGTAAGTAATGCAATTCAATTTCTGGCTTCAGTTTGTGAGAGACCGCATTATAAGAATCTTTTTGAGGACCAGAACATGCTGACAAGCATTTGTGAAAAAGTTATTGTGCCTAACATGGAATTTAGAGCAGCAGATGAAGAAGCCTTTTAGGACAACTCTGAGGAATACATACACAGAGATCTGGAAGGCTCTGATATTGATACTAGACGTAGGGCTGCTTGTGATCTTGTTCGAGGACTATGCAAGTTTTTTGAAGGACCCGTGACAGGAATCTTCTCTGGTTATGTTAATTCCATGCTCCAGGAGTATGCAAAAAATCCATCTGTTAACTGGAAACACAAGGATGCAGCCATTTACCTAGTGACATCTTTGGCATCAAAAGCCCAAACACAAAAGCATGGAATTACTCAAGCCAATGAACTTGTGAACCTGACTGAGTTCTTTGTGACTCACATACTCCCTGATTTAAAATCAACAAATGTGAATGAATTTCCTGTACTTAAAGCTGACGGTATCAAATACATTATGATTTTTAGGAATCAAGTACCAAAAGAGCATCTTTTAGTCTCTGTTCCTCTCTTGATTCATCACCTTCAAGCTGAAAGTATTGTTGTTCATACATACGCAGCACATGCTCTTGAGAGGCTGTTTACTATGAGAGGGCCTGACAATGCCACTCTTTTTACAGCTGCAGAAATGGCACCGTTTGTTGAGATTCTGCTAACAAACCTTTTCAAAGCTCTCACACTTCCTGGCTCTTCAGAAAATGAATATATTATGAAAGCTATCATGTGAAGTTTCTCTCTCCTACAAGATGCCATAATTCCCTATATTCCTACTCTCATCACTCAGCTAACACAGAAGCTGTTAGCTGTTAGTAAGAATCCAAGCAAACCTCACTTTAATCACTACATGTTTGAAGCAATATGCTTGTCCATAAGGATAACCTGCAAAGCTAACCCTGCTGCTGCAGTCAACTTTGAGGAGACTTTGTTTCTAGTATTTACTGAAATCTTGCAAAATGATGTGCAAGAATTCATCCCATACGTCTTCCAAGTGATGTCCTTGCTTCTGGAAACACACAAAAATGACATCCCATCTTCATACATGGCCTTATTTCCTCACCTCCTTCAACCCGTACTTTGGGAGAGAACGGGAAATATTCCTGCTCTAGTGAGGCTCCTACAAGCATTTTTAGAACGCGGTTCAAATACAATAGCAAGTGCTGCAGCTGATAAAATTCCAGGGTTAGTAGGTGTCTTCCAGAAGCTGATTGCATCCAAAGCAAATGATCACCAAGGCTTTTATCTCCTCAACAGTATAATAGAGCACATGCCCCTTGAATCAGTTGATCAATATAGGAAACAGATCTTCACCCTTCTGTTCCAGAGGCTTCAGAATTCCAAAACCACAAAGTTTATCAAGAGCTTCTTGGTGTTTATTAATTTGTATTGCATAAAGTATGGGGCACTAGCCCTACAAGAAATATTTGATGGTATACAACCAAAAATGTTTGGAATGGTTTTGGAAAAAATCATTATTCCAGAAATTCAGAAAGTGTCTGGAAATGTGGAGAAAAAGATATGTGCAGTAGGCATAACCAAACTACTCACAGAGTGTCCCCCAATGATGGATACGGAATATACTAAACTATGGACACCTTTGCTACAGTCTCTGATTGGCCTTTTTGAGTTACCTGAAGATGACAGCATTCCTGATGAAGAGCATTTCATTGACATAGAAGATACCCCAGGGTACCAAACTGCCTTCTCACAGCTGGCGTTTGCTGGGAAAAAAGAGCATGACCCTGTAGGTCAAATGGTGAATAACCCCAAAATTCACCTGGCACAGTCACTTCACAGATTGTCTACTGCCTGTCCAGGAAGGGTCCCCTCCATGGTGAGCACCAGCCTCAATGCTGAAGCACTGCAATATCTCCAGGGCTACCTGCAAGCAGCCAGTGTCACACTGCTGTGAACTGTGTCCTTCTCACTCGCTGAGCCCAGGGGTGGTTTCTTACGAATCATGTGGACTCCTGAGCAAAGCTGTGTTGAAAGAAAGCAAGTTTTCCTTCTGAGTTTGTCACAGATTCCATCTTACAAAAAATAGTAAATGTTGCTTTAAGCTGAACTTTGAGCAAATTAGGTGGTTTGTGTGATCATAATTCCAGTGGGTAATTTTTCTAGTTTGCAATGGCAAGTAGCAGTACAGTGTGCGTCGTTGATTTGAGTTGAGCACTTGCACGGTTTGGACAATTTCAGCCTTTTGACAGACACTGTCTTGTGAACACATCTTTACTTTACTAAATCCTTGTTTTGAAGCTGTTACTGTTCATGTGTCTCGTCGTTAGTGGTTTTATCTGTTTCTTTGAACTGTTATTGGGTATGTGAAAAAGTAAAGAATCACTTGTTAACTTGCCCAAACAATGCACATTCCTAGTTTACGTCTATAATCAGCAATAAAGAAATCCCCGAAACATGCGTCTAAGAAAAAAAAAAAAGAGCCACTTTGAGCTCTGACTCTTGGTGCTTGCTGGCTGTTGGTGGTGTCTCTCTGCTATGATCTATGGAAGTGAGCCAGCCTTTTCTGCCATTGATGGTGATTCCCCTGGATTCTGTAAGCCTGGTATCAACCCTTTCCTCCTATAAGCTGCTTGTGGTCATGTGTTTGTCCATCAACAAGAAGGTAACTACAACATCCACCTAGCTGTGAGCAGCACCATTTCACGAGCGGGGTTCATGGACTGTCTAAGAGGAGAGAGCTGGCTGAGCACTGGCATTCACCCCTCTCTGCTTCCTCGCTGCGCTGCATGTGAGCCGCTGCCTCAGCTCCTGTCACTGGTCCTTCCCGGCCATGATGGGCTGCATGTTGCTGGGTACATAAGCCACTGCTGGCAGGATGCCTAGTTTTGCCTGTATTTTAACAGCTGTATGAACAACCACCACATCAGGTGTCTGCAAATATGAAGACCGGTAACAACATTCATGCATTTACTATGGGCAGCAATGTTCCTAGCATTTCTTCTCATATAATCCCCACACATTCCTTATGAAAATGCACTATTATTACCCATAATTTACAGATGACTACAATAGTTATACCAAACTTAAAGAACTAGGTCTGAGTTGCAGAATAAGTGGCAGACCAGGATATAACTCCAAGCAATATGATTTCAAAGCAAAACTGCTTGACATAATGCATATAAAGTACCCAGTTCACTGACTGGTACATGCAGACACTCGGAAAATAAATATGAATTTCCACACACCAACCAGCTGTGGTGGTACATGCCTTTAATCCCAGCACTTGAGAGGCAGAGGTAGGAGGATTTCCATGACTTCAAGGCCACTACATAGTGAATTCCAGGTCAGCCTGGGCAAGAGTGAGACCTTACCTTGGGGAAAAAAATAAAAGAATTTCCACACACACATAATTGGAGGGATGTGATTGGAATGCAAGCACTGAATCTGTAAAAAAATGGTTTTTAGTTAAAAGTACATTTTGGGGCTGGAGAGATAATTCAGCAGTTAAGGCCCTTGCCTGCAAATTCTAATGACCTGGGTTCAGTTCCCCAGTATGCATGTAAAACTGGTTGCACAAAGTGGCACATGCATCTAGAGTTCATTTGCAGTAGCTAGAGGCCCTGACGTACCCATCCCCCTTGAAAATAAATAAAAATTTTTTAAAACTCTATTTTATTCCAATATTATCACATTTTAGCATGCAATAAATGACTAAGCATTGGTATTTAAAATATGAGTGAATAAAACAAACTATGCCCTTTTATCTATTTGAGAAAGAGAGAGAATGGGTGTGCCAGTGCCTTTAGCCACTGCAAACAAACACCAGACACATATGCCACCTTGTGCATCTGACTTACTTGGGTACTAGGGAATTGAACCTGAGTCCTCAGGCTTTTCAGGTAAGCACCTTAACCTCTAAGCCCAAACTACGCCTTTTTGATATATTCTTCAATTAAACTACATTTAAAAATCTAATTAAACAAGAGAGGGTTAATGAGTGAAACTGATTGAAGTACATTATATTTGTATGGCAATTATCCTGAGTTTGTACAATTAATATGTAATAATAAAAAATTTAAAGCCCTGAAGAATATGTTAGAGCAGTTTTTAAAATACCTGGTGATTCTGGGGTTAACACTGGCCACAAATCCAATCACTGCCATGTCCTTGTTGAAGGCGTCTTTAGAGATATCAATACCAACCACCATGAGGGACTTTAACTACAAAATTAAATTTGTTTTGATTTAGTAGGGTAACATATTTCCACAAAAAATGATTAAGATGACATTGCCAAGACTGTCTGCAGTTACTAATTTCTTCAAGTTAAACTGTATGTCTGACAGATCTAGATGCAGATGGGGCAGGAACCAAGAAAGATGGAGACAACAAGGGATGCAGATGTTGCTTCAGAGCCTCACCACAGACCAAAAAGACCCGCCATCCCCTATGGCAGCTCAAGGAGGGGTCCTCCCTAGCTAAGCTGGGGTGGGGGTAAATCCTGGTGGGGATATTTGCCTTGGCTATGGAAGCATAAAGGGACAGGCAATGTGTGCTGTCTCGTTTCCCCACTTCCTCCCAAAGTGGCTACCACTCAGGAAGCCAAAGATTTGCACAGTCCCCACCACAGCTGGGAGGTTCAGACAGTTGGCTGTGACAGTGCTCCAAGCTGTGGAGTCACCATGTGGGGGCAAAGCTCCTCCAGGAGGGTGTACTGTACTGAAAGAAGGAAAAGGGAGAGGCCACCGATTTTAAAATAGTGGTCATAAGGACCCAAGTCAAGCCTCCCCAGGTCAGGACACCTTGGAGTCTCTTTCCAGAAAAAGTCTAAGTTAGCAGCGAAATTGAAGCTCCTTGCGAGGGGTCAGACCTCATCTTACTTTGCAGTGGCTTGTGTGATGCCACAATCCAGAGTGGAACTCAACAAACCAACCAGATCCAGCAGGTCCTCTGTATCTGTAGGGTTTGCACTGACATCGAGTTAGCTATGAGAGACAATGTGGAGATGACTGCAAGTGTAGGAGGAAGGATGGGGTTATTGCAAATATCCCATCATTTTACATCAGGAACTTGAGCATCTTCAGGGGTCCTGGACCAACTCTCCCAGGAATATCGAGGGATCATGTGATAATCTCTCATGCTTTGATTTCAAAGTTAATGGACTAACTGATTGTGAAAAAGTGAAAGTGCGACAGAGTCCTCACAGGGATCTCCACAGCCCACAGCTCGCCGCCAAGCTTGCAGTTCATCTGCATGGCGATCTTGGTGGTGACACTCATCATCATTCCCTGTTTGTTCAAAGTCCGAGTCAGCACACACTGGCTTGGGACTGCACAGTCAGAGCTCAGATACTTTTTAATGGAATCATAATAGTTCTTCTGATTAGAGGGCAGAATGCACATCACCTAAAAGCAAAAAGGCAAGCAAAGATAAATTCAATCTACTGTTTGGCAGTGGATTTTTTGGAAAAATTAACCCATCCATTGTCTAAACATGTTCTGCTCCTAAGTTCCCAAGAATCAAATATTAACATGCCTATAGATTCTCTCAAATGGCCTTTACGCTATTGATAAATTCATCAGTGCTGGTTTACTCTGCAGCCCAACCCCACCTATCATCCCTGGCAAAGTCAGCCACACCTGTGTGCAAGCAGACACGTACACACACTTCCTCCTCACTGCTCTCCCGAACTCTCAGTCACACAAACCCCCTTCCCACTAGCCCTTTCTCCTATGGTTGGCTGGTTATCCCAGGGCTCTGAAGTAAAGTGACCTTATTTATAGGACTCACCCTCAAAGAGTTCAGAAAAAAGACAGGAAATGATAAAGCAATACGGCAAAATGTCAGTAACTAGGGACCCTGGGAAGGGACCTTCATGAGAGTTCTTTGTGTATCCTTACAACGTTTTCTTAAGTTTTTCTTTCATTTAATTAAAAATAAATGCTCTTAGGGTGAGACCTTTATTCATTTAATGTAACACCCATTGGGCATTTTTTTTTCTGTCTGACTCTAAGAAAAAAAACAGAGAGAGAGTTATACTGGTTTGTAGCAGACCTGAACCAAGATGTGGGGAGCTGTGCTGCAAAAATTGGGGAGGCTTGCAAGAAGAGTAAAAATTTGCAGGAAGTAGCAAGGGCTGAGAGCAGCGATGCCAATTTTAACTAGTCTAAATGCTGGAGTGTGGTGTAATCAAGCCCAGGCTCAGGTCTGCAACATCAGCTGCACAGACACAAGGGGCACCCACACCCACACACACACATGCATGTACACGTGCTTGCATTCCAACTCTGGGAAATGAGGCAACTGCAGACATCCTACCAGGGTGTACCATGCAGGAGGAGGGGGATTTATCAAAGATCAAACCTGCGACAACAGCAAGCGTCCCTAAGAAGTTGGACCTGGGAACCACAGACAACGAAGATGGACCTAGACCTTCTGCGAATCCCAAAATACCAAGGACACAGGTACCCTAACATTTGTGGGATTAGATAACATAAGTGTTGCTTTGAGGGAACTGCATAGGAATTTTAGACACATCATGGGACAGTGTGCTCAGATCCCGTCTCTCAAGAGTACAGACAAAAAGAAAATAAACATAAAAAGTGTACATCTAAAACAAAAACCAACCCTGTACTTACCAACTGAACTTCAGGGCTGACCTGTTGCTGGACAGTTCTAATAAATGCACCTGGGTTTTCTTGTACTTTTATGCTACATAAAAGAGTAGTGAATTTCTGTCTTAGAAGCACATAATTATATGGTGTTAGCAATAGTACAAATAGATTTTTTAACATGCTAGTAATTTGAGGAAAAACTCATTAGAGAAAAATGAAAACCTCTTGAATCTGAGCTTGTTTCCAGTACAAGATTGGCCAAAATACTCAATAATCATTTTGCTAGCATAAAAATTTGATAAAACATGAAAAAAATTCTCATTCATATAGAATCCTCTCAATTACCATTTTGATTATTCAAAATTGGGTTGAGAGTGACTTCTGAAATTACAAACTCATAATATCAAATGCCTAGAGCAGAATTAAGATTTCTGTAATGTTGAATCTCTGTGAAAATTTTTAAATATAAGTTTCAGGAATCAAGTTAATGAGAACAATATATCCAACTAATCTGCTTGAATCAGAAAAGAGGGGGGGTTGATCCTGGACTATCTTGCCTTTATTGTTAGTCAGCAAGCATCTGTAAATACATAATGTCGTCAGGGGCTCAAGGGAGCAGGAAAGGCATCACATCATCACGGTCCACTGTTGGGGCGGGGAGTGGGGTGGGGAGGCTGATTTTTGTCTATGCTCCGTGATCTTCTCAAAGTTGCCCAGCAGGTGGCAGCACTAGGTGCTCCCAAACAGCTGCTGCTAGTTCTAATGGAGCTACCTGAATGGAAATGCCATCTTAGCAGACCAGTGATTCTGATGTCTGTGTCCAACTCTTATACTCCCAACATGGCCTTTCTTGCTGTCTGTTCCTTCTCAAATTATCAGGCCCATGTTTTAAATGAAAGAAGTTATGCACATAAATCTAACAGGTAAGTGGATAACTACATAGACAAGAAAAGGTTGGGTAAGATACAGGCTGTCAAATAAAAAGGGCCAAGGACGCATAGACGTGGGTTTTTTTTTCCCCACTGAATTCATGTAACAAAAAGCCTTCAGTACCTGCCAGGGTCTGCCGACGGGCATCTTCCATATCTTTCCCTGGTGTGCTAGGCTTGTGGCTTAGGAAAAACTAGAACAGGGGAAACTTGAACCGGGAGATTTGGCAGCAGATTTGATAAGAGCATTCTAAACTGATGTAAAAAGAGACTTTGGGAACAGCTGTGGCTTTCAGCAGTACTTAATGCTGCTGGTGTCATTAATCAGTAACTATGTCTTTAAAGACTAACTTCCCTCTTCGCTAACTAGAACATATGAACGACTGCTCTATCAATGAAGTAGCCATTGTTCTTTGTAAGTGCATCAAGTTGGATAGAGTAAGGCATGACCAACTTTACAGTTTTTTAAAAAGCAAAGCCATTTGAAGGCTGACATGTATGTACATCACCTTATTAAGTTCAACTCATTTCTTTATCTTTCTCGTTGCTGGCAACTGTTTCTTATCTAGCATACAGTAGATACTCAAAAATCTTCCAAGAGTAAAAGAACCTTGGCTTTTTTGTTTTGTTTTTTCATTTTTTTTAGAAGTAGGGTCTAAAACTCTAGTCCAGGTTGATATGGAACTCACTAGGTAGTCTCAGGCTGGCCTTGAACTCACAGTGATCCTCCTACCTCTGCCCCCAAGTGCTGGGATTAAAGGCATGCACCACCACACCTGGCTCGATTTTTACAAGAAATTTTGAAGTCTAAAATCTTTCAAGTCAGTCAGGAAACACATTATTTTTTCATATATAGTTTGCTATTAAGTTTTATAAATAACTGTTATGAAAGTAAGGAAAAAAGAAGGCAATAAGTGTAAGTAAGGGCTTACTAAGGATTTTCACCTCCCAACTAATAACTGAAAGGAATGAGACACATATGAAAAACTGTGAAACCCAACTTTTACAAAGATCAACAAAAAATAAATTTTAATAATAATTATAAAATGTTTCTTCTTATGACTTTTTTTTTTTTTTTTTTTGGTTTTTCAAGGTAGGGTTTCACTCTGGTCCAGGCTGACCTGGAATTCACTCTGTCTTCTCAGAGTGGCCTTGAACTCATGGCAATCCTCCTACCTCTGCCTCCCAAGTGTTGGGATTAAAGGCATGCGCCACCATGCCCAGCTTCTTATGACTATTTTTGAAACTTTAAGAAACATTATTAAGATGAGACTTATGTATTTGTCATTCATTATTTCCTACTTTCAAACCAAATTAATGTATGAAAAAAAAATTCATTGAATTCTCACATTTTGGGGTAGCCTACATTAAATCCCATGGAACTTCCAACTCTTCGCAGGCAGCTCAGAAAGCCCTCAATCACGTGCTCAGATCTGTTAGTACAGAAGATCAACCATTTATCCAAAGACTGTGCACTTAGCACCTTGCAAGTTCGTATGTCCTTGGCCCAGTCAGCAGCAGATGCAGGCTGAATCTGTGGAAAATAAAGATCATGAATGGATTGAACAGATTTATTCAGAACAATTAAATGTTTGTCGTAACAGAACAACTGAAGCAGCTTGCCACTCGCAATCTTAAGACACAGGTGAAGCACTACTCAACGCAGCAGAAGATGTGCTTCCTGAGAGTGAGGCACCACAGAATGGTTTCTGACTTAGATTTCTGAGGTTCCCTTCAAACTCTAAAACTCTCCATCCTTGTCCTTTCCTATGCATATCCCAGACAAGCAGCTGTCCAGTTTGTCTCCTTACTTTAGGTATCCAAAATGGAAAATGAAGACCAATGTTTTGGTCATCATGCTAAAATAGACTAGGCTTGCAAGGAAGTTACAACTGTGCATTCTGTGAGCCTGGCTGGGACTGGACTCCAAGAGCTCTTCACATGAGAACAGAGGGAAGGCTCACTCTCCTAACTGGTTCAATCAGAAACCTAAATTATTACTGTTCATTATGACCACAACAGAGACAACCACAGCCCACTTGCCCACAACACTGCATGAAGTCACCCTGCAGAGACAGGAGCTCAAGACAGTATACACATAGATCTTTTAGTTCACTCTGTTCCTTAGGACATACTTCCAGAAAAGAAGTGACCAATAAGTTACTGACACAGCCACCTCTAGCCAAGTGCTCTCTTCATTCCAATGGCTTTTTCCTAAGGAGACTATTTCCACATTAAAAAATGCAAACAAAAGAAGAAACCACCACTCTGGACAATATGGCTTGTCTTCAGAGGTAACAATGATCCATCTTTAAGCTCTGCTACCTGTGTGCTTCTGAAGCTGAGCTTCTCTTCACCCACTCCTGACCAATAATGGAGCCTATAGTTCGTACTTCACAAAGTCTGCCTCTAAAAGCTAGATTTTCCTCAGCTTCTCCAACAAAGGTTCTGATGATTTGTATATCATATATCAAAAAATCAAGAAAAAAAATTCCCATTTGGCCAGCTTAAGCTATTCATTGAACAGTTGTATTGGTTTTGACATGTTAACTTATTGTAAGTTGAGAGAAGCTTTTAAAATGCAATGGTTTTCCATTCTTTCTCTCTCTCTCTCCTCTCTCTCTCTCAAATAAATGATAAAAGAAGAAAGGGCTGGAGAGAATGCTTAGTGGTTAAGGTGCTTGCCAGCAAAAGCCTAAGAACTCATGTTCAAATCTCCAGGACCCAAATAAGCCAGATGCAGAGTGACGCAAGTGTGCAATGTTGCACATGCTCATAAGGGGGCGCATGCATCTGGAGTTCATTTGCAGCTGCTGAAGGCCCTGGTGCACCCATTCTTTCTCTCTTTCTTTTTCTCTCTCTCTCCCTCTCAAATAAATCATAAAAATGCAGTGTTAACTGTCCTTAGAAGTGGACAAAACGAGGCTGGGGAGATGGTTCAGCAGTTAAAGGTACTTGCTTGCAAAGCCTGCCAACCTGGTTCAATTCCCCATGCTAAGGCTGGATACAAAAAGTGCTACAAGCTACTGGCATATGTTTAACAGTGCCAACAGACCATGGTGCACACACACATAATAGTTAAAATAAATAAATTTTAATGACATGAACAAAACAGAAAGAAAAAGTAAAGGACAGTAGAATTTTTGCATAAAATCAATTCATTTCTTCAACCGAAGCCTGGAAGCATCAATGATTTCTTTCTTTGGGTCTCAGGACATCTTTATCCAAGCACTAAGCCTGGGGATGGGGCTTTTGGGAATCTCTTCATTTTTATACTAAAATGGCCAGCACCACTAAGCTGCTCTTTTACCAGTTAGAATTTTCTCAAGTCAGTATGTTGGTTGGTTGGTTGGTTGTTTTGTCATATACAAGTGACAGCCAATAGCTAGCATGTGTGTTTTACTTGAAATGGTTTGAAATACCACTTGGTAACAAATGTAATCATGTCCAACAGAAACTACTAAGTCCCTGCAATTAAATTCATACCAGAAAAGGAACAAGAAGGGACCTGAACTGTTAGGACCAAGTAGCCAGAGACATGGCCACAAAGAAAACACTTATAGCCCTCTCATCACTCTGGTAACTGCTCAGACTTATGCATATCCAAGTAAATACTTCAAAATGCACTCCAAGCCACAGTACTTACTACGTGGTCTTGCATTAATATCTTTTCTGGAGGCACAATCCGGCCAGTCAGAGACATCTGGCTTCCCAAATGAAGTCCCCAGTTCTCCAGCTCAAAACGAGCAACCTGGTTTCTGTGGACAGAGTCATTTACAATCATTAGACTGGGAATTTTCTAAAGATTTTAAACTGAGGAACCATGATTGAAACTTGATAAACGATTCAGAGGTGATTTTTTTTTTTTCTGTCTTTAGAATTCCTGGCTCCTATTTTGTATGATTTTTTTTTCCTGTGCAAAAGAATTATGTGACAACCATGCCTATCTGGAATATGCAGGGAGGGGAACACACTTCCACTTGGGTATAATGGCTACAAAATGAGCCTGTAATCCTGGCAGACCTGTGTTTTACTCCCAGATCTAACCTTTGATAACATATGGCCTTGAGCAAACTATTAGATCTTTCAAAGCCTTGGTTTCCTGACTGGCAAAACATAAAGATAATGAAAGTAGCTACATCATACACTGGATAAAAAGATGCAATAGGACCAGACCAGAAAATGCTTACCACAGTGCCTGGAGCATGCTGTGTGCTCAGTAAATGTGAGATGTTATCATTGTACTAACTGGTTATTAAAAAGAGATACTCGGGTGTCTGTGTGGGGAGACAGTTCCTGGGAATCTTTGAATTTACTGGCTTGAGAGTGGATGCCCAAGGAAGGGAACATCAGGATGTAAACTTCAAAAAATTCACAGGACACAGAGTAGTAGGACGACCCTGGATTAGTTTTAGTAATAGTATTAACAATAATAATAGCCTTTTGTGTTTTTATAAAACAAATGACTTAAGTTTGTGACTTAAGCTTCAAAGTTTGTTTTATCTCATGGGGTCAGGATATGAGGTAATTCCTACTGACTTTTTGTCCTGTTTCCTACACAGTACCCAGGACATCCATCAGAACACTGGAAAGACCCATACTCGTTTTTTGGGGAGCTCAAATCTCTTACCAGTGCTCCTCCATAACAACTCACCACTTCCAACCACTAAAGTTGTGTCTTGCCTGGTCACGTGGAGTCCTCTGGATCACTATTTTGCTTCAGATACTGTCTGCCAAAGATGAGATGGGTGATGCCAACTAACACTGGTTAGAAAATGGATTAAGTGGCAATCCACACCCTAGTGCAAGAAGAGTGTTGTGGTTTGAGTGTAAAATGTCCTCATAGGCTCATGTATGGAAATACATGGTGCCCCAGGTGGTAGCAGTTTTGGGGAAGGTTGGGGCACTCTTAGGATATGGAGCCCTGCAGGAGGAAGTGAATCACTAGGGACAGACCTAGGTTTCATAGCCTGACCCCACTTCCTGTTCATCCTCTACTTCCTGACTGCAATGCACTGAGTCAACCTGTTAAGCCTCCCCTGCCAGGAAACAACTTCTTGAAACTATAAATTAAAATAAACTCTTTCCCTTCTTAAGTTGCTTGTGGTCAGGCATTTATTCACAGCAATGAGAAAATAACTGATACAGGGGTAACCAGAGCCTCTTCTCTGGTCAGTGTACGTACATCAGGCATATCCAGAACAAATGGGGGAAAAAGTGAACTATGAAACTACTATATAGACAAGAAATGCATGGTTACCACATGGAAACATGCAAGAAAAACCTTTAAATGAAAAGAGTTACCAGGCGTAGTGGTACACGCCTTTAATCCCAGCACTGGGAGGCAGAGATAGGAAGATCCCCATGAGTTCGAGGCCACTCTAAGACTACATAGTGAATTCCAGGTTAGCCTGGGCTGGAGTGAGACCCTACCTTGAAAAAAAAAGTGACACATTCTGAAGTATAGTACTATGCCATGTTTCCTAAAAAGAACAAGATTGCATGCACTTTCAAATATTTGCCAAAAAATCCATTCAATTTATTCATTTTAAAGTAATTGTTGAGTTTTCTCTTCCTCCTCTTCTTCTTTATTTTGCTTTCCAAATTTCTATAAGCTAGTACTACTTAAAAACAATTTTAAAGGAAAAAAATGACCATTTTATGATAATATGGACCAGCAAAGATATAAATCAAACTACAAATACAATTTAAAGTTTTTAGGTACCTCATCAACATAGTAGGTAGTTCTTCAGCATAAAGTTTTCTAGCAGCTACAATAATTGTAAAAAGTGACTAAAATTATTTTTAAAATATGTACTACTTGGGGCCGGGAAGATGGTTCAGTAGTTAAAGGTATTTTCAAAGCCTAACAGCCCAAGTTCGATTCCCCAGTAAGAGGCCCTGGCATGCCCATATTATCTCTCTCTGAATTAAGTAATTATTTAAAATTATGTATATTTAACCTAATAGAGCCAAAATATTATCAATTTAAGATGTGTCACTAGCCACATTTCAAGTGTCTCAGCACAATTTCATAAAGTCAGAAAACAGAATCAGGGAGCAACTGGAGTCTCTCCTCACAGGTCACACTCAGCAAACTGTTGTGCGGGCAGGAGTGAGTCTGAGCAGACAGATATCAAGTCAGCTGACCTTTGTATTATGACCTGAGCATTTCTTCCTCTAAATCCTAGGAGTCTGGAGAAGGTGGTGTTGGGTTGTTTTAGCTTTCATTCATTCTTTAAAATTATAGTCTCTTTCTTCATTCACAATTTACCCAGATCTCAATGCCTTTCATTGAAGCTGGTCCCCACCTGACCAGCCATGATGCCTAAGCTGTCCTGCTGGACCTCTGCACTCTCCACATAAACATTCAACTCCAAAGTGCTTTGCTCTGAATCAAGAGGACTGGGCACTTTTACCAAGGAATGAAACATCATATCTATCACACAATTCTACATCAGCAGCCTCAGGAACAGCACACGTGGCCTTGCCAAGGATACCCAGTACCTCTGGATGTCGTCTGCAAGCCTAGCCAGGCGCTGCTGCCAGTCCAGAGGACTGAGCCGAGTCTCTTCAGCCACTGCCTTCATGAGCTGGAAATCTGAGGTCGCCTGACCACTCAGGCCTGTAAAATGTAAATGAAAGCAAAATGGGAAAGGAACACAGGTCAGGGACAGCCCAGTCCATTCAAATCTGCAGAGTACTATCAAGCAAAAGTGCAAGGCCCATATGTCATTTAAAGTCTTCTTTTTATTCTTTTTTTTTTTTTCTGGTTTTTCAAGGTAGGGTCTTACTCTAGCCCAGGCTGATCTGGAATTCACTATGTATTCTCAGGGTGGCCTCTAACTCACAGTGATCCTCCTACCTCTGCGTCCCAAATGCTAGGATTAAAGGTGTGTACCACCATGCCCAGCTCATTTAAAGTTTGCTAAGTAGCTGGTTAAGTGGGGTATGCCTCAACACTCAGGAGGCTGAAGTAGGAGGATTGAGAGTTCAAGGCCTGTTTGGGCTACACAGCAAGGTCCTGTCTCTAAAGAGGGGAGGGGTTAGCTTAGGTACTATGAATATGGCTCAGTCAATAAAGTTTTGTCCCACATAGCCATGTAAAGCTGGGCATGGTGGCATGTGCTTGTAATCCCAACAGTACTGAGGCAGAGACAGGGAGAACCCCAGGATTTGATAGCTAGCTAGTCTAGCCAAATTGTTGGTGAATCCCCAGGTCAATGAGAATCTAAAAAACAAAAGTCAAGCTGGGTGTCATGCCACAGATCTTTAACCCCAGCACTCAAGAGGCTGTGATAGGAGGATCCCTGTGAATTCAAGGTCACGCTGAGACTACATAGTGAATTCCAGGTCAGCCTGGGCTACAGCAAGACCCTACCTCAAAAAAAAAAAAAAATCAAGGGCTAGAGCAAGTGAGGAAGACACCCAATATCAACCTCTGTCCTTCACATACATGTGCACAGACATGCATTTATACCCACACACACACATGCACCCATATGCCTATAAAAACACATATACGGGTTGGAGAGATGGCTTAGTAGTTAAGCGCTTGCCTGTGAAGCCTAAGGACCCTGGTTCAAGGCTCGATTCCCCAGGACCCACTTAAGCCAGATGCACAAGGTGGTGCATGCATCTGGAGTTCGTTTGCAGTGGCAAGAGGCTCTAATGCACCCATTCTCTCCTTCTCTCTCTCTCTGCCTCTTTATCTGTCTCAAATAAATAAATTTTAAAAATTTTAAAAATTAAAAAAATTTTAAAACCACATACATGCATGCATACCACATACACATGCCAACAAAAGATGCTTTCTAGCCGGGCATGGTGGCACACGTCTTTAATCCCAGCACTCAGGAGGCAGAGGTAGGAGGATCGCTGAGAGTTCGAGGCCACCCTGAGACTACATAGTTAATTCCAGGTCAGCCTGGACCAGAGTGAGACCCTACCTTGCAAAACCAAAAAAAAAAAAAAAAAAAAAAGATGCTTTCTAAGTAGCCATGTTTTAAAATGAAAAAAAAGGGTGAAAATATTTCAAATACTGGGAATCATTTAACTCAATATATTCAATACATCAATATAAAAACCTATGACTCAGATACTTTTCTTTTAAAAAATACTAAGCTCTCAAAATATAATGGGTATTTTATACTTATAGTACAATTTTCCTATTAGGGGAGCTAGTCGCATTTCAAGTGCTCAATAAACTCATGCGGCTAGTGCTTCCATTTGGACTGGCAGAGTATCAGAAAAACAAAGGAACAGAGCAACCTCCTTCAAAGATTATGTTATACCAACTTTTCTTACCACAGAACAAATATTTATACATCATAAATGATTCAAGCACACAAATATGTAAAAAAGTATAAAGTCCCCCTTTCTTAGTCACATACTACTAGTCAAACATTACCAACAATACTAGAGATATTTATATTCTACAAGATAGGTTGTTTTTTTTGGAAAACTTACACAAAGAAACTGAGAGTCAGTTTGGTGCCACTCTAACAATGAAAACCAAGTCAAATCACTTCCTATATTACTGAATTAAACACACACACAGATAGAGATAGAGAGAGGGAGACAGTATAAAAACAAGATTGGCTTCAGAAAGCTATGTAGAGGCCGAATGGACATCAAAACTACAAGTGGAACGCGTGATATAGGGAGATTCCAGAGGGCACTCCATCTTCCCATGGAAAAGTTATGAAGGGGCCCATCCTCTCCCTAACACTAATGCTCTGGCACTGAGCTAATGTGGGAGGGTGTGCGCTCTGCTAAGACTTCAGAGCTGTAATCAGGAGTCCAAAAGAGTTATCAAATAAAACTTACCTGTTAGAAAGCAGAGCTCTGGGATCAGGTGGACAATCTGAGGCTCAGAGTTGTCACTTCTCTTTCTTTTCAGCAGACTAACAAGCATTGGCTGATTTAGGTCAGATAAGGTGATATCATATTGCTATAAAACACAAGAGCAATGAAGGGAGGGAGAGTTAATGTGGAAACCGTGCTGAAGAGCGTCCTGTTACACACAACACACAATCCTCAAAATGATATCTAAGCAAATCTGAAAACAAACAGTATGCCCTTTTTCCTGCTCCTTAGAACTTTCTTTCCAGGACTCATCTTCTCTGTCAGAGGGCCATTTTTAGGATTCTAATCATCTTTTTATAATGCAGCACTTATCTTTAAAACATCATGGTCCTGTTCCTCTGGGTTTTATCCAGTTTGAGAACAGCTTCCAGCTGGTTCCAAACTAGTTCATTGACCTCCCCCGGTGCTGACTCACAGCCAGGACTTCCACTATAAATGACTGAGGCACACTGACCAGTGCTTGAATAATTGATTCTAAACATCTGAATTCACTTTGAAATTGCTGAGGCAAGAGTTTGTTAACTCAAGTTCCCAGAGAGCAGCTGCATCTACTGAACATCCTATCAAGTTGATGGGAGATCAGAGCCTCAATGACAGGGCTGGACTGTGTTACATGCCCACAGCCATATTATCTTGGGATATTTTAGCCACTTGTTGCCCATCTCTGTGTGAGTGAGATCCAACATGCTTGTGGATATTAGGTAAGTCCTTTCGGAATGTACAGACACCCTAGCTTCCACCAGCTCCAAAAGCAAAGACTCATCAGACAGCATCCGAGACCTACAACAGATTATTTCCTACTTTTCTGTAACTCACCTACTTGATGTTCCCATGTGCCAATATACCTGAAATGTGTTTTATGTCTTTCTTTGTTCTATTACTATAAAAACTTCATGAAGCTGTAACCCCATAGTATTTGGAGTAATCTAAATCTGTGTTCCAAGCCATGATCATGCATATTTGGCTCTAGAATTGATTGTGTTTATTACCTTTGAGGTGAAAGCTGCCCTTTTCTTGTTGCTAAGTCATATTTAGTTGACCTTAATTTCCCACAACAGCATGAAGGTCTTTAACATCCAGGGTGGCACAACGTCACAGGAGGCAGCTCAGAACTGACAAAGGGGAATTTGATCCCCAGCTCTATTCCTCAGGACTGTAACACCCTTCCTCATGTATGAAATAAGGATAAACAGTAGCTCAGAAGAATCCCAGGTAAACCACTCAGCTACCATTTGATCACACCTCACTCCCTTTCCCTTCCTAAACTTGAATTTCAACATTTTCTCCTTGCCAAAAGTTCATTTCCAAAGACAAAGTTCCAACTAATATTCATTTTCCATATGCTAATGACACGTTCCATATACTACTGAAATTAAAATTTTAAAAATGGTTGGGGATTATGTGATACTGACCACAACATTTATAATTAAGAGCATAAGATGTGTTTGTCTATTTCAATAAAGACTTTTAGTCATTAAAATTAAAAGCAATTCAGGAATATCGTATGAGTACAGCTAACACTATGGAAAAACAGCTTGGAGTCTTTCTCAAAGAGGGCTTATACATTGGTACTTTATGGACTCAGTACACATTCTACCGTCCAGGAACTGCAACAGGTGCAGAGATAAAGAAGGCCTTTACAGTCTTTGCCTTTATAAAAATGCTCAGAACTACCTTATTTACAGAGCAAAGCAGAGAAGCACAAATGACACACCCAGCACACATTTTTTCCTCTTTAACCTTCATAGACATAGGAGACAGACATTAGCATCACCCCCTTTGTAGATGAGGCAATGGTCAGAAATCAGACCACAACTCCAGGGCTCAATACTGCATATTAGCATAACCAGGATTTGACTCTTACTTCCATATGCTATACTATGAGGTGCTGTGTCCTTGGTCTGGTCAATCAAAGAAGGCTTCATGAAAGAAGCAGAGTCTGAGAAAGGGCTTTGGACAAAATGCAGGAGCAGGAGAGTCCCCCTGCCCCCAAAAACAGTCCCACCAAAGCTGTACAAGTTCAAGGAAAAGTGCCTTCTACTTATATGGAGCACTCCACCTGCCCCCGCTCCATGGCTGCCCTCAAGTGAATTTTACACTATCCCTTACACCCCGATTTTCTTGGTATTTAAAAATTTTTTTCAGGGCTAGAGAGATTTCTCAGTGGTTAAGGTGCTTGCCTCAGAGCCTAAAGATCCTAGTTCCCACATAAAGCCAGATGCACAGGTGGCACATGCTTCTGGAGTTTGTTTGCAGTGGCTAGAGACCCTGTTGTGACCATTCTCATTCCTTCTCTCTCTGCACCTCTCTTCTCTTCCTGTGTGCAAATAAATAAATAAAATATTTAAAAGTATTTTTCCATGATAACATAATGCCTTCTACTTCAAAAACTGAGCACACAGAAACTTAGTGCTCATTTCCTGGTATGGAAAGGAGGACGTTCTAAAAGGAGACAGGATTTTGTTTGCTCAAGTCCCTAACTGCCATGTGTATGTGATGCATGCCAACTCACTGCAAAAATGGGAGTGGGGTCTTACCATGATTCCCCATTGAGAAAATTCACAGGTTCTAAAATTCATGCGTTCACGTTCTTACTGTAATTGCCAATATAATCATGTAGTTCTGAAACCCCAGTGCCTAACAAGCTGCAGGTGTAGTAAACACATCCACAGCACATTTTATGCAAAAAACACTTTGCAGCTACTATGCAACCAGGGCCCCCAAGGCCATCTCTGTTCTACAAGGAAAATGCATTCTAGAAGCAGTGTGATAAACCTGGTACATGTGTAAGACCTCTTCTTCACTGTGTGACAGAAAGGACATCATAATGACACTTGTCCCTACAGCTGTAATGTAACCTAGTGTTGGAGGAGAAAGGTACTACATACCTGTGTACAGATACCCAGGGACCACGCACAAAGACTGACAGTCATTTATTGTCTAGTGACTACACAGGGGATTATAACAGCATGGAATGTGTGGGGAGATGCTGGGGGGAGGTGAGGCTAAAAGGTGGGAGACAGTCAAACCGTGATGTCAGAGATGAAGAAGGGGAGGCTGCAAAAGAAGGACAAGGGCTTCTCAGTTTACCAAGGTCACACCTCACACTGTGCACTTATCAGGCTAAGCGCCCTGCAGGCACTGTCACCCTGTTCAATGCTCACATCGCACCACGAAGATAGTTCAATTTCTTTGATGGTGAAGTTGCATCTGGAGTTGGTCTGCAGTGGTTAGAGGCCCTGGCCTGCCATTCTCTTTATCTGCCTCTTCTTCTCTAATACATAAATACAATACTTTTTAAAAAATAAAAGGGGCAGCAATCATCCTGGTGACAGCTGAATGAGCAGCTAAGGGCACAGGAGAAGAAGAACGCTAAAAGATTTGCTAGCCGAGATGCAGAATTCTCAAGGAGAGCCAGCAAGGGGAAGTTAATGACCTCAGTTGAATGAGGATAGCCTGAGGTACCCGCAGGGTATTCATGCAAATATGTGCTGGAAGGGAAGGTGATACGTCATTTAAGAATGAGGGCAAGGCAAAATTACTACATTTGAGACTCTCAAAATACAGTGGAGAGATTCTATGTGTGGGAGCTCTGGTCAAGTTAGTTTGGTGTGAGGGGAAAGAGGGAGGAAATGTCAAAAAAACAGAGAGATGAAGCTGGGAAGACCAAGGGAGAACCACAAGGGATGCGACCCAGGGCTCAAGGAAGGGAGGGAGCAGGTCAAGAAAACGGGCAAGGTCACAGGGGTCAAATGTCACCAAAATACATAATGCAGTGTTAACTACAATTGCCTCTGGTATGGAGCACCAGAAAGCATTCTTCCCATTTCACCTCGACTTTGTCCCAGTTAGCCAGGCTTCCTTCTCCCGCCCCTCCCTGGCCACTGGTTATCACTGTTCCGCTGTCAAAGTTCATGAGCTCAGCTGCTTCAGGTTCAATGACCAAGTCAAACTGTGCGCTGTCCTGCTGTGCCTCTCCTCTTTCATTGAACATTATGATCTCAGGGAAACAATGCACAAATATCACAACAAAACATCACACTTTATACTATGAAGATAATTACCTACTAATGAAAAATAAAATAATTACTGATAACAAAGAAATGCCACCAAAAGCTGCATGGGCTAAGAATGGTAAGTAACTTTTACCTTCATAGTGTTGTTTTCATAGCAACAGAGCCAGATACAGGACTGCTGAGGACTGAAGGGGGCTTGAAGCTAGTGTAAGGGTTTTCCAAAGTTGGCTAAGGAGGAAAAGAGAGCTTTTCCTGTAGGTGTATGAAGATCACGGAAGGATGTGTGGTTTGTTTTTCGATACACCTATGAGATCTGAGGGATCTGAATGATGACAAAGATGCCACCTCTGAAGGGAGCTTGGAAAGGGGAGCGCAGGGCAACTGTGATAGACATATACAGAGCATCCAGAGGCAGCAGGAGAATTTTTTTCCATCAATAACATTTCTTGAGTATCTGCTGTTGAGCTAGGAAGTGCGATAACTGAAGTACCCAGAAAACAGAATTCAAGGCATGCCTTGGAGAGAGCGAAGTCCAGGAAGATATGTCACACCATTCGTGACCTCCATGAGATGAGCCAGTGCAGGTCAGTTTAGGGAAGGGAGTCCAGGATCAGTGCCAGGGCTCCCATGAAGGAGCTTCTCTTAGACTCCTGCGACAATAAAGAGCCAAGGATATGTTTAAGCTTGGCAGTGACATGACCAATGTGATTTTCAGGAAGAGCACTCAGACTCCAGGAAGGAGGACAATAGGAGGACGGATGAAGGTCTCAGCCAAGCCATGGACAGTGAGGATGGAGAAGAGACTAGTTCAAGAATAAATTATGTGGGAGGCAGACACACTCTGACAACTCCTAGGATTTGCTGGAAGAAACAGGGAGAACTATTTCTAGTTAAGAGGAGAGAAGACAAGAAACACCATCCCCACCTGCTTGTAGTAATCCACGTAAGTGATCTCAGAGCCATCCCGCTTCTGAAAGCTGAATGTGGGTTTCACGGTCCAGTCAATGTCATCGATGCGGTAGGTTCTGTTATTGTATCTGGAAAATGCAAGACACCTTTAAAGCTTTTCCAAATCATCTTAGATATGCAGCTACACCACCACACTTTGAATATTAAAACTGTAAGTTACACTCCAGAATGCCAAAACTAACCGAAGCTGCCATCACAAGTAGGGTCACTTTTCCTTTCTAAATGATCAGCTCTTAACTGAGAAGAGCATTAATGAATTCTTCAGTATTCAGGAAGATAGCTGCATTCCCACAAATCCGGCGACAAAGTCGTTAGCCCACACTGGGCGGGGTAATGGTGTTCAACTTTGCCAGCATCTTCTGGTGTCACATATGTTGAACTCCCAGGTAATCTTTCTGACAAAAAAGTCCCAAAGTGGGCTAACCAGCCACAGCATGCTAGCATCCCTTTTAACTTCCCACCTTGGGTTGGCCCTCAGCCAAAGTGCAGAACAGGTGAGCTGAGCCCACTTCAAGTGACTTCTTCCCTTCACAACCACCGTGCAGCCTACCATGTCCCCTCCTGTGCCCTAACCTGTGGATAGAAACCTCCAAGGCAGGTTTCTCCAGAGCTCTGAGTACCTTGAAAGGTGTCTCTGAAAGTGTGGTATTCTAATGCATCAGGATTCTAGAGGAGACAGCAGGGGAAGCGAGGGCCTTCCCATGCTGAGCAGAACTCAGCCAGCCCCACCCCTCTGCTGTACAACCCAGAAAACTAGCCTTAAGGGGAAATTCCAAACCAGGCTGGATGCTAGCATGTTCCTGAAAAGAAATCAGTATGTGATGAGCTTCTGCGAGCTAGAAGTCTTAATTTAACTTGTCAGTGTCTGATTCAGTCCATGCATACTGAGGAAAAATTACAATGATAAACCTAGAAGTTTGCTCTCAAGGCTACAAGGCCTCCGTGTCTCATACAGAAGGCCAGCCATAGTTCTCATGGTCCATCTTATGACATAACAACAAAATGGCCAGAAAGAGGTGGCTCTAAGCAAAGTGCTATGGGAGGCACCAGGAGAGGGAACAGAAGAGTCAAGAGAGAAACTCTGGAGCTGGGTGTGCAGATGGAGATTGACAGGCAAAACTAGGGTGGGGAACTCCGGCAGAGGCACTGCGACTGCTGAGGCTCAGCATGGGAGGGAGTACAACAAGAGAGAATGTTTGCTGATGTTGACTTGGGATAGCCCAGAATGTCACGTGAGGAAGTCTGTGTTTCAGGCAATGGGACAGCTAGGCCTTATGCACAGGTGGGCAGATTGACCACACCTGTGCTTTGGTCAATGCTCTAGTGAAAACTCGGATCCTGAACATCCCTAAATCATTCATTCTCTACAGAACGTCTATTTTTACCTAGTAAGGACGACAAGCCCCACCAGCTGCTTCTCACACATCTGGGTGAAACAGGACGTGCCAGTTTTGAAGCAGAGATCAGTCATGAATTCCAGAACCGTCTCATTACGGAGGACCTTATAACTCACATTGGCACTAAACAGGAGCCTGCTTTCAAAAGGGGTTACAGAAATGGCGAACCCAGGCCAGAGGGATAATCTTTAAAATCAAATAAAAAAAAAAAAGAAAATTAAAATCTTGTTACTTAAAATGTCATAGTAGAAACCCAATAAAGATTTTCAAGTGGTGGGTCTTTTTCATTCTAATTCTCTAGAAGTAATTTTTTTCTTTAGTAGTAATTCTTTCCGTGACTGACTAAAAACTAGTTCTTTTCAGCTGGAGTGCCTTTCAGCACATGTTTAGGATAAAAACTGCATTCCCATAGAGAGGGTTTCTCAACCTCTCCACTAATGATATTTTGGAAGGATAACTCTGTTATAAACTGTCGTGCACCTTGCAGGATGCTCAGCAGAACCATGGGAATTCACAGGTATCCCCCAGTATTGAAGGAGAAATATCTGTAACTGTGCCTAATGTCTTTGAGAGCAAGGGCGGAAAATACTACCACTGTAAGAACAATATGCTAGTGGGGATCAGTCCCAGCATTAAATACATTTGGCTCAGAAAACCACAGCAACTCCAAGGGGAAGGCAGTGAGTAGTACACTTAAAGAATGAGGTTAAGAAATGCAAAAAATGATATCATTTACAAATATGCAAAAGTCATTCCAGGTGACAGTCCCTTTTCACATGAACTACAAAGTCTCAAATGAGAAGTTCCCTAAATGAAAAAAAGGGACAAATTATTTTGTTTTGTTTTGTTTTTCAAGGTAGGGTCTCACTCTGGCTCAGGCTGACCTGGAATTCACTATGTAGTCTCAGGGTGGCCTTGAACTCTCAGTGATCCTCCTACCTCTGCCTCCCAAGTGCTAGGATTAAAGGCGTGCGCCACCACGCCCGGTAAAAAAAAGGGACAAATTATTTTTACAAATCATTCCAGTTTGTATTTTGAAAACTTAATTCACTTTTAACAGGCAGCCTCAGGCAGGCATATGCACAGGGCACATGTGTGAACATGTGCGTGGACACTTCTCACCCAGGAGGAGAGGAGGCAGCAGGCATGAAAGAGATGCTGCATACAGTTCATGCTGACACACGGAATGAACACAGAGGAACCCCACCATCTTGCCTCCACCAGTCAGAAGGGCAAATGCTGCTCCCCACATCTCTCCCTTTGTTTATATGTCTCTTTGGGATCACAGTTGCCTATCTATCTTTGACTTCACCACAATATTCTGGAGGACTGAGTCCAACCAGCACACAGCATAGCTGACTGTGTTCCCCACAACTTCTACTTCCCACTTTAGGGTAAACATTCTGCAAAGGTCGAGCAGTTCCGCCCTCTGCCAGGGTCGTTTCGCCGGTTTCTCCACCTGACCATTTACCCGATCATGTCTTGTGGGCCATCCTGGCTGAGCTAACTTGCTTTCAGCATGAGCTCAAAGCACCAGCTGTGTGCTACAGCAGAACGTGGCCTATTCTATTTCCATTAACTGCTATCCACAGAAAAACTAGTTTCTGAATTCCTTTCATAATTTATGATAATGACCTAGCACACTGAAGAAAGAAAATAAGCTTCTAGTTTTCACATTGGGATTCAGCATTCCATTACAAAACACAATTATAAAACTCCATTACATTTCATATCACACGAGGCATAATGGCACGGTACTAGCTCATAAATCATGCTGTACAATTCTAACCATTTCACAGGAAAAGAACATAGAAAAAAAAACCTACTTGTGCTGGGGGATTTCCACTGGCTCTGAAGGCTTGTAGAAGTTTCGTCCAATCTGATACATAGATAATTTTTTCAAGATCCTGCAAGTATATTTTTGAATTTTTAGTAAATATTAGTCAGTAACAGTGTAATTAAGAGTTTGATGAACATAATAAAAATATACAGAAAGAGCTGGGGATGTACCTCAGTTGGTAAAGTGCCTGCATAACATGCCAAAAGTCCTAGGTTCAGTTCCCAGCACCCCATAAAACCAGACATGCTAGTACACACCAGTAATCCCAGCACTCAAGAGTTTGGGTCAGAAAGATCAGAAGTTCAAGGTCATCCTCATTCACAGAAAGTTCAAGATCAGCCTGAGCTGCATGAGACCCTGGAACACTGGAGCATTTATTTATATACTATATATACATGTGGGTGTATACACCTAAGAAGTACTGCTTCATAGCTGAGAATCATGTAGTTGACATGTAGTTGACAGTAATACCATGGGACGTAACTGCCATGTTAAGTATGTGGTCAATTACCAACCACAGCTGTGGTTACTGTGACATTCTGGTTAACTGCAAGGTCTGAGGCAAGCCATGCCTGGGGTGCTCTTGTTCTCTCCCTTTATTGAAGGGCAAAAGTTCCTTCTGATGGGTCACTCAAGCTTTTGTAATGTCCCACATTCACCATGATAGCATCTTCAGCCACTACCTAGAACTGGAGGGACTGCTTCAGTCACCTCTGGAACTGGAGGGATTGCTAATGGAGACTGTCCGGTGAATGGGGAAATATAAGAAATACCAGTTTTGGGTTTGAATACAGGAATGTCAACTCTGTGATGTGGGCCACTCAGCCCCAGCCCCAGCCCCAGCAACCCCCCTACCTGTAAGGTGGGGATTTAGTAACAGCACCTGCTCAGGACATTCAACTGAGGAGAGTCACATAAAACAAAAGTGAAAAGGCTTTGCCACTGGAAAGGACCTTCTATATGTCAGCTGGGATATAATAGTCCCTTTATGAGGGCACAGACAGGGTCAAAAAAGACTAGACATGGGCTAGAGAGATGGCTTAGTGGTTAAGGTGCTTGCCTATGAAGCCTAAGGACCCAGGTTTGATTCCCCAGTACTCAAGTAAGCCAGATGCACAGGTGGCACATATGTCTGGAATTCATTTGCAGAAGACCTGAAGTGCCCATTCTCTTTCTCTCTTTCTCTCCCTGTCTCTTTTTCCATTCCAAATAAGTAAATATTGGGGAAAAAAAGGCAAGTCATATGACTAAAAATTAGGAAATAGCACATCTGTGGGGAGGAAGTTCCTTTAAGCACTCTACTCAGCAAAACCCCAAATGCCCCCTACCTCCTCCATTCCAGAGGCTGCTGGTGGGCAGAGGGGTGGTATCCTGCATTTCCAAACAGCTCACCTTATTAACACATCAATATTATGTTGAACCTGTTGCAGGTATGTCCACCGATGGCCCATGGGCAGCATGCTTCATGCCAAAAGGCCAGACACCCCTTCTAAATTGTCCACATCACTTGAGAAACTTGTTAAAATTTTTGATTTTGCCCATATCCTCCACCAAAAAAAAAAAAAAAAAAAGATTTCCATGCCCTGGTGGTGAAAATGTGTTTACTAGGTCTGGTGAGGGACTAGAGATTCTTCATTTGATCAAATTACCCCACCCCCAAGGTGACCGCAGATCACATGGTCCTGGGATCATTCTGAACAGCACTGAAGCTCAGTGACAGCCTTCCCTCTGCCCTACATGTGAGGAAGAGTCAGGACTGAAGACAGGGCCAGGGCACAAAGTAACTAGTGAGGCCCATTCACCTCCCAAATCAGACTGCTAGTTGAGAAGCAAATCATTCAGCTGACTAGAGAGCTATTAAGCCTAGGGACTGAGAGTAGTACTGGGGAGAATAAATGAAGGAAAGGCCATGGGCCACCAGTGAGACACACCAAGTTTCAGATGCCTTGTCTTTAACTTGGGTAACACTGGATATTGAGAATTGTGCCAGAGAGAGGCTATGTTGGACTTTGTACAGCCCGCCACTGCCAGAATACAATCAAGTGCGTGAGAGTGTCCTAAAGATGGTGATGGTTTCTGGAAGGCTGCCAAGACAGCATGGATTATGTTAAAAGCCAGTTTCTATGCTGAAAGGAGTCATTACAAGAAATTAAAATCATCCTCAAACGCCTTACTTTCTGAAGATGATATTGATGAACTGGATGCACACAGGGGAGCCAGACACCAGCTCCTTGGTCAGGGTGATGGTGATCTTTACTGTCTCTCCTCTTTGAGTTTCGCTCAACAGTTCTGTGACCTGGGAAAAGATGTATTTAAAAAATTCAGATTATCCCCAAGTGTGTGGAATGTAGATATTATAAAGCCATCATAATTGAGCAGGCATTAACAGAAACAAAAGTGCAGCTGTTTGTGTATGAGTAGTGATCTAATCATCACATTACATTTAGAGGAGGCTCTTGTTCCCTGTGTCTCACTAACCCCCAAAAGCAACACATCACTCTACCTGTAGCAGACAGCTTCAGGTTCGCTGAGATGAACTTCCAGACCAGGCACAGTTATGGAGGAAGGGATATTATTTATTGAAGCTTACAGATCCAGGGGAAGTTCCATAATGGCAGGAGAAGCAGCCTGCTCTCACAGGACCAGGCAAGAGAGACAAAAGCCACCAGCCACACAGCACAGCACACTTCAGAAACTCCTACTAGGCACACTTTGCATATCTTTACAATGGAATCCTAAACCCACCACCACACCTTAAGATCCACCCAGTGACATTGCCTCCAGCAAGGTGGCTGCAGATGCAAATTATAAACTCATAAAACACTGACTATATTGGGAGCCATATAGTCAAACTACCACACTACCCTTTAAAATCATAAGAGAAAATCAGAGCCAGATTGTATGGTTCAAAGATGTGACCCAAACAGAATTCCAGAACAGTGGGTCTTAATCTCTTGAGGGGATGAGAGGGAAATGAAATGTATGTTACTTTGAGAGTCATAAAGGTAAAGACATTCTCCTTAGATGACCTCACATATGTATATTCACAAGAGCACACATATCCTGTGTCCATTCGCAGGGACTGCCCTGCATTTGTGAACTGCCCTGCCCCTTGCAAGTTCATGATTCCATAGATATCCTCCAATAGCTTTTGCATAACACAAAACAGAGCAGAGCAAGTAAGCAAAGGAGGGGAGTAAGCAAAGATGAGGGAAGGACAGAAAATGTGATGTCAGAATAGCTAGGAATTCTCAAAGTTTATAAAGAAACCCTTAGGGCTCTTCTAAGATGGAACAATGTTTTATCTAGATAATGAAGGATCTAACAGGCTTCTTCGGCAACTGAAGAAAATTCTAAGCCAGGGGCTGGAAAGATGGCTTAGTGGATAGGGCACTTGCCTACGCAGCCTAAAGACCCAGGTCCCATGTAAGCCAGATACACAAGGGGGCTCGTGTGTCTGGAGTTTGCAGTGGCTAGAGGCCCTGGTATGCCCACTTTCTCCCTCTTTTTCTCTCTAAAATAATTAAATTAAAACTAATTTAGAAAAATTCTAAGTCAGGTAGGACTTGGTTAAGTTTAGAAATACATTAACTCACATATCAGTCAATAAGTATCAATCAGTGATCAGGGATTTTATTTTTCCAAAAAGGTAATGAGTTAGAAGTCTTTACTAGCAAGCATTTGCATATTCTATTGGTTATAGTGTTAGTTTAACAGATTTTAGGTTCAACCAGGAATGTGTAGCAGGAACCAGTCACTGCATGGAAACAAAGAGACACTGGCCACTTCTCAGGGAATGCAATATTTCACTGGAGTGATTTCTTCCCACAGATAAGAACAGAAGTAAATCAGAGAAGCTGTAGGAAGCGGTCAGTCTGCTCTGGACTATGGAGCAAGGACAAGGATGGAGACATCAAAGGATGTGGGGCAAGGAGCTGTGAGGAGGGAGCAGCAGATGGTCTCAGGGATTGTATTTGTCAACAGCCACCTACAACCAACAACTCTCGGGGCTGCCCTGTCCCTCCCTCATCAAATACCAACTGCTCCTTCACTTTTACCATCTGTTGCTGGACCACCCCTCCATTCCCCAGGCCGCTAATCTCAGTGTGAACTTTCCTTCTCCTCCATTTGACACCCAAAGGCAAGTTTGGTGCACCTCCACCGGCAATGTCTCTGTTGGCATCCACTGTTACAATGGCATTTACCACAGAGCTTACACACACACACACACACACACACACACACACACACGATTTGGAATCAGAGAGCGCCTCGCTAGCTGCCACTCACAACCCGTGTGTGATCTGGAACGAGTCACTCTAAGGCCTTCCTCCATTTCTAAAGTGGGAAGGAGTCCAGCTGAAGTCACAGGGTCTGAAGATAAATGTGATAAAGCCTGGATCTTATCTGCATCCAGAACCCAGGCGCTGGGGAAGGTCAAACAAAGAGCAGCGCTTTGTAGCTTTGTTCAAGCCCTTTTGACATGCTGCCCAGACTATTCCATTACTCTTCCCACCCTTTTCTGGAATCTCTTCAATAGGATGGGAGCAGGGCCACTGTAAAGTTACACAGCTCTAGGGAGAGCCTCATGATGGTTTCAGTGCTTCATAGAGGACAGACTCCTTTCCTGAAAAGTGCATTTACAGTTCTCCCTGCCTTTGGAACCATTGCTTCCCACCTTCCTGATTAAACCTGTTTCCATCCTACCACTCTGCCTTGGCTCTCCCCCACTGTCCACTTCATTGGTCACTATTGTAACCCAAGAAACTAACCATTACTCTCACAGGAGGGCCTGAAGGATGATCTTTCTTTTCACCAAACTATGTGAAACTTGGGGAGAGGGTTAAAAGAGACATGTTATTAAGAGCCTGGCAAGGCACTGGTCCACTAATGTAGTCTGATAGGCTGAACAGTATCAGTGGATTTTATACTTAACAAGTGATCAATAAAAAGTTAGCATAATTTTGCCAGGCTTGGTGGCACACTCCTTTAATCCCAGCATGCCCAGCCACTGTTCTTATTTGCAACATTAGCATTAAATTGAAAGGTTTTTGCATATGTGCCTTTGTATGGGTATGAACGTTCATATATGCGTGGGTATATGTGAATGTGTGTGGAGGACAGAGCTTAACCTTCTTTGATTACTCTCCACCTTATTTTATGAACCAAGGACTCTTACTGAACATAGAGCACTCTATGCAGCTAGACCAGCTAGCCAGGAAATCCCAGGGATTCTCTGCCTTCCCAGCATTGGGATGACAGAATCAAGCCACTTTGCCTAACTTTATGTGGGAACTAGAGATCTGAAATCAAGTCCAAGTAGCTTGAGTAGCAAGTAAGTACTTTCCAGTCTGAACCATCTCCCAAACCCCTAAATTAAAAGTTTTCAAGGAAAAAAAAAAAAAAAAAAAAGAACCCTGTTTTAACTGTTCTTGTTTTCTAGACGGCACCAACACCCTATTGAATATCCAGTAAACTGTAAGTGCACCAGGATTGCAAGTATGTGAACATGGCATCCCTAGTGCACATATGGGGGTCTGGAAAACCCTGGAATCTAGGCCAAGAGGCAGCTGCTGAAAGGAGACTTCTAGAAGCAATGAATGCATTAATGGAATTAGGGACTCTTTTAACTATTAAAAACACCCTAATTATTACCAGAGGTACAGGATTATGCCTCCAGAATAAGAGGCCAGGGAAACAGCTCAGTCAATACTGTAGCTTGTCTCCCAAGCATGAGGACCCGAGTTCAATCCCCAGAACCACATAAGTGCTGACCATGGTGGTGTGCATCTGTAACCCCAGTGCCAGGGAAGTGAGGGATCCCTGTCACTCACTGGCCAGCCAGTCTAGCCCAGCTGGTGAGTTACAGGCTAATGAGACAACCTGTGTCAAAAGAAGTGGACAGCAGAGTTCCTGAGGATGCCACGGAGGTGTTGTTCTGTCCTCTGCACACTCATATGTATGTACACCCACATGTGCACATGCACACATGGGCACAAAGACACACATTGTATGCATGCATTACTTAAAAATACCAGAATAGAAAGTGAAAATAGTAGAATCATCATTAGTACAATCACTGTAATGAGGTGGCAGGCCATGTACTGATAATGTAAGTGATAATACTCATCTCTGTTTAAACCTAGTGTCACTTATGTCTGGGAATAAAATCAGCAGGCCTAAGTGGTCACATGCTGCCTTTATAGCCTATCACCCACTTCCCATGAGACTCCACCCCATCCACAGAGACAGGTTTGGCATGGGTGGCATACTCATTTTGAACAAGAGATAAGTAGTGCCGACTTATTCCCAGCGTCTGCAGCATGGAACTTCTCCATTTTGGTTACGTGCAACCGAAGTGAACAGGATAATCCAAGGGTTGTACAACACCATTTTAACATATTGTTCCTAAACAATCATCATAAACATATCTAAGAACAAAAAGTTCTTTAGCAATAACAGCACACTTAAAATTTTGTGAACATATGAGAAACAATATTAGCATGCCCCCAGGACCTAGTCACAAGACCTAAGAGTGCTATAGATAACAATGATTCCAAATTAACAGATCCAGATGTGCTAAGCCATTAGAGTTAGCCATTTTGTGTAATAAATCTTAATATCTCTTAAAAGGATAGGGGCCCCAGGAATTCTCAGAGATTCATTTCTTGAGCAAATTCACAAAGATTTAGCATATAATCTAGAAGGTTTAACCTATGTAATTGATACCATACTGCTTAAAATGCTGAATTGAAGGTCTTGATTCTGTGCACTGTTTCAACTTTTCTTGTGGAAACGGATCCTTCTTTCCTCAAGGTAATTTTAATAGAGTTTTAGAACAGAAGCTTGTTTAAAACATCCAAAACAATATATTTTAGGACATAAAATGTTCAAAGTCTAAAAAAAATGGGTAAAAGAATTTCAAACCATTTACTGCTACTTCTAATGGTCACAGTTTTTTTTTTTTTTTTAATTTTACTTGCATGCAGAGGGAGATAGAGAGGAGAGAGAGAAAGAAAGAGAGAGAATGAGAATAGGCATGCTAGGACCCCCAGCCACTGCAAATAGAACTCCAGATGCATGTGTCACTGTGCATCTTGGCTTTATGTGGGTACTGGAGAATTGAACCGGGGTCATTAGGCTTTGCAGGCAAGCTCGTTAACCACTGAGCCCTCTCTCCAGCCCTCACATTTTAAAAATACTCCTAGAGCTGTTATAACTCGCTTTTTAGAATATAGACACAGCAAGTCATGAAAGAAACAAATATTCTAGGATCAGAAATTGGTGTGAGATTATTTGGACATAGGCACAACTGCAAAGGGACAAGGAAAGTAGGATAAACTTAAAGCTGTGAAGCCATGGGCCAAACGGTGTTTCTTCAAATCTTGCATATTTAGGGAAAAGTTTTAAAGGGATGTCTATTTTAAGGCCACTTACAGGTCTTTATATTTAAAATGCCAGACCATCATATTTGTAATTATGAAATCAGTCACTGGGGAAGTCTTAGGAAGTCTTTGAGCTCTCAAGTAAAAAGTTTAAGAAACATTCACTCCAGTTGTCATGAAAACAACTGATTTTCTAAACATACACATATAACTGAATATGTACACACTCACAATGAAAAATCTTAGCCAAACTATACCTTGTTGTCCAGTTTCTGTAGGAGGAAGAGAGTAGCACCATCGAATGCTTTTGCCTTGTTAGAAAGTTCACTATGACTATAAAGCAAAGCAGCCCTCAGTCTTCTGGAAGCTAAGTCTGGACTATATGTAACACAGTACTGGTACAGCTGCCAGTCCTGAGGAAAATCTAAACTGTAGAGATTCGTAACCAGCTTCACAGGTATTCCACTGGAACCTGGGGAAGAAAACACAGGATTTTCAACAAAAAGTACACCATATTAATCATACTCAAAAGTTAATTTGTACATGCACAGTAGTTTTTGTAAAGCAAGAATTTTGATCAATGATGCTAGATAAGCTCCTAACCTTGTAACATCTTGGGAGTTAAAGGTAGATCATATGTGAAGCAAGCGTCCAAAAAACCCTGGAGCAGATGCTAGCATGCTTGACCTTGAGGGAAGCGAAGCATCTGTACTTGACTACCCCGACCCTTCCAACTCTGGTTTTCTGCAATTTAAATCAGCTGGAATAATATTTTGAGGCTGCTCTTGAATTACACTGTTCAGACGTTGAAGACACTGGCCAACTTTCACTTTGAGTAACACAACTCCCAACCTCTGGGAAAGCCAGATAGTAGAAAGTGCTAAAAATTCTGGAAAAGTCAGTGGACAGAGCACTGAGCAAGCCACACCCTCCCCACCTAAAGATCCTCAGAGGTGGAAGGGAGGGGGAAAGAACTTTCCTGTGCGGAAGTAGACAGGGCCTGGAAGTTCTATCTTCTGCAGGCACATGGAGGCCATGTGTGCTTCTTGAAATTCCTTCCCCCTATAGAAATTTTTATTACCAGCTTAAGCCTGCAGGGAAAACATTAGAGCTGGTCATAACAAAGTTAGCTAGGACTCAGGATGGCATAAGTCCTCCCACTTGACAGAACCTGGATGAGCACTAAAAGACTGGTTTGTTACCTATCTTCATGTGAATTAACCCAGTAAAAGTATTTTTAAAAATACCAAACACTAATTTGCTTTCCATATGGAAGAGGTGGAAATGTGAGTCCCCAGGGTAGTGAGGATTAAACAGTATCATGTACACCTTCATCTTCTCACAGCCTTGGCCTGGGATACTTTATCTGATAGGAGTCAGAAGTCACTGTGTTAATTGTAATTTAAGATAAAACTTTTGTTCTCTTAGATCCTGAGTGAATGGCAACATATTTCAGCTGCTCATATAATAGACTAAGAAAGAAAATTCACAACCTAGAATCAGAACTGGAGAGAACCTTTGAGAGGAATCTGCTTCCAGTGTTTTCAAACTGCAGGGAATCCCGTCAGTACAGGGGTTAGGAAGGCATGTTTCATGAAAGCCCCAGAACACAGGGATTGAGGGTATATAGTTCAGTTGGTAGAGTACTTGCCTTAGCATGCACAAAGCCCCAGGTTTGGCCCTCAGTGCCAAACATAAGCCAAGAGTGCATGCATGCATGTATGTAATTCCAGCATTTGGGAGGTGGAGGCAGGAAGATCAGTTAAAGTCATCTTTGGCTATAGCAAGTTCAGGACAAATGTGGGATAGAAGACTTACCTTGAAAAAAACCTGAAAAAAAGTCAAATAACCAAAAATGTAGCAGAATGGACCCAGAGTGCCTGGCATGTAGCAGGGTTAACACACTTCCATGAATCTTTTGCTTCAGCTGTGAATCTATTTGCTGGGTAAAATTTCTAGTTCTCTGCTTTGGCTTTAAAAAGTTTCAAAAGCGTGATGAGCATCCCTGAAGGGAGCAAGAGAGCCCTGTGAACATCTGAAAGAAACCGCAGACCTACTTTCCAGAAAGCACGGGTGCTCACAACTGTTCATGCGATTGCAGAAGGAGCCCTGAGCCTGGATAAAGAAGCCCCACACTAGTTACAACTTCCTCTTTTACGGCTGAAACTCCCAAAGGATTATTCCATACATGGGATGTGGATTAGGAAAGAGCCCATCCCAGGTGTGAGGGGAACTCTTCCAGGAGTTTAATGGCGTTTTGAGGAAGACAGTTTTATTTCTATCGATGAAAAAGAAAATAAATTGAAGCAAAGATACTTCAAGTGCCTGGACAATGCCTTGGACACAGCAGATGTGCAATAAATACCTGTCAAATGAATACATGAATTTGTTTATTTTATTATTCAAATTCCCTAAGCAAGACTTAGTAGCATTTAAAACATATGCAGCATGAAAGACAGGGTACCTGTTTTACAATCTTTCACATGCGCCAATTTTTCTCTGGTACCGATTTCCAAATCCATCAAGTCCCGTCTCATCCTCACACTCCTTTCCCTGTAGGACTGTCCATTATCACCAGAATATACACTGTCCTTATCTAAAATATGAAGAGAACATAGTCATACCCACTGGCCCATTCATGTCATCCATGACCACTATATTAAAAATGTATCTACTAGCCGGGCAGGGTGGCTCATGCCTTTATTCCAGTCCTCAGGAGGCAGAGGAAGGAGAATCACCATGAGTTGGAGGCCACCCTAAGACTACACGGTGAATTCCAAGTCAGCCTGGGTTAGAGTGAGACCCAAATTCAAAAAACAAACAAACAAACAAAAAACAGTATCAACAATCAAAACTCAGTTGCTTGTATATTTTTTTCTTTTTGGTTTTTTTGAGGTAAGCTCTCGCTCTAGTCCAGGCTGACCTGGAATTCACTATGTAGTATCAGGGTGGCCTCAAACTCACAGTGATCCTCCTACCTCTGCCTGCCAAGTGCTGGGATTAAAGGTGTGTGCCACCATGCCCAGCTCTGCTTGTTTTTTTTTTTATATTTTATATTTATTTATTTGAGAGAGAGGGAGAGAGAAAGAATGGGTGCACCAGGGCCTCCAACCACTGTAAACCAACTCTAGATGCATGAACCACTTTATGCATCTGGCTTATGTGGGTACTGGGGAATTGAACCTGTGTCCTTAGGCTTCATAGGCAAGCGTTTTAACTGCTAAGCCATCTCTCCAGCCCATGTCTTTTTTTTTTTTACCCTGTCTGTTAAGCCATCTCTTCAGCCCCCACTTGTAGTTTTTAATAAGATATGTCTACAGGGCTGGAGGGATGGCTTAGCAATTAAGGCACTAGCCTACAAAGCCAAAGGACCCAAGTTCAATTTCCCAGGACCCACGTAAGCCAGACGCACAAGGTGGCACATGCTTCTGGAGTTCGTTTGCAGCAGCTGAAGGCCCTGGTGTGCCAATTATTTTTTTCTCTCTCTTTCCCTCTTTCTCAAAATAAAATAAATAAATTAAAATTTAAATCTGGGCTTGGTGGCATATGCCTTTAATCCCAGCACTCCGGAGGCAGAGATAGGTGGATCGCTTTGAGTTCGAGGTCACCCTGAGACTACACAGTGAATTCCAGGTCAGCCTAGGCTAGAGTGAGACCCTACCTTGGAAAACAACAACAACAAAAAAAAATTTAAGAAAAGATGTGCCTGCATTGCTGAAAACACTCATAACTACACAGAAGTCCTTTGTGGTAAATTAAGAAAATATACTGGAATATTTTGGTTAGAAATAAAACATCTTGAGTTAGAATTAGCTCTTATCACAGACTTTCTTCTTCATGGCTCAGAAGAATGCTTGACCCTTCCCCTTCCATTCTACACCTGTTTACACAGTGACCGCTCTCCCTCCATTAGCTCTGGCTTGACCACACCCTGAAGAGCTCTAAGTTAAGGATGGTCCACAGTGACTTCTGCAGGGAGAGGCTGAGTCCCTCGCCTTTCCCCACCAACACAGAAACCACTGCAGGCACTTTTCATGACAGATCACTCCTCGAGATCGAAAGCCAGAGTTCCACCTTGCAGCCTGATCACATAAAGAGACCATAAAACAAATCTGGTTTCCAAATCAGTGTCTTCTGTTTGAGTACAGAAGATACTAACTTTTGAAATATGCTTTTGGCACTCTGAAGAGAACTTTAACGCATCAAAATACAGTATACCCTGCATCTCTGGGCTCTGACTTGCCCTCCCTGTGGCATATATAACCCCTGTACTCAATGTGCCCAAATGACATTGCCATCGGCTCCAAACTGCCACCCATACCCATCTCTGTGGAGTCTGAATCTGTCAAGAAAAATCAAAAACTTCGCTTCATTTTTAACAGTTCTAATACACTCATTAGGCTCTCCCTCTCACCTATAGCTATTCGTCTGAGATGATAATGAAGGGTTCTAAAACTCCAAACTACCACAGAAAGGTGGTACTGAGGAGCTGGGGGCAGCAGAGGACAGAGTTTCAGTTTTACAGGATGAAAAAAAAGCTCCTGAGATGGATGGTGGTGTAACTGTACAATATAAACAGATTTACTATCCCAGGACTATTTAACGAAGCATTGAAATGGCAAATTTTGTTATATATATATTCCACTATAATTTAAGTAAACAAACAAAATTCAGTCTGTCTTGAAAGCATAAAGGGCTTCCATGACAAGAATGTGCAGCGATGTCAAAAACATTCTGAAATGGAAATGCTGTCTAAATGGTGGTGGGCCCACCATGCTGCCTCTCAGAACAGATGTGTTCTCCAGGGCACTTCAGATCACATGGCCTTTATCCCTGAATAGAAACCCCCCACCCAGGAACAGCTGAACCAGGCAGGAGATGGACTCTGAGTGTCCAGGAAGACTAGAAATCATTCACTTCCCTCCAAGTAAAACGGAGATAGCAAACCGATGTAATGCAGGCATATGGAATGAACTGTGTTCCCCCTACAATTCACATGTGTTAGTCCTAACCCCTGTGACTATTATATGGAGAGAGTTTTAAAGAGGTAATCCCCTCTTTAAAGTGAGCTCAAGGTTAGAGAGATGGCTTAAAGGTTAAGGTACTTGCTTGGGAAGCCTAAGGACCCAGGTTCAATTCTCCAGGTCCCATGTAAGCCAGATGCACAAGGTGGCACATGCATCTGGAGTTCGTTTGCCATGGCTGGAGGCCCTGGCATGCCCATTTTCTTTTCTTCTTTCTCTCTCTCCCTCCTTCCCTCCCTCCCTCCCTCTCTCTATTTCAAATAAAAAAATAATAAAGTGAGCTCATTCAAGTGGTCCCTAATCTAACATGGCTGACATCATGAGGAATTAAGTGTCAGAATTAGGGCACTGAGGAAACATTGTATGAATCCAGAAAGAATGTGACCACCAAGGAGCCAAAGGTAAGAGACTTCAGAAGAAACCATCCCCACCAACTAGAAGATGAGAGATATCAAACCTCCAGAATCAGGAGAACATAAATGTCTCTTTAAGCCCCTCAGGCTGTGCCTCCGTTTGTTTGTTTGTTTCTTTCTTTCTTTCTTTCTTTCTTTCTTTTTTTCTTTTTTCTTTCAGTAAACCCAACAGACGAGCTGTGTGTGTGTGTGTGTGTGTGTGTGTGTGTGTGTGTGTGTGTGTGTGTGACAGGCATGCCAGGTGTGCCATCTTGTGCGCATGTTCAACCTTGTGTGCTTGTGTCACCTTGTGCGTGGTTTACGAGGGACCTGGAGAGTCAAACATGGGTCCTTAGGCTTCGCAGGTAAGCTCCTTAATCACTAAGACATCTCTCCAGCCCTGTGCCACTTTCTTAGGACAGTCCAAGTAATAAATAAGACATCAGGCAGACCATTTCAGCCTATGTGACAGTGGCTACATGGGCTGGCATACTGGCAAGGATCCTGAGACAGCATCTGGCTTTGCAGAGAAGAGAGTGACCCTGAACAGTGAAGCGCATTGTAGGGAAGGGTAAGAAGAGAGGCAGGTGAGCTGGGTTTCTCCCAGCCCTGCAAGATGATTGCTTTGGAATTTGCATGCCATAAAGATTTCTAGGTTGTTCTTCAAAATTCAGCGAGGAGAAAGAACTAGAAAGCTAGTGCCCTCATGCCTATGTATTCCATGTGTGCAGCACCCTCGGGAAGCTTACATCTGACTCTGTTAGAGAGTCCCTGAGGAACACGATGAGGGGATCTGGGGATCGCTCAAGGATAGGAGGATGGGTGGTTGAGAAGGGAAGGCAGCTGCAGCAAGGCTTGCTGGAGTCACTTTTGTTCCCCGCAGACTGAAGGGAAGTCAGGGGAGTTGACTGCGTTGCACTTACCTTGCTGTGGAATACTACTTGCTTCCACAAGGCTGCTGCTAGAGGATGCTTCCTGGTCCCCAGGTTCAACAGATGTGGCCTATGAAACGGGCAAAAAGACTGCTCAGATTTACGCTAAATCAAAACCCATAGCCCGGCATGGTGGCCCACGCTTTTAATCCCAACACTCAGGAAGTAGGAGGATCACCATGAGTTGGATAGCACCTTAAGACTACATAGAGAATTCCAGGTCTGCCAGAGCTAGAATAAGACTCTACATTGGAACCCCCCCCCAAAAAAAAAACAACCCCAAAGGTTATTTCCAAAGTCATAGATTGCCATGACCCATAAAAAGAAAGTAACAACGATTAGAACAGGTAAAACTCTTGAGGGTCAGGAGAGTTCCCATTCTAGACTAATGGCTAAGGATGACCTTGCTTCTCCTTCATCAAAGCGCTTTCAACACTGACCACCAGCCTGGCATAGCACCACAAGTGCAAGAGGCAGACACGGGCAGGGACTCCCTGCCTCCACGATCCACAGGCAAGAAGACACCCTGAGCTCAGAAGGTCTGGGGAATTAGCCGACAGGACAACTTCCTGTGAGTCAACTGGGCCAAAATTAATTCATGAAATAGGAACAGAACCATTATTTTTTTTCTTTTGCAGAAACTTCTGCTCTTTAAGAAATAGTCCCTTTCTTAACCTGCTTTAAAAAAAAGATGACTACGGTCTGGCAAAGAAGAGCCCTTCGTGAGAATAAAGGCATAAAGACCACCAACCACTCAGCCAGGTCTGTCCCACATAACCACGTGAAGGTACGTCTCCCACCCCCTAAACACTGTACAAATAAATCAGGAAATTAAATCTCAGAGGGCCGAAGCACCTCCCAGGTTCAGTCCTCTCACTGTCTACGATAGTAACAGCAGATCCTGCTAAGCTAAGATCCCTTGAAAGGAGAAAGGTAAGAGCCCTGGGAAAGACCCCACTTTGGGAGAGAAGAGAGAAGAGACGCCCGCCGGCCAGAGGGGGAGAGGAAGCCAGCCCGCCGGCCTGGGTTCACTCACCGAGGGCGAGGCTGGGGCACGGCCCACGTCCACGGCGCCGAGGCTGCGGGCGATGCCCCGAGCCCGCACGCGAGCCCTTCCACTCATGGTACCGCGTCCCTGAGGCCTTACCAGGGCGTCTGGGCTTCAACAAGGGTATGGTCTCTTTGCATACAGATGGTGATGCTGTGATGGTGTCTCCAAGACTGAAATCAACAACCTTGGGCTAGGCAAATAGTGCGCTGGGAAGCAGGGTGGGAGGTCGGGGGAGAGCACGTGGGGGAGAGCACGTGGGGGGAGAGCACGTGGGGGGAGAGCACGAGGGGGCGGAGCTTCAAGCCTAGAACTTTCTTTGCATCATCCCCCATCCCCTAATTTGACATTATCCACCTTTCTATTCTCAGTATTATTTGCCAATCTAGCATCAAACCTTTTCCCCCTCCCCTTAGTTTTGATGTAATCAGCTCCAGAAAAATTTTAAATGTCGTGCTTTGTTATTTGAAGGTCTTTTGTTGGGTTTTGTGACATTGCCCAAGCTGGCCTTAAGCTTGATAGATGACAAGGGACGACCTTGAACTTGTGATCCTCCCACTTCCTTCTGCCTCCCAAGTGGCTGGGGTTACTGGAATAAGCCACCACTCTTACTATGGGAGGCTGGAGATAAACTCAGGGCCTTGTGGGTACTAGGTTTCCTGCACCCCCAGCCCTCTTTTTTGTGTTTTGAAATAAAGTTTCTTGTAGTCCAGGCTGACCTTGGACTTCTGATACTCCTCTCTCTGTCCCTCCCAAGTGCTATGACTGCAAGCAGGTATGAGACATCAAGTCCAGCTATGGGCCTTTTTAAAAGAATAATTTCCCTGCCCTTAATGTATAAAGACAAAGACATTATGTGGCATTTTCTTTTATTAACTTCACACATTTCTTGTTCACATGAAATACCTTGTGTCCTTCAGAAACTTACACACACACACACACACACACAGTGAGGCAAAGATACAGCATGTTAAGGTAAGGACACAACTTTATTTCTATAAATGACTCTTTTTTTGTTAAACTCAATTAAAAGTCTTTGAGCCACTTTCAGAAAATGAGTAATTCCCATAGACACAGTTCTGGTTATGCCTTCCACCTCTAATCGTGTATGTGTCTCATTTCTTTGTCTGTGCTCTTTAACTTTAAAAGTTAATTTACTTTGTCTCAAAATGTATTATTTCATGTAAAAATTTAAATATTGTCAAGTTTCTTTTAAATGCTTGTTTAAATTTCAGTAGCATTTAACTGAATATATAAATAGCTTTGGCAACTCTCTACAATGTTAGATGTCTCCATTTATTTGTTTCTCTTTGTGGGTTTTTTTTGTTGTTGTTGTTATTTGTTTGTTTGTTTTCAAGGTATGGTTTCACTCTAGCCCAGGCTGAGCTGGAATTCACCATGTAGTCTCAAGGTGACCTGGAACTCACAGAGATCCACCTATCTCTACTTCCCCAGTGCACCATCCCCCCCAGCTCTCTTTGTGTTCTTAAATAAAAGTTGTTTTACAAAAGTCTCATGCATTTTTGGGTTACTATGAGAAATGAAAATTGGTTCCTAATTTTAAAAGGATTATCTATGTAATCAAACAATTTCTCCTCTTCCCCCCACCTTCTCACAAATTTCTTGTAATGATCTGGTTTATAATCTTTATCATTTTTATTTTTGGTTTTTTCAAGGTAAGATCTCACTCTAGACCAGGTGGACTTGGAATTCACTATGTATTTCCAGGCTAGGCTAGAACTCATGGAAATCCACCTACCTCTGCCTCCTGAAAGCTAGGATTAAAGGCATGCCCCACTATGCCTGCAGTCTTTATCATTTGAATGAAGCAGCCTTCTATTCCTGGATGTTTAAAGATTATTTTAATCATTACTGTGTGTAGAATTTTATTAGCTACTACTCTGTTCCTATTAGGAGCTTGTGCTGAGGTTATAAGATGCATGTGTGGGCCAGTCATCAGAGAGTTATCACAGGTAGCAAGAAATTAAGGCAGCCTCTGTACTCATCAGAAGGGTTAATGGACAGATGAAAATATGGAAGGTGCATAAAGTGGAATGCTAGATATTCAGAAATGATGGCCTGAAGATTTAGCAAGTGAACAGATGTAAACAAATTGCATTAAATGAATAAAAAAAAAAAACGATTTAAAACATGAGATCCTCTTCATGGGGCAGGAGACTTTGTCCTTGAGAATCTTTGACAATTGTGATTAGAGAGAGGAATGATCATAGGCAGAAAGAACATGAGTGAAAAGGAAGGGAGAAAGGACTGCTAGGCACATATTAAACTGATGATAGCAAGGGACATTTCACCTTGCCTGGAGCCAGGTTTACCCCCTGCCTCAACAGCTCGAAAAGCTGGGGCATGTTGTTTTTATTAGCTGAACTTTTGCCAAATATTTGTTCTTGCAGTTGTTTGGAATAAGCTGAAAGTTATTTTAGGGCTCTGCCATTTAATACTCTCAATAATAGTGTGTTTGCATCCTTGTGTTCCTCGTCTTCACTTTGCTTGATATTATCATTGTCATATATGAAGAAAATGGTAATTGAAAGTGTGTATCCCATTGCCTTAATTTGATTTTTTTTAATTTTTATGGGTATTTACTCATATGTGACTATTTTGATTGTCTATTTTTCTTATTGTTATATTTTATTCTAATTCTTTAGTGCTATATATTTTACATACAACTCAAGTCATCTGGAGTTTATTTTATTTCATGAATTAAAAACTGCTTGATTTTTAAAATGAGATTCAAGGATTAATGGGTCTTGAAATTGTCTGGAAAAATTTAATAAGTAAAAAATAAGATTTTGCCTTTAGAAAAAAATTGAGATCTGCATTCTGGCAAAATATCATATACATTAATTTTTAAAACATTAGATGTAAAAAATTCTAAAACATTACGACATGGATATAGACTTGTACGAATTTTTTCAAGTAAACACTTATGCCCAGTAGCATACAACAGACACAATGGTTGGAGTACCTCTGTAAGAGAAGAGAACAGGAGTGTGATTGGGAGGTGGCCAGTGAAAGCACACTTCAGAACTTGTATAGATCCGTGAGAATCATGTACAGTGAATCAAAGACTATGATGCATCCAGCTGTCTGCACTTGAGGCTTTACAATGTACTAAATAACTATGTTTTTGCTTTTATGTGTGCGTGGTGTGCATGGAGGGTGCATGTGTGTGTAGATGTGCATGCACCTGTGTGTGCATGTGGAGTCCAGAGATTGATGTCAGATAACTTCTTGATTGTTCTCCACTTTCCTTTTTACTGATGAGCCAGGGTTTTCACTTGAACTCAGAATTTCCAGATTTGGCTAGTTTGCCCCTAGGTCTCCTTGTCTCCACAGCCCCAAATGCTGGAATTATAGATGGGCAGCCATGCCCATAGGCATTTGCATGAGTGCTGGGGAGCCAAACTCCAGTCCTCACACATGGATGGCAGGTGCTTTATCTACTGAGCCACCTCCCTAGCCCATAGCTAATGTTTATCTAATACCTGTGTCAGGATCTGTGCAAGACTTTATTGCCACTTTTTTTGTTTGTTTGTTTTTTGCTTTTTCAAGGTAAGGTCTTGCTCTAGCCCAGGCTGACCTGGAATTCACTAGGTAGTCTATGTAGTCTCAAGGTGGCCTTGAACTCATGGCAATCCTCCTGCCTCTGCCTCCCAAGTGCTGGGAGCACGCCCAGCTTACTGCCACTGTTTTATAGGCAAAGAAAGTGGAAACATGAGAGAGTTACCTGAGGCCCCAGCTTTGTGGCAGAGCTGGACTTCATCTCGGGTTTATCTGCCTGTCAAGTACACACTGTTTCTACCAATTTCCTGCCCTCCTCCCTCCAAGAGAGTGAGCTGTCTTATTTCAGCACAGCTCTTATTAAAGGAAAAGTCTAAATCGTGTATAATATGCCATATACTGTTTTCCACTTATTTCCCAACCCTTTTATCAGGCTGCGTGGAGACTGGAGGCTGACAAGAGCAAGAGATAATAATGACTTTGGGCAGAGGTGGCCCATCTTGAGTGTGGATGGACAGGGAAGCCACTCTAATGAAAAATAATACATTTCTTAGAAAAATGAATGAGTCTGAAAATTGTGGGCAGTCATCAGCTGCTATGGTTAAAGGAGGGACTAGTGGAATTTGTGCTTTGAATCTGAACACAGTGCTCCCTCGTTTGCCCAGTTTACCTCTTTCTATGCTGTCTTTTGTGCTAGCAATCCAGAGTACCAATTACAAGACAAGCTGAGAAGACACGCAGGTAACTGTGGTGGTTCACACTTTGTTGTCAACTTGATTGGATAGAATCTAGGAAGTGAGTGAAGCATACCTCTAGGTGCTCTGTGAGGGTGTTTCCAGAGACAATTTTTGTTTATGGGACAGAGCATGGGGTGGAGGGATTGCAGAAGGCATACAAACTGGAGCTTACATGCCAACACCATCACTGACTTGTTTCTGACCCAGGAAAGCATACTTGATCTCACTTAGCCTCAGTTTCTTCCCTTATACAAAACACCATAGACGGGCCATAGTTACTCACCTCCAACATTATTTGTACTTTAAGCTGAAGTGTAAGTGTGAGAATCAGCCTGTCCCTATGCATTGTAGGTTGTTTAGTAGTGGCCCTGGCCTCTGCTGTCTAGATGGCAGCAATACTAACATTGTCTTTAGATCTGGCATAATATTCCCTGTGGAGCCTGGGTGAGAACCATTAAGATCTGCCTACCTCCCACCCCCGGGGTGTTTTCAGCATTAAATGACATAATGCTAAGTGCAGTGTTTGGCATGTAGTCACAACTAGATAATTAATTTCATTATCATCATAATTGTGTAGACAAGTTTAATAACATTAAGTTCAATACAGTCTTTGCCATAGGTCACCCTTCAAACTGTTTCATGTGTGTGGATGGGCTTATGACAGTGCTTGTTGCAGATCCTTTTCAGGTTGCCCATACATTTTACACCTCCACCTCACCCCACTTAGCCATTCTAACTACTGGAGCAAGCCTCAGTCTGACAGAGTTAATACCTCATGGAGTCATCCTTGGCCAAGGGTGGAAGCAAATTCGTTGAATAGACAGTCCTGCGATACATTCCAGGGTTTTGCCAAAGGTCGCTAGTGGGACCAAGTACCAAATGCCATAGGAACTTGGCTTGATATTGCATCTTTGGGCTGTGCTTCACCCCTTTTTGTTTATTCTTCACAACTTATTGCTCCTTGCAATAAACTGGCTGCATGTGAGCTGTTGTCTTGGGTTCTATTTTGAACTAAGCTAGCACATAGTAGAATATAGTATCTCCTCTACAACATACTCCATGCCTGATGTAGAATAAGGCCCAAACGCTCGAATCTTTTAAAGTCTTTTTGGTTGTTTCTTTTTTTGTTTTGATTTGTTTAGAGGTAGGGTCTCACTTTAGCTCAGGCTGACCTGGAATTCACTCTGTAGTCTCAGGGTGGCCTTGAACTCATGGCAATCCTCCTACTTCTGCCTCCCAAATTCTGGGATTAAAGGCGTGCACCACCACGCCTAGCTGGTTCTTAATTTTTTTTCATTTATTTGCACACACACAGAGAGAGAGAGAGAAAGAGAGGGTGTCTGGTGTGTTTATGTATATAAATGGGGAGGGGGAACTCCAGGGCCTCTTGCCACTGCAAACAACTTCCATACACTTGTGCCACTTTGTACTTGGATAATGGGGAATTGAACCCAGGTCAGAAGGCTTTGCAAATAAGAAACACTGAGCCATCTCCCCAGCTCCTATTATTAGCATCTTAATTTTATTAATTCAAAGACTTTCCTGAATTCATTTTGCAAATCAATTGCAAAAATCAGCTTTTTAGGAATTATGTCCTATTATGTGTATGTACCTGTGGAGGCCAGAGATCAACATCCAGGGTCTTACTTTTGTTGTTTTGTTTTGTTTTGTTTTGTTTTGTTTTTGAAGTAAGGTCTCACTTTAGCCCAGGCTGACCTGGAATTCAGTATGTAGTCTCAGGGTGGCCTCAAACTCATGGTGCTCCTCCTACCCCTGCCTCCCAAAAAGTGCTGGGATTAAAGGCATGTGCCATCATACCTGGCACTCATCTTTATTTTTAAGACGGGGTCTCTAGCTCACTAATCAACTAGACGAGCCCCAGGGATCCTCCTGCCTCCACCTCCCCAGTGCTGACTCTCACTGGCATGTACCACTATGCCTAGCATTTTATGTGTATTCCAAGGATCCAAATTCAGGGCTCCATGCTCACATGGCAAGCATTTTACCTAGTGAGCCATATCTCCAGCCCTGGTCCAGACTTTAATTTTTAAAAATTTTTGTTTATTACTTTTATTTATTTATTTGAGAGTGACAGACAGGGAGAGAAAGAGGCAGAGAGAGAAAGAATGGGCACACCCGGGCCTTCAGCCACTGCAAATGAACTCCAGATGCATGTGCCACCTTGTGCATCTGGTTTACATGGGTATTGGGGAATCGAGTCTCAAACCGGGGTCCTTAGGCTTCACAGGCAAATGCTTAGCTGCTAAGCCATCTCCAGCCCCTGACTTTAATTTTTAAGTGAGTCTCATTAAGAAATCTTGTAACTAACAAGAGCAGACATATTCATATCAGCTAATTTGTTCAGTGTTCATGGTTTGATCAAACTCAAAATGACTTCCCTGGGCACAGGTGAAGGTGGCTGAGTGTGGAGTGAGTGCATTAATAGTATTATCTTCATTGACCTTTACTTCAACAATATTACATGATTAATTTCAACTGTCTCATATTTTCATCTTTTTATTTTGAAATGTATCACAGTTACAGAAAAGTTGCAGGAAGAGTTCAAAGAACTCTCATTAGCCTTTCTCCAAGATTGACCAGATAACATTTTGCTACAATTATCTTACCTGTTTTCTCCTTCTGTGCATACATACACTTTTATGATTCCTATACAATGAAGTTGTAGACATTATGTCCTTTGACCCCTAATATTTTACTGTGTATTTTCAGAAAAATAATATTTTTCTACTACTTACTGTATTGATTACTTCTCTCGTTGTCATAACCAAGTAATTGATAAGAAATAACTCTGGGGCTGGAAAGATGGCTTAGTGGTTAAGGCGCCTGCCTGTGAACGCCCGTTCGAATCTCCAGGTCCCATATATTTAGCAAGATGCAAAAGTGATGCAAGCACGCAATGTCACACATGCGCACAAGGGGACACACGTGTCTGGAGTTCATTCACAGAGGCTGAGAAGCCCTGGCGTGCGCATTCTCTCTCTGCCTCTTCCTCTCTGTCTCTTTCTTGAATTTAAAAAAAAAAAAAAAACGAAAGAATAACTTTGGAGCCAGGCATGGTGGCGCATGCCTTTAATCCCAGCACTGAGGAGGCAGAGGTAGGAGGATTGCCGTGAGTTCGAGGCCACCCTGAGACTACATAATGAATTCCAGGTCAGCCTGAGCTAGAGTGAGACCCTACCTCAAGAAACCAAAAATAAGAAAGAAAGAAAGAAAGAAAGAAAGAAAGAAAGAAAGAAAGAAAGAAAGGAAGGAAGGAAGAAAAGAAAAGAAAAGAAATAACTTTGGGACAGGGCATGGTGGTGCATGCTTTTAGTCCCAGCACTTGGGAGGTCGAGTTAAGAAAATCTCTGTGAGTTCAAGGTCAGCCTGAGACTTCATAGTGAATTCCAGGTCAGCCTGGGATAGACGGAGACCCTACCTCAAAACAATAATAATAAATAATAACAATAACTTTGAGGAAGAAGAGTTTATTTTGACTTATAACTCAAAGAAGGTTATAATCCATCATAGCTGGGAAAGCCATGGATGCAGGACCATGCAAGTTCCATTCTATCTGCAGTCAGGAAGCCAATAGAGGATGGGAAGCAGGGCCATGTTATAGAATCTCAAACCTGCCCCCAGTGTCCCACTTTCTCCAGCAGGCTTCTCCTCCTAAGGATTCCACAACCTTCTAAAACAGTAGTATCCAACTTGGAGTCAGGTGTTCAAACACATGAGCCTGTGGAGGACATTTCACATTCAACCAATAACACCTGTACCGCAGTACAATTATAAAGATCAGGAGATTTGGCATGGAAAAAATAAAATGTCTCATCTACAGACCATAGTTAATTTTTACCAGTTGGCCTCAAATGTTCTAGAAAGCATTTTCATAAGGTCTAGAATTCAATTAGACCAGGATAACACATTGTATTTAGCTGTTGTACATTTAGAGTTTTCATTAGCATAAAACATGATCTCTCTCTCCCTCTCCCCTTCCTCCCTCCCCCCTCTCTCTCTCCATATATATGCACTTGCACACACACATTGTGAAAAATACATTATTGAAATGTCCAGGGTAACATTCCCAATCAGCTTAAGCATTATATATTGACTGTTCAGTCATTATGGTGCATCTTCTTCTTCATCTACAGTGACTTTCACATGTCTAATTCCTTGTCCTTTATGCTGCAGAGGGCATGTATAATGACCTCAGCCTGCAAGGTGAAAGGGAAGTGGCTGCAAAAGGAGTGCTTCTCTGCTTCCTCCTCCTGGCCTGAGAGAATCATTACCTCTAGCTGGGAGTGCCCTCCCAACCTGCCCCACAAAGACCCTGGGGTAGCTTCTGATATCCTTTGGTCCTCAGCCCTCAGCACTTTTCTATGTGGTCTCCTCCAACTAAAAGAAAGCATTTTATTTATTTATTATTTATTTATTTATTTATTTATTTATTTATTTATTTATTTATTTATGAGACAGGGAAAGGCAGAGAGAAAGAGAGAGAATGGGCACGCCAGGGCCTCCAGCCACTGCAAACGAACTCCAGATGCATGTGCCCCCTTGTGCATCTGGTTTATGTGGGGCCTGAAGAGTCGAGCCGGGATCCTTTGGCTTTTCAGGCAAATGCCTTAACCGCTAAGCCATCTCTCCAGCAGCCAAACAAAGCATTTTAAATTATAGCTTACAACTTACAAGGCACAAAAACAGCATATGTTAGCATCCAAAATTAAAGCATTTTCTTCTGCCTGTATTTTCATTTTGACTTGAAAAGAAGCTAAAACACTTTCCAGCACCACCAAGCTTGGTGAAGGCCCTCTACACTGTGCCTAATGGATGAGCTGGGCCTGGTCTCACCTCCCCACGTGTCTCCGCAGAGCGAGTGACTTGCTGTGGAAACACTCAGACTACATGAGGTCAGGGAGGCCATGGACTTCTGGTCCTCAGCAGAGGACCAGAGGGTGGAGTGGGGCAGAATCTCTAGTCCTGTAACACCAATGGCCATGGGTTCTAGTGAAGGAGAAACAGGAGTGAGAGCTTTTTACAAGCAGTTAGTCAGGGACAGGAACTGCCTGATTCTGTTTCATTCAAGATGGCTGCCAGGACTACTCCTCAGCAGGAACTTCTGCTTCTTCCTCAGCTCATCCTCTCTAGATCTGTCCTGGTCATCCCGCTGAGTCCATGAACCAATCAGGTGTCTCCTTACAAACCTGAGTCTGACAACATGGCTCACCCTAATTGGATGTCTGATCTTTACAAAGGAGGTTAAGCATGTGGGCAAGCCAGCCCTCTTTTTTCCTTCCTGTGATTTTTCCGGAATCTTCCTTGATGCTATCTTTCCCCTTCCCAGCTTGGCACCTTTTCCTGCCTAGTTGTTTTCCTGCGTGCCTTCTACATGTGTCTTGCTTTGGGGTGCTTTTTTACTTTATTACATGTGTGATTCTTCTTTGACCTCTGAATCTCTGTTTCTTTTTTTTTCCCCATCCCCTCTCACTATTCTGAATTTTCTCTGGTCTTCTAAATGAAGGGGATCTTTTGGTTTATATGCTTTGCCTTCACGTGTGGGTGTGTGCCTCCTCCAGAGCCCTTTTACCCCAGGAGATTTCTCTGTGGGAGATTCTCTCCAGCTCCGCAGTCTCTTTCCAGCTGACAAAGAGAGTAAGAGAATTGTTCTCTGGCCTGAGTCTTTCAGCTAGCCTCCTCCTTGGATTTTAATTCCCTCTATAATCAACTTCATAATTCATAATTTCTCCCTAAATAAACAAATTCATAATTTATCCCTCTCAGAGGCTGTTTTATCAAGTGTTTGCTAGTAGGATAAGGACACAAAAGTTGGGGTTCACAGGCCTTCCTGGAACTCCAGAATCCTGCATCACTAAGTGGTAGGTTCTTCTGTGTGAGCCACAGGCAGGTTTGCTGGCTTTACTTAATTATGGAACCTGTTAGAATCAGTCACGTTCCTCTCCCACAGCAGGCAAAATGAAAGGGACAAGCCTGCCAAAGCTCACACAAGCAAGGGAAATAGTTCCTGAATCAGCAAGTCTCCCTTTCCTCTTCCCTAAACCAGGTATATTCCCACTATTGTGTGAAGTTTAATTGCTTATGTTGTCTTTTGTGCTACAAGTTGGGGCCTTCCAGAATAACAAAGGAAGTTGTCTTCTGTCAACACTGACTGCTCACTCTGTTACCCCAAGGAAGGGCTCCAAAACTGTGTTGTACGAAGTGCTCTATTAAATAGCTGTGGTTTTATAATATACATTATACATGATTACAGAATTACAGGACAATGAACCGGGGCAGATGATTCAGAGGTTAAAGACACTTCTTGCAAAACCTGATGGCCTGGATTCAATTCTCTAGTACCCCCACAAAGCCAGATGCACAAAGTGGCACATGCATCTGGGCCAGAGACCCTGGTGTGCCCATTGTCTATCTATGTATCATCTCTCTCTCTCTTCCCTCTTCCAAATAAATAAAAGCATTTTACAAAAGGACTACTGGACAAGGCCAGGTGTGGTGGCACATATCTTTAATCCCAGCACTCTGCAGGCCAAGGCAGGAGGATTGCTGTGAGTTTGAAGCCAGCTTGAGACTACACAGTGAATTCCAGGTCAGCCTGGAGTAGAGGAAGACCCTACCTCGAAGAAAAAAAAAAAAAATTACTGGAAACTAAGAGACTTTGGTAAATATTTAAAGAATTGTCTAATTACAGCATGACTAACTTCCAAAAGTGTTGTACAGTACTTTAGATTGCATTTATAAAACTGAAAAATCAGTTTAGAATGCCGTCTGTCCTAGATGAATGGTGGCAATATAAAGTGCTTTCAAACAAAGCAAGGAAGATACAACGAGCAAAGATATGCTTTTTTTTTTTTTTTTTTTTTGCCTTCAAAGGGAGTTACATGTTAAGATGCATGATAATAAGAAAAGTATGAAACAGGGAACAAATGAGTTTTTATTTATTTCTTCTTCTTCTTTTTTACTTGAATATTGGGGAACTCGGGTTGTTAGACATTGTAGACAAGCACCTTAACTGCTGAGGCCTCTCTCCAGCCCCTGCAAATGAGTTTTATAATTAGATACTTTTTAAATTTTGGGGGGGATTTTTCAAAGTAGGCCCTCACTCTAGCCCAGGTGAACTTGGATCTCACTCTATAGTCTAATGCTAGCCTCAAACTCATAGCAGTCCTCCTATCTCTGCCTCCTGAGGGCTGCTATTAAAGGCATGTGCCACCACACCTGGCAAATTAAGCACATTTTTAAATGGCATCTGAATAACTGAGGATTTTCTGTTTAATTGTATATGGAACATGCTAAACAAACGTTAAAAGTATAACTCAGCCAATAGTCAGGCAAAGTGTCCATAGAGCCCTGAAAACTCAAAGATGCATAGCCAAGCAGAGGCAAAGAGAACTCTCAGGGTGGCCTCACCCATGTGCTTTACAAACTGAGACTGAGGGCAAAGCCACCCCTGTCCCAAGGGATCGTCACGTTGAGGATGCACTCTTCCATCCCAGCAGAAGAATAGCATTATTTCATGCGAGAAGATAATCTGCTAAGACCTCCCAAGTGTGTCAACCCAGAAGACATGCAATCTGGGATGGTGTCACCAAAGCTGCTGGTGTGCTGGCCACTGCAGCCTCTCGGTAAGAGCAGCCGGAACCATTTCCTTCCTAACACATCCAGTAACAGGATCAGACTCCAAACAGAGAAGATTGTGGGCAGCAGCAGCTACAGGCCACAATAAAAATAAATTCCTGTTGTTCCTAGAACAATCAAAAACTGGGAGGACACAGTTAAGTGGTACAGTTCAAGGATAAATGTAAAAACTCTCAGGATACTGAATTTCCCCTATACCTCTGTCTAAAACCAGAGTTTAAAGGAATGGTGGTTAATATTGTTTTAAGGAAAATCACTAACATATAAGCTTCTTCTTTTATATCAGTATAAAATAAAAAGAGAAGGGGAGGAAAAGAGAGCGAGAAGGAGGAGGTAGAAAAGAAGAAAGGAAGAGGAGGGGTGAAGGGAAAAAAAGACAAGACAATGGGAAGGAAACAAAAAGGTAAATAAAATAGGCAGGCCAAAGAAGAAGAAAGGACAGAAAGCTAGCCTTTTTATAGCCTTATGTAATCTTTTTTTTTTTTAATTTTACATTCATGTTGGTGCCTCTGGTAGCTTCCTCCCTGGCCTCCCCCCTCTGAAGGGACTCTCCTCATTGGGGAATGTGGGTCATCCATTATGGGGTTAGCCAACAGTTATGGGGGGGAGGCAAAGTCTCTGTGCATAATGACCCAACTTGTGGCTCTAACACTCTTTTTGGCCCCTCTTCTGCAAATTTCCCTGAGCCACGTTGGGCTCATTTTAGTTCTACTTCAGTGATGACGTCTTGGGAGCCTCTGTGTCTCTGGATATCTGGCTTAGTAGGAGTTGAGTGTTCTCTGTGTTTATCTCCTTCAGCCTTGTTCTGGTGTCGGATTCACCAAGAAAGCTGCACTCTTGCCCTTTTCCCCTCTTACTCTATGGTTTCAGCTGGGGCCCTGGTGAGGTGCCATAGGCTGATCCTCCCTTCAGGTTCGCCGTCCATCTTTCCTTCCGTGCCTGTGAGGTGTGTTTATACAGATGCCATCTTGACCAGAAGTCCACCTTATGTAATCTTGAAGTGTCAGCCTTCTCTCCTATCTAGTCGTTAGTGGTCAATCCAGATGAAACTCAAGGAAGATAATGTGATACCATGGATACCAGGAGGCAGGGGCCGATGGCAGTCACCTCGCAGCTGCCTCCACACTGCTCGTCACTGAATGGTAATAGCTAGAGCAAAAGCATACTTAGAAAGCATCCTGCATAGACTAGGAGTCTCACCAGGAACAACTCTAGTGGACTGCAGCCTGCAGCAAAGACTCTTGGTTTTAAAGCTATAGCTGTATACCTCCCCAGGACGCTTTGGTAAACAACAAGGTTCCTAGCATTATCTAAAGGCAGTATTATTTGATCACCAAGGTAAGAGTAGGTGTAAGCTTTAGCTAATGGTATAGAGCCTTCTAGATTGTTTACTTCACCTCAGGGGAACCAGAAAATCACAGGGTTCAGGCGGGTTGCTAGGAGAGCAAAATCCCTATAGAGGTTAGTCATTTTGAAGGCGATGCTTAATAACAGCACTTATTTTTAACTATAGTATTAGTGGAAGCTGTCAGGTAGACAAAGCATTGAGACCAGAGGCGCAGCACCTGTGTTTGTCCTGTAATAACATTAAAGAAACTTAGTTTTCAGTACAGGAAATACCTTTAGGAATTGCAACCCTCTACTGATTCTGAGGCTTTCCCAAGAGTTTAATTCTGTGATTCCACATGGTGTGATATGTCTTCCTATAAGAGACCATTATTGTGACAGTGTTATATGTTGGGAGCCGGGCGTGGTGGCGCATGCCTTTAATCCCAGCACTCAGAAGGCAGAGGTAGGAGGATAGCTGTGGGTTCAAGGCCACCCTGAGACTACATAGTGAATTCCAGGTCAGCCTGAGCTACAGCGAGACCCTACCTCGGAAAACAAAAAACAAAAACAAAGCAAAACAAAACAAAACAAACAAGACAGTGTTATATGTTGGGATGACTTGTCTACATAGCCATTTCATGGACTAGAAAATACACTTTTTTGGAGTGTGTTGCGCATATACGCACTGTATATGGATATGTATGCTAACGTACATGCTTCATGCAGACGTGTGCAAAGACCAGGGGGAATATGTTGGAGGAGGACATCTGGTGCCCTCCTCTATCACTGTTTTGCCTTATTCCCTGAGACGGGATCTCTCAGTAAACCTGGGACTCATTTTTTGGCTAGACTGGCAACCAGCCAAGCCCCAGAGACCCTCTTGTCTCTGCTCTGCCCAGTACTGGGGTTACAGGTGTTCCCTGCCACACCTGGCATTTAGAACACACACTTTTGAGTGCAGAGTCCTTGCCTCCATTGTGTATATATCCTCTAGTCCTAGCACAGTGCTGGCACATAGCAGACAGCACAGACACATTTGTTTAATGTCATTTGAGCTGTCCATTCTTGCTCCTTTAAAAAATAATTCACAAGATGCTGAGCATGTGTGGTCTAGTAAGGCATTCTTATTTTAAAAATACTAGAAGATAGTAATTTTTATTTTTTTTATGTTTTTTTTGTTTTGTTTTGTTTTGTTTTGTTTTTCGAGGTAGGGTCTCACTCCGGCCCAGGCTGACCTGGAATTAACTATGTAGTCTCAGGGTGGCCTCGAACTCATGGCGATCCTGCTACCTCCGCCTCCCGAGTGCTGGGATTAAAGGCGTGCGCCACCACGCCCAGCGATAGTAATTTTTAAAAACATCAATTCAAAGGTCAAGTCTTTAAATCTTGAAAGGTTTTTTTTTTTTTTAAATTGAAACAGCTTTATAGTAAGGTTTCACAGGAAACTAACATATAGTAAACAGGTTGTGTCCTTCATACATTTCCTCCTTTGCTTTAAAAGAATAATTTTAAGATTTAACTTAAGATAATTATCTTTAAAAGAATACTTTTAATAATATGGTAATTATTTCTATATATGAGTAGATCTCTTGGAAAGTGGACCTTGAGTACAGATAAGTATGCTGACTAGGGTTGAAAAAAAGGCAATAAATGTGATTTTTCCCAGATTAAAAAAAGAAGCATTCATAAGAGCTCAAGAATCTGTTGTAATGAACAAGTTTTATGTTTCTGCTGCAATTTTATTCCTTGTTAATTCCTGCCTCTCCCTGTCAGCAAGCTCACTTTGATTTCACTCCCATTTGTCCACAGATGTGAGCTTCAAGCTGCAACAAAGTGGTGGTGTGAATGGTGCATTTAAAACCGTCCCTGTGTACACATGTCCCTGCTTTATTCTACCTCTGTTGTTGTCTTTTAGCCCTTGTTTTCCTCTCCTTTTCCCAGGCCTCCCTCCCTCTTCAGTTCCTCTAGCTCATCTTGTTTCTCTTCACTTTGTTCTCACTGACCCCAGTGTCTTCCCTTTCTTCACCTCTTCTCTCTGAGCCATACCCACCACCTGCTCCATTTTATAGTGCATTTTTCTTTTAACTCATCCATCATTGAAGCTTCTTTTCATGACAGTCCTGCTCCTACCCTCAGCTGGCCATGTAACTTTTCAGTCTGTACTTACATAAGCATGTCAGTAAGTGTGTGTGTGTGTGTGTGTGTGTGTGTGTGTGTGTGTGTGTGTTGAAGGAAGGAGAGTAATTTTATTCCAATTTCACATTTTCCTCTTTCAACAATCCCAGCATCTTCTGTAAAGAAGCTTGTACCAAATAAATAAATAAATAAATAAATAAATAAATAAATAAATAAAGCCTGCTTCCTCTACTCTCTGCCCATTATCATAGTCCCAGTCTTTATTCTGCTGCCCCCACCTCCCCGCCCCACAAAAAAAAAAACCATTTCATGTGATGGGCAGGCACTAGTAAACTGCCTGGCAGCCATAGGAGCACTTGGTAAAATCAATTGGATGGAGTCACCCAAGTGTCCACTGTGTTCTTGGGGATGAGTCATTATGGTGAACTGTGCAGGAAGCAAGAGAGCAAGAGCACAGCTGAACTGGATCTATGGCCACTTGGCAGAGGCAAAGCCATGGTGGTTCAGTTGCCCAAGGAGAACCAGCGAACCAAGAGAAACCTCCCCCACCAAGAGGCACCCCAGGGTTGTGGGTGAAAGGTCAGTGCGTGGGGGGTATGTATTATAAACAAAGAGCCATTTCCATCTCATTACTTTAATCATTTTGTCAAAATTATATAAGCATGTTTACACAGACTTGATTTGTTAAGAGATTGTGTAGCATAAAAGTCCCTGAGACATGGGCAGGAATGACTTAAAGACATACAGTGCAGTTATTCACCAAACTAATTGCCTAGTACTTGGTTCCTGTCCTGGATATCTGGGAAATACAATGTGTGTATGTATGTACAAACACACACTCAAGCGAAGCTGTGCCTCATTTTCTGCATTTCCTACTCCTGGGTATGAACTCCTATCCAGACTGTAAGGAAGGCACGCGGAGAGCAATTAGCTCTGAAAGCTCTAGGGTGCCAATTAACAGAATGAGAGCAAGTAGAACTGGAAGATCCCATGAGTTTTTGTCCAATCCCCTCATTTTGCAGCTCAAGTAACAGAGGCTCAAGGGGTTGTGACACACACAGGCACCACTGGTTCCACCACTGTTATTGTCTCCTTAGGTAAGTATGCACCTACATTCACTCCTCTTTCTATAGGAGACTCGTGCTGATATCAGCTGCATTTTCTACATGGACCAGGCACTATAGTGAGTACATTAAATGTCGTATGTATTCCCCTTTGTACCTCCATGAATGAGCAAAACACAGAAAGCTTGCATAATTTGCCCTAGTGATTTCTGCCTCCAGAATTCTTAACTTCCAATTCTTAAATCCCTTTTAAGAGATGCCTATCAAGCTAATTAATTATGTCTGTGAATATCTAGAGGCAAGCTGACAAACTGAGTGGGCCAAATCTAGTATCCCTCTTGTGCCATGTATCTTTGGGGCTGTTCCTGCCACTCCCACAGTGGCCGTTGGTATTGGTCTCAGAAGTTTCAGCCTGTGGAGCTTGAACCATTCATTCTCTGGTCCTGCACAGAAAGTGTTTGCTGACCTCTGGTCTAGAGCCTTCAAAGTTGAGAGTAACTTGTAATGATGGCGCATTTTACAATGGACAAAGCACTTGGCACAAATCATCAAATGCTGGTTTGGTAGGGGCTGTCATGCATTATAAAGAAGGAAGCTAAAACTCAAATTTAAGTAACTTGCCTGACTCAGGCCACAAGCAGAAAGTAGCAGTACCACATATCTGGATTCTGGCTCCAAACTGTAAGCTCTTTCCTGAAGTTACCCTCCTGCCTTCCTCTGTCAGAGAAGGGTTTATGTGAGGAGAATTTAAATACTGCAAGTAAGTCTCACTGCCTTTTGATGTGAATATCCTTCCAGCTACACTCATGGAGTTAGGGTCATGCACTGCTAAAAATATTACATTTATAATACATTTCAAAGAAAAGCTTATGACTTAACGGAAGTCAAGACAATCACAGGAAATACATTTTGAAATATATAATACATTTAGATGAATTCTTCTTCATACTAAATAGTCAATAAATATGTGGTTAGATTTAGATGGATTTAATACGGTTTACTGTAAATGCCAGTGTTTCCTGAAATGCATTTAGATGCATTCTTCTTCATAGTAAGTAGTCAATACGCCCAAGGTTAGGTTTAGATGGTTCTAGTACAACTGCAAGTTCCAGCTTACTGTAAACGCCAGTGCTTCCTGAGATATGACTTAGCTTCAGGGCTTCACACTCTGTCAGAATCTGTAACATACCTTGAGATTTAAGTTCAGACATAAAGGTGGATATTTACTTATCCTAAAATTATTGTAAAGAAATGTATGCATGTATACTTAACTGCGTACCCACTGGTGGGGATCTTCACATATTTCCTCAAGTGCCCACAGTGAGCTGCTTTTCCCTCCCACTCTTGACAGACAAGGGAGCTGATGTTCTCGGCACAATGTCACAGCCTAGAATTCAAGGCTCAGCTAGACCACTGTCCAAACCTAAATCCTCCCCCCATGTAAACCCCCAGTAACATCAAGCTCTCTGACCAATATTTTATCAATACTCATTTTAAAAACAGAACTTTCCAGGTGCCTTATTAGGTAGTGCTTCAGTCTCATAGAAATAGAACCTTTTTTGTTTTGTTTTGTTTTTATTGGAAGGCAGGTGCTTGAAAATTATAGTTTCAGGAGCATTGTAACACTTAAAATGAGGAAATGTGATTCACAGCTTTTAATTACTCCTTTTATAGAGAGAGTATTGGAGCATCTAGATTTAAGTGAGCAGTTCAAGTATGTATGTAACAAAAGCACATGGAAATAAACTTGATCCAAGACTCAGTTAATTGTACTAATCAAACACAGAGGTTGAGCATATAAAAACTAATGAATCTTGAACTTTACCACTTGAACAGTTAGTCACTGAAAGTCTTTATAAAACTTGAGGTGGAACCCCCTTTATTCCAGGCTTTAAGTCAACTGGCTTTATAACCATTGATAGGTCTGCATTGTCAAGAATGATACTACAATCACATAGACATGGCCATGTTTGATCAAAATCACCATTCACTTTATTGGCAGTGGTAGAGCATAAGCACCCCGAAGAGGAGGACCTGCTTCATACCTCTTTGTACCTCCCGGGGAGTGGGGGTGCAAGCCCAGTGTTTGGCACAGAGTAGGCACACGGTGACACAGTGACCTCTGTTGGATATGCTGCTTAATGGACAACCTTGAAAGCAGGTGTATTTTCAAGATTGGCCCCACAGCCCAGGCTCAAAGGCATCAGAAACAGGAGGATGTGCTGGGCTATGCTGCTGCAAACCAGGAGGGAGACCTGCAGGGTTAGCCTTTAGCAAAACAAACAAACAAACAAACAAAAAACCCAATTCACTGTTAGGCACTTCTTTGGTTCCACTTAACTAAGAATCAAGAGAATCAAAAACTGCCTTTAACAGATACCATGAGATTTCTTTACTTCATGATGACTCCATAATTCCATGAAATCCCTTTCACTGTTCTGCACAGACAACACCAGAGCCTCTGAAGAACTGGCATTCCAGTTCAAATTTCAGGCCCAGCAGAGACAGGAAATAAATAATTCTGTGAAAGGCGGCATTGTGACTTCCTTCTCTTCTGTTTGTAAACACTGGTTTGTTGGAAGAGAGAAGAACATTGTGCTTTTTTTTTTTTTTTTTTTCCCACATCTGTAACTTTAATGTCTCTTTAAATCCAGGTTATAGGAAAACATAAAGACAGAAGAAAAAAGAAGTAGGAGATGGCTATTCACATTGTAAAGGGACTCTCCATAGGGTTCTATTGAATACTGAACTCCTTTCGGGCCCTGAATTTGGATCTGATTTAAATACAGCTTTTCAGGAATAAGTTTTTCTGGTGAGGTGAGGTACACCCATATATTCAGCTTAACTTTCCTCCAAAGACAATAAGGCCTCTTGTTTCCATTCATAGAGCTAGAGAACAGAGCTTGTTAAGGAAGTCAATGGCTTCTTGAACCATTCTCCTCACCTTTCCCAGGATCAAAGACTTTGAGGAATCCAACCAAGAATTAAGAATTGCTGTGGGCTTCTTTTATCCTTCCACCATTTCACACCCTCAGCCTCTGCTTCTTGTTGGTGTGGGAAAATGTGAGTCAGTGAAGAGTGTGTGAGATTTGAAGGTCACACAAGCCTAGATATGGCCTGTGACAGATGAGGAAATTCAAAGCCACTTCTTCACATGGGTGCCAACTGAGGAAAGACCCCCTTGTTCATCCCAACACTGATACCCTTCAACAGTCGAAGGAGTGCAACCACTAGTTGTGCAGAAACTTTGAGTGACAGGTAACTTTCCCAACCCATCCTTGTGCTAAATAGTAAATTGGTAAATCACCTTTTCCCATAGTACAAAATGGGGAAATTCAGCCAACATGATGCACTGTAAACGTTCAAACGGATCAATTCTGAGCAGGGTGGCTTCACCGCTCAAACCAGCTCGCCAAGTTGCGGATGCTCTTGGGCTGGTCCCCGGCTCTCTGAACCGCCTGACAGGCCCGGCACCATGGCTCATCCCAGAAGGAGGTGATGTGCACGGCGTAGCTGCGGCGCCAGTGGAAGTAGCGGCGGTAGACGGCCAGGTTGCGGTCGAGGAAGAGAAGGTAGGCGGCCAAGGCGGAGGCATTGGGGAAGTCGTCCACGTGGATGAAGGCGCCACGCGGCACAAAGCGCTCGTAGTTGGCACGGTCGGGGCCTAGCACCACCGGCACGGCCCCGGCCAGCAAGGCATTGTGCCAGAGCTTCTCGGTGATGTAATCCAGGTGCTGCGAGTTCTCGAAGGCCAGGTAAAACTTGTAGCGGGCCACAGTGTGCAGCAGCCCGCTGCTGGGCACAGGCCTGCCGGGCCCGGCTCTGCCGAACACGTCCACGGACACGTGCCGGCTCAGCTGGTGGTAGTAGCGGACCCGCGCCTGGCGCTCGTCCCAGTGGCTCACCACCCAGGCTACCAGCCCTCGCTTGCGGGCCAGCGGGGGCATCGGGCCTGGAGGCTGGTCCCCCGGGTGGCTCCTGGGGTAAAGGAAGCCGTAGGGCACGAAGACATCCGAGTCGGCTCGGTAGGAGAGCGTCCAGTTGAAGAGGTTGCTGGTCAGGCCGCGGAGCCCCGGGGAATGGGAAGGCGACTCGAAGTTCATCCACACCCAGCGCTGGCCCGGGGGTCGGGGGCCCGAAGTCCCCAGCGCTTCGGCTGCCGCCGCTCCTTTCCCGTCTTGGAAGACGCGCAAGCCCAGTGGGTCGTCGCCCCAGGGCGGGGGCCAGTCCGGGGGTCCCCTCACCAGGTCGCGGTGGTGGAACAGCACGGCCTGAGCTTCTCCGTAGGCCGCGCGGTCGGTGAGCAGGCGACAGCCGCTGATGTTGAAGCGCAGCCAGCAATCAGGGGGCGGCTTGCGGTGGTCGCCGCGCCCCCCGAAGGGCTCCCACCACAGCAGCACGCCCACCGGTGGCGGCGGGGCCCGGGATGCCCAGGGCGTCGGCGGCAGCTGTCCCCAGCAGGCGTAAGCGGTCAGCGCGGTGCACAGCAGCCCCGCGGCCAACGCCGCCGAGGCGCTCGGGGGCAATCCCCAGCCTCCGCGCCGCGCGCGCCGCCGGCTCCTCGGCTCCCCCATGCAGTCCACGGGCGCGGCAGCCGCAGCTCGCCACGCGTCCGCCGGCCGCGAAGGGCGGCACCGACTCTCATGCTGCCCAGGCGGCTCCAGGGCTCTCGGCCGCTCGCCGCGGGCCGGAGAACCGGAGGGGGCGGGCCCGGCATCCACAGGCCCACGGGCCCCGCGGCGCTCCTCCCTGGTCCTGGGCGAGGTGAGCTGGGAGGACGGCCCGGCCGGGCACCGCCCTGTCCCTCCCAGCCACCGCGCCCCCAGAGCCGCGGGACTGGCCCCAGGCGTTTCCTGATGCGCCTGCGCCCGCTCTCCTCGCCTTCCTGGGCCCTGGGGCTCCCGGGCTGCGCCCCACTGGCGCCTCATCTGGGGGTCCAGGACTTCTCCGCAGCCGTACCCACAGTGGCCTGAATCCTAGCTTTCCAGAGTCCGGCCGGCGTTCCCGGGCTGGGCCCAGGGTCTCGGCAGGACTCCTGAGCCGAAGCCGCCTCTTTCCGCCGGCACGGTCCTGCTACCAGCCGGAGGGCGGGCTGGAGGGGAGGGAGAGCCCTGCTGCAGGCAGCTGGAACAGGGCCCGGACCTTGTGGCCTGCAAACCGGCCAGCTGTGGAGTCAGCCCCTCCCGCGTCCCGGCCCACGGAAGTTATGCATGTGGGAAACTAAGTTTTCAATGTGACTAATCCTGTTCCGTGATCGCCAGCACAGGACAGCGATATCAGAGCGATGGAAACACATTCTGTCCTTCCTACCCTAGTATTTTGTTTGTTTTTGGTTTCTCGAGGTAGGGTCTTGCTGGAACCCAGGCTGACGTAGAATTCATTATGTAGTCTCAGGCTGGCCTCAAACTCAAGATGATCCTCCGACTTCAGCCTTCCGGCCTCTCAAGTGCTGGCTGGGGTTAAAGGCGTGCACCACCAGGCCCGGATCCCGATTTTTTTTTTTTTAAATGTAGGCTGACAGCATTCCTTGCACTGAGGTGCTGAGAACTTGTAAGCCACAGATAAAATATGGCACCTGAGGCACCTGTTCAGAGCAACATACGGCCGGTTTATTGAAATGAATGAATGAAAGGTACTATTAATTTTACCAGCCAATTTCTGCAATCAAGAAGGGCATGCAAAATATTTGGGACCTAAATCATGACTCATAAATATTACTGCACCGAAGTCCAAGTAAACTTTACCCAAGTAAAGGCTACCACACAGCCTCTACAGATTTAACCCAAAAAGCTACAGTGAGGAATCCACACCTAAGGCCATTTGAGAAACCTTTAACCCTAAGGCTAGATTTTGGATTCCTGGACTTCGTTCAGCTCCCAGTCAATGGAATTCTAAATGGGTTCTGGACAGGGTTGCCTGTTTGAGGAGAGAATTTTTAGATTTTTTCCCCTAGATCCAGGCTGTGCACCCACATTTGCGTGATTGATAGCCTATAGGATATCAGGGGAGAAACAGCTGAGAGGAGGGCCATCCTGAAACGTGCTTCTTATGTTATTGATACAGAAGATAAAGCTTGGTTTGTCATCATTGATTTGTTTCATGTTTCAATTTCTGAAATATATAAAACTGCATATTTATGGAGTGTTATGTGATGTTTCAATACATACGTAAGTATGTATAATGTTCATAGTAGAGCAAACATACCTATCTCTTCAAACATAATTTATGATGAAAACACTCAAAATCCTTTATTTTGGCTATAATATATAAATATATGATAGCTTATATAGTATTATGTATAGTATATTATCAACCACCTGAATTTATTATTAAGAACTTATTAAGTCAAGAGTGGTGGATAAAGTCTTAAGAATGGCTTAAGTTTCATGTATATCCACTTCCATTTTTTCTTATTATGGGTCAGGATCATAAATGGCCACTACTTAGTCTTACCTTGTTATGTAGCAGGCAGATGCTGAGCAAGAAGGGGTGAGTAGATTGGTGGAAACCTGTTCTGGATTTTGCCACAAGCTACTGATTGATTGAAGATCCTCCTATGTAGTGACTAATTCACTGGGCAATGGATGATTCTTTATTGGAAAGAGCCAAGGGTGGGGAAAAGCAAAGTGTGTTCTGTTAAGGTATGAAAGCCAGCTGTTCTCAGTTAACAAATTGGGAAAGTGAAACAAAAACACCGGGAAGAAGGCGGCTGGAATAATAAGTAAGGAATGGTTAACATGAGGCAGGAAGGGGACTAAGATGTTTAGCAGAAGGAGCAAATGGCCAGCAGGGAAGACCATAACTAGTAGGTGGGAATTGTTATGTAGAATTGGGCTGAAATGGAATTCTAACATGAACGTTTTAGAGGGAAAAAATAGTAGGCATATATTAATTAGAACTCTTATGATAAGTATAATAAACTTCTACAAAGTAGGACACTAATGTTGCCCATTTGGAGCCAAGTGCACAATCTTCGGTAATATTTGGAGTGGTGGTGGAATCATTTTAGACCCTTCTCTGGAGCTAGGAGGTAGAACCAACCTCATGTAAATCTCATGGAATAAAAATGGGGTGAAGGTAGTTCCCAAAAGATAAAATGGTGTGCTGCTTACTAAAAAAAAGGAAAGAAAGGACATGGGGTAATCAAAAGCATGCCTACTATCCATATGTTAGGAATTATACTGTTCTCAAAATAAAGAGTCCAGACTGAATGAACTCTAAATCATCTTAGAAATTTCAGTGTCCAAGGTAGTTTGAATCAGATGTCCACCATAGACTCATGGGTTTTGAATGCTTGGTCCCCAGCTGGTGGCAATTTAGGAGGCAACGCCTTGCTGGAGGAGGTGTGTTGCTGGGGGTGGGGTTTGGGTATTATAGCCCAGCTTCCCCTTGCCAGAGCTCAGCTCACTCTCTTGCTGCTTTCTTGCAGCTGTTGTGACAGGAAGTGTTGCCTAGCCTGTGCTCTACCATCCTTTGGCTGCCATGCTGAAACTTCTCTAGACTATAAGCCAAAATAAACCCTTTCCTCCCATTGGCTGCTTTTGATTGGGTGTTTGTTTCCAGCAACACAGGTAACTATTAGCAGTGTCCCAGGATTCTTTCTCATTTAGTAACATTTAGTGATTAATTTGTGTAAAGGCCTCTCATTTTAAGGAAGCATTGCTCCAGAAGAACCATTTTTCAGTTGCAAGCAGGTCAGGTGTAAAGAAAGGCTTTTGGGTCCTGAGGTTCTACAGTAGTGTAGGACAGAAATCCATTGGAGGAAAACCAAGAGTCTAAAATTCAAACTCATTCTTTGTTCCTCCCCCATAGTATTTAAATAGTTTATTTCTTTTCTTTTTTGAGACAAGGTCTCTTGAATTCCAGGCTGGCTTTGAACTCACTGCAAACTTGTGATCCTTCTGCCTTCTCTTCCTGAGTACTGGAGTTATAGGTGTGTACCAACATGCCCAGATGGAAATAGTTCATTTGAACTAAGTCCATCCTAGTTCATCTTAAGCCCACCCACATCAGAGAGAAATGATATTTCCTATGAAAGTCTCAAAGTATGGTCTGACAGCCTCTGTTTCCAGCCCAAGTTACACTCTGTCCACACGAGAGCCAGGTTGCTTTCAAAGGGGCTGTTTTTTTGGACTTGAGATTTTTGTTGCTGAATGTTGATCTGCTAAGAATACTTTCCATTATTTTCCTTGAAGAGATAAAAAGGAAGCTCAAAGTCCAATGCATGTTAGTAAGTTACGTATTTACTGGAGACAGTAAAGGGCCAGTGAGCAGGTGTGGCTGGAAAGGCAAATAAGTGGGGATTTATCAGGCACATTTTTTTACTGCAAAACTGGGCAATAGATATTTAAAGGACAGTTAGTTAAAAGTTATTGGAAATTTTGTAAGATTAACAACAATTTATTCTACCCTGCCCTGCTAAATTCTTGATAGAAAAATAAACCTCACATGATGATATGTTATTTTATTTACATGAATAAGTTTACCGACCTTAAAATTATTCACAATAGTTAATATGAAAACTTATTGCATTTCCTTTATGGTTTCATGCACTCAAGTGCTTCCTTGTACATTTACTTGACGGAACAGGTAGTGCAAGAATTTTGAAAGCTCAAGAAAATGTACACAGTGAAGTTTCTGTTTAGGTCAGAAATGCCTGCATATTTAAAATATTTCAAGGGTCCACCTTGCACTCTTCAAGTTTAACTTCCTTTTCCTGAAGTAGAGGTCATTTGCAATCACTTGTTAAAGTGATGACATACGGAATCCGTGATTCACCCAGAAGAAAACTGCTTTGAGTAGACAGTGCACAAATATGGCTAAAATTCTCCCTGAACTTGGCACCATGGGCTTATGCTTGCTCGTTCCTGGTGTGGCTACTGCATACAGCCACAATTTCACTAACAGAACAAGGAAGAAAGGTTGACTGTTTTTCGTATCAGTGGAGTTTGAAGGAAACAGTTGGGCACAACTTTGGGGTAACTTATTTCTATGTGTCCAAGGGCTTTGAGAACATTGATAAAGAAAGCATTTTTCCAGACTAATGAAAAAACAATATAGTAAGGGATATTTACCACAGCTAGACAGCTTATAGTAAATTATGGAGCATGCAGTGTGTTGTGTAATAAAAATGAAAAAGAAAAAAATTGTTTTGACATTTAAAACACCTGTGGGTACTACATAACTATGTTAGCATCATACACTGTAGTGTCTGGTACATGCCCGACGAATACTTATTAAATAAATTAATAGATGAATAAATGAGCATCACTTTTAATTTTGTACTTCATGAGGCCATTAAATGTGTGTGTGTGTGTGTGTGTGTGTGTGTGTGTGTGTGTGTATGTAGGTAATGCAAGACTATAAAATAATAACTAAGGGGCTGGAGAGATTGCTTAACAATTAGGGTGCTTGCCTGCAAAGCCCAAGGACCCATGTTCAACTCCCCAGTTCCTGCATAAGCCAGATGCACAAAAGTGAAGCAAGTACAAAGTTACACATGCCCACTAGGTGGTGCAAGCATCTGAAGTTTGATTTCAGTGGCTGAGGCCCTGGTGTGCCAATTCTCTCCTTCTCTCTTGCCCTCTTTATTAAAAAAAAGAAAATAATAACTAAGATAAATATTATGTCACCCAAGTGCCTGGTAAAAATCATAACTATCATGCTGGCTTCACAAATCTAATTCAGGCTCACCAGCAGGATCCCTTCTCCACCTAAGTCTACTTAAGTCCTCAGTCAAATGAGTTAGCACAATTCCTATGCTGTTTCGGGAACTCAAACATATATGGTCTGTTTTTTGCTGTGGCATTTGTTCTCCTCTGAGTTTCTGCATGATTCCATCCTGCCAGGCAATCAGCCCCTGACTCATGCCCCTACCCAGCTCTCCACAGGTGGAGGACTGGATCCCCTTGTCTCTCTCAGACTCCATTTTCCCACACACCCAGGGCATATTTCCAGAAAGAAAGTGGAGAGATGTGTTTCTCTTATAAGTCAGGTAACTCTGCCTTGACAAATAAATTGCTCTCGAGCAACCAATCAACATAGGACAGGGGCTTTGCCTGGGCTCTATCTCACTCTTTCCTGTGATTCTTCCTCTGCAATTGCCTGGAGCATTTTTAATATCAAGACATACTTATTGGATTAAAGAGAACAAAATGAGGGTCCTAATATTGATTTTATAGTATGGAAAAATAGCAGGGAACATACAGGCTGACTCTACACTAAGGGAAAACAATTCCTTTCTGAGGAAGGGCAACAGCCATGCTTTGTGGTTCCAGGTCCAAGTTCCTGTGGCCAAGTGAACCACAGCCAAGAAGCTTGCAAGATACACGGAGACAAAATCATATCAATAATGCCTCATATCAGATTATTTCCAAACACTCCAAAATGGACCTTTGATCTGTGTTTAATCTTTGTTGAAATTAAAGAGACTTTTGGTCTTTGTAACAAAGAGAGAGAGGAAAGAAGAAAGAGAGACAGATGGCTATGCAGACTAACTGCATCTCAGGAACTACTACTATCTTGGCAGCACCTGTGAGACTACATAAAAAGAAAGCTTTCTCATCCAAGTAATAGCCAAGCCTGACATGGCTTAGCTTCTGTGGTGGATTGATTCAGGTGTCCCCCATAAACTTAGGTGTTCTGAATGTTAGATCCCCAGCTGATGGCAATTTGGGAATTTACGCCTCCTGAAGGCAGTGTATTGTTGGGGGCTGGCTTATGGGTATTATAACCATAAGCTTCCTTTTGTCAGTGTTTGGCACACTCTCATGCTGATGTTGTCTGTCTGATGTTGGCCAAGAGGTGATGTCTACCCTCTGCTCATAGCATTGTTTTCCCTGCCTTCATGGAACTTCTCCTTGAGTCTGTAAGCCCAAATAAACTCCCTACCCCACCATGCCCACAAGGTGCTCTTGTTTGGTTATTTCTGCCAGCAATGCAAACCTGACTTCAATAGCTTCCAAGATCAGATGAGACGGGGCATGCTTAGAGTGGTATATCCATAGACTTAAAATATAAATTTGTAGCCGGGTATGGTGGCACACACCTTTAATCCCAGCACTCGGGATGCAGAGGTAGGAGGATCTCCATGAGTTCAAGGCCATCCTGAGACTACATAGGGAATTCCAGGTCAGCCTGAGCTAGAGTGAGACCCTACCTCGAAAAACCAAAATAAATAAATAAATAAATATAAATTTAAAAAGAAAGTGTTCACACAAATGTTCTCTACATGGTGGATAAACCTGCTCCCAGAAGCCATAGGGTATTAACCAAAAATACAAGTATCAGGGATGAGATATTTCCTTATGAGTTATTGGTCTGGAATGTCACAGAGACCTCCAGATCAATATTGGTTATTGTCATTGTTCTTAGTTATCCACCAAACTAGATGGTAAGTCCCTAGTACCGAAGCTACCACATGCTTGGGTAGTAGAGTGTAAAGAAACCAAGCTGGGACTGAGCTGGAAGCTTCCTCCTTGCCTGCTAACTTCCTTCATGCCAGAAGGTGCTATGCAAGATATTAGGGGAGAAAATATCCCAGCCAGCTCTAGACTCCATGTACTTCACAACTGATATGCAAGGTAAGATGTGTCTACCAGTGCAATAGTGCAATGAAAGTTATGGGAGTAACTAACACTTGGATTTGAGGTCTGTTCCATAACAGCAAAAGCATGCCCGGTAAAAGTCTGTGACTATGGACTTAGGCATAAGGAGGGAACCCAATACTGTATGATAATAAGACAGCATGTCAAACTGTATTCTAAATGTCTGTTTGTTCTCACAGAGTGGTACCTCTCGCAGCCTCAAACACAGAAGTTTCTTTATGCAAAGAGTAGAGGTGGGAAAATTCCTAAGAATACACGACTAGTTTGTGCTCAAGCCTAAATTTGACAACAGAATCACATCCTGCAGGCTCAGGGGACTGCTAACAATTGGAGGCAGAGAAAATGTAAGAGCTGGAGGATAAGTAGGTTGTGGAATACTTGTCTTCTGGATATGTCAAGTCCCCTACATTCATAAACTCATGGCCGCTATGGGTTCCTGCACATGCTTGAGCTTGTCAATATTTCGTTATAGATAAGAGTAAACAGTGGAATCTGATGATTGCTGGGAGAGGGGAAATGTAGCTATTAGAGGGGTTGCTCACTTTGCAGTAAGTAACCTTCTGCCCATGATTATGCAAGTGACCTTAGTTTAAATTCGTGGGTCAGAAATAAATAAATCAACAAATAAATAAAGGGCTGGAGAGATGGCTGAGTAATTAAAAGCACTTGTTTGCAAAGCCTGATGGCCCAGATTCAATTCCCCAATACCCAATAAAGCCAGCTGCACAAAGTGTCACAGGCATCAGAGTTCTTTTGTAGCAGCTGGAGGCTATGGTGTGCCTATTCTCTCTCTGCCTCTCTCTCTCTCTCTCTCTCTCTCTCTCTCTCTCTCTCTGCTTGCAAATAAAAAAGGTATGAAAGGAGGGTGGGGATCTAATGGGAAGAAGTGGAAGGGGAAAGAGGAGGTAACTGGATGGGAGTGGGATAAAAATGCATTGTATTTATGAAAATGTCTAAATAAATAAATAAAAACAAAGAAATAAATAGAAAAGAAGCTAAAAGCTTCCTTCTTGAGTGAGCTCACTGTTCAGATTTAATTTTTTTTCTAGCTTTTCTGAGCAGGAAAATAGCAGAAACTTCAGCTCTTCAATCAAAGGCATAGATACAGTCTCTCTGCTCCCTCCATCCCACCCTCAGAGCCTGAGCTTCCTCACTCCCACCTCTGGACTGCTCTCAACCTCGGGCTCCTCGGAAGCTTTCCTGGGCCATATTTCCCAGTTCACAGTTGGAGAAATATCCATGGTTAAAGAGCTTCAAATGATAACTCCAGAATTTTATGCATGCCTTGAAAAGACAAACAACTCTAGATACTCTGTTTTTATATAGTATGGCATAATTCTTTGGTCATTATCAGGCTTATAGAGCTATTTCTAAGGAGTTTCCAGGCAGTGTGGCATGGAAAATTAGGTTTTGTGGCTTTTGCTTTTTGCTTTTTGTGGTTTTTCTTGGTAGGGTCTCACTCTAGCTCAGCTGACCTGGAATCTCAGGATGGCCTTGAACTCCTGGCAATCTTCCTTCCTCTGCCTCCCAAGTGCTAGGATTAAAGGAGTTCACCACCGCGCCCGGCTAGCTTTTGGCTTTTTGAGACAAGGTTTTGCTATGTAGTCCTTGCTGGCCTTAGTCTGTTACTCATTGCAAAGGCCAACCTAACCTCAAACTCACGGCAATCATTTTGCCTCAAGAGTACTGGAATCACAAGCATGAGCCACCACTCCTGGCTTGGAGAGTGATTCTGTATTTATACTTGCAGAACCACAGTAGGTTCAGATCTTACTCAGATTCCAAGCTGTAATGTTTGTCAGCTATGCACCAGACATATGGACATAACTGAACAAAGAAACCTCCGTGCTTTCTGGACATGCTGGACACCCCCCCCCCACCCGCCCACTGGAAGCACAGCTTCAGAACAGTCACACAGCTCAAGAGTCCATCAGTTTATGACAAGTGGTGAATGTCTTCATCCTTCAGTAACTGCCACTTGCCGTGTCTGTGTGTGCGTGTGTTCAGGTGCTCAAGTGTCACAGTGTACACATGGAGATTAGAGGACAACTTTCAGGTGTTGGTCCCCACCTTCCTCATTTGGGGCTGGGTCACTTATTGCTGTTCACTGCACTCTATTCATTCAGGAAAATGAAATTCTGTTCTGTCTCCCATCTTTCACTAAGCACGCTGGGGTTATAGAAGCCTGCCAAAGCTTCCAAACTTTACCTGGGGTCTCGGGACCTGAACTCAGATACTCAAAGTTGTGTAGTAAGCATTTTATTCACTGAGCCACTCCACACTTCCGAATTGCCTTGCCACTTGATCCTTTGTTATTTAAGTATTTGATGGGGGGTTGTTAGTTGCTAACTTACATTTGTTGGTTTTTTTGTTTTGTTTTGTTTTGTTTTGTTTTGTTTTTTTGTTTTTGAGGTAGGGTCTCACTCTAGCCCAGGCTGACCTAGAATTCACTCTGTATTCTCAGGATGGCCTTGAACTCACAGCAGTCCTCCTACCTCTGCCTCCCGAGTGCTGGGATTAAAGACGTGCGCCACCACACCCGGCTCACATTTGTTGTTTTGAAACAGGTACAAGCAATGATCCTTGCACTTTAAAATTTATTTTATTTTATTTTATTTTATTTTATTGTATTTTTTTGGAGAGAGACACAGAGAGAGACAGACAGAGAGAGAGGGAGAGGGAGACAGATAGAGAATGGGCGCGCCAGCAGTCTCTCAGCTGCTGTGAACGAAATCCAAATGTGTTTGCCCCCTTGTGGGCAAGTGCGGCATTGTGCCCTTGCGTCACTTTGCATCTGGCTAAAGGTGGGACCTGGAAATTGGAACCGGGTTCTTAGGCTTAGCAGGCAGGCAGGCGCCTTGACCGCTAAGCCATCTCTCCAGCCAATCCATCTCTCCAGCCAATCCTTGCACTTTAGCCTCCAAGTTGCTTGAACTTTAGGCAAACACCGTCCTGCCTGGCTAGAAAGTTCATTTAGGTATCTATCTTTACAATGTTCTCTCTCTCTCTCTTTTTACTGTTTGTTAGGTAAGAATTGTTAAACTGTAAAGCAAAAACTTTCAAATTAAAAGGAAGAAAGTTGGGCTGCAGAGCTGGATCAGCAGTTAAAGTGCTTGCCTGCAAAGCCTAATGACCTGGATTAGATTCCCCAGTACCCACATAAAACACAAAGTGGCATAGGTGTCTAGAATTTATTTGCAGTGGCTAGAGGCCCTGGAGCAGCCATCCTCTCTGTATGTCTATCTCTCTGCTTGCAAATAAATAAATATTTTTTTAAATAAAAAATAAAGCCTGGCGTGGTGGGGCACGCTTTAATCCCAGCATTCGGGAGGCAAAGGTAGGAGGATCACATGAGTTTGAGGCCACCCTGAGATTACATAGTGAATTCCAGGTCAGCCTGGGCTAGAGTGAGACCCTACCTTGAAAAACCAAAAAATGAAAAAACCCAAAAAATAAAAATACAAAACAAGCCAGGCATGGTGGTGCACGCCTTTAATCTGAGCACTTGGGAGGCACAGGTAGGAGGATCACTACGAGTCTGAGGCCACCCTGAAACTACATAGTGAATTCCAGGTCAACCTGGGATAGAGTGAGACCCTACCTTGAAAAAAGTCAAAAATTAAAATTAAAAAGTAAGTGAGTTTGTTTCAGGAGGAGGAGGAGGGTGGATATGAGCCCTTCCCTCAATAGTTCCCACATTCACTGCTTTGGTTAGAGATGAAATAAGGAATTCTAAATTAGAAGGAAGCTCTTTAGCCTACACTCATGTGCTCTGAGCAAGAACTGACATTGAACTGGTTGCAAAAACACCAGAGATACTATCAGTGAACAAGCCCTGTCCACCCCAGTCTGTTACTGCTTTTTGTGTTCAAATTTCATTGTGGTAAAAATACTTAGCAAAGCCTCTATACCTGTAATAGAGTTGAAGGGAACAGTAATACTATCTATAGGATAGCTCCAGGTGCTCAGCAGCTCTGCAGACTTACCCATCCTGCATCACTGAGAGTCTGTGCATGTTGAATGGCATTGTTTACTACTCTCACCCCACCCCCACTCCCAGCCCCCCCCCCCCCGTGGCCACCATTCCATTGTCTACTTCCCTGCACTCAACTTCTTTAAACTCTTTAATGTAAGTGGAATTTTGTCATTTTGGTAATTATTTCATGTGGCATAATGTCCTTTTGGTTTGTTCATGTTGACCTCCAGTTCCGTGTGTGTGTGTGTGTGTGTGTGTGTGTGTGTGTGTGTGTGTGTGTGTGTACAGGAGTAGAAACCTACTTGCAATGCTCTGGGAACTGAAGAGGTTGGAGTTGTTACCCTGGACAATGTTAACTTTCAACTTGATTATGGCATTTTTTTCCAGCCGTATTTTTTTATTGACAACTTCCATAATTGTAGACAATACCCCATGGTAATTCCTCCCTCCCCCCACTTTCCCCTTTGAAACTCCACTCTCCATCATATCCCTTCCCCCTTTCAATCAGTCTCTCTTTTATTTTGACGTCATCATCTTTTCCTCCTATTATGATGGTCTTGTGAAGGTAGTGTCAGGCACTGTGAGGTCATGGATACCCAGGCCATTTTATGTCTGGAGGAGCATATTGTCAGGAGTCCTACTCGTCCTTTGGTTCTTACATTCTTTCCTCCCCCTCTTCCGCAATGGACCTTGAGCCTTGGAAGGTGGGTTAGAGATATTTCAGTGCTGAGCACTCCTCTGTCACTTCTCAGCACCATGGTGCCTTCTGAGGCATCCCAAAGTCACCACCATCTAAAAAGCTTCTCTAACCAAAGGTGAGAGTAGCATTAATATATGGGTATGAACATCAAGAGAAGTGCTTACTGGACTGTTTGATGAGGATTGTTGTATTTTTGTCATTCAAAGGCATTCTGACTTATTTCATCCATGGTATGAGCTTGTGAGGAAAACCTAAGTTGATTCCTTTTACTTTGTGTGTGGGGAAAAAGGAAATCTATTAAAATGCCAAATAGAAAAGTTGGTGGCAAATGAAGGCCCTTCAAATATAGAAAAGGTTAAGGAAAGTGTGGTAAAATTGTGTCAACACAATATGTAACCCATCAATCATAATTTTAACAAGCATGTGTCATATAGGAAAATGGTCATAATAATAGCTGAATAAAGGTAATGGGCTCAGCCGGGCATGGTGGCACACGCCTTTAATCCCAGCACTCGGGAGGCAGAGGTAGGAGGATCGCTGTGAGTTCAAGGCCACCCTGAGACTACATAGTTAATTCCAGGTCAGCCTGGGCCAGAGTGAGACCCTACCTCGAAAAACCAAAAAAAAAAAAAAAAAAAAAGGCTCTAGGGGGCTGGGAGATGGCTTAAGGTGTTTGCCTGCAAAACCAAAGGATCCTGGTTCAGCTCTCCAGAAACCATGTAAGCCAGGTGCACAAGGGGGCACATGCATCTGGAGTTTGTTTGCAGTGGCTGGAAGCCCTGGTGCCCCTATTCTCTCTCTCTGTGTCTCTCTGTCTGCCTCTTTCTCTCTCACCTTCTCAAGTAAATAAATAAATAAATAAATTTTAAAATATGGGCTCAACAGTGTATGCAATATGAAATTTCATTAAAACAAATCCAAAAATCTCCTCATTGAATGATTTTGATCTCTGTAATAGTATAGTTTTGAAACAAAGACAGTATTCCAGTCATAAACCAGAACACAGGGCTCTTTAAAATGAGTCCACAAAATTGCCTTTTCAAGAAAATTCGTCCCAACTGATACAGGAAATCATTTTTTCAGTGGGATTTTAAACTTTCCTTCTAGTCATTAATCTGTATGGCTCATAGATGGGTTGCTCTTGCCCCAACCAATTAGGAAAAGGGGTATAAACTCTTGGGACACAAATGTATCCGGAACCTGCAGGAAATATGTCTGGTAGGAACTGAGGAAACTTAAGGACCCTGGGGCAGGAAGGACATAAAATGAAGAATCAAAGTGAGCAACTTGCAAACATCTTTGGAAAAAGCAGTATTTTTGTTTGGTTTGGAATCCTGGGAGATTGAAATATATCATTCAGCATGAAAATATTTGTTGGTGTGAGATTGCTGTATTTTATCATTTTAAGGGAAATTCCTTTGCAATAGTGGTTCTAAAATGAGTTTTTTATGGGACTGGGGAGATTGCTCAGTGGTTAAAGCATGCTGACACTAGAGTTCAGATCTCCAGAACCCATGTAAGGCCAGATGCAAAGTGGCACGTGCATTTATAATCCCAACAAACCAAGCGCAGTGGGAGGTAGAGCTGCAAGAATCCTAAAGCTTACAGGCCAGTTAGTCTGATAATTGCAGTGGCAAAATAAGAGACACTTGGGCTGAGCTTAGCAGTGTTTTCTTTTTGAAAGAGCTTTTAAAGACTATTTATTTATTTGAGAGAGAGGCAGATAGAGAGAATGGGCATGCCAGTGCCTCTATCCACTGCAAATGAACTCCAGACACATGCACCACCCTGTGCATCTGGCTTTACATCAGTATTGGGGAATCAAACCTGGGTTCTTTGGCTTTGCAGGAAAGCACATTAACTGCTAAGCCATCTCTCAAACCCAAGAAAGTTCTTCTTTCTTTCTTTTCTTAACTAGAGAGATTCTATCTCATGCAAGGTGAAGAACTACATATTTGTTCTCTGATCTCCATACATGTGTGTAGAATGTGTGTGCCCCCACAAATATCATATGCACAAACATATCATGCATACACATACAAAAGAATTTTTAGTTTTTTAATAATTTTAAAAATTATTTTTATTTATTTGCAATCAGAGAGAGCACAGAGAGAGAGAGAGAGAGAGAGAGAGAGAAACAGACACAGAGAGAGATCATAGGTACACTAGGGCCTCTTGCTGCTATAGCTGAACCCCAGATGCATGCAGTACTTTGTGCATCTGGCTTTATGTGGGTACTGGGTAATCAAACCCAGGCTATTAGGCTTTACAAGTAAGTGCCTTAACCACTGAGCTATCTCTCTAGCCCATGTTTTTATTCTTTTATATATTTTAAAAATATTTTATTTACTTGTTTTTTTTGTGAAAGAGAGAGAGAATGGGCATGGCCAGGGCCTCCACCTGCTGCAAATGAACTCCAGGCACATGTGTCACCTTGTTCATCCGGCTTATGTGGATCCTGGGGAATTGAACCTGGGTTCTGTGGCTTTGCAGGCAAGCACCTTAACTGCTAAGCCATCTCTCCAGCCCACCATGTTTTTATTTTAATATGGTTATCTAGTTAAAATGTAAAGCCAAGCAGTTGCATCACACTATAACTTTCAAAATTGTCCCCTCTCTTGGGTATTTCGGTAACTTTAATTCTTTACTATTAAACAATGCAAGCCAGAAAAATCCTGCTCTTGGTAAAATTGCAATGGCTACCAACTATAGCATTGAGCTGCAAAAGGAATCTGGGTCCTACAGTAGAGTAAGGACAGAAATTAGCAAGAAACCAGAGCCCAGGGGTCAGTCCTTGTCCCCATTAGAGGCTGGTCAGAAAGGGACACTTCAGAGCAGCCAGCCAGCCAGCCAGCCTGAAAGTAAACAGAAGAGATGGGTGGAGGGTTGTTTGTTGGCAAGAGTAGAATGGCAGTGAGAGAGGAAACCCGTAAGCATGTTTATAAAGTCTCAGTGGGAGCAGGACATCATTCCTAATGGCTGAATGAAAGCCAGGACTCTGAGGTAGGGTTTCACTCCAGCCCAGGCTGACCTGTAATTCACTATGTAGTCTCAGGTTGGCCTTGAACTCATGTTGATCCTCCTACGTCTGCCTCCCAAGTGCTGGGATTAAAGGCATGGGCCACCACACCTGGCTCCCTTTACACTTTCTGTGTAGCATCCAAATATATGTAGAAAAACCAAGGTGACCTTAAAAAAAGTTAGTAGCATAATATTTTAGATGTGTTTGACTAGTCAATGTTTTACCCTAACTCTACCCAGTTTTTCAGGTTACATTTCTTGACTGTTTTAAGATGCAGCCTCTCACTTTTAGCTACTGTCTTGCAATACTGTTTGTGAAGTGACAAATGATGAAAGAGTTTTAAAAACATGATGGCGGCTGGAATTCACCTCCATTTTATTTTATTTGGAGAAGTCTAACTAAATGGAAATTTTTATACCAAATCTGGAAAAGTTTTGATATTGCTCCCAGACATGGACTGTTTCACTGTGTAAATATTTTTAAGTAGGGACAGAACATACCCAGTCAACAAATCTTTGTTGGACAGACTTTGCTTATTACATTAAAAACAGCAATGAACTTGAGAATGGTGAATTGGATGGCTTTAAGTTGAGCTTTCCCGGGGAGGAAAAAGAATGAAATGTTGGTGACCATAATACAAGATCACAGAACTTTTGTTTGTTTGTTTGTTTTCGAGGTAGGGTCTCACTGTAGCCCAGGCTGTCCTGGAATTTACTGTTTCCAGGCTGACCATGAACTCATGGCGATCCTCCTACCTCTGCCTCCCAAGCGCTGGGATTAAAGGCATGCACACCATGACCGGCTTCAGAACTTTTTATGTCAGTGGCAAATCACAACAGATATGAAATAAAATATTGAAAAAAAATCCAAATATCAGGGCTGGAAAGATGCCATAGTGGTTAAGGCATTTGGCTGCAAAGCCAAAGGACCCAGGTTCAGTTCTCCAGGACCCACATAAGCCAGATGCACAAGGGGCACATGCATCTTGAGTTCATTTGCAGTGGCTAGAGGCCCTGGCATGCCCATTCATTCTCTGTCTGTCTCTCTTCTCTCTATCTGTCTCTGCTTGCAAAGAAATAAATAAAATTTAAGAAAATCCAAATATCAAAAAATGGGGGCTGGAGAGATGGCTTAGAGGTTAAAGAGCTTGCTTGCAAAGCCAAAGGACTCAAGTTTGATTCCTCAGGACCCACATAACCCAGATGCATAAGGTGGTGCATGCATCTAGAGTTTGTTTACAGCGGCTGGAGGCCCTAGTGTGACAATTCTCAATCTCTCTCTTTCAACTAAATAAATAATAAAATTTTTTTATTAATTTTTTATGAGGGAGCAAGAGAGAGTGTGAGAGAGAGAAATTGGTGTGCCAGAGTCTCTAGTCACTGCAATCGAACTCCATACACAGGCACCACCTTATGTGCACATGTGACCTTGTGCACATGCTTCACCTTGTGCATCTGGCTTATGTGGGTTCTAGGGAGTCGAACCTAGGTCCTTAGGCTTCACAAGCAAGTGCCTTAACCTTTAAGCCATCTCTCTAGCCCAATAAAATGTTTTCTTTTTAAATGGAATAATAAATGAATACATTTAGTACAAAATTTTTCTTTTGAGACAAGGTCTCATCTATAGCCCAGGCTAGCCTAGAACTCACTATATAGGCTAAGATGGCCTCAAACTCTTGGCAATCCTCCTGCCTCAGTCTCCTGGGTGCTGGGATCACATATGTTAGCTACCATATTGAGCTTCAATATAAATTTTTGTGCAATTATTTACCATGATAAATAAATGGGAAATTATATAGTGTTACAATATATGGGACAATCAATGTATATATTATACAATGTGATTTCAAACAGATAAAGTAAAAAAATAGAAAAATACAAATATATCAGTATGCTAGTAGTGATTATTTCTGGATATTATATGAAAATTGATTTTCATTTATATATGTGTGTGTGAGATAGTATGGAGATATATTCATATGTCTATATAAACATGTTTGTGGTTTAAAAAATATTTTATTTATTTATTGGGGGGGGCAGATTGAGAGTCAGAGAATGGATATGCCAGGGCCTCTAGCCACTGCAAATGAACTCTAGATGCACGTGCTACCTTGTGCATCTGGCTTACGTGGGTACTGGGGAATCAAACCTCGGTCCTTAGGCTTCATAGGCAAGCACCTTAACTGCTAAGCCATCTCTCCAGCCCTGTTTTGTTTTTTTTTTTTTTTTTTTTTGAGACGGGGTCTCATGTAGCACACACTGACTTCAAACTTGCTATATGTCCCAAGGTAACTTTGAAAGGCTAATCCTCCTGCCTCCACCTTCCAAATGCTGGGATTACAGGCAAATACCACCATACCTGGTTTATGCAATGCTGAGACTAGAACTCAGGACTTTGTGCAAGTTAGGCCAATATGCTACAACTGAGTGACGTCCTTCACCTTTCTTTATTTTCCAATGCTAAATATATATGACCTTGAACTTGGCAGAGTGTATTTTCCTTGTTATTCTTTATTTTTATTTTTTATTTTTATTTTTTGTTTTTCGAGGTAGAGTCTCGCTCTAGCCCAGGCTGACCTGGAATTCATTATGTAGTCTCAGGGTGGCCTTGAACTCATGGTGTTCCTCCTACCTCTGCCACCCAAGTGCTGGGATTAAAGGAGTGCACCACCATGCCTGGCTTTTGTTATTCTCTTTTTAACTCAGAAGTATTATTAAAATTGTACTTGTGTATACACCATACTACATATATGTGTAGATTCCTGGCTGATTACTATTTAATAAGTAAATTCTAGAGAAACAACGAGCTTCACTAAGGCTGTATGAGTCAAAGACCTTTCATCTGTCATTCATTTTGTACTGTGCATTCTGTACCATGTCATGCACATGTTAATCATGGTCGATGTTGATTGATAACTTCATTTAATCGGGACTCAATTAAGAGAGAAATACCTCTAGGTGGGTCTGTGAGTACATTTTTGTAAGGATTAACTGGGGTGGGCAGAACACTTCCCCAAATTGGGCAACAGCTTAGATACAAAGAGGTCCAAGAGAAAAGCAGTTCACCTTGCTGGTGAGGGCATGTAACCTGCTTTTTCCTTGGACCGAACAGCTATCAGGTTCTCAGCCTCTCAAGCCTGTAGACACCCATTGTTGGACTACTCACCCCATGTTGTGTAAGGCAATTCCCTTTGTGATATATGCTCATTCTATCAGTTCTGTTCCCAGAGAACCCTAATGTAGTACCTGATCACTGGATGGATTGACATATTTTGTGATATATGATCATTCTATCAGTTCTTTCTTAGAGAGCCCTTAATGTAGTATCTGATCATTGGATGGATTAACACATTACACTATAGGTGAAGGATTGAGGTTTGTAACGTGTGCCTTGAAATAAAAAATACACATGTACTTAACAGAACAAGCTGATGTAGAAGCCTTACACATCCCAACTCTGAAAACTAAAAGTAAGTAATATAATTTCCATAGCTCATTTACCAATAGTATTTTATTGCTTTGGATTGATTTTTAAGAGATTACAGACTAATAAACTTATTATTCAAACATCTTAAACCAAGAAGCAAGCTTGGGTTTTTTCCATGTTCTTTCGACATTAGGAAAAAGAAGTTTCCATCTTGGTGGAAAGTTGTATTCATCTTACCCTAGGGAGAGAAAACAACCTGTGAGGGAATGGAAGTGCTCCACTCTGAGTACCTGCTCTTTGGTCCCAACCCTGCTACAATCTAAATTTGACTCAGTCTTGGAGGAGAATGTGAAGCCAGGCCCACATGCTTCTGATAACTGGCAAAGCCTCAGCTTGTCTTTGAGACCCAGCCCCCCCACTGCAGACAAGCAGAGCTAGACAACCACTGCTGTGAAGCCACACCCTCAGACCCCCAGGCCCCACCCACACCCACTGGATTAGAACCTGAATTCTAATAAGGTACTCCAGTGATTCTGCTGGGTTTTTTTTTTCCTTGTTCATTTGTTCTGAGGCACAGAAATTAGGAAAACAAGTTGAATAAAACCAGTGAGTGGTGGAAGCCGTGGCTGCTTTGCAGACTCTAGCAAAATCATGCCTTAGAGATATGGCTGGACAACCCTGACGCTAAATTTAACTTTAGTGATGTGAACTAGACGTGGCAAGAGTCACAACTATCTTGATCATGCTGGTGTTTAAAACAGGAGGAAAAAACAAAAACCTGACATGCACTCTGGAACCTGAGGGAGGAGAATTACTAAGTTCAAGGCCAGCCTGGGCAATAGAGTGAATTTCAGGTCATGTTGGACTAGAATAAAACACTGCCTCAAAAAAAAAACTATATATATATATATATGTATATGTATATAGCTAGGTGTGGTGGTGCACGCTTTTAATCCCAGCACTTGGGAGGCAGAGGTAGGAGGATCATTGTGAGTTCCAGGCCACCCCAGGACTACTGAATGAATTCCAGGTCAGCCTGGGCTACAGTGCAATTCTACCTCAAAAAACAGACAAAAATAATGGGGGAGGGGCTTGAGAGATGGCTTAGCAGTTAAGCGCTTGCCTGGGAAGTGTAATGACCCCAGTTTGAGGCTCGATTCCCCAGTACCCAAGTAAGCCAGATGCACAAGGTGGTACACGCATCTGGAATTCATTTGCAGTGGCTGGAGGCCCTGGTGCACCATTCTCTTTCTCTCCTCCTGTCTCTCTTTCTCTGTCTGTCACACTCAAATAGATAAATAAAAATAAACAAAATTTAAAAAGAAAGAAAGAAAAGAAAGCAATAAAATGGAGAAAAGAGCACAAGTGAATTTTAAAAGTCCACTAAGTTCTGGTTGAGTTGTCTAACTGCAATGTGCTGCATGGGAGACATATCTGCAAGCACTGTAATACACAGCATGTCTGTTTAAGGGTTAGTTCCAGGATGTAAATAAAATATATGCACCTTTTGGGCATGAGCGATGGCTCAGCCAGAAAAGCATTTAATGTGCAAATGTCAGGGGCTAATTTTGGAGGAGGCTCAGAACCCACACACAAATGTTGGGCACAGTCGTGTGCACCTGTAATCCTAGTGCTGAGGAAGTGGAGATGGGGGTTCCTGGGGCTCACTGGCTAGGGTAGACTAGCCAAATTGGTGAGCTCCAGGTTCGGTGAGAAACCCTGCCTCAAAGAAGACCCCCAACATCTACTTCTGCTCTCCACATGCACAGATGTTCACATGCACCCACACACATGTGCACCTCTCACACAAAGACACATATACACGCCAAAAAATAAAAAGAAAAAACGATACAACTTTTCATAATTTAGCCAGTAAGTTCCTTTGCTTCCCCCATACCCCGTTCTGCATTCTGTTTGAGCATGAAGTAGAAATTCAGTGCAGAACCTGGGTCTGTCACGCATTCATTCTCATGACAGCCTGCGGTTGGGTGGGCCTGGCATGAAGCTGAGGTGCACAGTAGAGAGAGGGAGACACTGTCCCTGTTTTCATAGAGCTTTCAACAGTGTGTGAATTATACAGGGTAATTTGTCCAGAATTACCCAGGAATTATACTCATTTAAGGTATTTAATTTTTAATTTTTTTGCTGTGTGTATATGCATGGTATGTGTATTATGTGCATGTACATGTGTGTGAATACAGGCACACACATGCTAGGGCATGTGTATAAAGGTCAGAGGACAGCTTCTTGGGTCAGCCCTCACCTTCCACCTATATTGAAACGAAGTCTCTTGGTGTTCACTGCCGTACTCTTGTACTGCCTTCCGTCTGGCTGTCAATGTGCAGGGATTACCCCACCACAGCTTCTGGCTTTTACATGGAGTCCGGGGGTACAAACTCAGGTACCCAAGCTTGTGCAGCAAGCACTTCATCCACTGAGCTATCTCCCCAGCCCCCATTTATGATATCTCCATACATAGCATCTTCCTTCTTTCATTGATAATGAGAAATTTCCAATTTTGAGTTATCGGTCTGATTTACACAGACTGGCCACTTATGGTATCAATCATGTGGCAAAAAAAGCAGCTGGTAACATACAGAAAGGTATATCAATAATATCTATATATGATAGTAGGACTGCTCCAAGGGCTTGGTACAGGTTTGGGGGAAAAGGCTGGGGATGCCGGGGAGGCAGAGTGGATGGCAGCAGTAAGCAGGAAGCCAGGAATAAGTTTTCTCTAAATTCTGTGTTTGAGAATAATGCAGTGATGGTCAAAATCAAACTTTTTTGTCATATGACTCCAATTGATGAATTGGGTAATTGACTGGACTCGTCAAGTTCAAATAAAGCTAACCTTTTCTTCAGTCTTGTAACATGAATTTTTTTAAAAAGCCCTTCTCTAAGATATTTGGTTTTATTACCCAATATAAATGGGACTTAAGAAAGTAAGTGCGAAGTTGAGCTCAACAACTCTCAACAGGTCCTGCTGTGAGCCAACCCTTACTGGTACCTCTGTGAATTATGGATGCAGTCACCTCCCTGAGTGTAACCTTGCCTTCCCACAGCTCTTTATTTGTGCCTAGGTAACACAACCACAAGGACTGGTTCCACTCTTCCTACCCAGTGACTAGGGTGTCTGTTGTGGTTGCCTGGTGGTTAAGGGCGTGGTCTCAGAAGCCAGCCAGATGGACACAAGTTTGTGGTTTGGGCTCCATTAACTAGATATGGGATTTTAGGTAGTATAATATCTTTCCTATGCCTCGGGGTTTTTTTTAACCTGAAAGGTGGAGATTACAATATTCAACTCCACCATGCTTTGCACACAGTAACTAATGGCTACTGCTTTATTATTGTTAAACCCATGCTTCCACAATGTTCCTGTTTGCTTCATGAAGCTCCGTCAGTAACAACTTTGGCTTTTGTTCATTAACCTCCTGTCTTAGTTTCTCAGTAGCTATACCACCCCTCCCAATTGCCTCTACATACACTAACTCCATGTCCCGGAGTTCCATCCCTGGCCTCCTTCTTGGTAGCACATGTGTTGAGCTTACTCCTTACTCAGGATCAACAGACATCCTAGCTCCTGGCTGCTGTGAGGCTCAGTGATACAGTAATGCATCAGGGTTGAGAGCCATGGGATCTGGGTTCAAAGGCAGCACTTTCACTCACCAGATGAGTAGCACTGGTTAAAATACTCAACCTCTCGGTGCCTCCATTCCCTTATGGATTATGCCTATACCTTGTAATGGCTGAGGTACTTAAATAAAATATATATTGAGAATCTAAAATAACCAGTGCTTATAGCATTTCCTGATTCAAATCCTGGTTAACATTCTCGGTTAATATCTGTTCCTTCTTTTCATGCAGGGTCACCTTCCAGATGTACGCTGATTTGTAAGATTCATGTGCCCAGCTTTCTATCCTACATTGTCTGGATACTGGGCTTCCACATTAAGACTTCTGCCTCTCCTCATCCTGCTACAAATCTTCCTGAAAGACAATCGCTGTGGTGGTAAGGAACAAGCAATGTTCCAAAGTTTATGCCTTTTTGTTTGTTTTTCAAGGTAGGGTCTCACTCTAGCCCAGGCTGATCTGAAACTTACTCTGTAGTTCTGGGCTAGCCTCAAATTTATGGCAATGCTCATACCTCGGCCTCTCAAGTGCTGGCACTAAAGGCATGCACCACCATGCCTGGCTTAAAGTTTGTACCATTTGAGCATCAGTACACTGGGCCCAACCTTGTGCCGCACCATCCTTAGGATAGGGGGAAACTAAGGAAGATAGGAAAAGTCCTTGTCTAGTTTTTCTTAGCCCCTCATCTCCCTTTCCTCCTCTATGCAGGGAAAGGACTACAAATGATTCCTCCCACCAGGCATGCTGTGTGAGAGAAGCTCATGTGCAAAAGAAGTCAAGAAAAAAATCCAGGTATGTAAACTTGGATATGAACATCTGTTATACCCATAGAAGGTACATGAGTAGCTGAGCTGCTACTATTTGAGTTTCATTATGATTTAATGTAGATCAGTCAAAAGTAACTTGTGGGGCTTTACTCCATTCCTGCCTTCTCCTGCTCAGGAACTCTCGATGATCTCTCCTCTTACCTTCTCTTAAGCACCTAAAGTTCTATCTATAGTCTAATCAAATCTCTCCAAGCCTTAAAAAAAAAAAAAAAAAAGCAAGTAACTTAATGGAAGCAAGACAAGGGGAGGTTAACTTTTGACTGAGTAATTTTTTTTTCATATGTTTATGTGTGTGTATGTGTTTGCGTATGTGCATGGGCCATGTGCACCTGTGAGCCTGTGGAGGTCAAAGGACAATCTTGAGTGTTATCCTCGGGTATGCCATATGCATTTTTTAAAGTTGGTTTTATTCATTCATTTACTTTGACAGAGAGAGGCAGAGAGAGAAGAAAGAGGAAGAGGGGATGGGCATGCCAGGGCATCTAGCCACTACAAACAAACTCCAGACACATGAGTTCCCTTGTGCATCTGGCTTATGTGGTCCTGGGGAATGGGACCTGGGTCCTTAGGCTTTGCAGGCAAGCACCTAGACTGCTAAGCCATCTCTCCAGCCCCTATCCATGTTTTTGGTCTCTCATTGGTCTGGAGCTTACTGATTAGGCTAGAATGGCTGGCAAGTAAGCTCAGGAGTCTCCTTGTTTCCACCACCTCAGGGCTGGTATGACAGGCATGTGCCACCATACTTGGCATTTATGAGAATGCTGGAGATCAAACTCTGGTGCTCATTGTGAGGCAAATACTTTCCTACCACCTCTCTCCTTAGCCCTTGAGTGAGATCTTTAAGCACAGCACTGAGCGTTGGCTTATAAACTGTAGATGGTGTCTACTGAAGTCAAAGGTCTTAGGATCTTACTTCTCAGCCCTCCATGCCTCGAATAGTACTTGGCTTGTGGCAATAAGCTGTTTCTGCTCTGCAGTCCTGGTGTCAGACCTCCTACAGGGAGATCCCGCTTGATGCTCCAAACCCCTTCCAGGGCCACTGTCAATATTTTCAAAAGCAAAACAGTAATCATTACTATGTTCTTTTCCAGCACAATCTCTAAAATATTTACTTGGTAATCATTTTTATAACTATTTTTTTTACAATTATTTTTGGGTGAAGGTATATTTGGCTTAATCCAACATTTTAGTTATTTGTTTAATCTTTAGTTCCATGTCATGCACTGAATTATTCCACTATGCAATTAACATACTACATGCTCTTGGGTAATTTAACTCAAGTCTACACAAAGATGTGGAAAGTCAATATAGAAATATATGCAGCAAAGCCATGAGTCAAGAACACATACAAGTATAGACTTGTGTGTGAGCTGGTACCAAAAATTGGTAGCAGAGGCCAGTAAGCTAGAAAAAGCTTATAAGGGAGGAAGGAGAAGAAAGGACTTAAGGGGATGGTATTGTATATATGAAATAGAAGAACAGATTACAGGCAGGGGAAAGGCCTAAGCAAGGCCAGGGGAAGAGAATGTGTAAAAGAAGGGTGGGGGGGGGAGGGGGCAATCAAAATTCAAGATATTCTGAATAAGACTTATGTAAACCTACTTTTTTGAATAATGGCACATCCAGAAGCTATACATTGTTACTAGAAAATTTTCAGTGCCTGGGACGGGATACCTTCCAGTGAGTTGTTGGCCAGGGAGTTCCCTGTTGCCTCCAGAACATTACAGGTATTGCCAAGGCCCTTGGTTTCCCTTGAGAAACAGATGGTAAGACCCTATTGTTGAAGACTTCCTTTGCTTGAGAGGCAAGGTCACTGAGAAATCAAGCTGGTGCTGAGCAGAAAACCTTCTCCCTGTAGACTAGCCAATTGAAAGCTGGAAAAAGCGGCACTGCATGCAACCGTATGGGAGACAGAAGTCATCAGCAGTGAAAACAGTGGACACTGGAAACCTCAAGTTTGGCCAGACAGGCCCAATGACCGAATGGGTGCAACAGTGGCATGTCTGCTCTTGGAGAAACCAACTGCTCCATAATTGGACTGAAGGCTCACTGTATGGGAAGGAATACATGCCTGGTACTGAAAAAACTAAACAAATGTCTATGGTAGGGGAGGTCATGAGCCTTAGGGGTATAAAGCCTGCTCTTGTCTGGCTAAATGTATATATTATTCCCACCAAACTGCCCTGAAAGCACTACATTTAATGTTCATATTCAAATATTAATGCTACTCTCACTTCTGATTAGAGAAGCTTCTCTTTTCAGATGGCAATGACTACTGTGATGGCCCAAAAGGCAACATAGTGCTTAGAAGAAGGGACAGAGGAGTGCTCAGCACTGAAACATCTCTATCATACCCTCCAAGGCTCAGGGTCCATTTTGGAAGGGGGGTGGAAAGAATATAAGAGCCAAAGGAAGGGTATGACTCCTTATAATGCAACTGTCCAGACAGAAATTGGTCTCGATATCCATGACTTCACAGTGCCTAGCAATACCTTCACAAGACCCTCATAATAGGAGAAAAAGATGATGACATCAAATTAAAAGAGAGACTAATGGAGAGAGGGAGGGGATATGATGGAGAGTGGAGTTCTGAAAGGGAATGGGGGGAGGGTAGGGAAATATCATTTATTGTCTGTAAGTATGGAAGTTGTCAATAAAATAAATAAAAAAATAATAATAAAAGAATAAATACAAGTTGAGACTTATGGGTAAGATGGCAGTATAGTAGCCATCCCAAAGTAACCTAGGGAGGGGAAATAAGCAGAAAAACAGCAAAATACGCTCTTCTAGTGAAAAATAAAAGTGTATAAGGAATCATCAACCTCAGCAGAGAAGCAGGAAAGATCCGGAGCTTCTACCAAGCAGGCAACCAGCCAGAATCAGCTACAGTCTGCACACAACCTGGATTTTTCCACTCACACCAGCCTCCTCACAAAGTCAAGAAACCTGAAGGTGAAGACAGCAGGGACCAGCTGAGCAGCTGCTGAAGGAAATCACAAACAGGACCAGCTGAGAAGCTCTGGTACAACATCAGGCCCAGTCTCCTTTCCCCCAACCACTAGTGCCACAGACCAGCAGAGAACCCTCCCCTCAGCCACACAGCATCCAGCACAGCTAATCAGAACACAAGATCCAGTGACCCAAATGGCCTCAGTCCACAGTGCAACAGAGAGGGACAGAGGTGGGCACTTAGCATACGTGAGATTGGAAGCCATATGTGGTGGTTTGATTCATATTTCCCTACAAACTTAGGTGTTCAGAATGCTAGGTTCCCAGCTGATGGAGATTTGGGAATCGATGCCTCCTGGAAGCAGAGTATTGTTGGGAGTGGGCTTATGGGTATCATAGCCAGCTTCCCCTTGCTAGTGTTTGCCACATTCTTCTGTTGTTATTGTCTCCCTGATGTTGGTGAGGAGGTGATGTCCACCCTCTGCTCATGCCATTGTTTTCCCCTATCATCATGGAGCTTCCCCTCAAGTCTGTAAGCCAAAATAAATCTTTTTTTTCCAACAAGCTGCTCTTGGTCAGGTGATTCCTGTCAGCTATGTGAACCTAACTGCAACAGTAACTTTGGTGCTAAGAGTGGGATCATTGCTCCTTGAAACCTGACTTTGTGGCTTTGGCCTTTTGGAGTTGATTTTCAAGAGGAAGGTGGAAGGGTTTAAAACCTTGACCTAAGAGGCCCCTTATAGTGCTATATGTACAGTTTGCTGGACTATTCTGGTCAGAGTTGAAAGACCTGTGTTGCAGTCAGGTTCACATTGCTGGTAGAAATCACCCAACCAAGAGCAGCTTTTGGGATAAAAAGGGTTTTTTATGGCTTACAGACTTGAGGGGAAGCTCCATGATGGCAGGCCAAAAACAATGGCATGAGCAGAGGGTGGACATCACCCCCTGGCCAACATAAGGTGGACAATAGCAACAGGTGAGTATGCCAAACACTGGAAAGGGGAAACTGGCCATAATACCCATACACCCGCCCCCAGCAATATACTGCCTGCAGGAGGCATTAATTCCTAAATCTCCATTAGCTGGGAACCTAGCATTCAAAACACCTAAGTTTATGGGGGACACCTGAATCAAACCACCACATTCCACTCCTGGCCCCCATAAACTGACAATCATCCATGATTTAAAGTACAATGCATTCCGTACAACTTTAAGAGTCCCTATAGTTTTTATCAATTCTAATGATGTTCAAACTTCCCCATAATCCAAGGTCTTTTAACTGAACCATAATACCAAAAAAATCTCCCCAAAACTCAGTATGGCACAGAATAAACATACACATTGCAAAAGGTGGCATTGGGCACAGCAAAGAAATATTCAACCAACACAAGATTTAAAACAACCGGGGCAAACATCAAACTCTGTAGCTCCAAGTCCAACAACTCTAGTCAGTGACAAATCTCCAAGTCTAGTAGTTTCAATTCTGCCCCTCCAGCTAGGCTACTCACAGTCCTGGAAAACTTCAACCAGGGCCAGAAGTTTTCCTTAGCAGCCATCTCGTGGTCCTGGCATCTCCACTGGGTCTCCCCTGCAACCCGCGGTTCATCCTCACAGCTCCATCTGGTCTCCATGCAGGCATCCAGCAAACCTGCTTTACACTGCCCATGGCCATTTCCAAAACACAAGACCACATTGCAAACTCAATGACCCTCTCTTTCCTGCATTTCTTATACTCCACAATACCAGGTAGAGTGCCAATTTGTTAATCCAGGGGGGAAATAAAGCAGGCTCTGAAGAACAGGACACTCCTTGAGCATTCAGGCCCGTTCAAAAGAATCTACATTCTTCTGGTTGCCCCAGTGCAGGTCAGCTGGCCCATCCTCAATGGCTGTAATCTCTCAGTTGCAGCTGAACAGACAGAAGTTCTGTCCTAAACATTTCTTTCTGTGCCATATCCCTGAGCTCACATCAGTCTGTTTCTATGTACTGCAACTCTGCACAAGTTCTCAGGACACAGTAATAACAGTCAACATCTCATACAAACCACCTCTAGCCCACTGTAAGCAAAGCTATTTTTCACCCTCATAAGTCAGAGCTCACAGTCTATAGTTCTTACTGCACTTAGGTCTCAGTTTGACCAGAAAAGTCCATCAAGATGTACTTAAAGCACCACAAGGCGTCTCTTAGGCCAAGGTTTCAAATCCTTCCATATTCCTCTTGAAAATCAGCTCCAAAAGGCCAAAGCCATAGTCAGGTGTCTAGCAGCAATCCCACTCCTCGGTACCACTTTGCCAGAAATGCTGGCAAAACCTGGCCAAGAGCAGCTTTGGGGATAAAAAAGGTTTATTTTGGCTTATAGATTCAAGGAAGTTTCGTGATGACAGGGCAAAATAATAGCATGAGCAGAGGGTGGATATCACCCCCTCGCCAACATAAGGTGGACAATAGCAACAGGCGAGTGTGCCAAACACTGGCAAGGGGACACTGGCTATAATACCCATAACCCAGCTCTCAACAATACACTGCCTCTAGGAGGTGTTAATTCCCAAATCTCCATCAGCTGGGAACCTAACATTCAGAACACCTACGTTTATGGGGGACACTTGAATCAAACCACCAAAACCTCAGTGCAGTAAGAACTATGGACTGTGAGGTTTGGCTTATGAGGGTGAGAAAGAGCTTTACTTGGACTGGGCTAGCAGTTTGTGTGAGACGCTTACTGTTGTGCCTGTGTCCTGAGAAGATGTGCAGGGTTGCTTTGCGTAGAAATGAACTGGTGTGAGCAGAGGGATATGGCACAGAAAAAATGAAATCTTTGGGTGAACTCTACCCATTCAGCTGCAGTTGAGAGATTACAACCTTTGAGATTGGGCCAGCTGACCTGCAATGGGGCAACAGGAAGAATGCAGTCTTTTGAGGGGGCCTGAATGCTGAAGGAGTGTCCTGTTCTTCAGTCTGCTTTATTCCTCCCTGGATTAACAAATTGGCACCCTATCTATTGTTATGGAGTATAAGAAATGCAGGAAAGAGAGGGTCATTGAATTTTCAGCACAGTCTTGTGTTTTGGAAATGGCCATGGGCAGTGTGAAGCAGGTTTGCTGGATGCCTATATGGAGACCTGATGGAACCATGAGGATGAACCGTGGCTTGCAGTGGAGACTCAGTGGAGATGCCGGGACCACGAGATGGCTGCTAAGGAGAGCTGCCCGCCCTGGATGAAGTTTTCTAGGACTGTGAGTAGCTTAGCTGGAGGGGCAGAATTGGAACTCCAGAGACTTGGTTAGAATTATCAGACTTGGAGACTTGTCCCTGGCTAGAGTTGTTGGACTTGGACCTACAGGGTTTGATGTTTGCCCTGGTTGTTTTAAATCTTGTATTGGTTGAATATTTATTTGCTATGCCCAATGCCATCTTTTGTAGTGTGAATGTTTATTCTGTGCCATTATGGGTTTTTTTTTTTTTTTTTTTTTTTTTTTTTTGTATTATGGCTTAGCTAAGAGGCCTTGGACTATGGGGATGTTTGAACATTATTGGGATTGAAAACAACTATGGGGACTCTTAAAGTTGGGCTTAATGCATTACCTTTTACATCATGGATTGTTCAGTTTATGGGGGCCAGGGGCAGAATGTGGTGGCTTGATTCAAGTGTCCCCTATAAAGTTAAGGGGTTCTTAATGCTAGGGTCCCAGCTGGTGCAGATTTGGGAATTGATGCCTCCTGAACGCAGTGTATTATTGGAGATGGGATTATGGGAATTATAGTCAGCTTCCCCTTGCCAGTGTTTGGCACACTCTCCTGTTGCTGTTGTCCATCTAATGTTGGTGATGTTCACCCTCTGCTCATGCCGTCATTTTCCCCTGTCATCATGGAGCTTCCCCTCAAGTCTGTAAGCCAAAGTAAACCTTTTTATCCACAAGCTGTTCTTGGATGGATGAGAGGACCCCAGTGCTACCAAACCTAACTTCTAACAGTAAAAAACAAGGGGCCCCAGGCTCAATGCTGGGAAGTGCTGATCTGAAACTTACTCTGTAGTTCTGGGCTAGCCTCAAATTTATGGCAATGCTCATACCTCGGCCTCTCAAGTGCTGGCACTAAAGGCACCACCATGCCTGGCTTAAAGTTTGTACCATTTGAGCATCAGTACACTGGGCCCAACCTTGTGCCGCACCATCCCTTAGGGGAGGGGAAACTAAGGAAGACAGGAAAAGTCCTTGTCTAGTTTTTTCTTAGCCCCTCATCTCCCTTTCCTCCTCTATGCAGGGAAAGGACTACAAATGATTCCTCCCACCAGGCATGCTGTGTGAGAGAAGCTCATGTGCAAAAGAAGTCAAGAAAAAATCCAGGTATGTTAACTTGGATATGAACATCTGTTATACCCATAGAGGGTACATGAGTAGCTGAGCTGCTACTGTTTGAGTTTCATTATGACTTAATGTGGATCAGTCAAAAGTAACTTGTGGGGCTTTACTCCATTCCTGCCTTCTCCTGCTCAGGAACTCTCAATGATCTCTCCTCTTACCTTCTCTTAAGCACCTTAAGTTCTATCTATAGTCCAATCAAATCTCTCTAAGCCTTAAAAAAAAAAAAAGCAAGTAACTTAATGGAAGCAAGACAAGGGGAGGTTAACTTTTGACTGAGTAATTTTGTTTTCTTTTTTCATATGTTTATGTGTGTGTATGTGTTTGCGTATGTGCATGGGCCATGTGCACCTGTGAGCCTGTGGAGGTCAAAGGACAATCTTGAGTGTTATCCTCGGGTATGCCATATACATTTTTAAAAGTTGGTTTTATTTATTCATTTACTTTAACAGAGAGAGGCAGAGAGAGAGAAAGAGGAAGAAAGAGGGAATGGGCATGCCAGGGCATCTAGCCACTACAAACAAACTCCAGACACATGAGTTCCCTTGTGCATCTGGCTTATGTGGTCCTGGGGAATGGGACCTGGGTCCTTAGGCTTTGCAGGCAAGCACCTAGACTGCTAAGCCATCTCTCCAGCCCCTATCCATGTTTTTGGTCTCTCATTGGTCTGGAGCTTACTGATTAGGCTAGAATGGCTGGCAAGTAAGCTCAGGAGTCTCCTTGTTTCCACCACCTCAGGGCTGGTATGACAGGCATGTGCCACCATACTTGGCATTTATGAGAATGCTGGAGATCAAACTCTGGTGCTCATTGTGAGGCAAATACTTTCCTACCACCTCTCTCCTTAGCCCTTGAGTGAGATCTTTAAGCACAGCACTGAGCGTTGGCTTATAAACTGTAGATGGTGTCTACTGAAGTCAAGGTCTTAGGATCTTACTTCTCAGCCCTCCATGCCTCGAATAGTACTTGGCTTGTGGCAATAAGCTGTTTCTGCTCTGCAGTCCTGGTGTCAGACCTCCTACAGGGAGATCCCGCTTGATGCTCCAAACCCCTTCCAGGGCCACTGTCAATATTTTCAAAAGCAAAACAGTAATCATTACTATATTCTTTTCCAGCACAATCTCTAAAATATTTACTTGGTAATCATTTTTATAACTATTTTTTTTACAATTATTTTTGGGTGAAGGTATATTTGGCTTAATCCAACATTTTAGTTATTTGTTTAATCTTTAGTTCCATGTCATGCACTGAATTATTCCACTATGCAATTAACATACTACATGCTCTTGGGTAATTTAACTCAATTCTACACAAAGATGTGGAAAGTCAATATAGAAATATATGCAGCAAAGCCATGAGTCAAGAATACATACAAGTATAGACTTGTGTGTGAGCTGGTACCAAAAATTGGTAGCAGAGGCCAGTAAGCTAGAAAAAGCTTATAAGGGAGGAAGGAGAAGAAAGGACTTAAGGGGATGGTATTGTATATATGAAATAGAAGAACAGATTACAGGCAGGGGAAAGGCCTAAGCAAGGCCAGGGGAAGAGAATGTGTAAAAGAAGGGCGGGGGGGGGAGGGGGCAATCAAAATTCAAGATATTCTGAATAAGACTTATGTAAACCTACTTTTTTGAATAATGGTACATCCAGAAGCTGTAGACTGTTACTAGAAAATTTTCAGTGCCTGGGACGGGATACCTTCCAGTGAGTTGTTGGCCAGGGAGTTCCCTGTTGCCTCCAGAACATTACAGGTATTGCCAAGGCCCTTGGTTTCCCTTGAGAAACAGATGGTAAGACCCTATTGTTGAAGACTTCCTTTGCTTGAGAGGCAAGGTCACTGAGAAATCAAGCTGGTGCTGAGCAGAAAACCTTCTCCTGTAGACCAGCCAACTGAAAGCTGGAAAAGCTGCACTGCATGCAGCCATATGGGAGACAGAAGTCATCAGCAGTGAAAACAGTGGACACTGGAAACCTCAAGTTTGGCCAGACAGGCCCAATGACCGAACAGGTGCAACAGTGGCATGTCTGCTCTTGGAGAAACCAACTGCTCCATAATTGGACTGAAGGCTCACTGTATGGGAAGGAATACATGCCTGGTACTGAAAAAACTAAATCAATGTCTATGGCAGGGAGGTCATGAGCCTTGGGGTATAAAGCCTGCTCTTGTCTGGCTAAATGTATATATTATTCCCACCAAACTGCCCTGAAAGCACTACATTTAATGTTCATATTCAAATATTAATGCTACTCTCACTTCTGATTAGAGAAGCTTCTCTTTTCAGATGGCAATGACCACTGGGATGACCCAAAAGGCAACATAGTGCTTAGAAGAAGGGACAGAGGAGTGCTCAGCACTGAAACATCTCTATCACACCCTCCAAGGCTCAGGGTCCATTTTTGGAAGGGGGTGGAAAGAATATAAGAGCCAAAGGAAGGGTATGACTCCTTATAATGCAACTGTCCAGACAGAAATTGGTCTTGATATCCATGACCTCACAGTGCCTAGCAATACCTTCACAAGACCCTCATAATAGGAGAAAAAGATGATGACATCAAATTAAAAAGAGAGACTAATGGAGAGAGGAGGATATGATGGAGAGTGGAGTTCTAAAGGGGAATGGGGAGGGTAGGGAAATATCATTTATTGTCTGTAAGTCCCAAAGTAACCTAGGGAGGGGAAATAAGCAGAAAAACAGCAAAATACACTCTTCTAGTGAAAAATAAAAGTGTATAAGGAATCATCAACCTCAGCAGAGAAGCAGGAAAGATCCGGAGCTTCTACCAAGCAGGCAACCAGCCAGAATCAGCTACAGTCTGCACACAACCTGGATTTTTCCACTCACACCAGCCTCCTCGCAAAGTCAAGAAACCTGAAGGTGAAGACAGCAGGGACCAGCTGAGCAGCTGCTGAAGGAAATCACAAACAGGACCAGCTGAGAAGCTCTAGTACAACATCAGGCCCAGTCTCCTTTCCCCCAACCACTAGTGCCACAGACCAGCAGAGAACCCTCCCCTCAGCCACACAGCATCCAGCACAGCTAATCAGAACACAAGATCCAGTGACCCAAGCGGCCTCAGTCCACAGTGCAACAGAGGGACAGAGGTGGGCACTTAGCATACGTGAGATTGGAAGCTATATGTGGTGGTTTGATTCATATTTCCCTACAAACTTAGGTGTTCAGAATGCTAGGTTCCCAGCTGATGGAGATTTGGGAATCGATGCCTCCTGGAAGCAGAGTATTGTTGGGAGTGGGCTTATGGGTATCATAGCCAGCTTCCCCTTGCTAGTGTTTGCCACATTCTTCTGTTGTTATTGTCTACCTGATGTTGGTGAGGAGGTGATGTCCACCCTCTGCTCATGCCATTGTTTTCCCCTATCATCATGGAGCTTCCCCTCAAGTCTGTAAGCCAAAATAAATCTTTTTTTTCCCAACAAGCTGCTCTTGGTCAGGTGATTCCTGTCAGCTATGTGAACCTAACTGCAACAGTAACTTTGGTGCTAAGAGTGGGATCATTGCTCCTTGAAACCTGACTTTGTGGCTTTGGCCTTTTGGAGTTGATTTTCAAGAGGAAGGTGGAAGGGTTTAAAACCTTGACCTAAGAGGCCCCTTATAGTGCTATATGTACAGTTTGCTGGACTATTCTGGTCAGAGTTGAAAGACCTGTGTTGCAGTCAGGTTCACATTGCTGGTAGAAATCACCCAACCAAGAGCAGCTTTTGGAATAAAAAGGGTTTTTTATGGCTTACAGACTTGAGGGGAAGCTCCATGATGGCAGGCCAAAAACGATGGCATGAGCAGAGGGTGGACATCACCCCCTGGCCAACATAAGGTGGACAATAGCAACAGGTACGAGTATGCCAAACACTGGAAAGGGGAAACTGGCTATAATACCCATACGCCCGCCCCCAACAATATACTGCCTGCAGGAGGCATTAATTCCTAAATCTCCATTAGCTGGGAACCTAGCATTCAAAACACCTAAGTTTATGGGGGACACCTGAATCAAACCACCGCATTCCACTCCTGGCCCCCATAAACTGACAATCATCCATGATTTAAAGTGCAATGCATTCCGTACAACTTTAAGAGTCCCTATAGTTTTTATCAATTCTAATGATGTTCAAACTTCCCCATAATCCAAGGTCTTTTAACTGAACCATAATACCAAAAAAAATCTCCCCAAAACTCAGTATGGCACAGAATAAACATACACATTGCAAAAGGTGGCATTGGGCACAGCAAAGAAATATTCAACCAACACAAGATTTAAAACAACCTGGCAAACATCAAACTCTGTAGCTCCAAGTCCAACAACTCTAGTCAGTGACAAATCTCCAAGTCTAATAATTCTAACCAGCAACAAGTCTCTGGAGTTTCAATTCCGCCCCTCCAGCTAGGCTACTCACAGTCCTGGAAAACTTCAACCAGGGCCAGAAGTTTTCCTTAGCAGCCATCTCGTGGTCCTGGCATCTCCACTGGGTCTCCCCTGCAACCTGCGGTTCATCCTCACAGCTCCATCGGGTCTCCATGCAGGCATCCAGCAAACCTGCTTTACACTGCCCATGGCCATTTCCAAAACACAAGACCACATTGCAAACTCAATGACCCTCTCTTTCCTGCATTTCTTATACTCCACAATACCAGGTAGGGTGCCAATTTGTTAATCCAGGGGGGAAATAAAGCAGGCTCTGAAGAACAGGACACTCCTTGAGCATCCAGGCCCGTTCAAAAGAATCTACATTCTTCTGGTTGCCCCAGTGCAGGTCAGCTGGCCCATCCTCAATGGCTGTAATCTCTCAGTTGCAGCTGAACAGACAGAAGTTCTGTCCTAAACATTTCTTCCTGTGCCATATCCCTGAGCTCACATCAGTCTGTTTCTATGTACTGCAACTCTGCACCAGTTCTCAGGACACAGTAATAACAGTCAACATCTCATACAAACCACCTCTAGCCCACTGTAAGCAAAGCTATTTTTCACCCTCATAAGCCAGAGCTCACAGTCTATAGTTCTTACTGCACTTAGGTCTCAGTTTGACCAGAAAAGTCCATCGAGATGTACTTACAGCACCACAAGGCGTCTCTTAGGCCAAGGTTTCAAATCCTTCCATATTCCTCTTGAAAATCAGCTCCAAAAGGCCAAAGCCATAGTCAGGTGTCTAGCAGCAATCCCACTCCTCGGTACCACTTTGCCAGAAATGCTGGCAAAACCTGGCCAAGAGCAGCTTTGGGGATAAAAAAGGTTTATTTTGGCTTATAGACTCAAGGAAGCTTCGTGATGACAGGGCAAAATAATAGCATGAGCAGAGGGTGGATATCACCCCCTGGCCAACATAAGGTGGACAATAGCAACAGGCGAGTGTGCCAAACACTGGCAAGGGGACACTGGCTATAATACCCATAATCCAGCTCTCAACAATACACTGCCTCTAGGAGGTGTTAATTCCCAAATCTCCATCAGCTGGGAACCTAACATTCAGAACACCTAAGTTTATGGGGGACACTTGAATCAAACCACCAAAACCTCAGTGCAGTAAGAACTATGGACTGTAAGGTTTGGCTTATGAGGGTGAGAAAGAGCTTTACTTGGACTGGGCTAGCAGTTTGTATGAGAAGCTTACTGTTATGCCTGTGTCCTGAGAAGTTGTGCAGGGTTGCTTTGCGTAGAAATGAAATGGTGTGAGCAGAGGGATATGGCACAGAAAAAATGAAATCTTTGGGTGAACTCTGCCCATTCAGCTGCAATTGAGAGATTACAACCTTTGAGATTGGGCCAGCTGACCTACAATGAGGCAACAGGAAGAATGCAGTCTTTTGAGGGGGGCCTGAATGCTGAAGGAGTGTCCTGTTCTTCAGTCTGCTTTATTCCTTCCTGGATTAACAAATTGGCACCCTATCTATTGTTATGGAGTATAAGAATTGCAAGAAAGAGAGGGTCATTGAATTTTCAACACAGTCTTGTGTTTTGGAAATGGCCATGGGCAGTGTGAAGCAGGTTTGCTGGATGCCTGTATGGAGACCTGATGGAATCATGAGGATGAACCGTGGCTTGCAGTGGAGACCCAGTGGAGATGCTGGGACCACGACATGGCTGCTAAGGAGAGCTGCCCGCCCTGGATGAAGTTTTCTAGGACTGTGAGTAGCTTAGCTGGAGGGGTAGAATTGGAACTCCAGAGACTTGTTGGTTAGAATTATCAGACTTGGAGACTTGTCCCTGGCTAGAGTTGTTGGACTTGGACCTACAGGGTTTGATGTTTGCCCTGGTTGTTCTAAATCTTGTATTGGTTGAATATTTATTTGCTATGCCCAATGCCATCTTTTGTAGTGTGAATGTTTATTCTGTGCCATTATGGGTTTTTTTTTTTTTTTTTTTTTTTTTTTTGTATTATGGCTTAGCCAAGAGGCCTTGGACTATGGGGATGTTTGAACATTATTGGGATTGAAAACAACTATGGGGACTCTTAAAGTTGGGCATAATGCATTACCTTTTACATCATGGATTGTTCAGTTTAGGGGGGCCAGGGGCAGAATATGGTGGCTTGATTCAGGTGTCCCCTATAAAGTTAAAGGGGTTCTTAATGCTAGGGTCCCAGCTGGTGCAGATTTGGGAATTGATGCCTCCTGAACGCAGTGTATTATTGGAGATGGGATTATGGGAATTATAGTCAGCTTCCCCTTGCCAGTGTTTGGCACACTCTCCTGTTGCTGTTGTCCATCTAATGTTGGTGATGTCCACCCTCTGCTCATGCCATCATTTTCCCCTGTCATCATGGAGCTTCCCCTCAAGTCTGTAAGCCAAAGTAAACCTTTTTATCCACAAGCTGCTCTTGGTCAGGTGATTTCTTTTTTCTTTTCTTTTCTTTTTCTTTTTTTTTTGTTTTTTGGTTTTTTTGAGGTAGGGTCTCACTCTAGCTCAGGCTGACCTGGAATTCACTATGGAGTCTCAGGGTGGCCTTGAACTCATGGCGATCCTCCTACCTCTGCCCCCTGAGTGCTGGGATTAAAGGTGTGCACCACCACGCCTGGCTGGTCAGGTGATTTCTGCCAGCAATGTGAACCTGACCACAACACCATCCCAAAAGTTAACAGGGCCTACTTACACAAAGCCAGGTACATAGGCCTGCACTGGACGTACAAATCTAACCTTCCATGTCAGGGCAGGTTATGTGTTAGATTTGATTGATGTATTTATTCTTGGTCAGCCTTACCATTCAAATAAGCTGTATTTTGGAGTCGACTATTATTGTCTTTGATATTTCTTGATTTATAGGGCCTTTGTCTTTTTCTTCTGTCATCATTGGGTGCAGGGTCTCACTTGGCCTCAGGCTAACCTGAAACCCATTTCAGATCAGAAATCTCAGCCTCTCAGTTTACAGGATTAAGGGTGTGGAGCAACTCATACCCTTAGGGACTGTGACTTTATTAGATTACTGTTTTGATCCCCACATTTGCATAAATACTCTGTGCTGATTTTGATTGAATGTGCATATTGTTCAGTGGAATTTTAGAATTTGCTAGTAATTTGCTCCAACCAGCTTACTAGAATGCTTGCATAGCAGGCAAACCCAACATCTAGGGTCACTTCTGCTGTTACCCTGGGAGTAATATAAGAGCCATGCTTGGCACCTTAAACTCCTTTATATATCTTGAAGATATATAAAGTCAGATTTACATGTCTAAAAATACTTCAAGTAATTAGAAAACCCAAGCAGCAAATTAACTCAAGACACAAAAGTCTCTACATTATAATACAAGAAATACAAAAAATCAAGACAATACAATTCCACCAAAAATTATAAATCCATCAGAAATAACCTCCGGTGACATTGATTTAGATGAAATGCCTGACAAAGAATTTTAAAAAATGATTATATCTATGTTCAAAGAAGTCAAAAGAATCAAAGAAGGAAACAAACTCCTGAAGTAATCATAAGAGAACACAGGAAACCAACTTAATGAAATAAGGAGGTCAATATAAGACATGAGTAAGGAAATAGAAATAATGAAAATCACCAATTAGAAATACTAGAAATGTAAAACAGAGTAAGTCAAATGGAAAACTGTAGAAAGTTTCACAGTAGAATGGATCAAGGAAAGGCAGAATATCTAAACTAGAAGACATGGGGGCAGATCAACAAAGAGAAAAACAAACCAATAGGAAGGTATGAATGGGAATTTCAAGTCATTCAGGACACTATGAAGAGATCAAACATAAGAATTCAAGGTATGGCTAGAGAGATGACTTAGCAGTTAAAGAGCTTGACTGCATAGCCAAAGGACCCAGGTTTGATTCCCTAGGACCCATTTAAGCCAGATTTATAAGATAGCACATGTGTCTGGAGTTTGTTTTCAGGGCTAGGGGCCCTGGCATGCCCATTCTCTCCCTATATCTAAACAAAAACAAAAAAAAAAAAAAAAGAATTCAGGGTATAGTAGAAGGAGAAGAATTTCACTCCAAAGTCATAGTAGATATTTTCAACAAAATTTCCCACAAATAGGGAAAGTAAGCCAAACAGACAAAATCAGGAAAGAACCTCTCACCGTCATATTATAATTAAACTACTAAACACACAAGTTAGAAAAATCATGTTACATATAAAGGTAAACCCATCAGGATAACAGCACATTGCTCAACCCAAACTTTAAAAGCCAGAAGTGCTTGGAATGATGTATTCCAAGTTTAGAAAAATAACTATCAACCAATATTACTTTATCTAGCAAAGCTATCCATCCAAATTGATGGAGCAATAAGGACATTCTACAACAAAAACAGGTCAAAGGAATATATGACTAGCTCTACAGAAAATATTTGAAGGAATCCTTTATGCTGAAGCAAAAGAAAAGCACATATATGAGGAAACAGGAAAAAATAAACCATACTCAAATAATAGTTAATACAAGAAAGTAAAGGAAAAAGGATGAACTACAAAACAAGAAGAATGGCAAGAATGAAGGCACACCTTTCAATAATAACTCTTAATATCAGTGGCCTCAATGCCCCAACCAAAAGACACAGTCTTGCAGACTGGGTTAAAAGGCAGGATCCTTCTATACACTGCCTCCAAGAAACTCACCTTTCCATAAAGGACAGACATTATCTTAGGGTGAAAGGATGTTATTTCAAGCAAAGGGGCCTAGAAAGCAAGCAGGTGTTGCTATCCTAATATCTGACAGGATAGACTTCAAATCAACATTAGTTAGGTAAGATTTTTAAAAAGGTCACTTTATATTGATTGAAGGAACAATCCAACAGGAGGACATTCCAATTCTAAACATATATGCATCTAACATGAGGACTCCCAATTTCATCAAACACTTTTAGACTTAAGGTCACAGATAACAACAAGCACAGTTGTAGTGGGTGACTTCAATACTCCACTCTCATCAATGTCAAGGTTACCCTGGCAAAAAATAAACAGAGAAGAATGAATAAAAGTTAATACACAGGGCTGGAGAGATTGCTTAGTGGTTAAGCCACTTGCCTGGAAAGCCTAAGAAATCATGTTTATATTTCCTGGTTCCACGTAGCCAGACACACAGTGATGCAAACACACATTGCACATGGACACAAGGGAGCATATGCGTTTGGAGTTTGTTTGCAGCAGCTGAAGGCCCTTGTGAGCCTATTCTGTCTCTCTCTCTCTCTTTAATAATAATAATAATAATTCTCAGAAAAGTTAATACACAGAGTTTATTTAGTCAACCTCATATGAATTTATTTAATTCTGCAATAAGTGGAAATGTTTCCACAGAAAGGAAAACCAAGTTAACCACATTAATTCATCCAGAAGATCCAAAAATCTTCCAAAGCCATGAACTAGATGTGCCTTAATCTCCCCTTGAAAGAAACAATGGCAAACTCACTGGATCCTACTCTTAAAATGCCATAATTAAACACTTGGAAAGGATGTCTATATGCTAGTACCCGGCAGATTATAGGCCTGGAATCCTGAAACTGTAATAAATTTTAGTGATGGTTTGTACTCCAAACTCCCCCATATACTAAAATCATTTGTTTTGGTTTTTTTGTTATGTGTTTGTGTGGGCAAATGCATTTACGCATACATGGACATGTATGTAAGTGTGGAGGCCAGAGGTTGATGTCGAGTTGGGTGTCTTTCTTGATCATCCTCCACTTGATGAACCTGGAACTCCTTGATTCAGTAGTCTAGCAGGCCAGCCTTCCTTGTGGATCCCATCTCTGTCCCAAGCACTGGATTACAAGCAGGCCACCACACCCATGCTGGAATTCACACTCTAGCCCTCATGGTGACTCTTTATCTGGCATCTGCCCAGTCCCCTTATTTAGGTTTTGAAAGTCAAACGAGTATTTTGGAGCTTCTCTATAGAAAACCACAATCCAAGTAGGGTAAGTTGGTGAATTCAAGTTGCCATGGGTTTCTTTTCTAATTTTGGTGCATGTGAATTTTAATGCTAAATACTCTCCATAGACCCAGGGCTGCCCACGGGCATTCTCATGGACACTTGGTCCCTCCTTTTAAGATTTTAGACTAAGTAATGATCAGAAGCACAGCCTCTGGGCTCAGAGGAAAGCAGGGCTTCTGTCTCAGCTCTACCATCTCCAACTGAGTAAGTCATTGAGCCCACAGTGTTTCACTTTGCTTAGTTGTGAAATGGGGGGATAATATCTACCTTAAAGGACTCTTCTAGCATGTGGATGTGATGGATACAAAGTCCTCTGGACTTAGTAAATGGTTGCCATTACTTTTATAGGGACAGTAACTTTACTGTCAGAGGTCTCTGCCTTCCCATTCAGGAGGATCTGAAGCAGCCTATCAAGATGGGTGACTTCCTCCTTCAAGGATCTTTAAGGAGACTTCACATCTTTAAGGATGTTTCAAAATTGAAGCTGCTCCTTGTATCTAACCTAAATCTTCCCCTTCCAACAGCCAGCTTCCTCTTCTACTCAGAGATTAAAAAAAAAAAAAGGACTGCTCTTAGACTCTGGCAACAGGCTCAGATGCAGGTGCCCACCAACCACCATTTGTTCAACAGCTCTATGAAGGCAATTGGTCAGAGATGAATGAAATTGATATAGATTTGTTCCATGCTGTGATATGGTAGGTGGAAGCATTTTTTAAAACTGGAAGCAAACTGTAAAGCAGCCACATCAAAGGAGATTAAGGTATTGCACAGACCAACTTCAGATGTATTCTTTTTGATGCAATCACAGGCATTCTAAAGTGTACACTGTGTAGAAAAATTATCCAAAATGTGTGTGCAGATACAAGAAAATGAGTTTAAAACCTCAAGGCAAAAATATAGTTATGTAAAAGTATTTACTACACCCAAAGATGGAGGTTGCTGAAAAAAAAATAGTACTGTGTTTATTTGGTATTATCTTGGGGTGAAGAAGTTACCAGAAGTTACTGGAACAGAGCAAGTCTAGAAAGAAGCACAGATGCCCTTTGGGGCAGCTGCTGGTTTTCAGGAGAGCTGAACTCAGGACTGCAGCCCTGTGCCTTCAAGAAGGTAGACAGATGAGAAAGTGGGGAACAGAGTGGGCACAACTTCTGTTGGCATGGCTAAGTGAAAAGGAAAAGCGCAGCAGGCACAGGGGAAGAGAATACAGACAGACCACATCCTTTCCACTAGTCTTCTAGATGTTTGTTAGGTATTTCTGTTGTTATTACTTTATTTTTGGTCTATATGCACACATATGTGGAGTATGTGTAGTGTGGCTTGTGATGCCATGTGTATCTGGCATATGCCATATGCATGTGTGTGTGTGCGCAAATGTATACACCCCATGTTCCCACATGGAGAGACTAGAGGACAATGTTAAGTACCCTCTATCCCTCATCTGAGTATTTCCTTGAGCGAAAGTCACCTCTCTCAACGTGGAGGTGCTATTTTCAATCAATGAACTCCAGCAATTCTCTGGTCTTCACTCCTGAAAGGACTGGGGTTATAGACATGCATGGACACAGCCAGCTTCTTATGTGGGTGCTAGGGAATCCAATGCGGTGGTCCCGTGCCCTCTCAGGTCCTCATGCTTAAGCAATAAGCATTCTTACCCACTGAACCAACTTCCCAGCCCCTACATTTTTATTTTCACACACGCCTTTAATCCTAGCCCTCAGGAGGCAGAGGTAGGAGGATTGCTGTGAGTTCGAGGCCACCCTGAGACTACATAGTGAATTAATTCCAGGTCAGCCTGGGCTAGAGTGAGACTCTATCTCGAAAAAAAAAATTACAAAACCATGCTTTATGCCAAAGGTTCAAGACAAATGCCAGCCTGGTCTCACAGGGAAGGTAAACTCAACCTTTAAAAATATTTGTGTTCCTTTCAACTATCTGTGGCCTGTGAATAATGAACGTGAAAGCTTAAAAAGCCAGTTCAGAGCCTTATCACCTGCACTTCCCTTGTGTAAACATCTACAGAGATTTGACCAGGGGAAGAAAAAAATCAACACACAAAAATCAGTAGCCTTTCTATATGCAAAAGACAAAGATACAGAGAAAGAAATCAGTGACATTGTCCCATTTTCAATAGCAACAAAGAAAATAAAATACTGTGGAATAACATTAACTAAGGATATGAAAGACCTAATGAAAACATAAAAACAGTCAAGAAAGAAATTGAGGAGGACTTGAAAAAATGGAAAGACCTTCCATTCTCCTGGATAGGCAGAATTAACATTGTGAAAATGACAATCTTACCAAAAGCATTCTATAGATTTAATGCAATACCAATAAAAATCCCAGCATTTTCTTTACAGAGATAGAAAAAATGATCTCAAAATTCATACGGAGCCAGGTGTGATGGCGCATGCCTTTAATCCCAGCACTTGGGAGGCAGAGGTAGGAGGATCGCTGTGAGTTCAAGGCCACCCTGAGACTACAGAGTGAATTCCAGGTCAGCCTGAGCTAGAATGAGACCCTGCCTCAAAAAAAAAAAAAATTCATATGGAATGGCAGAAAGCCTTGGATATCCAAGCACATCCTCAGCAAAAGAAACACCTCTGGGGGCATCACCATACCTGATCTACTGGGGGAAAATGACCAACATCTGTCCAAGCAACTTGTGGTCTAAGCTACTCAGCAGCAAACAATCTGATGTGATACTTACCCAAGTGCAATAGTGGCACACAGCCATGGTGGGTATCCAATTGCTCTTAACTTGGCTAAGGGATCTGCTCAGTGGAACAGACCCATAACTGGAACTGGGAAACAAGTCAGAATCATATCCAAAAAGTAAGTTCACTCTCCAATAGCAAGCTCCCACCAATCTTGGGCTAGAAGAGGGCCTACACCTATTAAATTCTCTCTAAACTAATAATGGTTATCCCATTTATCTGGAGCTGACTTCACTCTCTGTTGGAGAATTTGCTTCCCTTTTTCAGATGGACGCAGAACCTGAGGAGAGAATCAGCCCATTGCACCTCACCAGGGCCCCAAGTGAAACCATAGAGTAATTGGGGAAATGAGCAAGAGTGCTGCTTTCTTGGTGAACCTGGTATCAGCACAACGGTGAAGGAGATAGACACAGAGAACACTCAACTCCTACCAAACCAGAGATCCAGAAACACAGAGGCTCCCAAGACCTCATCACTGAAGTAGACCTAAAACGAACCCAACATGGCTCAGGGAAATTTGTGCAAGAGGGAGCAGAAAGATTGTTAGAGCCACAAGTTGGGACACTATGCACAGGGACATTGCCTCTTCCCCATAACTGGTCCATGCCCCCACTATGAACCCTCCACAATCCCCATGGAGATAACTGACATCCCCAACGAGGAGGGTCCCTTTGTGGGGGGGGAGAACAGGGAGGAGGCTAAGGATGGTACCAACATGTGCTGTTTACACACTGAGTATGTACATAACTAATAAAGAAAAAAAGAGTCATTTTTAAAAGTCTAGGGTATAGAATTGGAGCTTTGTTCAGGACATGTTAAGTCCATCATTCAGCCAATTGGAGAGTCAATTAGGCTCTGGAGATGTGAGTGGGAAAGTAGAGGCTAGAGAGAATACATTTTGGAGTCATTATCCAAATAGGACTAGGTTGAAGTTTCAAGGAGTGAGTCTACGTACAAAGAGTGAGTGAAGAGAGAGAATGTACAAACTGGATTCTCCAAATTTTGGAGATCAGGAAGAGGTATACTCAGCTAAGAGAATAGGGAAAAGGTGACCAGAGGGGTAGAAACAGAACCAGGGGGATGGAGCATGGTGGCCCAGAAGCCACATTGGGAACTTGCTTTTAACCCATGTTGTCAGATGCTACCAAGAGGTGAGTGTGAAGGAGGGATCTAGCTTTGAATTTCAAGAGGAAGATGATTTGCACGCTGGAAAAGAAGAATTTCCTTAACCCATGGGAACAAAACTGTAATTGCAACAGGAAAAAGGAACAATGGCTGACTAAAAAGTAGAGACAATGGGTCAAGTGTATGTCTCTTAAGATCTACAGATAGCTACTATAGGAGCCACTCACTCACTCACTCACTCACTCGTGTCCTTAAAAATTGTATGCAGAATCCCAAGTGTGTGTGACAAGTTGTGTCTTCCAGGAAGGGGTCCTATAGCTGTCATCAGGTATTCAAAGGAACAGTGTATCCCTGCACAGTCCTCCTCGATGTTCCAATGGCTGGACTGGGACTTCCAACAATGTGGGACTAGGCAGGAAAAGTATGGCATCCTCTCTGGGATCAAGTTTTGTATTCTGGCTACTGATAGGCAGCTTCTAGCCATTAAAAAGCAGATTTCTTTTTCATAAGAAACGACTTTTAAAACCCAGACTTAACAGGATCTATTTTCAGCTTTTTTCCCAAGGCTAAAATAGTGCGTTTGTGCGACCTCTGGTGGATGCTATAAAAATGCAACCCAGGAATAATCTCCCTTATTTGAAAAGTGAATTTTTATTTCCTATTTACCTAGGTTGTCTCATGATCAGATGTATCTAGTAAGAATGATAAGACAAGCATACCTTCCTCAGAATATAGTGACAAGGAAGATAAAACAATGAAGATAAATAAAATAAAACAATGAAAAAAGATCCAAAGTATAACAGTTACATTTTTAATCACCAGGTAAATTATGTATATAGACTGGATAGGCCATTTATACAGTTCAAGCTTTCCTTAAAGACTTCAGATGAAGCTGGGCATAGTGGCCCATGCCTTTCATTGCAGCACTCTGGAGGCAGAGGTAGAATGATCACTGTGAGTTTGAGGCCAGCCTGGGACTGTAGCATGAGTTCCAGGTCACCTTGGTTAGAATGAGACCCTACCTCAAAAAAACAAAAACAAAACCAAACAAAAAGACATTGTATGAGCAAATTTGGCCACTTGTGATACAGTAAGACCCCAAAGGTGTTTCAGTGGCTGTCTTATAAATATGAAGCAAGTCTATGTGTTCTGGAGGCATCTGTGATTGTGAATTTTACATGGGTCTGGGCACCTCTGCCTGGTACAGTCCTTCTCAGAAAACAGCAAGTTCTCTGAACATAGCTGTCCCTATTTTGGGTTCTTTCATTTCTTTTAGCAAATTCAGGAACCCTCGGGCATTGTAACAAAGCCCCATTATTTGACAGGCATGAAATATGCACCTAGTACTCATTGAGAAGAAACCATGACAACCTTGGGCTAGCTATTATACAATAACATGTATGCTGGCCTCTGGGGCATGTCTGCTCTCACAAGAACTATCAGTGAGCATGATCTGTAACCAGATCATGTAACTCACTCCCTGGATGTTTCTAGGATAAAAATCTTTGTCTGATTTGACCTATTTAAGTGACTTAGATCCTGCTGGGTCAGTGATTGGCAAAGTGAGACCTCTAGACCAGGAGCACCTGGGAAGCTGGTAAAAATGGAAGTTCTTAGAAACCTACCCTAGACTTTCTAGACACTGAGGGCATTGATCTGCTTTTAACAAGCTCCTGGGTAATTCTGATGCCAACATTAAGGAAGCCTTGGTGTTGATCACACTTACATTGCTCAGACTGAAGATGTTATTGTGTCCTCCAGACATATAGAAAAAAAAAAATCCTACTTGCCTTGAAATAGAAATAATGCCATCCAAAAAAAAAGTGGGATACCAAAATACACAGTGATAATATAAGTCATTTTTCTCTAATTGTAAAGTAGATTTTGACAAAGGCAAAACAATGCTAGACTATTTCAAGAATTTCTGGTTGGGGAGATGGTTTAGCAGATAAAACCCACACAAAAGCTTGCCACAGTAGGGAGCAGCTGTAATCCCAGCACCTGGAAGGTAGAGACCAGTAATGCAGCTGGCTAGCTAGTCAGTGAAACCTTGGCACAGTGAGAAAGCCCTGTCTCAACAAACAGGTAAGGAGAAACTAAGAAAGACACCCCATGTGGACCTCTGACCTCCACACACACATGTACATCTGGGCACGTGCACCTTACATGTGTCCACACAATGTGATCATGCAGAGACACATGCAAAGAGTAATTTCCCCAGAACCCAATTTTTCTTTTGAAAGTTATAGTTTTGTCATAAACTAATCTCCCTTCCATCAAATAGACAATTTCCTCTTTATTCAACCAGCATGATTTGTCCCTGAGATTACCTGCAGGTGGATTTTTAATGTGGCATTCATCTCTCTTAATATAAAGTTCTTCTTCCAGGACCTCCTTAATTCTCTTATGTGGCTCGCAATATAAAAATGTCTTCCCTGTAAAGGCATCAAAAATAGCTTTTAATCATAAATTCTGCCCATCCTTCTAGCCATTATAACTACATGAATAACTTTTTTGAAAAAAATGGCATAGCATCCCATAGAAACATCAGATAGCCTCTATCTTAGAAAGATCTCTTCTTTTGCAACTTTGGGTTCTTCAAGGACTTCATTCGTTCATGTAATTCCAGTGCTTGTGCAGTAAGTTTCAAGTTCTTCTTTTAGGTATTGAAAGGAATACATGCAACTTTATTATTTGTTTTAAGCATTTTCACTCATCAAAACAACATTTTCTTTGAGAGAAAGTCTTCCTGTGTTACCCAGACTGGCCTCGAACTTGCCCCTGTCTCCTGAATGCTGAGATTACAGGCCTGCACCACTGCATCCAGCCATAAATTCTTCCTAAGATCTATTCTGTGCAAGGCATTTGGTTCATAGATGAAGACGGAGCAATGTATGACAGATGTGTGCATGAGCTTGCAATCCAGATGTAGAAAAGAACCACCTCAGCACATTTAGCCATAATTTTAAAACCCGAAAAAAGCCTGAAGTATAGAAGTGAGCCATAGATGGACTTAGGACATTTTCTTGGCCTCTAACCTTGCCTTTATCTCTCATTGCTACTATAGCCCACGACTGGTATTTGTTCTCGGTCCCTTGTGCATGACTTCTGTTCAACCCAGAGGGATAATGACCTCTGTGCTTCCTGGCTCCTGTCTCTTCAGTCTCACTGTTGGCCTTTCTGTATTGTACCCTCAACACTCAGCCACCAGGTCAGCCTATCTGTCCCCACCTTTGTACATGCTATCTTCTCACTTGAATCACATTTCTCCCGATTCTTGCCTGTATTATGTCATTTACATTTTAAGTGTCAGCTTTAGTATTAGTAACTCGAAGAAACTTACCCTGATTCTGAAACCTAGAAATGTCTTTTATCACTAGTACCCTTATTTTCTCTTTTGTTGCAGTTTGAATACAGACTCAGTTCATTTTCATACAATTACTGTGCTGCTGTCATTTTAATATCTGTCTTTTTTACCACATCATCAACACATAGGGGTAGGAATCTTGTTATTCATGCATGTACAGCAGATGTGTGCTCAGGCAGAAGAACTAGGCAGAGCTGGAAGGACTTACTTTGGTGCAGCCTTGCAACTAACAGAAAAGTGGTTCCAGTCTCAATATCCACAAACTCAATTTGAATGCCACCGAGAGCTTCAGCAAATTCTTTAGATGTTTAAGATTTGGTTTTAAGGGCTGGAGAGATGGCTTAGCAGTTGAGGCGCTTGCCCGCAAAGCCTAAGGACCCAAGTTTGATTCCCCAGGACCCATATAAGCCAGATGCACAAGGTGGCACATGCATCTGGAATTTATATGTAGTAGCTAGAGGCCCTGTTGTGCTTATTCTCTCTCTCTCAAATAAATAAAAATATGTAAATATTTGGTTTCAAGCACATAACAATATGGCAGGTGTCTAATATTTTCCACATTTACCAAATAAGAATACAGTGAGTACACTGGACCTGAGTGCAGGCTGGCTCAAAGAGGGTAGGAGCTCTGCTGCCTCTTAAAATGGCCTTTCCTGGTCACAGAACTCAAACACATTCCCAGACACACACAAGGTCTGATTTGACACTTCCAGGTTCTCACTCTTGTTTCCTAAAAGTTGTGAGTTGTATGAATGAGGGAAGAGTCAGCATTACTGGAGCCTAACTTTGGTTTAAATTTTCTCTGTAGAATCATAATCTTTAGGCCAAAAAGGTTTTCTTGAATTTGGTAAGGAAAGAATCCAAGTCTATATAACTGGACCTCAGAGAGAAGAGTTACCTGCTGGAAGTCCAGGATTCCTGACAAATTTCTACTTTGCTGCTGGGAGTTCACAGAGGAACTAGCTAAGGGCGGCTTGTGGAACTGTGAAGAGAGCAATAGAAAACCAGTGGGGAGAAACACCCTCTGCTAAGAACAAGTAAGGGATGGGAGAGTAAGGGGAGAATGGGGAAAGGAGGGATGGGGAGGAGAGGAAGGCAGAGAAAAGAAGGGGAAGTGTGTAAGCTATGCGTAGCAGCTGTCTACTGTGAACATTTTCAGTACCAGTCCGCATGCAGCTGTGTGCAGAGGCATTGAGGTTCCTCATCACTGAGCAATGAGGGCTGCTAAGGACTAGGAGATCTAGGCTTTCATTTGGAACAATGCATTTATAGGCGTTCTTTTGTTGAGAGATAACATCATTTGACACAAATGTACTTGTGTCTTATATGCATTGTTTCTCTCACAATTACCTGTGAGCAAGTAGAATTGTTTTTGTTTTATAGTGAAAGAAACAATTTCCTGAAATCATAAAATCAGATTCATTAAAAACAATAAGCCACCTGCCAGATTGTGATGGTTAATCTTGCCAATTTGATGGGATTTATAATCATAGTGGAAAGAAACCTCTCAGCTTATATGTGAGGGAGTTCCTAGAATAAGTTGAGAGGGAAAGACCCACCTTAATTGTGGGTGGCACCATCCATCTCCATGAGCTGGATTCTGGGTTGTTAAAAAATAAGGAAATTTCTCTCTGCTTCGTATGGACTGAATGTGACCAGATGCTTTCTGCTCCTGCTGCCATTCTCCCCTGCATGATGGACTGTACCCCTAAACTGTCAGCTGAAACAAAACCTTATTCCTTAAACTGCTTGTCTCAAGTACATTGTCACAGTTGATGAAAGGTAACTATTACACTCTCCTAGATGGGAGTCACTAAACTAGAAGCTTAGATAGACAGCCATAATGGATTTGCACTACAAAAGGGCACTCAGGGTGGGGATGTAGAGGGCAGAGGGCATGGTCAAAGATGCCGAGTAACAGGTCATTAGGCTTCCAGACACTACTGGGCCTCCTGAGATCATCATCTCATTTGATTAGACTACTTTGATTCTAATCTGACTTGAAGAATGGCATCACAAGCACACTCATCTCACACATCAGTTGTGAGAATGGCTTAAACTTGGATGAAGAGTTAAGCAGTAGAATAAGAGACACATGACTCAAAAGGCAGTGTCTATTCTTAGACTAAAGTGAGGAAATCCACAGGATGGTATTAACAGAGGTGAAGACAATGATTCAGATTCAGGATCAAACAAATGAAATAGATAAGTACAGGATTGATGAGGCTCGAATCACCCCTGCCAAGAGACCTGAACACAGCCAAGGGAAAAGACACGTGTCCTAGGGGTTGATGTAGTGTCAGCTAAATGGCTAATGCAATTTGTAATTTAGATCCAGTTAATGGAAGCTTAGGACAAGAGAGTTTACAGTCCCCACCACCTGTGCATCTGGTCATACCTAGAATATTGTATTAGGCTATTTTGTTGACTAGACAGGAAGGCAGCCAGAATAGTGAGAGTACCACTAATGAATTTCAAGGTATAATTACTTCTGTGCTAGATTTGGTGGGTGCTTAAACAGCTTATTTTTAAAAATAGTTTTTATTGGGCTGGAGAGATGGTTTAGCAGTTAAGGTGTTTGCCTGTGAAGCCAAAGGATCCCGGTTCAATTCTCCAGGACCCACGTAAGCCAGATGCACAAGGGGGCACATGCATCTGAATTTGTTTGCGGTGGCTGGAGGCCCTGGCATGCCCATTCTCTCTCTGTCTGCCTCTCTTCTCTCTCTGTCTCTCTCTCTCTCTGCTTGCAAATAAATAAATAAATAATTTTAAAGAATAGTTTTTATTCATTTTCAAGAGAGAGAGAGAGAGAGGAGAGAGAGAGAGAGAGAGAGAGAGAGAGAATGGGCATGTCAGGATCTCTAGGCACTGCAAATGAACTCCAGATACATGCAACACTTTGTGCATCTGGCTTTACATGGGTACTGGAGGATATCGAATCCGATCATTAGGCTTTGCAGGGAAGTGCTTTAAATGTTAACCCTCTCCAACCCTTAAACAGCTACTCTTTTATTTATTTTATTTATTTGCAAGAAGAGAGATACAGCACAGAGAGATGGGAGAGGGAGGGAAGGCAGGAGGGAGAGAAACGGGGGGGGGGAATGGGCACACCATGGCTTCCAGTCACTGCAAACAAACTCCTGATGCATGTGTCACTCTGTTCATCTGGCTTTAAATGGGTACTGGGAATCAAATAGGGATTTTAGGCTTTACAGGCAAGCACCTTAATTGCCAGCTACCTTTATGGAATTTGGTGTTTATATGGGAAAGGACCTCACATCCCTGTTCACATTTGAGACCAATCTGTGGCTCAGGAGTTGATGCTATGGAGAGAGGGAAGACTCTCCCAATGACTAGAGACATTTTAAAGTTGAATGGATACTATGTCTACTCACTCAAGTTCTAAAAAAAGGCCTTTAGCATTCCCTTTATCCAGGTTTTGTGAGCTGGTGAATGTTCACCTGCAGCATTAATGCTTGACTCTTTCCCTTGCAGTCTGCCAAATACCTTTGCATGTGGGAAAGACTTGGTGCATACTCAGTAGCTGAATAAATGACAAAGTCCACCTTGTACTCCAGGATTAGTCCTTTCTCACAGGACTAAGGAATATTTAAGTACTGACATTTTAACGGGGAAGTTGCCAGGAAGAAGTATAAATAAAAGTAAGGAATTTCATTGCCTAACTGTACTGAATTTAATTGCACCCAAATAAAGAGTCTGCATGCTGTTGGTGATAATGCATGGGACTCACAGTGGGACTGATGCTGAGAAAGAGGCTGGTCACCTCTAGGCAGTAGTTCTGTGATTGACTCTTTGATGAGGTCTCAGGGGAAGAGCTGGTGGGGTCCTGAAGCACAAATCCTGAACTCTTCAGCTCAAGGCTCCCTTGTGGGGGGATGGGGGGGCAGTGCCCAGAGCAGAGGGAGCCTCCAAACCCTCTGGCTGCTCCCCAGTGAGGCAATTAATGAGCTGCTGTGGAGCAATGGAAGCTGCTTGCATTCCTCCTGGCTCTGTTGTCTCACCATCATGCCACACCACAGAGCTGCAAGAGGCTGTGAACTACCTGTAAATTTATGAGTACTGCAACCTGATTAGGAGCTAGGGTAGTTACAACCACACTGGTTGTGGCTGTGAAACAGACCTGCCTATTTATTTGAATATTGTTTGGAGGTTTGGTAGGCAGAGAGGAAAGCACAGTGTGCTGCAGTGTGAAATTCTAAAAGGGTCAGTTAAGAATTTGTGGACTCCAAGTCCAAGAGATGAGAGATGAAGGCCTTTAAGAACTGACTTACCTTGTTAAACCACTTCCTTTCCTCTGTTCTACTCTCCTGGTATGAAAAAGGAAGGAACTGGCAAAATGATCAACATGTGTCTGTGCACACACATTCATACACAAACATAAATAAATACCTAAATGCCTGGGGTAGTACATACATTCAAACATATAACTGTACAAACGCCAGGGATGGGCATATACACATAAGTATATAAGCAGGAGGGGAGGTGATTTTTAACCACGGTCTTCAGAAGTTTTGTTTTACTTCAGTGCTGGGGATTGAACTGTTACCTGATACATGTTAGGCAAGTCCTCTGCCACTGAGATTTATCCCCAGCACCTAGACATACATATCTATCTATATATAATATGCATGTATCTATGTGGATAAACACATGTCCCTTTGTTAAAAAAAATTAATGTTATTATCAACCAAGTAAGTTGGAGATGCCAGGGTCCAGGGTGGGGCACTAAGGGACAGGATGCTTTCTCCAGTGTCACCTCAACTGTCCACCCCTCTCCACTCAGACCTTCTGGGCTCCAACCAGTTCCACTCTGAGGTCCTCCAGATCAGCTTTCCTTTGTCCTTCACAGCCTCACCTCCCCCGCCATGTCCTAGGCAGGAGCTGAACTCACACTGTTTGCGGGGCTCCTGCGGGCCGCCGCCAGGCTCCCCACGCGCCCTGCACCCCAGACCTGCGGGCTGCTCAGCATCCCGGCCAGCCTCCTTGGCCATTCCCGCGGTCACCACCAGCGCGTCTTGCCGCCTCATGCCCGGTGGGTCTTCTCCGCCCTGGGCTACCCGGCTTTCTCAACTCCTGCTCTGGAACGCAAGGCGTGTCCGGTTGCCATAGAGACGCTCACGCTCCCGCCTCCAGCAGCTCTGCCTATTCCCCTGAGTCCTCCTGCCTGCCTGGCGAGGGACGTCCTGCGCTGTTCAGCACTGACCCAAGCAAAGGTCTTTCCATTAATCTCTCCCTTGTGTCCACCTCGGCTTCTCAAGAGAGGCTCTAAAGATCCATGATAGAGGGTTGGGAAATTTTCTGAAGCCACAGGAGTCAACTGTAACTCAGAAAAGCCTGACTCCAAAGCCCATCCAACAGGAAAGTTAACTCCAGACACAGGCACCACTTTATGCATCTGGCTTTAGGTGGGTACTGGTGAATCAAACCCAACCTGTTAGGCGTTGCAAGCAAGCGCCTTTAACTGATGGGCCAATCTCTCCAACCCCAGCTTTGTTTTGTTTTGTTTTAATTTCCACTTATGGGTTGGAGAGATGGCTTAGTGGTTAAGATGCTTGCCTGCAAAACCAAAGGAGCCAGGTTCGATTCCCCAGGGCCCACATAAGCCAGATGCACAAGGTGGCACATGCATCTGGAGTTTGTTTGCAGCAGCTGGAGGCTCTGGTGTGCCCATTCTCTCTCTCTCTCTCTCTTATATAAAAATAAAAAATATTTTTAAAAAATTGCCACTTACCATGTGTGTGTTATCAGTTTTATCTCATTTCAAATTCTCATGGGAATTTGGCTACAAAATATGCTTTCCAGCCAGGCGTGATGGTCCACGCCTTTAATCCCAGCACTTGGGAGGCAGAGGTAGGAGGATTGCTGTGAGTTCAAGGCCACCCTGAGACTACATAGTGAATTCCAGGTCAGCCTGAGCTACAGTGAGACCCTACCTCGAAAAACCAAAAAAAAAAAAGTATATATATATATATATACATATATATAGATATAGATATAGATATATATATATATATATATATATATATATATATATATATATATATATATATGTATGTATATATGCTTTCCAGTTTAGACAGATGGTTTAATGGTTAAAGCACTTGCCTACAAAGCCAAAGGACTCAGGTTCAATTTCCCAGGACCCATGTAAGCCAGGTGTACAAGGCGATGCATGCAGCTGGAGTTCTGCAGGGGCTGGAGGCCTGGTGTGCCCATTCTCTCCCTCTCTTTCTCTCTGCCTCTTTCTTTCTCAAATAAATAAAAATAAAATATTTTTAAAACATACTTTTCTTTTTTTAAGTCTAGAAAACTAAATATGAACAATCAAAACAGGGTAGTTGGCTTATCATTTTCCCAATTGAAAAAAAAAAAAAAAGATCAAAATGTCCAGTAGATGGAGGCCAAATGCAAGACCAAACTTTCTTTTACAACAATTTAAAAATATATTCAATGTAAAAACATAATTTTTAGTAAAATAAAAGCTAATACACTATTTAAGTTAATATATTACTTAAATTAGTGACATTTTAGTAAAAATCTAGGTGAATTATATGCTTAATTTTATAGATTTAGAGCAAGTCTCAAGAAATCATCTGTTTAGTTTTTTGAGTAATTAAATAAGAAATTGGATATTTCATACTATTATTGTTTTTTCAGAGAATTAGATTCTATGCGCACTTCAGTACCCTATTCTAGATTCTAACAGTATTTTTGTAAATTATTTAAAAGTCAACCAATACTTCATCTATAGTAACTAGCTATCATTTCACACTTACTGAATACTTCCAAACTGATTAAACTGTGGGGCAATTATTTTATTTCCTATTCTATAAGCCAATGGAAAAACTGCTACTTACAAAAGGGGCTTGTTGCTTGGGATTTAAAAATTGCAATGAGAGCCGGGTGTGGTGGTGCATGCCTTTAATCCCAACACTTGGGAGGCAGAGGTAGAAGGATCACCATGAGTTCGAGGCCACCCTGAGACTACATAGTTAATTCCAGGTCAGCCTGGACTAGAGTGAAACCTTACCTTGGAAAAAAAAAAAAAATCCAGTGACCTGGGACTTCCGGGTAAAATGGTGGCATAGAAGTCACACGAAACCAGCCTAGGGAGGGATTTAAGCAAAACCAGAGCAAAATACACTCTTCTTCTGAAACGTGAAGTTGTATAGGTTATTATTGGTTACAGTGGAGTAGCAGGAGAGACCAAGATCTTCCAGAAAGGAGGAAAGTGGCCAGAATCCCACCAAGGTGCTTGTGCCCTGATCCATGCAGATCCGTATGCCTGCCCTACCTGGTGCACCAAGCTGCAGGGATTTTCCACTCATATCAGCCTCCTTGCAAAATCAAGAAACCTGAAGGAAAAGATAGCAGAGACTACCTGAAGAGCTGTTGAAGGAGATCAAGGCAGGACCACGTGAGCAGTTCCAGTACAATTCCAGGCTTCTTGCACTCTCCCATCCCCCAACTGTCAGAGCCACATATATCCAGAGAACTCATTCAACCAGCATCCAGCACAGCTACCCAAAATCATTATCTTATGCCAACCTGGTACTGGTAAGAAGCTGTCATTATTGACATCCATATCTATTACCTGTGAGTTCCATCACTCCAATTTGCCATTATACGGCAAACTGGGAAAGCCAGCTACACATAAAATAGTATAATTGGGGCTGAAGAGATGGCTTAGCAATTAAGCCATTTGCCTGCAAAGCCAAAGGATCCCAGTTCAATTCTTGGGACCCACATAAGCCAGATGTACAAGGGTGCATAGGCTGATTCCTTTGATTTCTTCTTTAATGTCTTTGAGTATACATAAAATCATTTTAAAAAAAATCTTTGTCAGGCATTTCATCTAAAACAATCTCACTGGGGGTCATTTCTGATGGATTTATAATTTTTGGTGGGATTGTATTGTCTTGATTCTTTGTGTTTCTTGTATTATAATGTAGAGATTTTTGCATCCTGAGTTAATTTGATGCTTGGGTTTTCTAATTATTTGCAGTGTTCTTAGCCATGCAAATCCAACTTTATATATCTTCAGGATAGGAGTTTAATGTGTCAAGTGTAGCTCTTGTACTCCAAGACAACAGCAGAAGTAATCCTAGGTGTTGAGTTTGCCTGCTATTCAAGGAATATACTAGGCTGGGTGGAACAATTTACTGGGAAATTCTAAAATTCAACTGAGCAACAAATACATTCCATAAAAACTAGCATAGAGTATGCAAGTGTGAGGATTAAAATAAAAAGAAAACCGTATAAAGGCAAAGTCCCCAAGAGTGTGTGTTGCTCTATATCCTTAATACTGTCAGCTGGGAGGTTGAGATTTCTGTTTTCAAATATGTTGTAGGTCAGCCTGGGTCTGAATCAGACCCTGTCCCTAATAATGACAGAAGCAAAAGACAAAGGCCCTATGAATCTTAAAGCATCCAAGGCAACAATAGTCAACTCCCAAATACAGCTTAATTGAGAATGGCAACCAAGAATATGTAACCTACAACCTGCTCTGACATGGAAAGAAAGGTTAGTACTTCATTTGCAGTGGCTGGAGGCCCTGGTGCACCTATTCTACCTCTCTCTGTTCCTCTTTTCTCAATCAATCAAATAAATAAATAAATAAAATATGTTTAAAACATAGTATAATTGGCCGAATTCAGCCTTGGGTACAATCCAAACAGTTCCTTGGGGCAAGGAGCCCTGTATGGTGACAGGATTGATGCCCATTTAAAACTGTCAATCAGCTGTTTAACTTCCCAATGGGGAAACAAGGGATAAGCAGTGGGGATAGCTGGTGGATTGTCCGTTGTCATACTGTCTGTGATGTCATGATAATCATAAAAATCAGTAGCAGGGTCAAGCATCTGTCTAGTCCATGGAGCAAAGAAGGTTGACAAAATTTTGTTTCTGCCCCATATTTGCATGTGAAGGTTTGATGCGTATCTTCATTGTCCCATTCAAAAATGTATCTGGAGGTACCCCCATTGTATTGAACTTCTGTGATGGGTCTAGTGCGGACATCAATCGTGTGCATGTGCATAACAAATTTCAGAAGCTGATGTGACTTGGAGCCAGAGTTCACTACCGTGGCAATTTACTAGGTTTTCATCATGAATATTCATTTAATCTACATCTTTTAGCGAAGCTCTGACTATCGGGCTATGCTGGGCAGTTGCCTTTCTATACTGTTCACAGTAAGAATAGCACACATGGCAGCCCACATGTTGGCACCAGATGTGTTTAGCCCAAAAGGAATGTCTTGCCTATTTAATATTAAGGCCAATATGGTAATGGTTCCAATATTGTGGGACCAAACCCTCAGGATCCTGTAACTCTGGATGGGGTTTAGTTGGTATTATTGGTGGTGTCACTGTGGTGGCAATCGTGTTGTGATGATGCCACTGCCAACAGCCCACTTGTCATGAATAATAATAGCAATAATATAAAATGCCACCACCTTCATCCTCCTGGGGCGTCTTATTCCACAGGCTCCATATATCATTGTGTAAGGGTGTCTATAATACAGAGGGTGTAATTGGTTACCCATGTATGGGTCCACTGAGTGATCTTGTTATTGTATTTCCTGCTACTGCAGAAGGAATAGTTCCCCAGCAGCAGGATCATTACTGTCAGTGTATACACAATGCCAGCTAATTAGTCCCACTATTTTCATGTTGAATATCATCCAATGATATCTTTTAATTTTGTCACGTGTAGGTCATCCTTTCCTCCTCTTGTCCAAACTGTTACTATCACCAGGTATGATGATTTCCTGTGGGGAGAGAGATCTGTCAGCATTGCGCCATGAAATCTTGTGTGGTAATAACATTACAGGTTTATCACTTATTTTGGGTAGGTCAATGACCCCATACCCATATACTTCATCCAACTGGCTGGCTCTGTGCTGTCTATATCTGGAATTTAACTCAAAACAGGCTATTTATAATGCCTTCTTAAAAGGGCTTTTAACTAATGTCTGGAGTTTATGCTTTAAAAGGCTGTTAAAACATTCTGCATTACCTGCTGCTGTCAGGTTATATGGTAAATGAAAATCCTAGAGTATATCCACTTTTGCACTAAACTCCCTGTAAAATGAGGTCCCTGACCTGAGATAATGAGCATAGGGGTCCCATGTTGTGCAACCCAAGTCCACAATGAATAAATAGTTGTGACCTGATTTGGCTTGTCACATGCCTTGGTGCTCATACATATTGATTATGGCAAGAAGATAAAGGGCCAATAAAATTAATCTGAATAGCATAATTGAATCTTTCAGGTTTGAAGATATCACTAGATGGGTTACACCTAAACCTCAATTTGGTTCTAGGACAGTCCTTGCACCAGGCAATTATTCTTTTGCATTCCTGCCAAGTTACTGGTAAATTTCTGCATTGCACCCACATAAACATGGTATGTGTTCCCAAGTGTCCCAGAGTCTTATGTAGCTTTGTTAACTCTTCTCTACTAATTGCTGCCTCATTTTCCTGTACTATCTTCCATTGCCTAGGGTGTTTAAGGGTCATACTCAGATCTCTACTGTCTACAATCTGCCATGGAGCTTTATTTGTAATCCTTAAAGTCATAATTTGAGCTAATTAGTCTGCTTTAGTGTTATGAATACCAGTGGTGTCTTGCCTACCTGTGTGTGCAGCCACATGTGTTATAAGGACTTTTATACCTTCTTCTAATTTGCTAATCTCTATCCAATCTTCCTTAGACCAAATATCTCTACCATTGATCTTCCAGTCAGTTTGTTTCAACTTGACCAACCAGAGAGCTATTCCAGTTACCGGGCACCATGAATCAGAGTAAATGTAGATTAACCACCTTCCTTTCTTTGCTGACTATTGCAGTGCCAGCAAGTCTGCATGTACTTCTGCATGCTGGACGGATTTTGCCACCCCCTCATCTGTCAGGATAAACCCGTCAGACGGTCTCCAGGCTACAGATTGCCATCGCAGCTTGCCCCTCATGTTTGTGGGATGATCCATCGGTGAAACATGAGTTCACGTGTGTAGGGTCCCATTCGGTTATCCCCCATTTTCAAACAGACACCTCTTTTGGGAGAGGGGCGTTCATGGCGAATGATGGTTTGGGTATAAGAGTGTGGTAGTTTGAATATGTGGCCCACAATATATTCAGTGTTTTATTAGTTTATAGTTTGCATCTGTAGTCACCTTGCTAGAGGCAATGTTACTGGGTGGTTCTTAAGGAGTGGTAGTGGGTTTGAGATTCCATTGTAAAGATATGCAAAATGTGCCTAGTAGGAGTTCCTGAAGTGTGTTGTGCTGTGTAGCTGGTGGTTTTTTTCTCTCTTGCCTGGTCCTGTGAGAGCAGGCCGCTTCTTCTGCCATTATGGAACTTCCCCTGGATCTGTAAGCTTCAATAGATAATATCCCTTCCTCCATCACTGTGCCTGGTCTGGAAGTTCATCTCAGCGAACCTGAAGCTGTCTGCTACAAAGAGGTAGCTGTGCTATCTCCTCTACCCAGCCAGGCATATTCCTCTTTGCTGACATGTCGTGGTCTCTAATAAATTCCTGAAAGTACCATTTCCATTGTATACCTTCAGTTTTGTTTTTGTTCCAACCAGGACTTCACCTGGCATGCAAACCCATTCCAGCAGGGGCACTGGGGTTCTGACTATTAGGCATTGATCCTGGATATTGGGGTTAAACATCCTTAATGCCTCATACAGAGTCCACGTTAATTTTTTTAAATTTTTTGTTTATTTTTATTTATTTATTTGAGAGCGACAGACAGAGAAGAGGCAGATAGAGAATGGGCATGCCAGGGCCTCCAACCACTGCAAACGAACTCCAGATGCATGCGCCCCTCCTGCATCTGGCTTACGTGGGTCCTGGGGAATGGAGCCTCGAATTGGGGTCCTTAGGCTTCACAGGCAAGTGTTTAACCGCTAAGCCATCTCTCCAGCCCCACATTAATTTTTTCAAAGAAGGAATACTTATTATCTGAAAATGGAAACCTTTTGCAATAGAATGCCACTGGTCATCTAATTCCCTGTGGGTTTTTTGTAAAAATGCCCCAGTTACCACAATTGTCAAAAAAAAAAAAAAACAGTATATCCATACATATGTCATCATCAGGTTGTATCATATATAGTTGACGAAACTCAGATATGCTTGATGAAAAGCTTCTTGTTGCTGTTCTCAGTAGCCTTCTTGGTGACATCATATAGTGGTTTCAATACTTTTTTTAATTTTTAAAATTTATTTATTTGAGAGAGAGAGAAAGGGCCACTGCAAATGAATTCCAGATACATGAGCCCCCTTGTACATCTGGCTTACATGGGTCCTGGGGGGTTGAACCTGAATCCTTTGGCTTTGCAAGCCCCTTAACCACTAAGCCATCTCTCCAGCCCTCAGTATTGACTGCAAATATGGTATATGGAGATGTCAATATCAACAATCCAATTAGGTGTTGCATTTGTATTTCATTCTCAGGTGGTTTTAAATTAGCTATTTTATTAATAACACTTGCAGGGGCCTTAGGTCCTTCACTTGTCCATATTACTCCTAAAAATTTAACATTAGTATGGGGGTGGGTGGGTGGACCTTTCTATCATTGGTAGTCCACCCATCCCCCTTTAAAGTCTTCACTAGAATATCTAACACTTCCTGCACCTTCTCCTTGGAATGTCCACAAACAATTATGTCATCTACATAAGATAGTTATCAGGATATCAGGTGAACGGTCCACCTTATCCAGGCTCCACTGCACGCTGACATGTGCAATGACTGGGCTGTTGCAATATCCCTGTGGGACTCTAGTAAACTGGTACTGTTCATTTTGCCATGTGAATGTAGTATATGCTTTACTATTAGGATGCAGAGGAATGCAAAAGAACATGTCTGACAAATCTACCATTGCAAAATATTGCACATTAAAATTCCTAATTTTGTTAAAGATTTCCTTTACTTCATGTAAATTTCCAGCTATGGCTGGTGTTTTTGTATTTAAATTTCTGTAGTCCATTGTAAACCTGTATTGCCCCATTAGACTTTCTCACCAGCCATACTGGGCTGTTATATGAAAAGGATTGGGTACTTTCAATAATACCTTCCTCTAGGAGTTTCTTCACATTCTCAGTTATTTCATCATGTTCCCCTTCAATGGATACTGTTTAATAAAAGACAGAGGAACCTTTGGTAGTTCTACTGGCGGCGGGTGGACAGTACTCAGCAATGCACTGGCCCCCTTCAGCCACTTACATGGTATCCTTTGAGGGAAGGTTATATTTATATCTATCCCTAATATGTCTGTGGGAGCTGTCATAAAGACAGCATTACAAGGTATAGTGGTATCAAACACTTTAAAATTTATCCTTTCTATGGGAGCTCTCTGGCTAGTTTGGTGGACACCTTCAATTTCTATTTCCTTACCAGTCCCATGGGCTGGCAGGCTAGTTATTACTGTAACTTGGCTCCCTGGGTCCACCAGAAATGTGAAGAAGTGAAGACTGCCTCTTATCTTGCAGCATAGTTGCACATAGGGGCAGAGATCCCATGTAGCCCCTCTGGGGTACATCATGACGGGTCTCATGGGCGTCCATGGTCCTCGCCTGGTGAGCCTGTCTGATAACATGGGTCCCTCCTCCCCTTAGGGGTGGCAGTCCCCAAATGGTCTGATGTTCTTGAAGACCCCCTGGGGAACATCGTGTCCCCAGGGGCCCTGCCCATTTTTCTCTCTCATGCATTTACAGAGTCCTTGATTGCACCGGGGACATTTACGTGGTCGGGGCATTGCTCGCTCTATGAGATTACCATAAAGGTGGCTTTTGCCTGAGAAGGCTTAGCAATTATAGTGACCACCTTATTAGTTTCTAGCTCTCTTGTTTGTTTAAAGAATTCAATACCTGTGGCTAGTCTGGCATGTAGCCAGGGCTATAGACAGGGTCATGCTCATATGCTGAGGTGCTCCTTTTATCACTATTCTCTTCCTTCCTGGCATGAACGGTGCCGCTTGTGAAGGTAATTTCCCCATATCATAAATCTTGTATAAAATCCCTAACTTGCAACATAGCTCCATAGCTTCCTGTATGGTCCTACATTGCCCCTCAGCCTCAAAGGCTGCAAAATCTAAATTGGGGAAGGCATGGACCCACCCAAATGCTCCCTAAGCAAATAATGAATGCTGATCTCCAGTGCTTTTTAAATCTCCTCATAGGGTTTGCATATGGCCAAATTTCAAATGGAATATGCAGTAGATGAAAGCAAATCCGAATCCTTGTGCTTTTTCCTGGTTCATGTCCCAGAGCATTTACTCTTTTCTGGGGTCTTCATGTGACTATTACAGCAGAACTCCAAACTCCAAGAGCTAGTCTCTGCAGTCATTGTGTATTTTCTTCATGCATTATGAAATTACTTTGAGAAAATCTGAGAGGTATTTGACATTATTTATATTTATTTTCAGTGATGGCAATCACTAAAAGTTTTCTTGAAGTGGCCATAGCAATTCAGGGTGGCTCAGAGGACAGGGCTCTTTTGGAACACAAATTAATTCTTAAGTGTTTAACTAATGTTCAAGCATGACACATCTACTAGAGAGGAAATGCTGACTAGACTGTAATACAAAGGGAAAAAGAAAACAAAATAAGGTAGCAGTTTCTTCTTAGATTGTGTGAGTTATCTCTTTCATTAACCTGGTTTTTGGGCCTACGAATCTTAACACAGAACCACTGGAGGATGTGACTATGCCATTAAATTCACTTTGAATATTACTACATGTACCCAAGTTCTGAATGGATAAAATGATAAATGTTTTTGTGTTTTTTTCTTTGTTCAGTATTAACAATAACTCATCTTGAAAAAGATGGGGAAATTAGGTATGAACTTGAACAATTCATTTAGCAGTCATGATGAAGACACACATAAAACATGCAATAGGCCATTCAAGGCCCTGGGTCTGCTCTGAGGATACATTTTTCTCTCAGGACCTCGTTTCTTTCTAGTCTTTGTAATTATTTCCTAAAATAATTATAATTTTTATTCCTGGTATTTTTTTCTTCTTCTTTTAAAGAAAGCCTTTCCATACCTGGATGGGACCTTTGGAAATGGGATAGACACTTTCTAGAAGTGGACTTGTTTGAATTCTTTGTTTAATGTGTAAATATTTTTATCTGTTTGAGAGGAGGATACAGAGACATGAATTCTATAGTGCACCAGGGCCTCCTGTTGCTGCAAACAAACTCTGGATGCATGCACCACTCTGTTCGTCTGACTTTACATGGGTACTAGGGAACTGAACCTGAGATGGTAGGCTTTGCAAGCAAGTACCTTTAACCATAACTGAGCTATCTCCCCAGCTCTTGAATTCTTTTTTTTTTTTTTTTTAATACAAGAGAGTGTAAGTTGGCATGCCAGGGCCTCCAGCCACTGAAATTGAACTCCAGATGAGTGCACCACATAGTGTGCATGTGTGACCTTGTGTCAACTGTGCATCTGGCTTATGTGGGACCTGAACAGTAGGACATGAGTTCTTAGGCTTGGCAGGCAAGTACCTTAACTTCCAAATCATTGCTCCCACCCACTTGAATTCTTCAAAGAGGCTCTTTGCTGCAAATTTTACTGGAAAGCTGTGCAAAAAAAAAACCATAGGAATAAAAAGGGAGAATATATATATAAGTAGAAAAACAAGAGGAGTATTGGAGAGATGGCTTAGCGGTTAAGGCACTTGCCTGCGAAGCCTAAGGACCCATGTTCACCTCAGGTAAGCCAGACGCACAAGATGACACAAGTGTGCAAGGTCACACATGCACACAAGATGGCACACATGTCTGGAGTTCACCTGCAGTGACTGGAGGCCCTGGCACACCAATTCTCTCTCGAGTTTTTTTAAAAAAAAGGAAAGCTAGATATTCAATCTTCAGACAGAAATACCTAGAACAGAAGGGGCATATCTACTTCAAGTGCTGTGGAAACTGCTTCGTGCCAACCATGTAATTAACAAGTACTTTATCCACTTGTTCTTGTAACATTGCAAAAGAATAGATAGCACCCTATTTATAGGTGAAAAAAAAAACCTTATTTGCCCAGTCACACATTGATGGCAATCAGGATTTAAACTTGGGTGTGTATAAATTAGTTTAATGCTCCTCTTAAGTATACTGCAGTGCCTCTAGGGAATAATTCAGCTATCAAGTCCTGGGCTGTACAATTAGACATGGGCTCACATTTGTTTTGATGTGATAGTACTGATTTAGGCCATTTTTTTTAGGTCCTCAAAAGTAAAATTTTTGTATTTTCAAGGGAAATTTTCAGGAACTGAAAATATCAAGTCCTATGTTTTGAACTAAATAAACATAGACCTCAAGCTTCATTTAGAGAAAGCACTTTATACACAAGTTCAGTGGTCATTTAGTAACTGGATAGGATTAAACTATCCCTGATAAACTAGTTACAGGAAAAGCATACCTCTCCACACACACACACATTATATTTAACATAAGAAGTTGTCATATATATATGAAGTTGCTAGGGAGACTTCATTTAGGCAGGAGACCCAAGTCTTGGATGGCCTCTGGGCTTCTTTTGGTCAGTCTTTAACACAGTGGTGGGATGCCATCACCTAGAAATCAATGACCTCACATCTCTGGTGATGGACTAAATTCCATTACTGTCATGGGTTGTGGGCCAGAAGGCTTCCTAGAGCAATGTATTTGAGATTTATAAAAGTAATGCCAATTAGTTTTTACCATGAGCCTATGAAATATTTCCTTTAAATAGTAACAAGTGTCAACTCTTCTTAAAGCACATAACTTAATCAAAATTAAATCCTTTGTTTTGGGAGAGTTTTAAAACACTTTTTGGGTAAGTTTTGCTTGTAAACTGAGCTACTTTGCCTGCATAAACTACAGGTATGAAGCTACAGGTATGAATAACCACAGCAGAAGGGACCTCTGGGAGGGTGGACTTTTATATGCAGGTTACACTCTGGCTTTTGTGAGGGTTGAGTGAATAACCCTGAAATAAGGAAGGACAAGAACTTTGGAGGTGGATGCAGGAAGATCCTTGGCTATGATCATCTCAAAAATCCAAAAACTGAGTCAGGCGTAGTGGCTCACACCTTTAATCCCAGAACTCGGGAGAGGTAGGAGGATTGCTATGAGTTCAAGGCCACCCTGAGACTACAGAGTGAATTCCAGGTCAGCCTGGGCTAGAGTGAAACCCTACCTTGAAAAACTAAAACAAAACAAAAAAAATCCAAAAACTAACAAATGAGCTTCTTTGACCCCATACTTACTTGGACATTTTACATGTAGCGCACTTCTAAGTAGGAACGGCTGGATTTACATTGCCCCTTATTAATTATATTACTACTCAACAAAGACCCATGAGCCTCCATTCAAGATGCAGAGAGATGAAGGTTGGTGCTCAGTTCACTTTCTTTTCTGTTTTTTATACCCTCCTCCTCCCACTTCTGCCCCAAAGTAGGGTCTCAGCCTAGCCCAGGCTGACCTGGAATTCACTATGTAGTCTCAGGATGGCCTCAAACTCCCAGTGATCCTCCTACCCCGGCATGCACCATCATGCCCAGCCTGTTTGCTTTCTTTTTACTCAGTTTGGGACCTGAGTCCATGGGAGGTGCTGCCCACACTTGTGGTGAGTCTTTCCACTTCAGTTAAACCTCTCTGGAAATGTTGTGTCTCCTAGGTGATTCAAAGTCCAGCCATTTGACAATGCAGGATAGTAACCTGTTGTGTCATTTCACTAGGCTTTTAGTTCCAATGTTCAGTAGTCAAGAGGGACTGAGAACTCAATCAGAAACTCAGCTGAAAAGACTGAGGTTGTAAATGTTCAATACATGTGCACTGTTTGAATTAACGTGCTATGAGGCCCAACAAAGTAAGATGCAGGTTAAAATATGAACTCAGGTCTTTGTTTTGCCAAAACCTGTACTTTGTTTGGATTGATGTTTTTTGTCACTATTTACATTATTTTGTTTGAGGTAGGGTCTCACTCTAGCTCAGACCTATCTGAAACTGTATAGTCCCAGGCTGGCTTTGAACTCACAGCATTCTTCCTACTTCTGCCTCCTGAGAGCTGGGATTAAAAGTATGCACCACCACACTATGGTTTTTTTTAAGAAAGCCTCAGTCACTGGTGGTTCAAGTCCCCATATGATAATCATCTCTAATTCTTAGAAACCTTCCCCCTTGTCACTTTGCCTTTGTGATGGTTTGTAGAAAATAAGGACCTTGGGGGGAAAAGAAAATTCAAACTCAAGAGTCCTTATGAGTAGTGCCCAGCCCAATAGGAAGAAGCAGGTAAGACCAGTTGGAAGGCAAGTATAGTATGACTTCCTGGACCTGGGGTAGCGTTTCGTACATGCCTAAATGGTGACACTGACCCATAACATTAAGAACTGTGTGGGCAGACTGAGGTGAGGTAGGGCTGTCCACAGGTTATGAGAAGTGTGGCAGGGGAGGCGATACATGAGTCATGGACTAAATACCTAGCTAACTGCTTTCCTCAGAATAGCCTACATTTTAAAATACAAAGATCTGGGTGTTTATAGTGTCTTTCACTTCCAGCCAAGTCACTAATAGGTTAGTGTTTTAAGTTTAGAATGAAAGCAGCTAGTGGTGGTAATGTAGAGAAGACAGCTGAACTGCACCAGCATATTTCCTTTAAATTAAATTGAGTTCTATTAGCTAATAAAAATACCTGTTGGGCTGGAGAAATGGCTTAGCAGTAAAGGCACCTGCTTGCCAAGCCTAAGAACGCCCGATCAATTCTTCAGTTCCCACATTTAGCCAGACGTAAAGTGATGCAAGGGTACAATGCTGCACTTGCCCACAAGGGGGTGCACACATCTGGAATTCATTCATAGTGGCTGAGAAGCCACTGGCATGCCCATATTCTCTCAAAAAAAAAAAACCCTGTCAATATATTAATACTCAACAAAGAAGCATGATAAAGGATATTTAAAAACATTTCTCTTAGATCAGCACCAAAAATATCCTTAGTTTCTGTATTATTCCCGTGTCAAGTTTTTAAGTAACAGGAAGTTAACATTACTTCTGATAAAAATCACAAGCTCCACAGAAATCATTACAGACGTGTCGAAACAACTCTCAAAGGTCTGACTTCAAGATCAGGCAAGGATGTCATGGGTACTGACTGCATTTTTGTAGTGAAACATTGGATTTGATGCTCACTCTGTATCATGGGAGTATTTCGCATCTCACAGGGAGGAGGCACTGACACTGATAAACTTCAGAAGATGACCAGAACCATGAAGATGGAGGTGAAGAATCTGTACAGCCTTCCACAATTTCAAAAAGGGAACATAATTGATTTCCTTTTTAAAAAAAATAATTTATTTTTATTTATTTTTAGATTTTTTTTGAGGTAGGGTCTCACTAGCCCAGGCTGGCCTGGGAGTCACTATGTAGTCCCAGGGTGGCCTCGAACTCATGGCAATCCTACCTCTGTCTCCCAAGTGCTAGGATTAAAGCGTGTGCCACCACACCCAGCTCATCTTTTAAAAGAATTTTTATTATTTTGTGTGTGTATATGACAGTCTCTTACCACTGTAAATGGATGCCTGCCCAGCTTTACATGGGTGGCTGGGGAATTGAACTAAGGCTGGCACTTTTAACAGCTAACCCATCTATTCAGCCCCAATAATTTTTCTTTTTTTTTTTTTTTAAAGTGAATATGTATGTGTGCATGTTTATATAGGCCAGATGACGACTTCAGGTGTCACCGTCAGGAAAGTTGTCCACCTTCTTTGAGACAGGATCTCTCTTTGGTCTCAGGCTCATCAATTAGACTATACTAGCTGGCCAGTGAGGCCCAAAGACCCTCTTGTCTTCATCTCCCAAGCACTGGGATGACAGGTATGTGCCGCCATGGGTATTAGGGACTAAACTTGAGTTGACATGCTTGTGAAATAAGCACTTTATCAACTGAGCTGCCTCCCCAATTAATTTTTCTATAAAATTATATCAATATACAGTACATAAAACTTTAAAAAAGAAAACCTTTAAATAATCAGCAGATCTAAGGACTAATAAAGTATAGAACCATGGCATCAGGCAGTAAGTACTGGTTTGTTCCATAGATTTCTGGTGGGCTGAAGTATGCTTTGGGATTAAAGAGCTATTGGCCTTTTTCATTTTTATCTTACAATTAGACACAGGAGAACTAAGTTCAAGGCGGAATAATTGATTGTTGATGTTCTTTTGGATAATCCTGGGCAAATTAATCTTACCTTTCTTGTAGGGAGTATGTGAGGATTAAGTAAAACAATGCACTAAGTCATTTGGTATAGGTGGTATTTAATAAATGTTAATTTCTGTCCTATCTATGATAGGTATTTATTCTAAAGACTTAAAAGATTAAGGGCTGGGGAGATGGCTGACTAGTTAAAACACTTCCTGCTTTAGCTTGAGTACCCAAGTTAAATATATATATATGTACCAATGTATACATAAACAAAAAATAATAAGAGTGAAAAAAAAAGATTGTTCCTTTGAAACTATCTTAACCCCCTCCCCATAATACCTAAAGCTCCAGGTGGTACTTGAACATGCACTTTCCTGAATATTGCCTCAGTGATTCTCCCACTGCTCTATAAGTTACAGATATTATGATTTTACAGATAAGAAACTAGAGGGTCAGGCATGGCAGAATTTGTTCAAAGAAACTGGCCAACTAGAGGTTAAAGAGCAGGACTTTGGGCTCCAGACCAAGCCCCAAATGAAATTCTATTATGCAATAGTTTCCTTGTTTGTTGTGATTTACCCGATTTTTTTCAGCAGCCCAGAGAAGCAATTTGCTTGGATCCTTTTCCATTTTTTTTTCTTGCAATTGATACCACTCTTCATCATTTACATCTGGTTCCTCATCTTCATCAGAACTGCCTACCCAGAGACTTTGAGTGCCAGTGGGAATAAGGTGTCCATGTGTTTCCAACAATTCCAGCTGGTTAAAGTGTTCAGAAAAGTCCAAGAAATTCTCTGGGTCTAGACTTCCATCATCATGTTCTTTCTCTTTTTCCATTTTTACGACTCTAAATAAAAAGCATTTCAAATGTTAGGGTATAATATTTCCAGAGATGAATTATGTCTGCATTATTTTTACGCATTCAAACCTGAAAAGACAAACACAAAGTTTATTAGCATTAACAGCAACAGCACAGACAACAATCTTGTAAACATGGACAAATAAACTCTTGAAAATCTTTGCTGGTTTCTTCACGATACCCACTAAACATACTAAACAGTAGAACTGAGAGATTTCAGGTACCAATGTATGGCTGGCACAAAAAAGACATAGAATTAGGTATTTAGGATATATACTGAAATAAGCAACTGATTATATTACTTCATTATTGTGGCCAAATATGTAACTTAAGGAAAAAAGGGTTTATTTTGACTCATGGTTTAAGAAGGAATGTCAACACGGCAGGGAAAGATGGCGGTAGCAGGGAGAGGTGGCTGGATACATTGCCTCCTGTTAATTATATTAACACTCAACAAAGACCCATGAGCCTCCAGCCAAGATGCAGAGAGATGAAGGCTGGTACTCAGTTCACTTTCGTTTTCTTTTTGTCCCTCTCCCCCCCCTCCGAGGTAGGGTCTTGCTCTAGGTCAGGCTGATCTGGAATTCACTATGTAGTCTCAGGCTGGCCTCAAACTCACAGCGATTCCCCTAGTTCAGCATGCACCATCACACTGGCCTCAGTTTGTTTTCTTTTCACTCAGTCTGAGCCCATGGGAGGTTCTGCCCACATTCATAGTCTTTCCTCTTCAGTTAAACCTCTCTGGAAATGCTGTGTCTCCTAGTTAATTCAAAATCCAGTCATTTGACAATGAAGAATAATAACCTGTAGTGTCATTTTGCTAGGCTTTTAGTTCCAATGCTCAATAGTCAAGAGGGACTGGGAAATCAATCAGAAGCTGGGCTGGAAAGACTGAAGTTGTAAATGTTAACTACATGTGCACTGTTTGAGTAAATGTGTATGCACGTTAAAAAATGAACACAGGTCTGTTTTGCCAAAACCTGCACTTTATTTGTATTGATGCTTTTTGTCACTATTAATGCTTTTTTTTTTTTTTTTTTTTTTTTTGAGGTAGGGTCTTACTCTAGCCCAGGTTGACCTGAAACTCACTCTGTAGTCCCAGGCTGGCCTCAAACTCACAGCAATCTTCCTACCTCTGCCTCCTGAGAGCTGGGATTAAAGGTTTGTACCATCACACTGCTGTTTTTTTGTTTGTTTGTTTTTGGAAGCAGGGTTTCACTGTAGTCAAGGCTGACCTGGAATTCACTATGTAGTCTCACAGTGGCCTCAAACTCTTGGTGATCCTCCTACCTCTGCCTCCCAAGTGCTAGGATTAAAGGTGTGCACCACTACACCTGGCTATGTTTTTTTAAGAAAGCCTAAGCCACTTTTCAGGTCCCCATATGATAATCATCTCTAATTCTTAGAATCCTTCCCCCTTGTCACTTTGCCTTTGTAATGGTTTGTAGAAAATAAGGACCTTGGGGAAAAAAAAAATCAAAGTCAAGAGTCCTTATGAGCAGTGCCCAGCCCAACAGGAAGAGGCAGGTAAGACCAGTTGAGGGCAAATATAGTATGAGTTCCTGAACCAGGATAGAGTTTTGTGCATGCCTAAGTGATGACACTGATCCACAATCATAAGTCCTGCACAGGGCTGTCCACAGGTTATGAGATGTGTGGCAGGGGAGGCGATATGAGTCATGGTCTAAACACCTAGATAACTGTGTTCCTCAGAATAGCCTACATTAAAAAATATAAAGATCTAGGTTTTTATATTGTCTTTAACTTACAATCATGTCACTAATGTTAGTTGTTTTTAGTTTAGAAATAACTGGTGATGGTAATGTAAAGAAGGTAGCTAAACTGCACCAGTATATTTAAGATTTTAAAATTAAACTGAGTTATCTTAGCTTATAAAAATACATGTCAATATATTAATACTCAACAAAGACCCATGATAAAGGATATTTAAAAATACATTTCTCTTGGATGAGCACCAAAAATATCCTCAGTTTCTGTATTACCCGTGTCAAATTTTTAAGTGTAGGTAAGTTAAAGTTACTTCTGATAAAAAAATCACAAGCTCCAAAGAAATCTTCACAGATGTGTCGAAACAACTCTCAAAGGTTCGACATCAAGATCAGGCAATAATATCGTGAGTACTGACTGAATTTTTGTAGTGAGACATTGATGCTGACTCTGTATTATGGGAGTATTTTACATCACACAGAAAGGAGGCACTGACACTGATAAACTTGAGAAGATGGCCAGAACCATTACGACGGAGGTGAAGAATTTGTACAGCCTTCCACAATTTCAAAGAGGTAGTGATATATACTTGTCCTTCTGGCGATGTCAAGTGCTGTTTCTTCCGAGTTGTTCTTCAGCCCTGGTTTGATGTAGCGGTTCATGAGGAGCAGTTCCAGGGTATCTTTGCTGTCTCTATTTCCAGCAGCAAGATGCAAGGGGGTCAAGAGGCCTTTCGTTTGGGCATTGATATCTGCATCATGCTGGAGTAAGAAGGAGGCCACTCTGGTGTTATTCCATTTGCAAGCACTGTGCAGGGGTGTCCAGCCATCCACAGTCACAGCATGAACATCTGCCCCTTGTGCGATCAGCTCACGGACGATATCTAAGTGTCCACTGTAGGCTGCTCGATGAAGAGGGGTATACTCATCTTCATCCCTAGTGTTCACGTGAGTGGCCTTCTCAGAAAGTAGCCTCCGCACTGTCATAAGCTGAGGACAAGAAGAGACCTATAAAAACTACAACTCAAAGTAAAACAACAAAGATAATTAAACTGCCCCAGCTTTAATTAAATAAAACTTATTAGTTAAGATTTTTGGAGAAAGAAGGCAACTGACTTAATAATGAGCAAGTTAACATCACCTAGTCAGCTGACTCTAAGGATCTGATTCTTTGGATATTAAACCATGCATTTATTCTGGCTTAAGGCTTATTGCCCAAAGCCTTGGCCCCAGATAAACAATATAGGCTACTTAATATTTTATACTTTGGGCTGGAGAGATGGCTTAGTGGTTAAACATTTGCCTGTGAAGCCTAAGGACCCCAGTTCGAGGCTCAATTCTCCAGGACCCACATAAGCCAGACGCACAAGGGGGAGCACACATATGGGGTTCATTTGCAATGGCTGGAGGCCCTAGTGCTCCCATTCTCTCTACCTGCCAATTTCTGTATCTCTCTCTCAAATAAATAAATAAATAATTTAAAAAACTTTATACTTCATCTATAAAGGGAACATAATTGATTTCCTTTTTAAAAAAAATAATTTATTTTTATTTATTTTTAGATTTTTTTTGAGGTAGGGTCTCACTAGCCCAGGCTGGCCTGGGAGTCACTATGTAGTCCCAGGGTGGCCTCGAACTCATGGCAATCCTACCTCTGTCTCCCAAGTGCTAGGATTAAAGGCGTGTGCCACCACACCCAGCTCGTCTTTTAAAAGAATTTTTATTATTTTGTGTGTGTATATGACAGTCTCTTACCACTGTAAATGGATGCCTGCCCAGCTTTACATGGGTGGCTGGGGAATTGAACTAAGGCTGGCACCTTTAACAGCTAACCCATCTATTCAGCCCCAATAATTTTTCTTTTTTTTTTTTTTAAAGTGAATATGTATGTGTGCATGTTTATATAGGCCAGATGACGACTTCAGGTGTCACCGTCAGGAAAGTTGTCCACCTTCTTTGAGACAGGATCTCTCTTTGGTCTCAGGCTCATCAATTAGACTATACTAGCTGGCCAGTGAGGCCCAAAGACCCTCTTGTCTTCATCTCCCAAGCACTGGGATGACAGGTATGTGCCGCCATGGGTATTAGGGACTAAACTTGAGTTGACATGCTTGTGAAATAAGCACTTTATCAACTGAGCTGCCTCCCCAATTAATTTTTCTATAAAATTATATCAATATACAGTGCATAAAACTTTAAAAAAGAAAACCTTTAAATAATCAGCAGATCTAAGGACTAATAAAGCATAGAACCATGGCATCAGGCAGTAAGTACTGGTTTGTTCCATAGATTTCTGGTGGGCTGAAGTGTGCTTTGGGATTAAAGAGCTATTGGCCTTTTTCATTTTTATCTTACAATTAGACACAGGAGAACTAAGTTCAAGGCGGGAATAATTGATTGTTGATGTTCTTTTTGGATAATCCTGGGCAAATTAATCTTACCTTTCTTGTAGGGAGTATGTGAGGATTAAGTAAAACAATGCACTAAGTCATTTGGTATAGGTGGTATTTAATAAATGTTAATTTCTGTCCTATCTATGATAGGTATTTATTCTAAAGACTTAAAAGATTAAGGGCTGGGGAGATGGCTGACTAGTTAAAACACTTCCTGCTTTAGCTTGAGTACCCAAGTTAAATATATATATATGTACCAATGTATACATAAACAAAAAATAATAAGAGTGAAAAAAAAAGATTGTTCCTTTGAAACTATCTTAACCCCCTCCCCATAATACCTAAAGCTCCAGGTGGTAATTGAACATGCACTTTCCTGAATATTGCCTCAGTGATTCTTCCACTGCTCTATAAGTTACAGATATTATGAATTTTACAGATAAGAAACTAGAGGGTCAGGCATGGCGCAATTTGTTCAAAGAAACTGGCCAACTAGAGGTTAAAGAGCAGGACTTTGGGCTCCAGACCAAGCCCCCAAATGAAATTCTATTATGCAATAGTTTCCTTGTTTGTTGTGATTTACCCGATTTTTTTCAGCAGCCCAGAGAAGCAATTTGCTTGGATCCTTTTCCTTTTTTTCTTGCAATTGATACCACTCTTCATCATTTACATCTGGTTCCTCATCTTCATCAGAACTGCCTACCCAGAGACTTTGAGTGCCAGTGGGAATAAGGTGTCCATGTGTTTCCAACAATTCCAGCTGGTTAAAGTGTTCAGAAAAGTCCAAGAAATTCTCTGGGTCTAGACTTCCATCATCATGTTCTTTCTCTTTTTCCATTTTTACGACTCTAAATAAAAAGCATTTCAAATGTTAGGGTATAATATTTCCAGAGATGAATTATGTCTGCATTATTTTTACGCATTCAAATCTGAAAAGACAAACACAAAGTTTATTAGCATTAACAGCAACAGCACAGACAACAATCTTGTAAACATGGACAAATAAACTCTTGAAAATCTTTGCTGGTTTCTTCACGATACCCACTAAACATACTAAACAGTAGAACTGAGAGATTTCAGGTACCAATGATTTTTCAGGTTTAACACTTTTTGTTTGTTTGTTTGCTTTGGTTTTTTTGGGGTAGGGTCTTTCTCTAGCCCAGGCTAACCTGGAATTCACTCTGTAGTTCAAAGGTGTGTACCACCACATCTGGTCAACACTTGTTTTTTTCTGATTTTTTTTTTCAACTAAGTCAATGGCTATATTATTTTGAATGATAGATATGATGGTGTTAAGAGTGATGAATGCTTGAAAAATTTAAATTATAAGTAATGTAGCATATTTAAGATGTTGATAAATTAGGAACAAAGATAATATAAAACAGAAATATAAATTTCTAGTTTCCAAAATGCTAAAGGATTGTTTTGTTTGTTTTGAGACAGGGTCTCAAAATTCCTAGGCTGTTCTTGAACTCTCAATGAAACCTCAAAAAGGGTCTCACTCTGGCCCAGGCTGACCTGGAATTAACTATTAGTCTCAGGGTGGCCCTCCCAACCTCTGAAGTGCTGGGATTACAGGCGCCACCACGCCTGGCTGAAACCTCAAACTCTTGATCTTCCTTTCTCTACCTCCCAAGAACTGGGATTACAGGCAAGTACTGCCACACTCAGTTTATGTTTTCTAGGAAAAGAGCTCAAGGCCTACTAATGCTAGGTAAGTAAATCTACCAACTGAGCTACATTGCCAGTCCTTCAAAAGATTCTTCCTTATTAAAAAAAAAAATTTATTTGAGAAAGAGAGAGTCCATCAGAATTGGTTTGTTTTGTAAGTTTTCTTGTAGATTCAACTTTTCCCTTTAATCCCAAACTAGTTTCTGAAAAGTAATCGTGTATTAATTCATTAAACACTTCACAGGTGCCAATTAGTAAGTTTCAGTTCTAACTAAAACAAATAAAACAACATACTAGCACAGATCTTAGCCATCCCTCCAACAAGGAAAGCCTTTTATGAAAGCTTCCATCACATTAATTCTAGACTTCCCCTTCCGGACACAGTAAATTACATGTAAAATTTTCTTGGAATGTTCAATTTAAAAAGTCAAGCTGAGACGTATCTCCTTGATTCAGGGTTTAAAATAAATTCGGACACTATGCCATCCGGAGGGAACTGGGTTCGCTTCCTAACTCAGAGGGCACGTTCCACTTTGAGATACGTCTGAACTGTGCCAACGCCTCATTAAACTTGGTGACAGACTGGGGCGGTGCGCCTCTGAAAATTTCAGAGCAATGAGTTGAGATTCCGAGAGACTCAAACAATTCGCAGTTCATCAAGACCCTTGCAGTGTCCCGACAGGCCACATATGCTAGTTCGAAGTGCTTCGTTATTTCTGTGTGCTCAGCACAGTGCCCAACGCAGCGGTCCCGGCACTGTCAGCGGGAGCAAGGAGCCAGGTGTGGGTCTGCGGATCAGGAGAGGGAGACGCGGGGCCCTTCCTCACCAGCGCGGGCTCCGCGCTCTCGGGTCCTGGAGGTGCGCCCGAGGCCTTCCAAACAACCCGCGGCGAACGAGCCGCCACCGTGGACCTGGACCAGGACGCGGCCGGGACCCACGGGAGACCGCCCTGCCGCCTCCGGAGCGCTCGGTCAGCTCCAGACCCCCGGACAGCGTTAGACGCGACAGCGACACGCTACTCACCTGAACAGAAAACCTCCTCCGCGCACCCCGCTTCCGGGTTCGCCTCTCCGCTGCCCAGGATTGGCTCCTTCACGGGCGCTGCGGGCCCGCGAGGCGTTGCGTCATCCACGAGATCTCGCGAGAAGCACGGGGACCGTTCCTCGCGCCCAATTCAGGTTTCTGACTGCCGCGTCTTCGCGTTTCTAGTCCATGCTGCCGCCTCTCCTTCCTGAATGAAGACGGCGTCGGGTCGAGTTGGTGGGCTCTGAGGAGTCCAGCTGTGGGTAATTTGGGAGTTCTCGTCTCCTAGTGCGTCTCTTCCGGGCGGTCCGGGAAGAGCGAGCGCGCCGGCTCGGCCGCGCAGGGGCTGCAGGCAGTGAGTTCCGACCCGGAGTCTCCGGCCGGCGCGGGGAGCGTCCGGGGCCGACCGCGAGCTCCGCGTGGGGACCGCCTTGACTCTCGGTGGCAGCGAGTCTTTGCCAAAGCCGACCGCTTTCTGCTACCTGTGAGCGGTGCAGCGCCGTAGACAAACGTAAACAAACGTGTTTGTTTGTTTATCTGTCAATTTGGGACCCTTCTCTTCCAAAAACAAGCCCATTTTTTTTTAAAGAACGCCACGTTTGGCAGAAATAATGAGGTTGCTTTTCTACTCGACTATCCTGTGTAGACAACTATCCATTTCTGTATATCCAGATTTGTGGGTTGAACTCGAATGAACCCCATGTATTCAGTATACATTAGGATTAGAAGTTAGAGGTGCATTCGGAGATGTGATAGTCTGTATTCGTCGTAACAAAATTATAGTAGGTCGTTAACGATGAAAAAGAGATTTTCTCAAAATTGCCAAAAAGTGTCCCCTATAAAGCTGAACTCATGTTGGTTAAATACATGTATTTTTTGGAAAAACCGCATATCATGGTATTTGTTTTTAGAATTCGGAATCGAGTGGATTTGCTGATATTTGAACACAGAACCCAAGGGTACTTGGAGAAGGGCCTGGTCCAGAGAAGCTGTACTGACTGTAAAAGATGAGTCCTGCAGATCCACAGTAAGCCTGTCACTTTAGGGACCTCATATCATCACCTTAAATGAAAGCTTACTTTATAGCTTAACAAAAATACAGAACTTGCCTGTGATCAGCAATGTTCTCATCAGAAAGACATTTGGAGTGTTTGAAATACCACACCACCATATGCTTATTAACTAAAAGATAATATGGAGTTATAGACTACAGAGTCTTGGAGTAATCTGTTAGTTTGCTATAGTATGGAAGCTTATGTTTTAAGTTTTGTTTTAAAATGTTGAGCCTGCCTGCAAATATCCTTGAAATTTCATGATGCAATCTTTCTAATTAGTGCAATCCTTTTAAAATATTTTTTTTGCAGTAAGATAAAATTTATTCACAACTTTCCCACACTCAAAAGAGGACTCAAATACTGCTTAACATACATAATCTATTATTTCCTAAAACATTGGATTTAGCACAACTTACTTTTGGAAATTAAAACACACTGATTTTAATATCACATTTTTGGCAGAAACACTGAAATACTTTATGATACTTTAACATTGGGAAGTCTCATGCTATCAGTTTTGTCCAGTTTTTCACGTTGGTTCTTTTTGCTTATATGTAAAAGGATTAAAGAGTTTAAAATAAGCAAAGGTATGCTGGAGAGATGGCTCCGCAGTTAAAGGTGCTTATTGGCAAAGCCTGACAGTCCAAGTTTGAATCTTCAGTATCCATGCAAAGCCAGATGTATAAAGTAGAATATACACCTGGAGTTTGTTTGTAGTGGCAAGAGGCCCTAATGCACCCATATATTCTCTCTCTGTCTCTCTCAAAATATTAATTAAAAATAAATAAAATAAACAAAGATAAAAATATCAACTAACAGTATAGTAGTAAATGCCAATATTTGAGTCAATCTCACTAATATAAATAAGTATAACTTTTTGTTCTCATCAGCATTAATTGTTCTATTACTATAGTCTTTCTTTTTTTATAATTTATTTTTAAATTATATTATTCTAATTTTACATTCATAATGGTGACACCATTATCTTCCTCCCTGTCCTCCCTCTTCCAAAGGGACCCTCATCCTTGGGGAATGTGGGTCATGCATTGTGGGGGTAGTCAAGAGTTATGAGGGATAGGACATGTGCATAATGCCCCAACTTGTAGCTCTTAACATTCTTTCCGCCCCCTCTTCACAAATTTAAAACAAATTTTTAATTGTTTAGTTTTTTTTTTTTTTTTTTTTTTTTTGCGAGGTAGGGTCTCACTCTGGTCCAGGCTGACCTGGGATTAACTATGTAGTCTCAGAGTGGCCTCGAACTCTCATTGATCCTCCTACCTCTGCCTCCCAAGTGCTGGGATTAAAGGCGTGCGCCACCCCACCCGGCTTTGTTTAGTATTTTAAAAAGACAATTCATTTATTTATTTGAGAGCAATAAAGAGGCAGATGGAGATTGTGCACACCAGGGCCTATAGCCGCTTGGAACAAACTACAGATGCATGCACCACCCTGTACATTTGACTTTATGTGGGTACTGAGGAATTTAACTGGATCCTTAGGCTTTGTAGGCTAGTGCCTTAACCACACTGAACATCTCTCCAGCTCAGTTGTTTAGTATTGAAGAAACTGAAAATTAATTTTTTTTTTGTTTTGTTTTTGAGGTATGGTCTTGCTCTAGCCCAGGGTGACCTGATATTTGCTATGTAGTCTCAGGCTAGCTTTGAACTCACAGTGATATTCCTACCTTGGCCTCCCGAGTGCTGGGATTAAAGGCGTGTACCACATACCTGGCAAAAAATTAAATTTGATCAAAGTGGAACTAAAAGGACAATAGAAGTTAGGGGGGAGAATCCTTAAACATGAAGACTTTCACCCTGGTTTCAAGTTTGTGGTCAAAACTAGCTGTGTAATGTTGGACTGGTCAGCCATTTTCTGACCTTCCTGATTTTCTTCATTTCTGTAACAGGAGTAATAATGCCCTTTTCAGGTTAATTTTGAGGTCTAAATGAAATAATTTATGTACAAGTACATTTCTGCGGAAGGGTAAAGGCATGTGCTCTAAGTAAGTTTGTATCTAGTCAGGACTTAGTACTTGTCATTGGTGAAGTTTCTGAAGAGCAGTCCTGCTGCAAATGTCTTCTTATGTAAATGTTTTGGTTGTGGTACTGTATACAAAATATTCTTTTTTAGTTTTTAGACAGAGAGGAAAAGAACGGGCATGCCAGGGCCTCTAGCCACTGCAAATGAACTCAGATGCATGCACCAGCATGTATATTTCTGGCTTGTGTGGGATCTGGAGAATTGAACCTGAGTCTTTGTTTTGGAGGCAAGCGCCTTAACCACTGAGCAGTCTCTCCAGCCCCAGAATGTTCTTTTAAGTTCATTATGGTTTAGTGAGAATAGCCTGGGTTTTTACTGTCTTTTGTTCTATTAATTCTACTTGTGTATAAATCATTTCATTTCTGTTTGTTTGGCCATTTTATGTTTCGGAGGCTGATCTCTTTTCCTGTGGGAATTGGGATCACAGAGACAAAAGTATTTCAGAAAACTTAAAAGTCACATCAAGTTTCCAAGAGTGTTACTATTATAATGCTGTACCTTTACTACACTTGAAACAATTATGTTGTTGCTTGGCCAAATTTTTTAATGAAAAACAAACTTTAGAGAGAGGAGTAAAGCAAATGTTTTCAGGGGTTTGGGCATAAGTTATTTTATATTATATATCAAATTTACTTTTATACTGTTTAAATATACACTTTATAATTAACTTTCCTGGAAAAGTACAAAATCATTATACCTGAAGTTTGGAAACAGGGACTGGCCTTTTGGGTTTTTGTGGTGAGACAGAGCTGGAAAACAGACTTTTAAGTCTGGGTTACCTAAGTGTATATAAAACTGGTTTATAACAAGGTTATACATTTTTGGAACAATTATAGAACACTTATTATTGCACATTTGTTCTGAACTGAATTAGTGGTTAAAGATCCATTGAAGACCCAACTTTCACACCAGTTTAAGGCTAGAAAAGTGATTTTATCACTGTTATTTATCTCGTGTTTAGGTCTCAGTTTGCTGGGATGTCCTTTTAATGAGTTATATTGAAATTTTTTTCTTTCTGAATACAGGGATGATGAAAACACATTTAAAATCTTAGTTGCAACGGATATTCATCTTGGATTTATGGAGAAAGATGCAGTCAGAGGAAATGATACATTTGTTACATTAGATGAAATTTTAAGACTTGCTCAGGAAAATGAAGTGAGTGTGGGCTACATTTGTGCAAGTTCTGCTGTATTTCCCTAACCAACAGGCTATTTCCCCTTTAGTTAGACGCATGGTTAAGCTCCCGTGCTCACATTTCCTGATTAAATATCAATGTACTAACATTCCAAAGCACATTTTTTCTATCTTTTTGTGTTGTGTGTATGAGTGTATGAATGCTGTCATGGCACGTTGTGGTGATCAGAGGACAACTGGTTGTTTGTTGGTCCTTCCTGTTCACATTGAGGCAGGGTCTTTTGGTTGCTCCTCACTGCCTATGTCAGGCCAGCTTCTGTGATCCTGGGGATTCTTCTGTCTCTGTCTTCCATTTTGCTATGATTGCAGAGGCCTGCATCTGGCTTTAATGTGGGTTCTGGAGACCCAAACTCAGGTTCTGTCACCCTTGCATAACACGTGCTTTTACCCACTGAGCCATTTCTTCATCTTCCAAGCATATTTTGTGTGCTTTGTGATCTTAATTCACATAAGTGCTACTTTGGTAAATAGCTTTCAGATTTATAAATACTTATGGTGTATTTAGTGAGTTCATGGTCTTGTTAAGTGAGGGTCTCACTCTAGCCCAGGCTAACCTGGAATTCACTATGTAGTCTCAGGGTGGCCTTGAACTCACGGTGATCCTCCTACCTCTGCCTCCCGAGTGCTGGGATTAAAGGTGTGCGCCACCACACCCGGCTTTTGTGGTAATTTCTATGTGAAATGAAAAGATTGCTAGCCTGGTTTCCAAAGAACACAGCAGTTTTATTCTGTTCACAATGGTGTTGTTAAGGATGGAAAAGAGGAAGTGAATGTGAGATGCTGTGAAGAGATTTACCTATGAGGCAAAGGAATGAGGATGACTGAAGTGTATTGAACCTGGGAGAATGATGATGGTTGTAGTAGAAGTATATAGCTAAAGAAGAATTAGGCAGGCATGCAGGAAGGTGGTGACTTCTGATTTGTCCCAGTGCAGAGCCTGAGGCTACCATAGGGAAAGGTTCCAGTAGGCAAGTGACTGGAGGGCCCAGGAGAGAGCTGGAGAATGAACAAATGTTGGTGACTTGCAAATGAACATCTTTGGTTTCTATTCAGCTTGCTTGAAGGCCTCCAGTTCTTCCTCCTGAATCTGCTTTAAGCTTCCTTGCTGTGCCTATACTGCAGTAGCTCCCAATAGGTCTTTTTTTTAATTGTATTTTTCTTTATTTATTAGAGAGAGAAATAGGTGGGGGGGGGAATGGGGAGAGAATGGGCACACCAGTGCCTCCAGCTGCTGCAAACAAACTCCAGATGCATGTGTCCCCTTCTGCATCTGGCTTACGTGGGTCCTTAGGAATTGAATCTGGGTCCTTTGGCTTTGTAGGCAAGCACCTTAACCACTAAGCCATTTCACCAGCCCCCAATAGGTCTTTCTACTTTCTCTCCTTTCCTCCTGTGTATGTTCAGCATTGCAGCCAAAGTAAACTGCTCATATCATAAATCTAAGCCTGACACTGCATTTATACTTTTCTAAATGGCCTTCCATTGAATCTGGGCTTGAGTTCTACCACAAGGCTATCTGACCTGGCTTCTCTTGGGAGTCTGGATCTTTTTGCAGTCTTGTAGTATGTCTGGTTCATAGTGCTCTGCCTGGCTAAGTCTGATCTTTTCCTTGGGATTAGATTCAAGTTTTGTACTCTTGGCCACAATACCACAGAAGTGAGTCAAGCCCGTTTCAAGGTTTTCTGGTCACAAATCAGTTTTAAAAAATATTTAAAAGATACTTTTATTTTATTTATTTATTTATTTATTTATTTATTTAGGTAGGGTCTCACTCTAGGCCAGGCTGACCTGGAATTCACTATGTACTGTCAGGCTGGCCTTGAACTCACAGCAATCCTCCTACCTCTGCCTCTTGAGTGCTGGGATTTAAAAAGATAATTTTAAAATTGTAGCACTGCATATCTAACAAAATTTACTCTCTTAAAGTGTACATTTTTGTAGTCCAAGTGCTTTCATATTGCTGTGCAACCAGTCTTCAACAGTACAAGTGATACCTATTAATGGTCAATGTCTTAGTCTCCAAATATATTTTCATGTATGTATTTTTTTCCATGTTTTGGATTATGACAGTTTCTTCATTTCTTCAAATCATGTTCTTTTGGGGGTGGTATGTGTGTATGTGTTCACGTGTGTGTGCTGCTGGGTGTACATGTGTGTGCATGTGGAGACCAGAGGTCAATGTCAGGTGCATTTCTCGATTGCTCATCTTAGTTTTTGAGACTGGTTCTTTCACTGAACCTAGACTAGCTAGCCTGTGAACCCCAGGGATGCCACTGTCTCAGCCTCCCCAGCACTGGGATTACAGATGTACCCAGGGTTTCCTGCAAGGGCATTTGGGATCTGAACTCAGGTCCTCATGCTTGCATGTCAAGCAATTTAGTAAATAAGCCATCTCCCTGCCCCTTTAAATCATGTTCATTCTTAAATTTCATCTCTTTACTGTAAGTGCTCTAACTACTGTAGCTAGAAATTTAAATACTCTAGTTTCTTGTGAATTATCAAGAATTTTTTTCTTACCCTGTCTGCTTTGCCCAGGCTGGTCTCAAAGTAGTAGGCTCAAGTGCTGTGTGTGAAATCTTCCTTCAGTCTCTTTCTTTCATCTATGGTTATAATTTTTTTTTTTTTTTTTTTTCTGTTTTGAGGTAGTATTTCACTCTGGCCTAGGCTGACCTGGAATTCACTATGTAGTCTCAGGGTGGCCTCGAACTCATGGCGATCCTCCTACCTCTGCCTCCCCAGTGCTGGGATTAAAGGCGTGCGCCACCATGCCTGGCTGTAGTTTTTTTTTTTTTTTAACTTGTAAAACCTCTAATTTTAATGCCATTTTCTATTTATTAGGTAGATTTTATTTTGTTAGGTGGTGATCTTTTCCATGAAAATAAGCCTTCAAGAAAAACACTGCACACTTGCCTGGAGTTACTGAGAAAATACTGCATGGGAGACCGCCCTGTGCAGTTTGAAATCATCAGTGACCAATCAGTCAACTTCGGTTTTAGTAAGTAAGTATAGTGTTTGAGTGAATGCTTACTTGGATATATGTATACTTTTTTTTTTTTTTTAGAATACATATGAACACATTGACAATTTGCTACATTTTGTTTTCATAGTAAATGTAGTTCTTAGAATTTTCTATATATCATTGCATTTGTATTTCTCTAATGTTATGACTGAATATCTTCATAGATCTTTTATCTTTGATCTCTTCTGTTCATGTCCTTTACCTGTTTTAAAATTTAGGATTTTTTTTCTTTGCCAAAGTTATTTATATATGCTAAGCTTTGTGTTGACAGAAACATTTCATTTTGATTTAGTCAAATATATTATCCTTTTTCTTTAAAATAATCGTTTTTGGGTAGTGTTACAATATTCCTGTAGAGCCTTATGTGGTAAATTTGGTCTTTTTTAGGGTTGGGGCTAGGGGTAGTGTTGGGGATGGGACTCAGGGCCTTGCTCATACTAAGCAAGTATTCTGTAACCTCAGCCTCAGCCCCTGTCTATTTTTTTTCTTAAATGTTGTAATGATACCACATTGTATTTAACTGACATGTCTCCTTTGTCTTCTTCAGTATCAGCTTTCTTCTAGGTATTTTGTGTCTCTCAGTTTTGGCTTTTTCCCTCGTTTTTTTCTAGACGGGGATATGTGTTTGGGGGAAAGAATGAGAATATCTATCACAGGTGAAGGGCTGTTCTTACAGCGTTATGTTAGGTTGTATAAGGCACCAAAAAGACTTTCCTTGGTGAGGGTGACTTTGATTGTTTGATTCAGGTGTCTGCCAGGTCTCTCGGTGCAAAGTTTTGTTTCTATCTATATGTGCTGTTTGTTAGAGGTGAGTCCTAAGTCCAGCTCACACTCAAAGGGGAAGGAATTGAATTCCTTCTCATTTCCAGAGGGAAAAATATCAAAGAATTTATGGATTACCTTTTAAAGGTTTAACTATCTTTACCACTGTCACACCCCCAGACTTTTGTATTTTTCACAGGGTCTTTACTGTAGTGCTCGTTGGCCTCAAGTGTGTGCTGTTCCTGTCTCAACATCCTGAGTACTTTGTGTTGTTACAAATGTATACTACCTTGCTCACCTAGTTCTTTCTGCAGTACTTCTGGTAGTTTTCCACTAGGTATATGTGAGTGGTAAAATCTTATTTTTAATGCTGTTGAGGAGTCTGCTATTAGTTTAATTTTTGTGGTTAAAAGCGTGATATCTCAGGTGTGGTGCTTATAATTCTAGCCAGCATCTTAGAGGCAGAGGCGGGGGACCATGAGTGCATGGCTAGCCTGGGCAACATAGACCCTGTCTCAGCACACCTCCTCCTCAAAAAAAAAAAAAAAAAAAAGAAAGAAAAGCACAGATTATTTATGGTCTCACTTATATTCTTGGTTCTGTCAATACCACCAGACTGAGTTATTGACTTAATCAGTTACATCTTTGCAAAAATGAACAGGATCATGCTACTCACACAGAGTTGTGAAAATTGAGTTAGTGCTTAGAATAGTTCATTGACATGAAGAAAACATTCAGGTAACTGCTAAGGTTTCCACATTTTCTTTCTCTCTTTCTTTTTTTCGGTTTTTTGGGGTAGGGTCTCACTCTAGCCCAGGCTGACCTGCAAATCACTCTGGATTCTCAGGGTGGCCTCAAACTCACAGCTGTCCTCTTATCTCTGCCTCCCGAGTGCTGGGATTGAAGGTGTGCACCACCTGGATTTATTTATTCCTTCCTTCCTTCCTTCCTTCCTTCCTTCCTTCCTTCCTTCCTTCCTTCCTTCCTTCCCTCCCTCCCTCCCTCCCTCCCTCCCTCCCTCCCTCCCTTCCCTTCCTTCCTTCCTTCCTTCCTTCCTTTCTTTTTTTGAGGTAGGGTTTCGCTGTAGTCCAGGCTGACCTGAAATTCACTAGGTAGTCTCAGGGTGGCCTCCAACTCATGGCACTCCTCCTACCTCTGCCTCCCAAATGCTGTGATAAAAGGCATGTGCCACCATGCCCAGCTGTTTCCTCATTTTCGTTGGCATTAGCATAGTACAAGAGGATCCATCCCATCCCTAAGATACAAAATGATAAAAGGTATATGACTATAACAAAAAAGGACTGGAGATATGGCCCAGTGGTTGAGTGGTTAAGTGGACTACCTGCAAAAGCACAAGGGCCTCAGGGGGCCTGAGATCACTCAAGTTTTAATTTCCAGAATCCACATAAACATTTGGTCATGGCTATGCATGTCTGTAACCTTAGTCCAGTGGGGAGCACAGACTACTGGAGAATTGCTGGAGCTTGTGAATGGCAAGCTCTGAAATCAATATGAGAGTCTCAAGGAAAAACAGACAGGTGAATGATGGAGGGGGACACCCATCGTTCTCTGGCTGCTACAGGCAAGTACACACATGTACCACATCACAGACATGTGCATACACACTATACACCATACATACTATGCACAACCAAAATAAAAATTAAGCATGCTGAGAGGTTTTTTCCTGTCATACTGGCTTATGTCAGTGGTCCTCAATGCCTAGGGCATGTTGTAGTTACCTAGGAACCTTATGAATTGCTCATGCCAGTCTCCATGCCAACTGACAAACCTTTTAGAGTATGTTGTGAGCATTGGTATTTCTCAGAAGATCCCTAGGTAATTAAACATGCAGTCAGAATTGAGAACCACAGGCATAGATTTAAGAGCTTGTTTGGCTGCTGTTAAGGGGAGCACTCTGGCACGTAGTTGCATTATTGTGTACTCAACCTCTGTGCTGGGAGAATGGCAGTAATAGTAGTCCTCAGTGCACACCTTTGGGCCCAGCAGTTCTCCCTAGGTATTGTTTATAGATGTTCTCTTCCAGGGCATCTTGCACACCAGATCACTCACTGTAGCATTACTTGACCAGAAAGAGTCTAAATGACAGGGAAATGCTTAAACACAGGACAGTAAGCCCCACACCACACCTTAGTACTGTACAGCCTTCAAGGGGCAGAAAGAAGCTCTGTGTATACAAGACTACTATGGAGAGATTTCCAAATGGTTAAGTGACAAAAGCAGAGTGCAGAAATCTATACTATACTATCATTTATGTAAGAAGAGGAAAGTATGTTATTTTGTGCTTGTGTAGATATAATTTTGAAAATATGGCGTAGAGCTTGCTCACATTAGTGCCACTGAGAAGAGGAGCCTGATGGCCATGGCAGAATGGGCAGGGGTCAGACTACAAGGTGGGAGATGATGGAGCTAACCCTGTGAAGCTCTGTCTTTTGGACTAGGAAGTGAACATGTTTTCTCCCCATCTCTCACAATGAAGAAACACTTTATACAGATGTGTTAACATTTACCTGTTAACTTCCCACTAATCAACTATCTACTCCTCCTTACAATTTATTTGTTGTTGGAGTTCCTTTAAAATGCTATACTTTGAGATATTTTCAAACCTGAATTGAAATGAGTTGCTGCCTGTAATTGAATTTTCTGCCAGTCTAATCCAGAGTCATCCACCAGGGTGGGACACACAGTTTGTATTCATGATGTATTAGTGTTTGGGGAAGACCACAGGGGGGAAGAGCTTTAACACCTTTTATCCCTTATAGAAATTTTAACCCTATTCTTTTCCTTGAAGGTTTCCATGGGTGAACTACCAGGATGGCAATCTCAACATTTCAATTCCCGTGTTTAGTATCCATGGCAATCATGATGATCCCACAGGGGTAACTATAATTTATTGGCGTTTTAGAAGTGATTAGTTGAGTTTGTATAAAGCATGCCTCCCCTTTTGTTGTAGCAATTTGCAGTCAAATTGAATCAAGAAATCAGATTTACTTGTTTCCATTACTAATGCTTTTAAATTTTCAAGATATCCAATAAGAATTGGTGGGCTGGAGAGATGGCTTAGTGGTTAAGGCACTTGTCTGCAAAGCCAAAGGACCCAGGTTTGAGTCCCTAGTACCCATGTAAAGCCAGATGCACAAGGTGGTGCATGCATCTGGAGTTCATTTGTAGTGGCTAGATGCTCTGGCATGTACATTCCCTCCCTCCCAAGTGCTGGGATTAAAGGCATGCACCACCATGCCCAGGTGGTTTACCCATTCTTTAATATCTCTAAAACTTTCGCATTGAAAAATGATTTATGATTTCTTTTCATGAATATCTTGAAATCTAAGTTAGATTATTGTATTACCTGTTTGATATGGAGGTAATCACTAGAGGTCCTAACTGTAAAGTATCTTTGCAGTTTGTTTTGTCATTAAATCATTAATTCAATCTGTAGTCTTCCCCCTATATAAGAGGCCCACTTTCTACTACAAAGTTTGTTTCACAGCTCATTTGTATTTTTGGTGGCTAAAACTTCGTCACAGTGATGACATGTTAGCTTTGGATTTATTATCTGATTCTAGCTCCCACAGGTAACTATAGTAGGCAGGAGGTAGTGCATGCTTTACCATAGCATTTTGTTCTGACACTGTGATAGTCTTGGTTTTTTGACTGGCCTTGAACTCATGGCGATCCTCCCACCTCTGCATCCCAAGTGCTGGGATTAAAGGCGTACACCACTACTATGCCTGGCTTAATAGTCTGTTTTTGTAATTAAAGATTGAGCATCCTAACTCAAAAACATTGAATCCAAACTGTACCAAAATGTAAAAATTTATGTTCAAAAGATTTGGGTTTTGGATCATTTTGGATTTTGAACTTTAGTTTGGCATGCTCAGTAAGTAAAGTCTGTGCAAGAATTCTAAATCTGAAAAACTAAAACTGAAAGTGGCCTTGTTTCCAAGCATTGTGTACCAGAAAGCATAAGCATACCCAACCTGCAGTGTGTGTGGCATTCTTCTGCCTAGCAAGGTAGTGTTTCTGCAGATAACTATTCTTGGAACCTGCTTTGCACAGGCAGATGCCCTCTGTGCCTTGGATATTTTGAGCTGTGCTGGATTTGTAAACCACTTTGGACGGTCGATGTCTGTGGAGAAGATAGATATTAGTCCGATTCTGCTTCAGAAAGGAAGTACAAAAATTGCTATGTATGGCTTAGGTAAGATGGTTTCAATTCATTCACTATTTATGTCACTCAATAATTTTTTAAACAGTTGAGCAATCAAAGTTTAGAGATAACTGTCTAGTTCTTTGGACAAAAGGTGGAATGCGTATGAGTCTTTTTTGACTGAAGAATGGGAATGGTTTTGGGAAAAATGTTTTTAGTGTTTCTCAGGACCAATACGTGGTCGTAGTTGTTTTGGTTAAAAAAAAAAATTGTTGGCCGGGCGTGGTGGCGCACGCCTTTAATCCCAGCACTTGGGAGGCAGAGGTAGGAGGATCGCTGTGAGTTCAAGGCCACCCTGAGACTACATAGTAAATTCCAGGTCAGCCTGAACTAGAGTGAGACCCTACCTCAAAAAACCAAAAAAAAGAAAAAAAAATTGTTATTTAGATTTTTTTTTTTTTTTTTTTTGGTTTTTTGGAGGTAGGGTTTCACTCTAGACCAGTCTGACCTTGAATTCACTATGTAGTCTCATGGTGATCCTCTACCTCTGCCTCCCAAGTGCTGGGATTAAAGGCATGCACCACGCCCGGCTCTAGGTTTTTTTTTTTTAATAGTTTATTTATATTTATTTATTTGAGAGAGAGAGAAAGAGGCAGGGAGAGAATGGGTACATCAGGGCATCCAGCCGCTGTAAATGGATTCCAGATGCATGCGCCACCTGTGCATCTGGCTTACATGGGTCCTGGGGAATTGATCCTGGGTCCTTCAGCTGTGCAGGCAAGTGCCTTAAATGCTAAGCCATCTCTCCTGCCCAATTTTTTTTTTTCTTTTAGACTAAGATACAGAATCCTGAATGTGAAAATTACAGATTAGCAAAACTGCATGTTTTTATCTCATAGAAGTTTGACAGTTCTCAAGTGTCATTGTTCCATACTGTGACCACTAATTTCGGGTAGATGGCAAGCACTTGAAATGTGTTTAGTCTGAAATGTGAAGGCCGTAAATGTAACGTACACACCAGATTGAAGATACCAAGGAAAGAACATAAAATCTTTCAACATCTTAAGTTAAAATTAGTTTTGCCTCTTTACTTGCTCTACTGTGTCTAGTAGAGAATTTATAATTCTGTGTCTGATGTTCATTAGTGGCTCATGTTACATTACAGAGTTCTGTTTTGCGCTACATGCTAATCAGAAATGTACTTGATCACCTTCACTGTCTTCACTTTATTTAGTACTCAGCAGGGGGCTGATTTGCTGGCCTTTAATCCACGTGAAGGAGAGACCAGACTATTTTAAAGAACATATTTACTGTTTTATATACTTTTTATCTCAAGGAATTTTTTTTGTTATGTTTTCTTTTTGAGGTAGGGTCTCACTCTAGCCCAGGAATTCACTATATACTCTCAGGGTATCTTCAAACTCACAGTGATCCTCCTACCTCTGCTTCCCAAATGCTGGGATTAAAGGCATGCGCCACCATGACTGGCTTATCTCAGGTACTTTTGAGGCTACAAATGATGTACAGTGTATTTATTGTGCCTTTGTGTCAGATTCTACCTGTCACCGAGCAGACAAGTTACACTTAAAAAGAAATTTATTTTATTTTACTTATTTGTAATTAGAGAGAGATAGAAGAGAGACAGACAGAGAGAATGGGCATGCTAGGGCCACCAGCCACTGCAAACAAACTCCAGATACATGTACCACTTTGCACATCTGTGTTTATGTGAGTACTGCAAAATTGAACCCTATTCGTTAGGCCGTGCAGAAAAGCACTTTAACTGCTGAGCCATCTCTCCAGCCCTTTTGATTTTTTTTTTTATTTTTTTATTTTTGAAGAGAGACAGAGTGAGAGGAAGACAGATAGAGATGGGCGCGCCAGCTGCCTCTCAGCTGCTGCGAACAAAATCCGGATGCGTGCGCCCCCTTGTGGTCAAGTGTGGCATTGCGCCCTTGCATCACTTTGCATCTGGCTAAACGTGGGACCTGGAGATTGGAACCAGCGTTCTTAGGCTTAGGAGGCAGGCGCCTTAACTGCTAAGCCATCTCTCCAGCCCGTCCTTTTTATTTTTATTTATTTAATTAAAAAAATTTTTATTTATTGATTTGCAAGGAAAGAGATTGATGAGAGACAGAATGAGCATGCCAGGGCTTCTAGCCATTGCAAACAGTAACGCATGCGCCACTTTGTGTATCTGGCTTTATGTGAGTACTGGGCAATTGAACCTAGGTCATTAGGCTTTGCAGCAAGTGCAAGCACCTTAACCATTGAGACATTTCTCCAGTCTCAGTTACACATTAAAAAAAAACAATGACAACAACAACATTTAGCAGTTCTAAGTCTCTGTAGGATTAGGTAGGTGTCACATCTCCAAGAAATGGCTTGTCCCATTACATTCAAACTGCTTCACTGAGCATCAGCAGCACCTCTCCCCAAAATCCCATCTCAAACAGTTTCCTCAGGACTCTGTGTCCATCCCATAACCCCTCACTGAAAGCTGTGGACATGCTTTATCTTTAACATCCTCTGATTCGTGACTGGATTTCTTATTACCCACCTGAGCTCCTGTGGCTCTCCTGTCTCCTTCAGATCTTTCACCCATACACTTTGGGATGGAAGAAGAGGTCAGTGTTGTCCTGTAGACTTTGAGGTGGAAGAGGGGGTCAGTGTTGTCCTGTAGACTTTGAGGTGGAAGAGGGGGTCAGTGTTGTCCTGTAGACAGTGTTGTCCTGTAGACTTTGGGTGGAAGAGGAGGTGGTCCTCAGTGTTGTCCTGTAGACTTTGGGATGGGAGTGTTGTCCTGTAGACTTTGGGGTGGAAAGAGGGTCAGTGTTGTCCTGTAGACTTTGGGGGTGGAAGTCAGTGTTGTCCTGTAGACTTTGGGGTGGAAGAGGGGGTCAGTGTTGTCCTGTAGACTTTGGGGTGGAAGAGGGGGTCAGTGTTGTCCTGTAGACTTTGGGATGGAAGAGGGGGTCAGTGTTGTCCTGTAGACTTTGGGGTGGAAGAGGAGGTCAGTGTTGTTCTGTAGACTGTTGTCCTGTAGACTTTGGGGTGAAGACTTTGGGGGGGGTCAGTGTTGTTCTGTAGACTTTGGGGTGGAAGAGGGGTCAGTGTTGAAGACTTTGGGGTGGAAGAGGAGGTCAGTGTTGTCCTGTAGACTTTTGGAAGAGGGGGTCAGTGGTCCTGTAGACTTTGGAAGGTCAGTGTTGTCCTGTAGACTTTGGGGTGGAAGAGGGGTCAGTGTTGTCCTGTAGACTTTGGGGTGGAAGAGGGGGTCAGTGTTGTCCTGTAGACTTTTTCAGTGTTGTCCTGTAGACTTTGGGGTGGAAGAGGGGTCAGTGTTGTCCTGTAGACTTTGGGGTGGAAGAGGGGGTCAGTGTTGTTGGGGTGGAAGAGGGGGTCAGTGTTGTCCTGTAGACTTTGGGGTGGAAGAGGAGGTCAGTGTTGTCCTGTAGACTTTGGGGTGGAAGAGGGGTCAGTGTTGTCCTCAGACTTTGGGGTGGAAGAGGAGGTCAGTGTTGTCCTGTAGACTTTGGGGTGGAAGAGGGGGTCAGTGTTGTCCTGTAGACTTTGGGGTGGAAGATGGAAGGGGGTCAGTGTTGTCCTGTAGACCTGTTGTCCTGTAGACTTTGGGGTGGAAGAGGGGTCAGTGTTGTCCTGTAGACTTTGGGATGGAAGAGGAGGTCAGTGTTGTCCTGTAGACTTTGGGTGTTGGAAGGGATGGAAGGGGTCAGTGTTGTCCTGTAGACTTTGGGATGGAAGAGGAGGTCAGTGTTGTCCTGTAGACTTTGGGTGGAAGAGGGGGTCAGTGTTGTCCTGTAGACTTTGGGGTGGAAGAGGGGTCAGTGTTGGAAGAGGGGGTCAGTGTTGTCCTGTGTTGTCCTGTAGACTTTGGGGTGGAAGAGGAGGTCAGTGTTGTCCTGTAGACTTTGGGGTGGAAGAGGAGGTCAGTGTTGTCCTGTAGACTTTGGGGTGGAAGAGGGGGTCAGTGTTGTCCTGTAGACTTTGGGGTGGAAGAGGGGGTCAGTGTTGTCCTGTAGACTTTGGGGTGGAAGAGGGGGTCAGTGTTGTCCTGTAGACTTTGGGGTGGAAGAGGAGGTCAGTGTTGTCCTGTAGACTTTGGGGTGTAGAAGAGAGGTCAGTGGTCCTTTGGGTAGAGGAGGTCAGTGTAGACTTTGGGGTGGAAGAGGAGGTCAGTGTTGTCCTGTAGACTTTTGGGGTGGAAGAGGAGTCAGTGTTGTCCTGTAGACAGTGTGTTGTCCTGTAGACTTTGGGGTGGAAGAGGGGTCAGTGTTGTCCTGTAGACTTTGGGGTGGAAGAGGGGGTCAGTGTTGGTAGACTTTGGGGTGTTGTCCTGTTGTCCTGTAGACTTTGGGGTGGAAGAGGGGGTCAGTGTTGTCCTGTAGACTTTGGGGTGGAAGAGACTTTGGGGTGGAAGAGGGGTCAGTGTTGTCCTGTAGACTTTGGGGTCAGTGTTGTCCTGTAGACTTTGGGGTGGAAGAGGAGGTCAGTGTTGTCCTGTAGACTTTGGGGTGGAGAGAGGTGGAAGGTCAGTGTTCAGTGTTGTCCTGTAGACTTTGGGGTGGAAGAGGAGGTCAGTGTTGTCCTGTAGACTTTGGGTGGAAGGGTGGTAGAGGAGTGTTGTCCTGTAGACTTTGGGGTCAGTGTTGTCCTGTAGACTTTGGGGTGGAAGAGGAGGTCAGTGTTGTCCTGTAGACTTTGGGGTGGAAGTTTTGGAGGGAGGTCAGTGTTGTCCTGTAGACTTTGTGGAAGAGGGGGACTTTGGGGTGGAAGAGGAGGTCAGTGTTGTCCTGTAGACTTTGGAAGAGGGGGTGTTGTCCTGAGACTTTGGGGTGGAAGAGGAGGGGGTCAGTGTTGTCCTGTAGACTTTGGGGTGGAAGAAGGAGGTCAGTGTTGTCCTGTAGACTTTGGGGTGGAAGAGGAGGTCAGTGTTGTCCTGTAGACTTGGGGGGTGGTCAAGACTTTGGGGGAGGTCAGTGTTGTCCTGTAGACTTTGGGGTGGAAGAGGAGGTCAGTGTTGTCCTGTAGACTTTGGGGTGTAAGAGGAGGTCAGTGTTGTCCTGTAGACTTTGGGGTGGAAGAGGAGGTCAGTGTTGTCCTGTAGACTTTGGGGTGGAAGAGGAGGTCAGTGTTGTCCTGTAGACTTTGGGGTGGAAGAGGAGGTCAGTGGTCCAGACTTTGTTGTCCTGTAGACTTTGGGGTGGAAGAGGAGGTCAGTGTTGTCCTGTAGACTTTGGGGTGGAAGAGGAGGTCAGTGTTGTCCTGTAGACTTTGGGGTGGAAGAGGAGGTCAGTGTTGTCCTGTAGACTTTGGGGTGGAAGAGGAGGTCAGTGTTGTCCTGTAGACTTTGGGGTGGAAGAGGAGGTCAGTGTTGTCCTGTAGACTTTGGGGTGTGGTCAGTGTTGTCCTGTAGACTTTGGGGTGGAAGAGGGGGTCAGTGTTGTCCTGTAGGGGTGGAAGAGGGGGTCAGTGTTGTCCTGTAGACTTTGGGGTGGAAGAGGGGGTCAGTGTTGTCCTGTAGACTTTGGGATGGAAGAGGAGGTCAGTGTTGTCCTGTAGACTTTGGGGTGTTAGAGGAGGTCAGTGTTGTCCTGTAGACTTTGGGGTGGAAGAGGAGGTCAGTGTTGTCCTGTAGACTTTGGGGTGGAAGAGGAGGTCAGTGTTGTCCTGTAGACTTTCAGTGTTGTCCTGTAGACTTTGGGGTGGAAGAGGAGGTCAGTGTTGTCCTGTAGACTTTGGGGTGGAAAGAGGGGTGTGTTGTCCTGTAGGGGGGGTGGAAGAGGGGGTCAGTGTTGTCCTGTAGACTTTGGGGTGGAAGAGGGGGTCAGTGTTGTCCTGTAGACTTTGGGGTGGAAGAGAGGAGTGTTGGTAGACAGTGTTGTCCTGTAGACTTTGGGGTGTTAGAGGAGGTCAGTGTTGTCCCTGTAGACTTTGGGGTGGGGGTCAGTGTTGTCCTGTAGGGGGGTGGAAGAGGGTTGTCAGTGTTGTCCTGTAGACTTTTGGGGTGTTAGAGAGGAGGTCAGTGTTGTCCTGTAGACTTTGGGGTGTAGAGGAGGTCAGTGTTGTCCTGTAGACTTTGGGGTGGAAGAGGGGTCAGTGTTGTCCTGTAGACTTTGGGATGGAAGACTTTGGGGTGGAGAGGTCAGTGTTGTCCTGTAGACTGGAAGAGGGGTGTTTAGAGAAGAGGTCAGTGTTGTCCTGTAGACTTTGGGGTGGAAGAGGGGGTCAGTGTTGTCCTGTAGACTTTGGGGTGTTAGAGGAGGTCAGTGTTGTCCTGTAGACTTTGGGGTGGAAGAGGGGGTCAGTGTTGTCCTGTAGACTTTGGGGTGGTGGAAGAGGAGGTCAGTGTTGTCCTGTAGACTTTGGGGTGGAAGAGGAGGTCAGTGTTGTCCTGTAGACTTTTGGATGGAAGAGGAGGTCAGTGTTGTCTGTAGACTTTTGGGTGGAAGAGGAGGTCAGTGTTTCCTGGACTTTGGGGTGGAAGAGGAGGTCAGTGTTGTCCTGTAGACTTTGGGGTGGAAGAGGAGGTCAGTGTTGTCCTGTAGACTTTGGGGTGGAAGAGGAGGTCAGTGTTGTCCTGTAGACTTTGGGATGGAAGAGGGGGTCAGTGTTGTCCTGGAAGAGACTTTTGGATGGAACTTTGGGGGGGGTCAGTGTTGTCCTGTAGACTTTCGGATGGAAGAGGGGGTCAGTGTTGTCCTGTAGACTTTGGGATGGAAGAGGAGGTCAGTGTTGTCCTGTAGACTTTGGGATGGAAGAGGAGGTCAGTGTTGTCCTGTAGACTTTGGGATGGAAGAGGAGGTCAGTGTTGTCCTGTAGACTTTGGGATGGAAGAGGAGGTCAGTGTTGTCCTATAGACTTTGGGGTGGAAGAGGGGGTCAGTGTTCCCCTGTAGACTTTGGGGTGGAAGACGAGGTCAGTGTTCTCCCTAGACTTCGGAAAAAAAGAGGGGGTTATTGTTTTTCTTCATTTTCCTTCCTCTACACAGCACCTTTGCTTCTTCTACTAGCTTGTTAAACTGCCCCCTTATACTCAGGGGTTTCTCCTGTAGTGAGGAGGTCAGTGTTGTCCTGTAGACTTTGGGGTGGAAGAGGGGGTCAGTGGGTCTCAGCCTCTTAAGTGGGCTGGTCTGTCAGTTCCCTATGCCATGTATGAAGACTTAGTGTGTAGTTCTGTGTTAGCTAATCTAGATGATTCAGTGAGCCCTGGGTTCAGGGAAAGACCCTATCTCCAAAAATGAGATAGAATGGTTGAAGAAGACATCTGATGTTGACCTCAAGTTCCACATTTATATGCTCATACATATGTGAACATGTGTACCCCCAGACATACCACACATCTAATAGAAGTTCTTATACCTGCATTTAGATTGAAGTTTTAATGAAAATTTGAAACAGAAAATTCATTTATTTTTCTATCTGGATTTTGCCTCAAGTGGAACATGTTCTTTCTTTCTTTATTTTTTAAAAAATATTTTTATTTTATTTTTATATATTTATTTGACAGAAAGAAGGAGAGAGAGAGAGGGAGGGAGAATGGGCATGCCAGGGCCTCCAGCCACTGCAAACGAACTCCAGATGCATGTGCCACTTTGTGCATCTGGCTAACGTGGGATCTTGAGGAATCAAACCTGGGTCCTTTGGCTTTCCAGGCAAATGCCTTAACCACCAAGCCATCCCTCCAGCTTGGAACATGTTCTTTAAATACAACTATCTGCTTTTCACAAGAACCTGGGATGTATGTTTACAAATGACATCATTTACACATGGTTTCAAAATTCAAATATTTGTATAAATAGTAACACACAGTACTTTTGAGAAGTATGTAATTTAGAAGCAAGGTAGATTTTCTCTTTTTAAAATTAAAATATGAATATAATTTTAAAATAATATCATGTCCCTTTCAGGATCCATTCCAGATGAAAGGCTCTATCGAATGTTTGTCAATAAAAAAGTAACCATGTTGAGACCAAAGGAAGATGAGAACTCTTGGTTTAACTTATTTGTAATTCATCAGAACAGGTAAAAGTATTCTCTCAAACATTTTGAGCCAAGTGCTAAGGTTGATCTGTTTGTAAGCCCACTTACTTAGTAAAATACCCTGACTCTCATTGTATTCAGGGTAGAACCAGGCAGAACATAGATTTATTTGCTTTGTGTGACCTCATGTTGAAGCCAATTTTAAATTATTTATTTGTTTATTTGAGAAAGAAAGCAGGAGAGAGAAAGGAGAGAGAATCAGCATGCCAGGGCCTCCAGCTGCTGCAAACGAACTCCAGACACATGTGCAACCTTGTGCATGTGGGTTCTGGGGAATCCAACCTGAGTCCTTTGGTTTTGCAGGAAAGTGCCTTAACCACTAAACCATCTTTCCAGCCCTGAAGCCAGTTTTAGCATGTACCTATAAGAGGATGTTTTTCTTCATTGCTTAATCATATGTACAGTGTGTCGTATATATTCATCTATACTTTATATTTAATTTTAGTGTAATAGTGTAATAAGCTTGCTGTATACTTTAGACAACATACCTTCAATGTTACATTAATGGTTTTCATCCATTTTGATGCTTAGAAGTATAGCTGGGTATTTATTGACATATAGCTAAATTTTTTGTTTGTTTGTTTGTTTTTGGTTTTTCGAGGTAGGGTCTCACTCTGATCCAGGCTAACCTGGAATTAACTATGTATTCTCAGGGTGGCCTCGAACTCATGGTGATCCTCCTACCTCTGCCTCCCAAGTGCTGGGATTAAAGGCGTGCGCCACCACGCCTGGCTTGACATATGGCTAAATTTTCATTGTCAATAAACTCTTTATTTCCAGTTTTTTACTTTTATAAAACTTGCAGTGATGAGCACTTCTTATTAATGTCTCCTTATGCAGATATAGAAATATCTTTCCAGAGTATGTAATTATAGCTAGGACAGCTTTCTTTTGCTAATAGTTACAGGAAGTTTAATCTATTGGAAAGTTATGGATTGATTGAAAGGAAGAGCGGTCTAAGTACATGAAATACATTTTGTGATCGCAGTCAGTTGAGGGGTTAAGTTCAGTTGTTACTCTTCAAATTATAGGACACTTCTCTTGTTGCATTAAGAGTGCTGAAAAATAACATTGTCTCAGTTGGCTGTGAATTCTTGAAGCTTACTTTTTCTTGTTTTTCTGTAATGACCAGTTGTCCCCCACCCCACCCCCTGGGAGACTGAAGCTGATGAGGGCCTTGTTTTGCTTATGGGCAAAGTTCTTCCTTGTTCTTGTAGAGAAGAGCCAGGGCTCTCTGAGGGCACAATGACATCTTGTCATGTTGGAGAGTGGCCTGCTTTTCCTCAGCAGCTGTCATAATCTCATACTTCACACATTTGCTTCTTACATGAAAGCATTTCAAGATAACACAAGCCTGTTGCTCTCTTCATTTCATTTCCTGTCTTCCCTGCACTTTTCAGTTTGGCCATAGTGATCTTCCTGTTGTTCCTCTGCTCACAGAATGTGCTCTTACCTCAGCACCTTGGCCACCTCCTGTTTTTCCCTGATCCCCTATCTCTTCTTGTTCATGTTAGTCCACAGAGAGCCACTTCCTAGTGATCCCATGTCATTCTTCCTTGTATTTGTCTTTAGAGCAGCTGTCACTAACAAGTTCTATTTACACACACATACATCATGCTGCTCTTGTTGTTTTCCCCCATCAAAGAAAGGACATAAGATCACTGCTGTGTTCCTTGCTGAGGGCATTTGACACATAGTAGATAGTACTTTTTTGGATGAGTGGATAAATATTGGTTTGGATTAAATGGATGCCAGGTTTAAATATTTGAGCACTTTCTCTTACATACTTTGTGATAGAAGTTAATGTTAGAGATTTTCCTTGTCTTCTCTCACTTAGTAATTTGTTAAATATGAAAGCACAGCTTGCCAATGACTTCTTCATATGACATTTTATTTAACATTACTAAAAACTCGTTAAAATGAAAAGAAAAGACAGTAAAAACTCTGTTAAATCAACATTTTACTCCCCCCGCCCCTTTTGGAAGAAGGGTAAGCAAGCAAAGTTTTCTTGAGAAGTAGAAGTAAAAAGTTCCTGTGGCAGAGAAGGGTCCTGAAAGCAGCTGTCCAATTCTCTGTTTTTATCATAAGTAAAAAAATTATAATGCTAAAAATCATTGGACACTTTTGGAAATGTGTTATGTCACAAAAGTTAGATGTAACTTTCATTTTTGGTCGTTTTTGGAACATATGTAATTAGGTGAGTTAGTGAGTTTTCAGTGGTCAGAGCTCTTGCTTTTCTCACTTGACCAAAGAAGAGTCCTTTTTCTAAAGCTTTTTGTGATCTTTGTGAAGCATGAACTCATCTCCTACTCCTCAGGACCCCTGCCTGGCTGCCGGCAAGTCTGTTAATCCCTGGGGGTCAGCCATTAGATAGAGACAAGGATGTAATTCATCACTAGTGGATGGAGAAAGAAAGATTTGTATAGACTTATTTAATGTGAAGTCTTTCTGTGTTGCTACAGGAGTAAACATGGAAATACTAACTTCATTCCTGAACAGTTTTTGGACGACTTCATTGATCTTGTTATCTGGGGCCATGAACATGAGTGTAAAATAGGTCCGACCAAAAATGAGCAGCAACTCTTTTATATATCTCAGCCTGGAAGTTCAGTGGTGACTTCTCTGTCCCCAGGAGAAGCTGTGAAGAAGTGAGTACTTACTGTATTCCAAGTCAACTTAGTTGCTACTAGATAATTCCTAACTTGAAGTCCATTTATAAACAGAGTCCCAGAAAGTAACTTAATTGAGATTTTTCTGGCTAAAAATACAATGTTGTAGCTTATTTATTTTCTTCCTTTGGAGGAGGAGTGGTTTTTAAGGCATCTCACTATGTAGCCCAAGCTGGCCTTGAACACATAATCCTCTTGGGTGCTGGGATCAGACAAGTGGGCCACTCAGCTCAGCTTTCTAATTTGTTTGAATTCTTTCACAGAATGATGTAGCTTTAAACAGCAGGTGACAGTGAATAAGCTCAGTTTCTAAAATGGCTGTGCTGTGTGAATATATTCAAGTTCTGATTGTTAAACTAAATAAAAATGTGGTAGTGGGATGTTTGCTATTTTGTTTGTTTTTTTTCTGTGGCTTTGTTGTAAATTTTAATCTAGTCTTCTTAACATCTTATATGTATAGTTACATCTATTTTCCTTTGCTATACTATATGATGGATGAATGGATTTTATTCTTGGGAAGAAGAATGTTTACCATTTTTTTTCTTTGATGAAAACATTAAGATTAAACCAGGCATGGTGGTACATGCCTTTAATCCCAGCACTTGATAGGCAGAGGTAGGGAGATTGCTTTGAGTTTAAGGCTGTCTTGAGACTTCATAGTAAATTCCAGGTCAGCGGGCTAGAGTAAGACCCTACCTTGAAAAAAAATTAAGATTAGACTTCCAGAAACACTTATTTTTTATTTTAGAGAAAATGTGAGAGAGAGACAGAGAGAGAGGGAGAATTGGTGTGCCAGAGCATCAGTCACTACAATGAAACTCCAGACACTTGTGCCACCTAGTGGCCATGTGTGATCTTGTGCTTGCCTCACCTTTGTGTGTCTGGCTTATGTGGGATCTTGAGAGTCGAACATGGGTCCTTAGGCTTCACAGGCAAGTGCCTTAACCACTAAACCATTTCTCCAGTCCCAGAAATACTTATTTTTAAGGGCACAGTTTTGCAAGAAAATGTTTTGTAGAAACTAAGGGAGAAATAGGGCAGATTTTTGTTTGTTTGCTTCTTGGTTTGTTTATGGCAGGGTCTTTCTATGTAGCCCAGATGGTCTCTATCATGTTATCCTGTTGTAGCCCTCTGAGTACTGGGATTCCAGGCATGTGCCACCAAGCCTGAAAGCATTGATACATACTTCTTCCTGAGGAACTTTTCCTTTGACTAAGCTTTTAGTTCTTTGCCATTTCAGACATGTGGGTTTGCTGCGGGTTAAAGGGAGGAAGATGAACATGGAGAAGATCCCTCTTCGCACAGTGCGGCAGTTCATCATGGATGACGTTGTTCTGGCGAGCCATCCACAAATCTTTAACCCAGACAATCCAAAAGTAACCCAAGCCATACAGAGTTTCTGTTTGGAGAAGGTAGTTGTTTCTGATAGTCAGTGGGTCAACTTTGGTGAGAAACTATTTACCTTCAGTTAAAATGTTCAGCTGAGTAGAGAGTAGCTTTTTGTGTTTATCACATTGTTAGGAGGCTGTAAGACCACTGTTGCTCAGATAATGGGTTTAGTGTGTTAAAGGTCTTCGTTTTCCATTTATATCATTAAGATAGAGGAATGTTAAATACAGAGAAAACTTTAGTTAAACTCCTCTTCCACTTCCTTTCCTTCTTTACAAAAAACCATGCACCCTCTATTCTTCATTTTCATCCCAGTGAAAACAGGCAGTGGAGTAGCTGGGAGGGGACCATTGACCTGAACTACTAGTGATCACATCTACACACCCCCATACACCAAATGCTACTTGAAAGGAAATCTTAAGATATGTTTGCTTTGGCCTGTAGATTCTGCATAAGCCCCATTCTCCCTTCTTTAGTAGATTGCAACTATTAAACTCCTTAATTATGTTGTTATTGTATGCATATGAAGGTAAGGTCCATATCCAAACTTTCTTTTGTGTATGTGTGTTTTTTGAGAGTCTCACTGTGCTGCTAAAACTGGCCTGGAATTTACTGTGTAGCCCTGTCTGGCCTCAGCTTTGCAATCTTCCATCTTTGCTCTCTGGGATGACATGGGTGTGTCCCCACACTCAGCTTTCTAGCTTTATTATCTTAGTGCTTGATCTGCCTGACCAGCAGATGCTCTGTAAGTGCTTGTGTAATTGAAAGAATTGACCAACAGATTGCACTCTCATTAGTCCTCTGCTATCCAGTGTCATCACTAGTATGGGTGACTACTGATGTGTGGTTAATTAAAACTTCATTTCCTCACTTACACTAACCACATTCCAAGTGCGCTATAGCCACATGTGATTTTTGGCATACAAACTAAATACTGAAGAGATAAAACATCACTGAGGAGCCAGGCATGATGATACATACTTGTAAACCCAATGTTTGGGAGGCATAGACAGATTGGAAGTTCAAGGCCAACTTGGGCTACATGAGACCCTGTCTCAAAAAATTAAAGGTAAAGTGTCAAGAAAGTTATATTGGACTGAATTGTTACAGATAGTTTAAAGGACATGATAAAATCTTAGACTTGGAGGTAAAGAACTCTAGCTGTTAGAGAGCTGTGTAAGAAAGTCTCCCTCCATGGAACTTAGTTGTGACCTCAGGAACAATATAAGACAAGTATTTTTGTTGCAGAACTCTTCCAAGATTAAGATTTTATCATCTTGAACTCATACATGAGACAACTTCACATATTTGAAAATGTCTCCCAGCTGTATAGATGCCTGTATATTCTGTATGATGTGACCAAAAAATTATTTGATTTCAAGTTAAAGGTAGGGAAGCTATATTGAAACATAAATAGAAAATTAGATCTAAAGCAGTGTTTTAAATTCTCTTGCAAAGGAGTTACATTAGAAATTGAGAAACTATTAGGAATTTAAGCAAAGGGAAACCACTAAGGACTAATCTTGGCTTCCAAGAAGATATATTTAAAATGATGTAAGTGATCTAGGACATCAAGATGATTGTGTGGCTCGGGAGGATTCCTATGGCAGGTATACAAACTGCTGCTCCGCCAACTTGAGCTAATTTAACCTTAGTTGTAATCTTCATTTTTATTTTGAGATTGAAGAAATGCTTGAAAGTGCTGAACGGGAGCGGATAGGAAATTGTCACCAGCCAGAGAAACCTCTTATACGACTGCGAGTAAGTTCTGTTTATACATTTGAAGTTTAGTTTTTATAGTATATATAGTTTATATGGATTTTTTAAATATTTTTATTTGCTGGGCATGGGGGCATATACCTTTAATCCCAGCACTTGGGAGGCAGAGGTAGGAGGATTGCTGTGAGTTCAAGGCCACCCCTGAGAATACATAGTGAATTCCAGACCTGGGCTAGAGTGAGACCTTACCTTGAAAAATCTATACATATACATATACATATACATACACATACACATACACATACACATACACATATACGTATGCATATTTGCAAGCAGAGGAGAGGAGACAGAGAAAGAGAGAATGGGTGCATCAGGGCCTGTAGCTGCTGCAAAGGAACTCTAGATGCATATGCTACTTTGTGCATTTAGATTTATGAAGGTACTGGGGAATCTGAACCTAGGTCCTTAGGTTTTGTAGGCAAGTGCCTTAACCACTGAGCTCTTTCTCCAGCTTTGGATTGTTTTTTGAAAAGTAGTAAGCTAAGTGTTTATAGTAATAAGAGCAGTCATCATTGTAGACAAAAACTGTAAAACTGTAGGATTTGATTTACTTCTGAAAGCCTAGGCTGGACTCAAACCTGCTATATAGCTAAGGATGATGACCTTGAATTTCTGATCCTTCTGTCTCTCCACCTCTTCTACCTTCCAAGTGCTAGGATTACGGGGTGCACCACCATGCCCAGTTATGCAGTGATAAGGATCGACCTCAGGACTTCATGGTTGAAAGCTGATAGATTTGGTACTTTATTGATTTTGTCATTTTATAAATACTTTTTTACATTTAATAGATTTGCTGTGGTCTCTGATTTAATCTTTGCTCTCCCTTCTCATGCTCCTCTCTGGGCACCTTGGCCCTCTGTAACTCCTTAAATGAATCCAATGCATTCTTACTTCATTAAGTCTGCTCACCTCACTAAGGCCCAGCTTCCTTAAAATTCCAGTCCAGGCTGGGCTTGGTGGCGCACGCTTTTAATCCCAGCGCTCAAGAGGCAGAGGTAGGAGGATCACTATGAGTTCGAGGCCACCCTGAGACTACATAGTGAATTTCAGGTCAGCCTGGGTTAGAGTGAGACTCAACCTCAAAAAACCTAAATAAATAAATAAATAAATAAATAAATAAATAAATAAATAAATGTATTCTAGTCCATTTCTTCTTCCAGCACTGCTGATGTCACCTACCCTCTCCTCTCCTTTGTCATTTGTTTTTAAAACAGATCCTCCTATGCACTTTGTTTATTTTATTTGTTTGAATTGTCCTATTACTATAAGCCAGCTCATCTTTCCCATTGTGGTATAAGCACATGACAACAGATAATTCATTTTTGACTGTTTTCCTCTTTCTTCACACTCCTTCTTGTCTTTCTTTCTTACTCTCTTGTTCCTAATATAACTCATACTCCTCATCTAATGTTCTGTTCCTCAGGTCACTGATGAAGGCCCTAGTGGAAAAGGTGCCCTTGAAAGGCAAATCCAGTAGATTCTTATTTCATCTGACTGAATTACTCTTGGACAATCCCTGAGCTATCTGCAGCCCCTTCTGTCTCCTAGTTAGCCTCCTTTTCAATCTAGGCATATGCCTTTAATTTTATTTATCTGTGTGTACAGAGCTTTGCCAGTGTCTGCTACTCAGAGTATATTCCTACTCAGCTGTTTGGCATCACCTGGGAAAGTGTTAATGCAGAATCCCAGGTCCCTCTATGACCTCACTGGCTTTAAAAAAAAATTGTGTGTGGGTTTGTGTGCATGTGCACATGGTATATGTACATGTATGTACACATGCACATGCCTTGTGTAGATGTATACAGAGGCTAGAGGAGGATGTTTGGTGTCCTTCTCTTATCACTCCTCTGAGTCTCCTACTGAACCTGGAGGTCTCCACAAGCCCAGCAATTCTGTCATTCCTCCCTGTCCCCCAGTGCTGTGATTGTAGGCATGTGCTGCCATACCTAGCTTTTTTATGTGGGTTGGGTTTTAAACTCTGGTCTTCCCACTTAGTCAGCAAACACTCTTACCCATGAGTCACTCTGCCTCCTGATGCTTTTTAACAAAATCTGTAAGAGATTTGTAGGGTGTTATAATTTGAGAAGTCCTGCAATGAGGATGTGAAACTAAAGCAAGACTATTTGGGATTAATTCTGCCCTGCCTCTAGTTTTGTGACCCTGTACAACTGTACCTCTTGTCTCTTAGCTTGTACACATGTTGTTGAGACCCACGTGGACTAAATAGCATCTGGTGCACATTAAGGAATCTGTCATTTTATTTGTCCCACTATTATGATGCCCTTGTTATCATAGCTGTAGAATCCTGCCTGGGCTCTGCCTTAGTTCCTTCCTCTGTTCCCCCATGCTGATGCCAAAATATTAGTGAAACATAGTTTTACTTGTCTTCCTTGCTGAAAATAACTTAGTGGTTCCTGTATCAGTTACTTTCCTCTTGCTGGGACAAAATACCTGACCAGAAACAGTTTATGGAAGGAAGAGTTTAGCTCAGTTTATAGTTTCAAGGTGAAGTTTCATGGGGAAGGTGTGAGAAGAGTAGGAAGTCAGCACATTGCAGCACAGGAAGCAGGTGAACTGCAAGTGGGGCTGGACTATAAGACCTCACGCCTACCCCAATAGACACACTACCTTAGCAAGACTCCAGCTCCTAAAGGTGCCACCATCTGGGGATTAAGTATTCAAACACATGAGCCTTCCAAGTGTTATTATCTTATAAAGCATATGAAAACATCATTATGATCATTAACATGTATTGTAGAAAAATAATTTAGAAAGTTTTAAAGTATTGAACGTCAGAACTATACCGTAGAATGAGTGTATTTCTCAAAAAAATTGTCTAATTGGTGTTTCCTAGCTTTGATAGTTGATTATATATTTTCAGGTGGACTATAGTGGAGGTTTTGAACCTTTCAATGTTCTTCGCTTTAGTCAGAAATTTGTGGATCGGGTAGCTAATCCCAAAGATGTTATCCATTTCTTCAGGCATAGAGAGCAAAAGGTAAAAACAGGTAAGCTAGTTATTTTTACAAGTTTAAGCTTGCCCTTGCACTCTTGGTCCATATCACTCCTTGGCAAGATAAATATAAAATAATAATAGGAGGTGTTTTAGTATTTATAATATATTAGAAAAATGGTAATTAAAATAATTAAATGTATTGTGAAAATTTGATAACATTCTTTTTCTTTCTTTTGCTATCATCTGTCTTTCTCTGCCTTTCTCTTTGTCTCATTATTTATGTTTTCATTCATTATTTTTTTATCGAAAGGATCTTACTGTTCAGTCCAGTCTGGCATCAAACCCTAGATCCTGCCTCAGCCTCTCCAGCGCTGGGATTTGCTGGCATGTGCAGCATCTGTTTTAGACATTTATTGCTCAGACCAGATGTCTATTACTTACCATGGATTGTTCATTTCAGTATACTCAGTTTGCATTATTAAGTATGTACAGGGACGTAGCAAGACTTTTCACTCTTAGTAAGTGTTCTATAGTTTGATGTTTCTGATTAATGAATTAGGTCATTTCCAGTTAAATTTTATAAAATGTAATTGTCCTGCTATGAAAGATTATCTACGAAAATACAGCTCTTCCATGAGAAGTACTGATCCTGTTAAATATAGTGGCCTTTCTCTTCAGAGCTACTGAGTTAGATAGAGAACCTTCACGGAAATACACAGCCTTCGTTTACAAGTGAGCCGTCTAGTTTTCATTAGCCTACATTTAGTGGGTTTCTATTTTCAATTTTAAATGATGATAGAAATTTAAGAATGCTATGAATTCACCCTGAAATAATCTTTGAGAAATTTAGGTGCAGCTTATATACTGCTGTTTTAAGGAAGAAATCCTTAGGAGAGAATTGAGTCTTTAGGTTGGGAACTTAGTTCCTTACGAGAGAATTGTACCTTCAGGCTGGGAAGTTAGTTCCTTATGAGGGAATTGTGTCCTGGGGCAGAGGCAGTAGGGACTTCTTGGTAATATTCTGCTATAATTGTGCATCTTTACCAGTTTTTTGAAACATCCATCTGAGAACAACAAGGTTCAGAACCTTGCTTATCCTGCTCGCTTCATCCCAGAGGTTTTACCCACAGAATGTTTTTTGTTTTAAATTCCTCACTGGAAACAGTGCTACTTTTCTGTCTTACTGAAAGCATTGATTCCACATTTCACTACCTCTGTGACAGTGTGCAAATTAATAACTTCTCTGCTGTTAACTTTTCTCATTTTCAAAATTAGAATAAAAAAGTGTCAGCCTCAGGATCGTTGTGAGACTTAGATGATACACTGTGTGTAAATAGCCTCAACAGTGGCAAAATTCAGAGTGATAATGGTGTTTTTGAAGTAATGAGAACTCTCCTGCCTGGTGCTTGCTTCTTGACTATTTAGGCCTTTGTATGTACTTTTCCTGGGAAGATGTTGTTTTACCCCCTTTTGCCTAGTGTATCTTACTCATTCTGCAGCTCAGAGTTGAAATGAGAATTGCATTTGATACTTGCATATGATGTCCACCCTTCCTGGAAAAGAATTGCTTTCTTCCCTGTGTGTCATAGTCTCTCTAGCACTTACTATCTTGCACTGCCATCATCTGTCCTCATGACCAGGGAACCTGGCCTTTTCATTATTGTTTTTATTATTTTTTGCACCATATCTCACACCTTCTGGACATTTTGTGTTCAGTTACCTGACAAAGGTTATCAGCAAAGCAAATACTGGAGCCAGTTCCCTTGACTTCCTGCCCAGCCTTTCTGTTCTTATTTATTTGCATGCAGAGAGACAAAGAGGAGAGAGAAAGATGAAAGAAAGAATGGGTGTGCCAGAGCCTCTAGCACTGCAAATGAATTCCAGATGCATACACCACCATGTGCATCTTGCTTACATGGGTTCTAGGGAATCAAATCTGAGTCCTTGGGCTTTGTAGGCAAGTGCCTTAACTGCTAAGTCATCTCTCCTGCTCTCTGCCATGTTTTGCATCATTGGGCTATACAGGAAGTCAGCAAAAGTGCTTTTGTAGTGGGGTCTGTGTTGCACAAGTAGGACCACTGTCTCACAAAGTGCTAGGTGTGAACCAACCCACAGGGGCTGCAAGTCAGATGGTGGGTTCTCAGTGCAGCCCCGCACCTGAACTGCTGGGAGTGTCAGCTTTTATTGGAAAAAACTATAAGATGTTTATTGTAAAAACAGGATGGGAGTTAAACCATAAATCACAACTCAACATGTTACAGCCATAAAAGTAATTTTAAACATAAAGGGGAATTCAGGGACATTCTATTCTTAGAAGATTATAGGGAAAAAAAACCCCAAAACTTGTCAATAGGTCTGTTGGTCAGTTACAGGAAGCGCCTGAGAGGGTATGAGGTAGGCCTGCCAACAACAGTCTCCAAGTGTCCTGCTTATCTGCCCTTAAAGATTTTGTTCAACAACTAGTAATGCTATTGAGACCAGCAGAGCATCCTGTTTATGTACCATCCCCATCTGCTTAAGCAAGTGTTTCATTCCATGCTTTTATGAGCTCCTACAAGGAAGTGACTTCTATTTTCTCTAAACTTGATATAAAGAAATGTAGAGAAATATACCATTTTGCTCTCTTTACACTTTGTGTTTCCTTTACTCATTCTCATTGAATACTAAAAAGATAGGTGATCAAGGGCTGAGATCATTAAAATCATGCAGCTGTTCTATATAAAAGGCATTCTAGATGAAACTGGCTTTTGTTTTGAATTGGGGGTGCATGGTGGTAACTTATGTAGCATTTTGGGCCACTAACCTTGATTCATCCTGAGGCACTGGCAATCTCCCAATGATTGCTTTTCTGTCATTGGTGCAAATGTCCATACAGTGAAAAATGACAAGCAATGCCTTTGTATTTTCATGAGAGTTGTTTTGACTTGACACTCTCCCAAAGGGGTTTTAGAAGGATGCCCGAAGTTCTGGGGATTACCTTAAAAGAACATCTGCCAGAGCTATGGTCAGAAACAGGGAAAGTGCTGGGAGTGGTGGCACATGCCTTTTATCCTAGTACTCAGGAAGCTGAGGTAGAAGGATCACTAAAGTTTGAGGCCGGATTGGCATACAGTGAGGCAGTGCTTCTACAATTCCACCCCGCCCCCCCTCCCGCTGCAACAAAGAAGAAATAGGGAAAGTGAATACTGCCTACCTGGGGAAGAAAAGATGGCTTAAATACTTTCCTGGTAGGTAAAATACCATGATCAAGGAAAGATGGCTTCATTTGCCTCAAAATTTACCTTGTTGAACAACCTAGCAGTTGACAAAAGTTTGGCTAGACCTCTACTGAGGACCTGCTATGTGTTTGGCCTCTTAACATTATAATAGAAGTTTTTTTCTCTTTGTTTTTAACATGTGTGTGAGTGTGGGTGTGTGCATCCCAGGGTATGTGTGTAAAGGTCAGACAGTGACCTTGAGTGTCAGTCCTTGCCTTCCACCTTGTTTGAGGTATGGTCTCTTATTCAGTGCACACACTAGGCAGACTGACCCATAAGCGTCCAGGGATTCTCCTGTCAGTCTCACATCTGGCTCTGGGTGCTGTGGGACTACATTTGCTTACACTATGACATCTGGCTTTATGTGAGTTGTAAGGGTCTGAACTTAGTATCTCACACTTGTACATCAAGTGCTTTATCTACTGAGCTATCTCCTTAGCCCTGCAGCTCCTGTTTCTTGATGGATTTCTTTTTGTAGGAGAAGAGATCGACTTTGGAAAGCTCATCACGAAACCACATTCAGAAGGAGCCACTCTCAGGGTAGAAGACCTTGTCAAACAGTATTTCCAGACTGCAGAAAAGGTAATTTCCTTTTTTTTGGTTTTTCAAGGTAGGGTTTCACTCTAGCCCAGACCGACCTGGACTTCACTATGTAATCTCAGGGTAGCCTCAAACTTGTGATGATCCTCCTACCTCTGCCTCCCAAATACTGGGATTAAAGGTGTGCACCACCTCGCCCAGCCTGAGAAGGTAATTTCTTACTGGGTACATTTTGAGGAACAATTGTCTTAAAATGGTTTTTTTTTTTTTGGGGGGGGGAGACACAGAGAGAGACAGACAGAGAGAGAAGGAGAGGGAGACAGATAGAGATGGGTGCACCAGCAGTTTCTCAGCTGCTGTGAACGAAATCCATATGTGTGTGCCCCCTTGTGGGCAAGTGCGGTATTGTGCCCTCGCGTCATTTTGCATCTGGCTAAATGTGGGACTTGGAGATTGGAACCGGGTTCTTAGGCTTAGCAGGCAGGTGCCTGAACCGCTAAATCATCTTCCAGTCCCTAAAATGGGTTTTGATAAGTAAAATGAATCTTAACAGTGCTTCTGTCTGGTGTGGTGACACCTGATAGAATTGCATTTATTGCGGTTACTCTACATCAGTGAAAGTTAGTGGTAAATGAATATTACATCATTAATGTGACTGTTATCTCTGTGATCCCTTTCTTTTTCTGTATTGCAAAAGTCTTAATTTAAGCTTTGGTTTTCATGTTTGGATGTAATTTTTGAATTACTTTACCAGTACAGTCACATGATGGTGAAGCTACTTACTAACTCTACAGTTCTCTAGTTATACTATTTAAAATAGCACAAATTCATTATTTCATAGTGACGTAGGTCACAAATGACACAGGTCTGTCTGGGCTAAAATCAAAGTGTCAGCAGAAGATGTATTCTTCCCAGGTTCTAGAAGGACTTATATTTTGTGACTCTTGGTCTCCTTTGTCCATCCTCAAAGCTGAAACTAGCAGTGTCACATCTCTGACCATTTCCCACAGTTACATCTCCTGCCTCCCCTTTCCCAGGACTCTGATTGCACTAGCTCTGCTGGAGAATTCCCATCACTTCCCTAGTTTGTAGTCAGGTGATGTGGAGAGCCCTGGTCACCTTCCTATTTATTGTCAGCTGATCAGAAGTCTCCATTCTACCTATAGTTGTAGCCCCTTTGCTGTGTGTAATGTAGTCTGAGGTCCCAGAGGTAGAGGTGGGGACATCTTTAGGGCCTATTATCCTGCCTTTCCCAGTGGTTTAACTTCATCCCTGCTCATCCTCAGTGGCCCTCTCAGGAATGTATCCCAGCAATTCCATCCTGTGCATCTTCATTTGTCCTTACTCCCCTTCCCTTTCTTGGATCAACATTGCTTTTTTGACCCTTAGTTTTAATCAGTAGACTTAAATTTTCCCCCATTCAAAAACTAATTTCTTTCTCTTCTTACTTGATAATAGGAATCTGAGGGTTTTGTTGTTATTTTGCTTGTATGTAATTATTTCACAAGAATTAGTTCGCATTTCTATATCAGGTGGCCTGTATTTCCTGTACAGAATGTTCAGCTTTCGCTGCTAACAGAAAGAGGAATGGGGGAAGCAGTACAAGAATTTGTGGACAAGGAAGAAAAAGATGCCATTGAAGAATTAGTGAAGTACCAGTTGGAAAAAACACAGCGATTTCTTAAGGAAAGGCATATCGATGCCCTAGAAGACAAAATCGACGAAGAGGTGAGTGCCTGTTTTGAACATGTGGGTCTGTGAGAACAGTTTTTCATGAAGAGCAGCTGCAAATTGTTTTCTAACAAAGTACTGTTTAGCTTTCTGATTTGTTCCATTTCTTCATCCATAGACTTGAGATGATGAAGTGAGTAAGTTAGGAAATGTTTACATAGCACCTAGTACAGAGTTTTGGTTGTGGTGGGTGCTGGTAAAGGTGCCTTGTTTGCACAGAAAGTATTTCTTAGAGCTCCTGACAGTGCTTTGCAAATTGCTTGTGGAATGAAAATTGCTGCTTGTTTCACTGTTCTTCAGTTTTGATTGAACTTTTAGAACATGCTTCTCCCTACACATAACATCAAAGGAATAATGACTAGAAACTTTTTTAGAGTGGTGTGATTGAAAATTAAATGTGTATTAAAGGCAAAATTAAAAGGTATTGACATGGAGAAAATACTTGAATGTGAGCAAGGTTAATATTTTAAACACATTAAAAGGCCCTTATAAAGCTTTAAAATATTAAACATTAACAAAAGATATGAATAGGTGGTTCAGAGAAGAAGTATAAATGGCTAATAAGTGTTAGAAGGTGGTATTTAGCCAAGGGTAATCAAAGAAATTATCTTTGTAAGTGGGCAATGATTGTTTAGAAAGCTGTAGTTGCCACACTGCTGGAGGGGTCAGTGCATGAACAGCTTTACTGGAGGGCTGCATGGCAGTGTAGTCGAGAGGCCTCGGCACACTGGAGCACACTCAGCCCCAGGAGCTTCTAAGAAAACAGTAGGGTAGAGCTTATTGAATGGGGTAATTAAGTCTTATGTTAGTCACAGTGGGGAGTAAGTAGAAATGTTTTATTTTATTAAATGATGGCACATAGACAATATTGAATTATTTACAGCCATAAAAATTATGTTTTTATCCTGGTGCAGTGGCACACATCTGTAATCCCAGCATTGAGAGGTGAATACAGTAGGATTGGAAGTAAATGTCATAGGACGTTCCAGTCCAACCTGGGCTACATGAGAGAGACTCTGTCTAAAAAAACAATCTGCTTGAAGAACATGGAAAGGAATTTTCAGCATAATAATGTTAAATGAGCATTATATTGGAATGGATGTAAATTGTAAGGATTCAAAGCCATACACTTGCTTTTACAATGTATGTGTCTATAAGCAAAGAATTCAATATTCCAAAGTGCTAGCAAGCATGAGTTACATATTTGGATCATAAAAGACCACATTTTCGAAGTTCCCTTTAAACAGGAGGGCAAAACAACCTTATTTTGGAAATGCATTCCTTTTTGGCTTTCATCTGAGTGCATTTATTTAATGTGGACCTCTTAAAGCCTTACTTTTAATTGTATAAACAGTATTATTCAGGACAAAGTGCTTTTAAAGTTAAGAGTACGTAATCTTCACTGGAAAGCCACTGTGTGACTGTATGACTGTATGATTGTATGTATTGGGTTTGTTCATCTTTAACACGGTTGGCTTTCTCATTTAAGCACCAGAAAGAAATACCTATCCCACCCAGCATGACACCATGACTCCTGAGCCGCAGGGTTGCAAGTGTGTGTGTGTGTGTGTGTGTGTGTGTGTGTTTGCACGCGCATGCGTGCTTGTTTATATGTGTGTAGAGTGGTGACTTAAGAGCATGGCCTCTGGACTGCACTGCCTATTCAAAGTTGAAGTCCTTATCAACTGTGTGTCCATTCGTGAGGTTTTTGTCCTTTCTGTGCCTAGGTTTTCTCATCTATAAAATGGAACAAATATTGTAATCTTCAAGGTTGTTGTGAGGGTTAACATAATTAGTTCAGGATTAAAATAAATAATGTGAAGTCCTTCACCTACTGCCTGACAGTGCTTGCTCATTGTGATTATTCTGATCCTGTTTGTTCAAGAGACAGCACTTTTGGTATGCCTCCACCACCTGGAGCACTACTGCATACTCAGTCATCTTTCTAGAAGTTTATTCTTTCTGTCTTCCCACCCTGTGCTAAATCCTAACAAGCAAGCTCACATTTCACTTAGACAGAACTCAAGAACAAATGCTGCCACCTTGCTCTCTTTTACAGGGCATTGCTTCAGAGTTTTCCATACTTTCTGCCCTCATTCTTCTCCCTCCTTTGTCTTTGGCTTTTTTTTTTTGAGGTAGGGTTTCACTCTGGCCCAGGCTGACCTGGGATTCACTATGTAGTCTCAGGGTGGCCTCGAACTCAGGGTGATCCTCCTACCTCTGCCTCCCGAGTGCTGGGATTAAAGGCATGCGCCACCACACCCGGCTCTTTGGCCCTTTTAAAATATATATATATATATTTTATATTTTTTATTTATTTGAAAGAAAATGGGGGAGAGAGAGAGAAAGAATGGGTGCGCCAGGGCCTCCAGCTATTGCAAACGAACTCCAGATGCATGCGCCCCCTTGTATATCTGGCTTACATGGGTCCTGGAGAATTGAACTGGGATCCTTTGGCTTTGCAGGCAAACACCTTACCTGCTAAGCCATCTCTCTAGCCTGTCTTTGGCCTTCTTAAGACATTTTTAGTGGCTTCCAGGACTCTACACACTTTGAGGTTTTATTCTTCCCCCATTGGCTACATATTCTCAACCTCGTTTCTTGATGACTTTCATCTCTTCATCCTTTTAAGTAGGAGTCCCCACAACTTGGTCCTTGTACCTCTTGTTCATTTACACATCCCTTTTATAATGCCCTCCAGCTTCCTGGGTTTGGTGGAGACTTTGAGAAATCTTAACAGAAAAGCTCTCATCTTAGCACCAAACTTTCATAGCTAACATCTTTCTGTATATATGTTTAATAGATAGCTCAAATTTCTAGCCTCCCAAGCTAATTGGCTAGTCCTCAGCCCCATGCAACCTGTAGAGTTCTAATGGAAACATCAGTGTTTTAGTTGCTCAGGCCCCAAATCTTGAAGTTTCCCTGCACTCCTATGTCCTGATGGCATAGAAATCCTTGGGCTCTGCTATTAATACTTATACAGTGTCTGACTACCTCTTGTCATCTATAGCTGCCACAGGTAATTTCTCACTTGGATTATCTAGCAGCTTCCAAACTGATCGGTCTCTGCCCTCACCCTTCTTCCACCTTCCTCTATTCTGTCTTTAGCCAGCTGTTCACAGAGCCTATCAGATTTTGGACCTAGTCACTCCTGCCTTAAAAAGTCCCATATTTGGGCTGGGGAAATGGCTCAGTGGTTAAAGGTGCTTGCTTGCAAAGCTTGTTAGCCTGAGTTCAATTTCCCAGTACCCATGTAAAGCCAGACACACAAAGTGGTGCATGTGTCTGGGGTTCATTTGCACTGGCAAGAGGCCCTGGCATACCCATAGTCTGCCCCTCCCACCTCCCTCATAAATAAGTAAATAAATAAATAAAATGTTTTATTTTTTTAGAGAGAGACACAGACAGAGAGAGAGGGAGAGGGAGACAGATAGAGATGGGCGCGTCAGCAGTCTCTCAGCTGCTGTGAACGAAATCCAGATGTGTGCACCCCCTTGTGGGCAAGTGCGGCATTGCGCCCTTGTTTCACTTTGCATCTGGCTAAACGTGGGACCTGGAGATTGGAACCGCTGGAGATTGGAACCAGCGTTCTTAGGCTTAGGAGGCAGGCGCCTTAACCGTTAAGCCATCTCTCCAGTCCATAAAATGTTTTTTGAGAAAGGCTCATAGTCACAAGACCTCATTACAATTTGGCTTTCTTTTACTTTGTTACTTTTCTGTGTGCTCTGTTTCCAGCAGCCTCTTTTCCCCAGTGCTGGTCATTGAACCTGTCACTTTGCTTATACTAGGCTCTACCTAGTATAGCTCTACCACTGAGCTATATCCTCAGTCCCCTTCTTGCTGTTCTCTCTGTCTTTTCTTTTTTTGTCCTTGTTCCTTTTTCTGGAGTATGTGTGTTGTGTGTATACATGAATGCATGTGGGCACCTATGTGTGTGCATGTGTGGAAGCCAGAAGTTGATATTGGGTGGTTTCTGTTGCTTCTCCACTTTTATTTTATGAGATAGATTCTCCATGAACCTGAAACTCACCAATTCAGCTAGAGAAGCTAGTCAGCTTACCATATATCCTCCTATATCTACTTTCCCAGTACTGGCATTAAAGATGCATGCCAGTACACCTGGCATTTTATGTGGGTGTTGAAGATTCAAACTCAGGTCCTTATTATTCTGTTGCAAGCACTTTACTCACTGAGCCATCTCCCCAGCCCTCCTTGCTATTTCATAAACACCTTAAGATGCTCCCCCCCCCATGCCTGTGCACATTTTCCTTTGACTGGAGTGATTATCCCCAAGTGTTTGTATGATTCATTCTCCACTTTCTAAAGTCTTCACACAGATGCAACCTTCTCAGAGGCCTGTTGTGACCACTAAGGTGTAGTTGACTTCCTGGTGTTCCCTTGCCCTCTTTCTTTACCCACCTTTTGGAAAGATTTCACATGTGCTGGACTCATAAGACTCCTTGGAGCAGTTTCTTAAGGTCTACTTTTAAAGTTAGAACAGAGGTCCACATTAGGATCTGAGGGACACAGGCATAAGCTTCCCATGTCCTTATTTGCAAACAGTGGTTGTGACTGAACACCAAGATCTATGCAAGAAGTTCCTGGGGATCCTCTTATGCCCTCGGCTCACATAATCAATATTGTGTAGTTTGAAGCCATCAGTAAGCACACTGACTGCAGGGCTTTCAGGAATGAGCTTCTCAGTGAGGCTGGAAATTAGCTTGGTCCAAGATGCCTTGCAAAATACAGTGTAACTTCTTACTCATCACTGGCCATTCTCCCTCCGATATGCTCGCTAGATTGTAAACTTTGAGGATAAGTTTGTGACTACTTTTGCTCATTTATTTATTTATTTGAGAATGACAGAGAGCAAAAGAAGCAGATAGAGAGAGAGATTGGACGCACCAGGGCCTCTAGCTACTGCAGACGAACTCTAGACCAACATTTCACCTTGTGCATCTGGCTTATGTGGGTCCTGGGGAGTCAAACTTGGGTCCTTTGGCTTTGCAGGCAAGTGCCTTAACCACTAAACCATCTCTCCAGCTCACTTTTGCTCATTTTTGTATTATCATTTCCTACAGTAGTGTTTGGTATATAGTAGGTACTTAATAAATATATACAGAATATTACATGAATGGGGTGTATTTCTAGTTACATATTATAAGAGCCTTGTGAGCAGGAATTAAGAGAGGAATCTGTAGTGTTCTTTTCTGCTATAGGGCCAAGGTCAGCAAATAATCAGTAGTTGATTGTTAATAAAAATGGACCTTTAGGGACCCACTTATTTCAAATTATTTCAAAGAGCCTTGAGTGCATTGCAACCAGGTATGTAAGAGTGATATGAGCAATGTAATAAATATTTCATGAAGAAGTACTGTTCTAACTATTTTACCCAGAGGACATTAGGATTTTTGTCTTTTGCAATCTAACAGACTATTTTTCATTGATTAGATCATTTATTTTATTTTTATTTTTATTTTTTTTATTTTTTATTTTTGGAGAGAGACACAGAGAGAGACAGACAGAGAGAGGGAGAGGGAGAAAGATAGAGAATGGGCGTGCCAGCAGTCTCTCAACTGCTGTGAATGAAATCCAGATGTGTGCACCCCCTTGTGGTCAAGTGTGGCATTGCGCCTTTGCATCACTTTGCATCTGGCTAAATGTGGGACCTGGAGATTGGAACTGTGTTCTTAAGGCTTAGCAGGCAGGTGCCTTAACCGCTAAGCCATCTCTCCAGCCCCCTGATTAGATCATTTTTGCAACAGGAAATATAATTTTGCTTACAGCCATTTTTAGAATGTATTTTTAATATTTTAATGCAGGTGACTAGTAAAATACTTCTTGTATCATTCTAGTTCATGAGACATGCTATAGTTAAATGATAGCATTTTTATAATGAAAAGCATTTCATAAACAGTTGAAGCCCATTATTTTTGTGTCTGTGTAACTGGTAGAAGCAGTATATGTTTGTGACTTATTCTGTTGTGTCTAGGTACGTCGTTTCAGAGAAAGCAGACAGAAAAATACTAATGAAGAAGATGATGAAGTGCGAGAGGTAAGTTTTCTGCTGCGAATTCCTGTGGTCATAGATTCATTTACCAAAGTAGAATAGCTAGTAAGTTTATTTAGACCAAGTGTGGCATATTCTTGATTCTAAGATTTTAGTTTCTTTTTCAAAGCTTTAGTTTCTTCTTATATAAGTTTATAAGAGATGATTTATTGCTCATGTTTTATGAATATGAAGGTAGTATTTTAGAGAAAATTGTAATAGTCAAAAATTTAAAAAAGGAAACACCCTAACATTTCACCCCCTCCAGAACTAACTTTGTTAATCTTTCTTTTTTCTGTTTGAAGACTGGGTTTTATAAATGAAGTATTGAAATAGGAGTGTTTGCCAGATTTCTCCCAGTTCTGAAAGTTTTGCCTTTGCACCATTTTGTTTTTCTTAGAGAACCTTTATGAAGGTCTCATTTACAGTCGGTATTGTTCTTGAGCTGACAGATAACAGAATGTGACGAGTGGGGCTGTCCTCATCTGTGTTTGTGTCGCACAGTTAGTGGAATGGCAGTGTGGACAGGTAGATGGTGCTAATGTCTTTGTGATTTGGCTGGATAGGATGCTGTGTCCACTAATATGACTTCCTTGGATACAGGCCATGAATCGGGCCCGAGCCCTCAGATCTCAGACTGAGAACTCTGCCTTCAGTACTGATGACTCCATGAGCATAGACTTAGAGGAACCGGCGGCTGGTGACTCTGATGACAGCCTCTCCGCAGCTCCCAGCAGAGGAAGAGGCCGGGGCCGGGGCCGAAGAGGAGGCAGAGCGCAGAGTTCTGCCCCACGAGGAGGATCTCAGAGGGGCAGAGGTCAGCACCGAGCATTGTCTTTGGAACACTTGAGAAGCTGAGAGGGAAATGTCAAATTGTATCTTCTGGTCTGAATTGAGTTACAAGTATCTATTTCTAAAGCACAGTTCTTTAAATGTTGATTTGGGGAATTGAACAAAGGTCCTTAGGCTTCACAGGCAAGCACCTTCACCACTAAGCCATCTCTCCAACCCTAACTCATTTTTTAAGGGGGAAGTGTGTTTCTCTGAGTACCTTTGGGGTACATATATTGTTCATATTTACTTTTACATGGGCAAAGTAACAGTGAGACACATAAATTACTAAGGGAAATGGCTGTCACTCCAGATCATAAGAAATTATTACTTTTGTTACTATCAGAAGACAAAATACCTATGTGCTTAGAGTCTCCATAAAACTTGTTTAAAAGGAAAGCTACCCCCAAACAATTTGATTCCTAAAATCCATTATTAACATTAGCTGTCATCATGTGAAACTATTGTCACTGATTAGTCTGGACAATAAAAAATGGTCAGCCAGTGACATCCTGATGTTATATAAATCCATTGCTAGGAAAGATTGTAATACCCTCATTACATGTTTATCCAAATGAATCTTAAGCTGGTAAAATGAATAATGACTTAATTTAAAATCTCCAGAGAAGGAAATCCCAATCTCCAGTAGATAATGATTTTCATAGCCTTTACATTTACAGATGTGTCCTTAAATTTTAATTGGATGAACAGGAGCCAGTGTGGCCCAAAAGAGTATCTTTGCAAATTGACTGGTCATACTCCAGATCTTTCTCCTCATCTATATGCTTATGACTGCTTGCACATAGCTTTGCCTTTTTTTTTTTTTTTTTTTTTAATCTTTAAGGTAGGGTCATACTCTAGCCCAGGCTGACCTGGAATTTACAATGTCATCTCAGGGTAGCCTCGAATTCATGGCAGTCCTCCTACCTCTGCCTCCCAAGTGCTGGGATTAAAGGTGCGCCACCATGCTCCACTTGGGTTGTTTCTATTGAGCTTCATTTTGGTGTTGTATAGTCCATAGTGGGGTTTCTATTTTGACTACTGGTTCTCATACAGGCGCTGGTCTGGACACTTCGACTCGAAGCAGGAGCTCAAAGGCCATCTTGTCAACATCAAGAAATATGTCCATTATAGATGGTGAGTATACACCATAAGTGATTAGCTTGTAGTTATTTATAGAATGTAGCACAGGGGCTGGGGCTTAGCGGTTAAGGCATTTGCCTGCAAAGCCTAAGGACACCGGTTCGATTCCCCAGGACCCACAAGGGGGCGCATGCGTCTGGAATTTGTTTGCAGTGGCTGGAGGCTTTGGCGCACCCATTTTCTCTCTCTTCCTGCCTCTTTCTCTCTAATAAATAAATAAAAACTAAAAAGAAAAAGAAAAAACATGTAGCACAGGAAGACTGAGGAAGTCCCCATTAATATCCCTCATTTATTTGTGTTGTATTTGCTGCAGTTAAAAAGGCTTGTAAGGTCACAGAATAAACTGTTCTTAAGACAGTATTTTTTGGGGCTGGGATTAGCTCATTGGTTGAACACTTTCCTTGCTTGTTTAATCCCAAGCACTACCAAAAAATTATTATTTTATTTATTTACTTGCAAGCAAAAAGTGAGAAAAGAGAGTCGGAGAGAATGGGCATGCTGGAGCCTCCAGCCACTGCAAATGCACTCCAGATGCATGTGCCACTTTGTGCATCTGCCTTTACATGGGTACCAGCAGTAGCTAATATTTATGAAGCAGTTATGCGTACCTCCTAACAACATTTTGGGATAAGTATTTTTATTATCTTTCTTTTATAGTAAAGGGAACTGAAGATTTTTTTTTTCCAAGGTAGGGTCTCACTCTAGTCCAGACTGACCTGGAATTTACTATGTAGTCCCAGGGTGGCCTTGAACTCATGGTGATCCTCCTACCTCTGCCTCCCAAGTGCTGGGATTAAAGGCGTGTGCTACCACGCCTGGCTAAACTAAAGATTTGTAAAGATAGGAGCTAGAGTTGAATCAATGCCACATCTCTGGACTCCAGAGCCCCTAGCTGACCACTGTATTAATGTCCAGCTCAAGATCCACTAGAAAGTCAGCTCTGGGGCTCGGGAGATGGCTTAGTTGATAGAAGTGCTATTGCATTCCTGACAGGTCACATATACAAGGAAAGAAGTAGAAAGAGAAAAGGTTCTTGTCTGAGTTCAACTCCATGTTCAATGAGGAAAAGATCTGTGTATTTAGAAAAGCCTCTTTCCTTTGTTAGGTTTTTATATGTCTATTGAGAATGATAGTCCATCTTTTACTAGGTCATTCTGAAAAAAGTGGAGCCAAAAGCCTGGTACATTAGTAGACACTTAAGAAAAGTTACCATTACTATTATAAAAACTGGGAAATAAAAACAGAAAAAAAGTTACATATGTGTGGTTTCAGGCTGGGGAGATAGCATATTTAGTAAAATACTTGTCTTTCAAACATAAAGATCTGAGTCTTCTCCTAGACCCTTTATATTTTTAATATATTTGTTTGTTTGTTTGTTTGTTTATTTATTTGAGAGAGAGAGTCAGAGAGAGGGAGAGAGAGACAGACAGAGAGAATGGGTGCACCAGGGCTTCTAGCCACTGCAAATGAACTTCAGATGCATGTGCCCCCTTGTGCATCTGGCTTACATTGGTCCTGGGAAATCTAACCAAGGTCCTTTGGCTTTGCAGGCAAGCACCCTATCTGCTAAGTCATCTCTCCAGCCTGACCCTTTGTATTTTTTTTTTTTAAAAAAAAGCCAGGTATGGTGGCTGGAGAGATGGCTCAGTGGATAAAGGGATTATGCTCAGGTATGAGGACCTGAGGTTAGTTTACTTGAAGAACTCCAGGCCAGAAAGACCTTGTCTCAAAAAAAGATGGATGTTGCCTGAGGAACAACACCTGAGGTTGTCCTCTGGCCTCTCCACACATGTGCTGCACCCTTATACACAAATATATGCTTCTATGTCAAATCAACTAAATTCAGTCAGCGTGCCACCAGGGTCAAAGATTACCTGCCACTGCTTAGCCCACAGTGCCTTTTCTCATTCTGACTTAATTACTTGTGTAGTGTTCCTTGACATTGGTGTATGGAATTAATTCACTAAAGGGAGTCTTTCTTTCCATTGTTGTTAGGATGCCAGCTATTAGTTAAGCTTGCTGCCCTTTTTAAAAAGTAATACATTTTTTTTTCTCTCAGCTTCCTGTCTTTTGTGTTCTGCAGTTTTGCCATCATAAATCTCAATATGGTATTCCTTTTTGTCTATCGAGATTTATTTCGCTTCATATATCTGTGAATTGATCATTTCTAGAAAGTCCGTAACTGTATCCCTTCAGAGGAATACTCCTCTGTGTCATTCTTTAACTCTTTCTATCTGGGTAGTCAGTGAAATAAATTGAAGACCCTTTGCACTCTTTCTGCCCAAGACACTTCTATTTTCTGTTTTCTCTTCTTGTGCTACATTTTAAATAATTGTATGTAATCAATCTTCTCATTCATCTATTCTTACAATTTCCCCTTAAATTTTTAATTTCATTATTTGGGGGAAGGTGGTACAGGAATTCTATTTGACTCTTAAACCACTGTAGACTGCACATGTAACTTGACTTATCTGGGCCATTCATGTGATGGTTGTGAAATTTTGCTTACCTTTGCTCTCTTGTTAACCATAGGTTCCCAACTTCTGACAGGGAGGCAAAGCATTTGGGCTCCACACCTTGGGCAGGCCTTCACTCCTATAGTTCTCTTCCATTGCCTCCATGATTCTCAAAACCAGACTTGATATTTCCCTGAACGAGAAATGTGAGAGAAATGTGTGAGACAGCAGCTTGAGTTATTTTTAGCAGAGGTGTTTGTCCAGATAACCTGGTCCTCATGTGCAGATAAAATTGCCTTCACTTGCCTGACACTCTGCCTCCTTCAAATCGAGTACTGTGTCTTGGCGTGGTTTCGAGAGCACCTTCTACTTCCGGTCATCTCCTTTCAGAACTGCTTTGCCATTGGGACTCTCAGAAATGTCGTTTATGGCTGCTGCTCTGATACCCACTGTCAACTAGAATAAGTCTTGTGTTTGTGTAGAGAGCAGAGGTGCTTTAAAAGTTTTTAGGGTGTCTGAAGAGATAGTTCAGTCGGTAAAGTGCTTGCCTTATAAGGCATGAGGACCTGCATTCGATCCCCAGAACCCATCATGCTGGGTATGGTGGTTTAATCCTAATGCTGGGGAATCAGAGGAGACAGGAGACTCCCTGGGGTTTACTCTGGCCAGCCAGTGTGGCCTAGTTGGTGAGCTCCAGGTCAATGAGCTGACTTGTCTCAAAGGAGATGGAGAACACTTAAAACCTCAGGCCTCTACATGCACATGTGCATATACATACATGCACACTCACTTGCACACATATACAAACCCACACACATAAACACACATAAACATGTGCATGCACAACACAAACGTACAAAACAACACAAAAATGAGTTTTACAAATTGTCCTGATGAGTAATAACACCCGTGACAGAAGATTTATCATTAAGTCAAGTCCACACTGTGATTTTTTATATTAATGGTCATTTTGACAGGACCTTCATCACCTGTGGAGGATTACCTTGCTTAAGTTAGCCTCTGGGCATTCTTGTGAGGGATTATCTCAATTGGAAGGCCCATCTTAACTGTGGGTGGCACCATGCCTTGGGCGGGGGTTCTAGATTATATGAGAGTCAAGCACACTCATTCCTCATTGTCTGCTTCCTCATGGTGAAGTGAATGGACTAGCTCTTCTGCATGCTCTTGCTGCTGGCATAAGAATAAGCTGGTATTCATTAAGTCTTTGATTCCTTTGCTGTAAGATTGCTAGTGTTGTCCTGACTTCACAGAGCACTTACGGGAATATAAGCGTGCACAGCACCTTGTGTGTTTCAGGGGTGATTGCTACTGTTGGTATTAGTGGTAGTGGTGCAGTAAGTTGATGAAAGTAGATGGTATATACTTTTATTTTCTGAACTGGTGGGGATCAGACCCAGGATCTATATATGCTAGGCAGGCACTTTGCCACCAAGCTACATCACTAGTCCAAGATGGGTGTTATGTAAATCACTGGTCTATTGATTTGATCTAATTATTTTGCTATTTTAACAATTACTTCCAATATTGGACTTTTTGTGTTTTGAAAAAATAAACTGGTTTTTACCATGGGTTTGTAAAACATTTTTATCAAGTCTGGTTTGACATTTTATAAATGCCTTAAAATAATCCTGAGGTACTTAACTCTGACATTTTGGGACAGGAGCAACATTGATGTCCATTATAAATGGAGGAGTGAAGAGGTAAATAAAGGAAATGTTCCATTACAACGAGCAATGTGGAACATGGAGATTTATTGTGCTACTGAAATCTTATTGGAAAGGCAGAAATTGTACTCATAGCCAGCAGCCATTGTAAGTAAGAGCTGACAGCTTAGATTTTTCCATTGGATAGTCAGCAGAGGATGTTCAGAAGAGGATGGTTGCTGAGTGGATAAATGACACCTCTGTGGCCACTGCTTATGTGTGATTTACCACTGTGTGCTACCACCACAGAGGCTGCATTCATGGCTGTCACTCATAGTTCAGTGTGTGTGAGTATCTGTTTCCTGCCAGGTACTTGGGAAGCACCTCTTTATCCTTTCCACAATTTTCTGCATAAAGTGTTGGGACTATGTGTCAGGTAATGCAATTAAGATTTAAATAAGCAAAGGAAGGAAGTGAAAATTCACTCCAAACCAGACTGTAGCAGTTGCCTTCTAGTTGCTGGACAAACACCTGACCAAAGCAGCTTATGGGAGGAGAAGGTTTATTTCCAGCCTACAGTTTCAAGAGGAAGTTTCATCATAGTGGAGAAAGCATGGCAAAGCAGACAGTGGCTCATACCTTCACACATCAGCAACAGGATTGAAGCAGCAAAATTGAGCTAGCTCATCAGCACCGGTAGGGCTGTGTGAATAAACTTCAAGGTCCACTATCTACTAGGGATCTAATGAAGTTTCTTATTTTCAGGAGCTTCAGGGCCTGGGGATACAGTTAGTGAATGAGGACTGAACAAAAGTATTCTCTAAAAATGTCATGGTCTCTGGCATTTCTGTTCATTTGCCCCGTTTAACATTTTTAGGAGAGTAGAATATGAGAGCAGGTAAGAACTTGTTCAAAGAGCCTTGCACCAAACACTCACGTGGACCTAACATAACACATAGAGCCTAGACTAGGAAGTCTTAGCAAATAATAAATGTAGGGTAGGCAGAAAAATTTCTGGGGTCCTCAGCCAGGAGAGTTTGGGACTGTGAAGGGTCTTTTGGGTGTTGGTTGGCTTTTTAAATCCTGTCTTTTTGCCTTTTTTAAATTGGAGGTTGTCTTGAGGAAGGAATCTTTGATATTGGCAAACTTACAAGGCTTAGGAGAATAACCAACTTTAATCAGTCATTAAATTATTAGGTTTTAATGTCAAGAGATAAGAAAGATAAAAGGATAGCCAAGCCTCAGGTTTCTAGCCAAGTTTACAAAACCAAAAAAGTAAAGATTTTTTTAAAAAGTTTTATCTTGGAATAAAGGGCATGCTATTTGTAGACTCCCCTTTGGTGTTTTTCTTAGGTGCTGTGTGTTCTAGAGTAGAAGGAACATAAGCTTTTAATGTAGCCACAGGAACCTAGCATCGGCTCAAAAGGAAGGAAGTGGGAGGTTTGCTTTCCTTTTACTTGTTCAGTTGGCTGCAGTCAGATTGTATCCTTTGGGTATTTTTTTTAATTTTTTACATTTTATTTATTTGAGAAAGACTGAGTGAAAGAGGCAGATAGAGAATATAGGTGTACCAGGACCTATAACCATTGCAAACAAACTCAAGACACATGTGCCACCTTATGCATCTGGCTTTATGTGGGTACTGGGGACTCAAACCTGGGTCCTTAGGTAAGTGCCTTAATTGCAGAGCCATCTCTCTAGCCCGTTTGGGTATTTTTTTATAAGGTATTTTAGTGTGGGCATGTTTTTGAATACTGCTTGTTACTGTATTTGAATAACTGGGGAATACATGAGCTTGACAGGTAGGCATTACAGTATTTGAGAATGTAATTAATTAACATGTTCCTTCCAAGTTCAAAACTCAGATAGCTTTATAATTGGGCATCGTGGGTTTTTGTAGCTCGGATCTTTAAAACCTTCAGCTATAGATTTGCACTCATTTTTCTAAATTACTTTCAGAACTGCTCAATTTGTGTTTCATCCTTTTCATTCTAGCTTTCAAATCTACCAGACAGCAGCCCTCCAGAAATGTTGCTACTAAGAATTACTCAGAGGTAAGGAACATGTTACGGTACTTGTGTTTAGTTTATGCTTCCTGTACTATGAAATGTCATCTCTTTGACTTACAAAGTGAATAAAAAGGGAAGAAGTGTGGTTCACATTATTAGAAACCTTTAAATTTTATATATATAGTAATATTTTTAAGGACTCCAGTGCTGAACCAAAAGGGTCCATGCCTGGAATACTAACACTGAGGCAACTTCATCATATGGAGAGGCTGTGTTCTCACCAGTGTAGGCTCAAGACCTGCTAAAAGCTCAGAGTTTTAGACTGTTCTGTTCTAGATTTAACATGGACCTGCACTCTGCAGTCCCTTTGGATTTTGAGAGTCCAGAGGGGGTTTGGCTGTTCTGCTCCTTTGCTTTCAAAACTCTTGCATCTTAACTCTCAAGCTAGGATTCTTTTTCCTGTGTTAGTGGCTGCACTGTTGATATTTTAGAGAAAGTCATCTTGTTTGGTGAAGGAATGTCCTCACTTGAGGATGTTGAGCAAACTCCTTAGCCTTGGATGCTGTGGGAATTTTGTCCTTTGCTTCATCCTCATCTCTGTTTCAGTCAGAGGAAGACCTTAGGGAGTGATGTCAAAATAACACAAGGGCTAGAAAGATGGCTTAGCAATACAGGCACTTGCCTGTGAAGCCTAAGGACCCATGTTTGACTCTTCAGATTGTATGTAAGCTAGACACACAAGGTGACACAAGCGCACAAAGTGACACATTCACGCAAGATGGTGCATGTGTCTGGAGGCCCTGGTGTGCCAATTCTTTTTTTTTTTTGGTTTTTCAGGGTAGAGTCTCACCCTAGTCCAGGCTGACCTGGAATTCAATATGTAGTCTCACAGTCTTAAATTCACGGCAATCAGAGTATGCCACCCTGCTCAGCTTTTTTTTTTTTATTACTATTTGGACTGGAGAGATGGCTTAGCAGTTAAGATGCTTGCCTGCAAAGGCTAAGGACCCATGTTTTATTCCTCAGGACCCACTTAAGCCAGATGCACAAGGTAGCACCTGCATCTGGAGTTCATTTGCAGTGGCTAGAGGCCCTGGCATGCCCATTATCTCTTTCTAGCTGCCTCTCTCTCTCTCTCTAATAAATACAATAAATTTGTTTTAAAGTAAAAAATTTTATTTTCATTTATTTATTTGAAAGAAGCAGAGAAAGAGAGAAAGAATGGGTATGCCAGGGCCTCTAGCCGCAGGAAACAAACTCCAGATGCATGCTTACATGGGTCCTGGGGAATCAAACCTGGGTCCTTTGGCTTTGCAGGCAAGTGCCTTAACCACTAAGCCATGTCCCTAGCTTCCCTTGGCATGCCAATTCTCTCTCTTTGTCTCGCATGAAAAAAAAAAAAAAAAAAGGGCCCAGTCTGTTGGGCTTGCCTCAAAAGAAAGGACACAAAATGTAATATTACTATATGTAAATCCCAGCACTCGTGAGGCAGAGGTAGGAGGATTGCTGTGAGTTCAAGGCCACCTGAGACTATTCTAGGTTATCCTGAGCTAGAGTGAGACCCTACCTTGAAAAACAAAAAAAAAAAAAAAAAAAAAAAAAAAGCTATGTAGCACTTCCTGCATGACCTGATACCTCATTTAAAATGGGAGTTGATAGCTGAGCACAGTGGCTCAAACAAGTAACCCTGACATTCAAGAGGTAGAGATAGGAGGTTTGCAAGTTTCATTTTATTTGAGAGAGAGAAAATTGGTGCACCAGGGCCTCAGCCACTGTAATTGCACTTCAGGCACTTGTGCCACCTAGCGGGCATATGCAACCTTGCACTTGCCTCACCTTTGTGTCTGGCTTATGTGGAATCTGAAGAGTTGAATTTAGGCTTAGGCTTCGCAGGCAAGCACCTTAACTGCCAAGTCATCTCTCCAGCCCAGGTTTGCAAATTTTAGACTAGCCTGGATTACATAGTGAGATCTTCTCTCAAAAAATAAGCCAGGAAGAGTGGTACATACCTTTAATCTCAACACTCGGGAGGTAGAGATAGGAGGATTGCTGTGAATTCAAGGACAGCCTGGACTACAGTGTGAGTTCCAGATCAGTCTTGACTACAGTGAGACTCTACATGCCTAAAAAAAAAAAGAAAAGAAAAAAAGAGCTGAAAAAAATAAATAGAGCTGAAAGATTGAAGGTCTGACTTCCAAGAACCCAAGAAGAAAACTGCAGAGCATGGTTGATACTTGTGCCTGTGCAAGTCATCCACTAATCTAACTGTGTCCCTTCAGGGACTCGGGCTCCTGTGACAGCCTTGGAGTGAAGTGAGCCAAGGTCATGGAGTGTAAAATAACATTTATGAATGGAGAGGGACCTTGGAGGGAGGTCAGCTTGGGTTTAGTTCATCCTGGTACTGGGGATAAAATAAATGCAGGACCTCACCAAGCCTGGCAAGGGCTCTACCAGTGAATCTTACCCCTGCTGAATGTAGTTTTAATAGCTGTTTCTTATGCAGTGTGTTTCTGTGTGTACACACACTTGGACATGCTGTTTCTGTTGAACTTTCCCATTCCTAGAAATCCTGCCTGTTGCTTTTTTCTTTACCCCTTAGGTGACTGAGGTGGATGAATCCGATGTGGAAGATGACATTTTTCCTACCAGTTCGAAGACTGATCAAAGGTAGGCCAGGGACTTCCTACAAAAAGAAAAAGAATATCTAGAGTGTTCTGGTGGTAATTTTATATGCTTAAGAAGTGAAACACAATTCTTCATTTGTAGTAATGAGAATTTCATGCAGAAAAATGAAAAACACATAATTCAGCATTATTGCCAGTATTTTCCTAAAAAATAACCTGCTTCATGTCCTTCTGTCTTTATTACCCAGTTATTTTCTTTATAAATATTCCATTCCTAGTTAATAGAAATAACTTTAATATTGGGTTTCAGCCTTTCTTCATTATTTTTTTCTGAACTTAGTTACACATGTTCTCTGCAGCTATAGACTTACTGTAGAGTGCTTAAATTTCTTCCTGTCCTTTTGGAGTATTGCCTGTTGCTGTTAAACGTGACTTGGTTCAAAATTACCATTCTATTTCATGTATTAATATTTTGGGTGAACACTGCTTACCTAAGGCTCAATTAATGAAAATCAAATGATCAATAGCCTTTTTAAAAACAATACTTTCTGTTTAAGCATTAATTTAGGTCTGGTAGGCGTGAGGGGAGGTGGGCATAGCCTGATTTCATCTGGCTGCTGGCTTCAGGCAGTTGTTCTAGACGAAGTTAAACACATCTGAGTTCATTAAATGATGATTGAAAGATCAGTGCATAATTATGTGTGAAATTTAATGATGTAGACCCTTAATTGGGAGTGCTTATGGAGAACAGAGAGCCTTGTGGGCTTGGGAGAAGCAGCAGTTCTGGAGAGGGCTGAGCCTGTTCTAAGAGCTTTACTCTCTTCTGTAAACAACTTGGATTTGGTTAGCAAAATTTCTGTGTTAATTTCAGAAACAGGCAGTGCACTTTACCTGCTAAGAGCTGTGGTGTTATTAGTAACCCTCTGTGTGGTGGCCTGTGTGCCTGCCTGCATTCGAGATGCTTCAGCATAATAACACATTAACTCTTTAAAACAAAACTGTTTTCCATATTTGACAAATAAGAAAATTGAGACATGGTGAGGTTAAAGAATATAGTAAATGCACAAACTGGAATCCAGATACCATCTCCATTAAGTATTTATTGCTTCTAATGTAGATTGAGTGTTATTTTTATTCACTGGTTGCTATGGGATTGAAAATTGTACCTAGAAGTACATGCTTGATAAGTTTTTAAAGTCATTCTCTTCGTTGCTGTTCTTGTTTTTGCCTCAGGTGGTCAGGCACTTCATCCAGCAAGCGCATGTCCCAGAGCCAGACAGCCAAAGGGGTGGACTTCGAATCAGATGAGGTAATAAAGTAAAATTATTAAATTTTAATTTCTGTGAAACTCTTTAATAAATGTAAATAGAGACCACTAGCTAGATGATAAGACTTCTATTTTTTTTTAATTTTTCTGTTTATTTTTTATTTATTTATTTGAGAGAGGCAGAGAGAGAATGGGTGCATCAGGGCCTCCAGCCCCTGCAAACGAACTCTGGATGCATGCGCCACCTTGTGCATCTGGCTTATGTGGGTCCTAAGGAATGGAGCCTCAAACTGAGGTCCTTAGGCTTCACAGGCAAGTGCTTAACTGCTAAGCCATCTCTCCAACCCAAGACTTCTGTTTTTAAATAGTCCCATCCTTCAGTCCCCCAACTTCAGCTTCCTGAAGAGCTGGGATTACAGGTCCATGCCAGCATATCTGGCTTGTTGTTTTCATTCTCTTCAAATGCTTAGTTAATATCTGATCTTCCTATGTAATCTTACCCTGCATAGGGCCTACATCCCATCACTGCAGTCTTCCATCTGCTCTGTAAAGCCCTGAGATATGGCTTTGCTGGGTTTTGCTTTTAATCAGTCTGTTAGAGCTTCTAGCATTAAAAGGTGATAGGCAATGGAAAATATGGCTTCTTTGGGTTTAGCGTTTCTTCTTGTGGCTTCACCATCTTTTTGCTGAATTTCCAGATCAGTCATCTTTAATCAAATGTAAATGCAAAAAAAAAAAAAAAAAAAAAAAACTATTTACAAAGCAAGTAGATGTGAGTATTCATATCATTTCCTCCTGGCTTAACCCATACCTCATTTACCTTTAAGGTTTATAACCGAGGGAAGTGTGTAAGCTGTATATCATAGATACCTACCACCACATTCATGGCATGATAAATTTTTATTCTAATGCCAAGAATGTATTTGATCTTTTACATTTCATCCTTCAGATGAGATAAATCCCTGTGACTGGCTCTCAGTGACACTATTTTGCCTAAAGAATGTCTGTCTTGGGCTGAAGGGATGGCTTAGTGGTTAAGGCATTTTCCTGCGAAGACAAAAGTCCCAGGTTCAATTCCCCAGGACCCACGAAAACCAGATCCACAAGCTTGTGCATGCTTCTGGAGTCTGTTTGCTATAGTTGAAGGCCCAGGCATGCCCATTCTCTCTATCTGCCTCTTTGTCTCTCTCTCTCAAAAATAAATAAAATAACTTTTTTTAAAAAAAAGAATGTCTGTCTTGCCTCAGGGAAGCGTGAGCAGTCCCCAACGTAACATCTGTGTGTTGTTTCAGGATGATGATGATGATCCTTTCATGAACATTAGTTCTTTAAGAAGAAACCTAAGATAATTTTTTAATGGACTTGCAAATTTTCAAGATGCAGGAACAAAAATCAGAACATTTCAAGCTGACTTTGTATTTGAAGATGCTTTAATTGAAAACCTTGAAGTAATCAACAGAGAAACTAGTGTATATTTTTAAGCATTATGTCCTGAACATGACTCCATTCAGAAGTTTCCTAGCTCCAGGATATAAACATAGTATTGGTTCTCCTTATTTTTCAGTCTGGTTGTTACCATTGTCTGGGGATGCGGTATAAAATTTGCAGTGCTACTTTCCTAGCACAGTAGTGTGTTTCCTACTGAGTTAAGTGCTTTGCTTAAATATTGCTCATGTGTGAGGATTAAAAGAAACCCACTATGAAACATTTCTGCTTCATGATCATATACTGTCAGTCTCTGATATTACATTTAGCCACAGTTGAAGGGAAAAACTTGTCAGAAGTTAATGTGCTCATAATTTCCTAGAGGTTCTGCATTTCCTGAAAGTAAAGGCCTCTATGGGGCTCTAGAGATGGCTCAGCAGTTAAGGTATGTGCCTGCAAATGCCAAAGGACGGAGGTTCAATTCCCCAGTACCCACATAAAGCCAGCTGCCATAGGTCACACATGCATCTGGAGTTCCTTTGCATTGGCTAGAGAACCTGGTGAGCCCATTTTCTTTCTTTTGGTCTCTGTCTCTCAAATAATTAATAGATAAAATATTTTTTTAAAGGCCTCTATGTAACTGCCTAAGCTCAGTTTGTTACTAGGTATGGGTGTTGTAATACCTGTTACAGTGTCAACCTCTATGATTTGACTGGACTACTTGATGTTTGAATAATTAGATAGATAATGGTTTTTAGATTTTTTTAGTCCATTTGTAGCAAAGACTCAAAAATTATGCTCCCAATGAATGATGGTAAGTTTCTTTACTATTCTCTTGTCATTAATAGTTCTTGCTCCTTTCCTCCTCATGTAGTGGGAGTTTTGGGGATCCTTGCCAATGTACTAACACACCAACAAGTTTAAGGTAGTCTGAATCCTTCTCTTATGAATTTAAAGAATTAAAATACATAGATGGAAGATTAAAAGAGACTTTAGTAGATTAAGAGAAGGAAAGAGAAGAAAATATAGAGAGGCAGGAGGAGATGGAGAGCCCATGTGGGAGTAGAGGTTCTTCCCCCCCCAAAAAAACCTCTCAATCCATCTGGGCTGAGATGAGGGGCACTTACCAGAGTAAGGACCTGGAAGTTCTGGAGAGGCAAAAAGCCATCCAGTGGACTTGCCTGATAAGGATCTATTTGTAATCATATTGTGGTGGCTCTGGTGAGTCTGAGAGAGAGCTGATTGGTCTGAGCTCAGGGGCTGTCTCAGGAGTTAGGGGCAAGAGAGCTGATTGGATAGGCTGGGTCAGATGCTGAACTGGAGTTCTGCAGAAGCAGACAGGCAGAAGCCATGTTCCCTCTTTGGGCCTTCTAACTGGCTACTTGAAAATAAAGCTACCTGACTAGTTCCCCCTCATTCTTAGCAGAAAAAAAAGAACATCTTATGTCTTAAAAATATTGAAAATCTTTTTTAGACAGATTCAGCTAAAATATTAACACAACCTACAAATACCAATGCCAATAATATCATATCATATCAATAATACTTACAGGAAAACATTTCTGAATAGGCAGTTCCAGAAATCTTACTGAAATCACTTACACTTTCATACTTGTTTTTAGAAGATAAAAATATTACCTCTACAGATTTAAGTCACCTCATTCCCTTTTAATACTCTGTGAAAGATTCAACAAGTATTTATTTTTTATTCTTACGAGGCAACTGCATGTAAACACTCCTTATGGCATTAGGGATCTTGTGCCACAATAGTTTCTTCATAGGTAGAAACAAACACTTTGTTAAACAATGCTCCTGACCATCAAAATAACCATATCTGGAATGTGTAAGCATTAGAACCATTTGATAGTGGCTGCCTCTATATTTTAGCACCTTGGAAATGGCCTCCTTCAAAAATTACAATATAAAGCCTGACATGGTGGTGCACACCTTTAATCTCAGCACTCAGGAGGCTGAGGTAGGAGGATCACTGTGAGTTAGAGTCCAGCTGGAGACTATTCCAGGTAATCCTGGGCTAGAGTGAGACCCTACTTCGGGGGAAAAAAAAACATACAATATAACACTCCATGAACTTCACACAACATGTGTTTTGTAATGTGAGTGTAGGATTATGTCAGGAAGGAGCATTATCTCCTTATCCAAAGAAATCCCTTCAGGCAGATCTTCCCATATTTTTATTGCACTTTAAATTAAAAAGAATTTCAATATTTGCTTGGAGTGGCAATGAAATCGGAGGCTCAGTTGTGGAGTGGAGACTAGTGGTAGAAGTAAACGTGCCCTGCACATAGCACACGGAGTCCCGGGGTTTCCCCCAAGTACCAGTGAGGTGTTCCTGGACATGACCACTAAAGTTCCTGGCAGGGGCCTGGGGAAAGGAGGGAGACTTTTCCCCTTAACAAATTGTTCTAGGGTATGAAAAGAACTATTTAAACCACTGCAGTTAGCTACAAAGGGAACTCATTCCATGCGATAAGAGGGCGAAAAATCTCTAATTCATGTTGTGAATGGTGTTCTCCCCTGGAAGACAGTGAATAAAATGTGAAGGAAATCCCCTCTGGTTACAGTGTCTCAGGGTTCAATGTGCCACATAGCCTGGATCTTCTGTTAGGGAGGCAACAAAAGCTATTATTGGTTTTGTGGTGATGGTTTTCAGACCTGTGGGTCATATGTTTACAGAGGTCTTCCAGACAGTAGAGCATCTATAATTGCTCTTAGAGATGGTGAGAGAGACATGATAAAAACGCCTAAGGCATTTATAGGGAGTCCTTTGATGCTTGACAAAAAAAAAAAAAAAAAATCTCTTCCTGGTGGTATTTCCTATAAAAATATATATATATATGGTCAAGATTTTACTGTACCTATGTACAATTCTAGGAAAACAGCTAGTTAGAAATTCATGCATCTGGGCAGTTGGGTTTTAATTCAAGTACTTGTAAAACGTTTTCTACCAGCTGTTAAAATTGCTAAAGTGAGCACTCAAAGAATCCCACTAGTGCCCCAGAGGATGGCTATTCTCTTTGGGAAGCAGTCACCTTGTGTTGCCACAAGATGGTGCTGTTATCAATAGCTGCTTTTGAGGGTTTTTCAACTGTAAATCTCAATTTAAGTGAGTTTTGCAATAAATTTAGAATCTGTGCAATAATACAAGCCCTATGCAACAATGTCATAATTAATCTTCTAATCTTAAATGTAAACTGCATATTTTACCTGTTTCAGCTGTTACCGTAGAATTGGCCAAGGTGGTAAGTTTTACATACAAAGAAAGGTTCAAGAAGAAACAAAATGCCTTATAGTTTCATAAAGAAAAAATACCCTTCATTAGAAATACTGACTAAAATCAACTCTCCCACTGTAACACTTTTCTTTGGAAATGTATTCTATCTAAAAGCAATTTTACTCAAAAGTGAACTAATATCGTTTTCTAGTTTCTCAAACATTCATATTATGGCTTTTTAAAGCTAGCTGCCATTAAAATTATTATAAATGTTTTCTATAATAAATATTTGTTTGTATAGTATATAATGTTTCTTTATTCTTTTTTAAAAATTGTTTGTTTATTTGTATTTGTTTATTTGAGAGCAACAGACAAAGAGAGAAAGAGGCAGAGAGAGAGAGAGAGAGAATGAATATGGGTGCACCAGGGCCTCCAGCCACTGCAAATGAACTCTAGATGCATGTGCCACCTTGTGCATCTGGCTTATGTGGGTACTGGGGAATCAAGCCTTGAACCGGGGTCCTTAGGCTTCACAGGCAAGTGCTTAACTGCCAAGCCATCTCTCCAGCCCCCAGTTTCTTTATTCTTGAATGAAAAGTTTATACATTTCATTAGTGGCTTATCTTATTTCCTTTTAATAGTTTTGAACTCAGTGTTTTTGGATCTGTAAAGCTGTTCACCTAGCTTGCTGTTAGTGTGCATATTTTCTATATCCTGTGACAGATTACTGGATCTTATTTTAGCTCTTTAAGTGTAGAGTCAATGCATACTGATAATTCAGATTTCAGACATTAAAATACATGCCAGTCTGTTTTCCTGTTTCTCTGTATTCCTCTCTCCAGGTACTACAGCCTGTGAGCAGTAGGGTCTATGGTTCTCCACTTCCTTTTAGAATATCAACTAATAAACTAGTTGGGTTATAATCCCATACTGTCTAGTCAGATTCTCATTACAGTATCAAATTCTCAGCTTGGTATTTATTTTTGCACCCTAATTTTTCCACGTCTTCCTTGTGTTAACAGATAACTTTACAGCTTCCCAGTATGGGTTTTTTTTTTTGTTGTTTTTTTGAGGTAGGGTCTCACTGTAGCCCAAGCTGACCTGGATTACACTATGTAGTCTCAGGGTGGCCTTGAACTCATGGCAGTCCTCCTACTACTGCCTCCCAAGCGAGTGCTGGGATTAAAGGCATGCACCACCACGTCCAGCTAAAAGCTGTTGTTTTGTTTGGGTCAAATGAAAAGATGTGTATGTGGTACTTAGATGTCAAAGTGGTAGCGATATTTAAAGAGCTCTGCTGGCAATTGCAGCTGGAAGAGGTGTGTTGGGTCTAGGGGCTGCCTGGCCGACGCTACACTTCACTCTCAGCTGCTGTGCAATACTGGTGGTTACTTAGTACTAGTGTCCAAGCACCCTTGGTCACATGCCTATTTAATTTCAAGTTTGTTATAGCTTATTTTAAAAGCACTGTTGGAGGCTGGAGAGATGGCTCAGAGTTAAAAGTGTTTCCTTGCTAAGCCTCATGCCCAGGGTTTGATTCCCCATTACCTGTGTAAAGCCACATGTACAAAGTGGCACATGCATCGAGTTCATTTGCAATGGCAGGAGGCCCTGGCATGCCTGTACTAACTCTCCTTCTCTCTCGAAGATAGGTGAAATATTTTTTTAGTATTGGGTTGGAGAGATTGCTCATTGGGTAAAGTGCTTGCTGAGTAAGCATGAGGATCTGAGTTTGGGTCCCTGGAATCCACATAAAGCCAGACTGGATAGTGTGAACTTTTGTAATCCCAGCATGCTTTAGGTGAGATGGGAAGTGGACACAGGATAATATCCCGAAGTTTGTATACCAGCTAGCATGCAGTGAAATAACAAATAGACTTTCTCAAACAAGGTGGAAGGCGAAAACTTGTCACCCAAAGATGTCCTTTGACCTTCATGCATATGCTGTGACACATGAATATACAAGATCTTTTTAAAGATAGTATTTTCTACACTACAGTTTTATAAGCCCATTGTGCCTATTGGTGCACTTGAATTGATGGTGGAGTGTATCTGACTTTGAGCAAATTTTTCTAGAGCCAAAAAAAATCTAAGATAATTGCTTAATAGGGTGAAAGAAACAATTTAATTTCTCTTGCTCCTTTAAAAAGTAGGGTTTAGGAAAAAAGAATCTATTTTACATTCACTACGATGTTACATGAGGGCTAGGGAAATGGCTCAGTGAGTACAGTGCTCGCCAAGTACGCATCATGATCTGAGTTTGGATCCCCAGCACCCCTGGGAAAGATGAGCATGGTGCCACATGCCTGTAATCCCCGTGCCAGGGATGTGGAAATGAGAATTCTTGGGGCTTGCTGGCTAGCCAAATCTAGTAGCGAAATCGGTGATCTCTAGGTTCCATTCTAGGTGACCATGTTTCAAAAAATAAGGTGGACAGAGATTGGGGATGAGACTGACATGGACCTCTGGTCTCCACACACACATACATGCAAAAAAAATGTTGTATGACTTAGTGAAACCAGTCCAGCCCTGTAAACTCACAAGAACTCATCACCCCAGTGTTAATGGCTACTAGTGTTTTAAGTCAGGATCGTGTTTTAAAACATTTGTTCATCTTGGTGGTGTTGGGGCTGGAACTCAGCTTCACGTATGCTTAGCAAGTGCTGTACCTGGTTACATTCAAGTCCCCTAGAAGTGTGATGTTGAAACGTCTCTTTACCAAAAAAAAAAAAAAAAAAAAAATGGCAAGAATAATGGACTCTTAATCATCTATTTCAACACATCCACATCAACTTTTAATTTTGTTACTTTACAGATTGTCTAAATACGTACATGGATAGTGCAGATATATATTCCTGCATGGACATGAAGACATGTAATGCACTTTTTGACCTGTGAATGGAGGTGGCAGTACTGAGCACCTTTCCTAGGTTCCATGTGTTGATTTCAAGAAACAAGGATTTCTCTTCCCTAACCTACCACAGCAGTGAATCTGCCCTCCATATTCCAGTTGGTCTCCATAATTTCTTTATATGGTATATTTTTTCTTTTAATCCAGGATCTAGTCTAGCATTTAATTTTTTTATTCCCTGTGTGTGAAAATACATATTCATGGTTCATGATTGTGTGTGGTGTGTGTGTATGTATGTGTGTATGTAGGTGGTCCCCACCTTCTTCCTTGTTTGAAGCAGGGTCTCGTTCACCACTGTATATTCCAGACTGGCTGGCCCATTAACTTCTGTGGATTCTCTTGTCTCTGCCCCTGTCTCTCTTGTCACAGGAAGGCTGGGGTTATAGACACTTGGCACTGCACCAGCTTTTCTGTGAGTTCTAGGGATCTGAACTCTGATGGTCATATTTGTGCAGCCCTAGTTTTACTCTTGGATATACAGAACATAGAATCTTAGTAGGCTTCCTAAAGTCTGAATCGCTCAAATGTATCCTCAGCCCTTACTCCCTGTCCCTTTTGACCATTTCTACCCACTTTTTGTAGTTAACCAGCTCCATCTGCCTTTTCTACATTTTGCCAAGATAATCAGAACTATTTATTTTCTCACTTCCCCTTCTTTTTAAAAAAAATTTTAAAAATTATTTTATTTATCTTTGGAGAGAGACACAAAGAGAAACAGATAGAGAGAAGAGAGGAAGACAGATAGAGCTGGGCACGCCAGCAGTCTCTCAGCTGCTGTGAACGAAATCCAGATGTGTGCGCCCCCTTGTGGGCAAGTGCAGCATTGCGCCCTTGCGTCACTTTGCATCTGGCTAAACGTGGGACCTGGAGATTAGAACCACTGGAGATTGGAACCAGTGTTCTTAGGCTTAGCAGGCAGGCGCCTTAACCGCTAAGCCATCTCTCCAGCCCTTCCCCTTTTTTTGTACATGTCAAATATAGAATCTTTGAGCATTAAGTCCTGGAAATTGCTTCCTGTCGTTTTATGCAGATTTGTCTCACTTTTCTGTAGTTGTGTGGTACTCCATTGAATTTAAATATAATAGTTTATTCTACTATCTTCTTACACTTGCATATTTTGGTAGTTTAACATTTAAAATTACAAATAATATTGCACTGCTGACTTTTGGCATTTTCATGTTTTTGGAACTGTATCTTCAGAGAAATTTCCTAAAAGTGTGATTACTGAGTAAGAGAGTCAATACATGCATTTGTTGTTTTGTTCAGTCTGATCAGATTCTCCTGTGTAGAGGCTGTGCCATTTTGTAGTCCCACCAACAGTGTGTAAGCCCATTTCCCCAAAATCTTGAATGTAGAATCATGGTTTTAATTCTTTACCCCACCAGTGGAGATTAAATGGCATCTCCCTCCCTTCTCTCTCTCTGTCTATATATACATATTCTTTCTTTCTCTCCTGTTTCTTTTCTTAGGCAGGATCTCACTGGTCAAGGCTGACCTGGAACTCAGTCTAGTTTAGGCTGGTCTTGAACTAAGAGTAATTTTCCTACACTCCCTACTCTGCCTCGCAGGTGCTGGGATCAAAAGCATGTGCCACAATGTCTGGCTTAATAAGAAGGAATCCATGGGGGGGGGTGTATGGCATTTCCTTTATTATGAACAAGTTTGTATGTTTAAGGACCATATTAGAGTGCTATTTAGTGAATTGCTTATTCATGTGTTTTTCTAATATTTAGTTCTTCCCATAACATAAAAATTACTCGACATATTACTTCTTTGCCTATTATTTATTGCAGTTTCTCTAACTTGTTATTTATATTTTGATTTTGCTTTTCTTTCAATACAGTAATTTGGGATTTTTTCTTTGTTGTCTTTACCTACTGTGGTAGTTTGAATGGATGTTCCCAAATAGATTCAGGAGTTTAGTCAAACTTGTAACTTATTAGATTTCCAGCTGCCTGGATGGAGGAGGTGTCACTGTGGATGGATCCAGCCCCAAAGTGGGTTTGGGGCAGGTCTAAATTCTAGCCAGAGACATGCAGAGTGCTTGAGCTCTGCCTGGAGTTCCCAGAGTGTTCTTGCTTATGGTGCTGGTGGTGGATTTTCTCTCTGTGTGGACCTGTGAAAGGGGGCCAGCATCTTCTGCCATTAGAGAACTTCCTCTGGTTCTATAAGCTTCAATAAATTCTGTTCCTCCTATAAATTGTGTCTGGTTTGGAGGTTCATCCCAGCAAAGTGAAGGTGACTATGACAGAATTGGTACCAGAGAGTGAGTTGTTGTACCGATGAAATTGACCATGTGGATTTTGGCCTTTTGGAACTTTTGTTTTTTATTCATTTGCTTACAAACTTTCTAAGGGGAAGGGAAGACGACAGAACTACTACTACTGGGCTACTGGCAGAAAAGCTGGCTGTGTTAAGGTTAAATTTGTAATGGACTGATGTGCTTTGCTAAAGATATGGAACTGAAAATATAAAATATTTAAAGTTGGAAAAACTCAAGCAAGTTTAAAATTATGGGCACTGAGACTGGTTGCTGAAGTTGCTATTGTCAAATACATTAGCATTTGGAAGGAAAATAGCCCAACTACTTTACACGGAAACAATGGAAAGGATGCCTGAGGAAAGAATGAATGGCAGAAATGCTAACTCTTGAAAGGAGTTAACTGAAAGGAAGGAACCTGCTCTTCAAGGTCATGATTTATTTTGTCCCTGAATTAAGAATATGGATGTGTCCTGAATACCAGGTCTTGGTTTCAGAAGCATGAAAAACATGTGGTATGGGTCATGAAGTGCACATGGTTCCAGGAGCTGCTGCTAAGATGCAGCATGAGGCAGGGCATGATGACCCTGATAAAGAGGCTGATGAAGCCCTTGGAAGATGGCCCATGGTTTCATGGAGACGGTTGGGATATATCAGGACCATGCAAGGGCTACCATGGAGCACTGTTGGCTCAGGATGGAAATTTTCCCTAGCTATTCAGCCCAGCTTAGAGGGGCAGAATTGTAAAATCGAGACTGGTAGTCACTGGTTATGATATAGACTTGAACTGCAGAAGTTTGATGTTTGCTTGATGGCTGAGTTTACATTGGTCTCGTCTCTCCTTGTTATGCCTTATAGCAATTAAAAATTTTTACCCTGTGCCGATATATGTTGAAAGTATATAACTTGTTTTGATTTTACAGGATTTATAGTTAAGAGACAATCTTAAATCTCAGATGAGACTTGGGATTTTGGAACTATCTTAAGCTGGTAAAGACTATGGGAACCTTTGAAGCCTGACTGAATACAATTTTCAATGCAGATCTACTGGGGGCCAGAGCAGAATGTGACAGTTTGAATGGATGTCCCCCAATAGATTCAGGAGTTTAGTCAAGCTTGTAACTTATTAGATTTCCAGCTGCCTGGATGAAGGAGGTGTCACTGTGGATGGATCCAGCCTCAAGGTGTGTTTGGGGCAGATCTAAATTCTAGCCAGAGACATGCAAGTGCTTGAGCTGTCCCTGGGGTTCCCAGAGTGTGCTTGCTTATGATGCTGGTGGTGGATTTTCTCTCTGTGTGGACCTGGGAAAGGAGGCCAGCTTCTTCTGCCATTATGGAACTTCCCTGGTTCTATAAGTGTCAATAAATTCTGTTCTACCTATAAACTGTGTCTGGTTTGGAGGTTCATCCTTGCCACGTGAAGCTGACTATGATACCCATGGAATTTACTAATTACATAGGTGGCTCTTTTCATTGGTCTGTAGCCCTTTATATAAGACCATCACCTTATCTTGACTCTAAAAGAATACAGACAGGAAATATAAATTTCATCAATCTTGTTTTATTTACTTTTTTGGCATTAAACTCAGCATTGTGTATGCTAGGCAAATACTCTAACAGAGGGGCTCTCATGGTTCCCTCCCCCCTTTTTTTTAAGGTTTGCAGGCAAAGTAATGGGTCTCACCATGGCATTGTCACGTATAATGTGTTATACTCTGTTCTCATTTGTTCCCCTCCCCATTGCTTTCCTCATGTGTACCTCCTTCCTGGTTCCTTCTCCCAGGTAGTCCTCCCTTCTGTTTTCTTGTATCCATTCCCTTATTTCCCTTAAGGTTCGTTCCTCTCTGCTCATAATTCCCTTTCTAGTTTTGTGACACACACAAAACACACACACACACACACACACACACACACACACACACACACAGAGAGAGAAAGAGAGAAGAATGTAAATAAATTATTTAAAATTATTTATTTATTTATTTAAATTGAGAGAGAGAGAGAGAGAGAGAGACACTGAAAGGGCATGCCAGGACCTTCAGCCACTGCAAATGAACTCGACTTGTGTGCCACCTTGTGCATCTGGCTTACATGTGTCCTGGTGAATCAAACCTGGGTCTTTTGGCTTTGCAGGCAAAATTAATTAACCGTTAATCTATCTCTCCAGCTTTTAACTCTCAGTTCTGCATGTAAGAGAAAATATATCTTTTTTTTTTTTTTTTTTTTTCAAGGTAGGGTCTCACTCTAGTACAGGCTGACCTGGAATTCACTCTGTATTCTCAGGGTGGCCTCGAACTTATAACAATCCTCCTACCTCTGCCTCCTGAGTGCTGGGCCTAAAGGCGTGTTCCACCACACCCGGCTAAGAGAAAATATATCTGTCTTTCTGAGTCTTACTTATTTAATGTAGTGATTTCTAGTTGTATCTATTTTCTTGTAAATGTTATAATTTCATTTTTCTTTATTGCTGCATAAAATTCTGCATATCTCTCACACACACACACACACACACACACACACACACTGTCCATTCATCTGTTGATGAGCATCTAAACTGGTTCCATTTCCTGGTTTTTGTGGATAGAGCAGCAATACACATGGGTGTGCAAATAACTCAGTTACATGCTGACTTGAAGTACTATGGGAATATACTCAAGGGAAGTATAGCTGGGCCATATGGTAGTTCCAGTCGTTTATTGGAGGAATCTCCATACTAATTTCCATAGTGGCTGCATCAGTTGCTCTAACCAGCAGTGAAGAAGAGTGCCTCTTTTTTCACATAGCTTCGGTTGTCATTTGTTTTCTTGATGTCAGCCATCCTGGCTCTGGTGGTAACATCTCAGTAATTTTAAATTGTATTTGATGAAGGCTAAAGATGCTGAACCTTTTAGTTATTTATGTTTTTATTTTTCGAGGTAGGGTCTCAGTCTAGCCCAGACTGACCTGGAATTCACTATGTCATCTCAGGCTGGCCTCAAACTCACAGCAATCGTCCTACCTCTGCTTTCTGAGGACTGGGATTAAAGGCATGCGCCACCACGCCTGGTTCTGAATTTGGTAATGATTAATGTTTTTACATCCTGGCTGAAGAAACCACTCCCTACCATCAGATCCTGAAAGTTCTATGTTGCCTTGTCTTCTGTACTTTAATTTTTGTAGTTTGCAAATTCTGGTTCTTAGCCCCTTGTCTGCTGAGGCATAGCAGGTAATGATTTTCTTCCATTCTGCGGGCTATCTGTTTGCTTTGCTGATGGTTTCTTTTGCTGTGCAGAAACTTTTTATTGTACTCCCTTTCCTTATATCTTGGGACTATTTCTTGTAATATATTAGAGTCCTGTTAAGAAATTTCTTGCTTATGATTCTTATCTTAGAGCATGTTGTCCACTTTTTCTTTGAGCTGCTTCAGACTTTAAAACTTTTTATTTATTTAATTCTCTTATTTGAGAGAGAGAGAGAGAGAATGGGCAGACCAGGGCCTCTAGCCACCACAAACAAACTCCAGACACATGGCACATGTATCACCTTGTGCATCTGACTTACATGGGTCCTGGGGAATTGAATTTGGGTCCCTAGGCTTCTAAGTCAAGTGCCTTAACTGCTAAACAATCTCTCTAGACCTGTTTCAGGTTTTAGATTAAGGTATTTAATTCATTTTGGATTGATATTTGCAGAGTTGAAGACATGGCTGGCTCTGATTTCATCCTTCAGGAAGATACCCAGTTTGTGAGCATCATTTGTTGAGTAGGCTGTCTTTTCCCACTGAATGTTTTGGTGTGTTTGTAAAAGATTAGGTAGCCAAAACAATGTGGATTTTCTTTTGGGACTTCTGTTCCATTGGTCTAAAACTTCTGTTTTGATGCCAGTACCATGCTGTCTTTGTCATTACTGCTCAAATTAAACACCAAAAAAATAAAAACTGCCAATCACCAAATGGCCTAATGAACAAAAGAAGAAATACAAATAGCCAATAACTACATGAAAAGTATTCAACATCCCTAGGCAACGGAGAATGCAAATTAAAACCACATTGAGATACCATTTTACCCTCCAGTCTGAATGGTTCTCAAGAAAACTGACAACTAAGGGTGGTGAGGGTTTGGGGATAAAGGAACTCTGGTTCACTGCCTATGAGAGTGCAAATTAGTATAGCCATGAGGGAAGTCAGTATGGAGATCTCTCAAAAAAATAGATATAGAACTCCCACACAACGCAGCTATAGCACTCCTGGACACATATCCTATGGGCTCCACTAAGTGTCTACTACAGAGTCACTTGCACATGCAATACACTTATAGTAGCTAAGAATTGGAATCAGCTTAGATGCCCATCAACAGATGAATGGAGAATGAAGATGTGATACATGTACACAATGGAATTCTATTCAGCAGTTTGTAAAAATGAATGAAAGTTTTAAGGAAATGGCTGGATCTGGAAAGAACTATATTAAGCAGAGTGACCCAAACCCACAAGTTCTCTGCTATGTGAATCCTAGCTTACAGTATCTATAAGTATATATACATGGTGGGGCCATAGGAGTAGAATCTATAAAGGTAGAATGGTAACCAAGAGTCTAAAGAGATGACTAGAATAGAAAAAAAGTGATGGAGGGTCAAAGAACACATGTGACATGTAAACAAGTGGGAAGGATATTGGAGGGAGAGGAAGGGGGGATAAGAATCAACTAAAGAAAAGTGTATTTGAAAATACCAGAATGAAAGCCGGGCGTGGTGGTGCACGCCTTTAATCCCAGCACTCGGGAGGCAGAGGTAGGAGGATCGCCGAGAGTTCGAGGCCACCCTGAGACTACATAGTTAATTCCAGGTCAGCCTGGACCAGAGTGAGACCCTACCTTGCAAAACCAAAAAAAAAAAAAAGAAAGAAAGAAAATACCAGAATGAATAATACCTAAATCTCTAACTAAAAAAATAAAAATAACTAAACTAGAAATTGATTTTTATGTGTGGTGTGAGGTAGGGGTCATACATTGTTCATTCAATTCTCTGTGAATGCAACTCGCCCCAGCAGTATGTGCTGCACTGACTACCCTTCCCCCTGTTCTGCAGAGCTGTCTTGGTAATTGAGCTCCTAAACTCACAGATGTTTTTGAACTCTCTTCTGTTCCATTGGCCTATTTGAATTAATTACTGGTTGCTCTGTCATGAATCATTTTTACTCATAGAACAGTCTTTGCTCCTTTGTTTTTATTCTTAAAGGATGTCTTGGGAATTCTTGGCTCTACATTTTCAAATAAATTTTATAAATATATATACTGCTGTGACCTAATGTAGGGTTTTAACAAAAATATCCAACTAGTTTCAGTTTGATTATAGTTCATAGCTATTGTTACCTGCAGTTGATTTAATTTAAGTCTTGTTCTTGTTCCCGGGATTAATGACATTTTCTTTGATAGAGAAATTAATTTTGTTCCCTAGAGCTAAAGCTTGCTGTGTGGGCTTAGAAATATATTCTATCCTTGCTGGAATCTTTCCATTTCATTTTGGAAATGTTATCAACCCCACTTGGTTGGCTTAATGTTCCTTTGCTCATTTGTGACAGCCCAGTTGAGAGAGTCGTACTGTTTCTTATCACACCTCGCCTGCCTCCCTTCCTCCCACCTGTGTAAAGCACTGATTACTCTCTTTTCCTCTTCTCTTAAGACCCCGCTGTATTCCTTACTTTTCTCATCTTTGTGACCCAAATCCCTGACAAAGAGCAGCGTAAGGAGGGAAGGGCTTTCTTTGTCGCACTGTTTTAGAGAGGACAAGGTCCATCATGGTGGCCAGAGCAGCTCTAGCTGTGGTGACAGGAACTTGGTCCCATTGTGTCCTTAGGAGTCAGAGAGAGATGAAAGATGATGCTCTCCTTGTTTTCTCCTTTTTATTCGGCCCAGGACCCCAGCTCATGGGCTTGTGACACCTAGATTCAGGATGCCTTCCTTCCTCAGTCAAACCTCCCTGGAAACACCTCACAGATGTGCCCAAAGGGGTTTTTCTAGGTGGTTCCAAATCCAGTCAAGTTGACCCTAAACTTAAAAAACAAAACAAAACAAAACAAAAACATTATTTGTGTAAGAGAGAGAATGGGCATACCAGGGCCTCTAGGCACTGCAAACAAACTCCAGACACATGCACCACCTTGTGCATCTGGTTTATGTGGGTACTAGGGAATTGAACCTGGGTCCTTAGGCTTTGCAGGCCAACACCTTAACTGCTAAGCCATCTTTCCAGCCCATTGACCCTAACGTTGGTCCATCACACCTATCTATAAAACAGTCAACTCAAGTCCGCTTCCTGTTCTCCTCCTCAGGGTATCTCTCCATCCTCCAGTTCCTCTCTCTCCACAGACCAAGTATCAAAGAGACCAAGGCTTTGCTCCCTTCCCTTTCTGTTCTCTGCCATGGTCAGCTCATATTCTACAAGGCTCCCATTTCCTATCAAATACAACAGATGCTATGGAGGAAGTGACTAATAGAGAGGGAAAGAGGGAGGTGCTTGTGTTGTTATTCTATGCTAGCCCAGCTGTACTTGCACATCATTGTCAAGTTCTTAGAGCTCATCAGTGACAGGCATCATCACCCTTTATAAGGAGAAAAATGTATATGATCTGAGGAGAAACAAGAGTATCATCATTACCTTCTTATGCAGGGAAAAATAAAGGCATATGCATTAAGCACACACATGTGATAAGTGTTAAAGCTGAGATTTAAATTTAAGCCATAATTAAAATTTAAATTTAAGTGTAATTTTAAAATTAACTTTGAAAGTTAAAAACAGCTTAAATGCAAATAAGCAGTAAAGCTGAGAGTTAAATCAGTTCTGTCTGAATCCAAATATCTTGAAATGGTCTCATAGTATAGCCCAGGCTTGCCTTGAACTCAAAATTCCCCTGTGTTGCAGTCAGGTTCGCACTGCTGGCAGAAACCACCTGACCAAGAGCAGCTTGTGTGTGTGGGGAAGGTTCATTTTGGCTTGCAAACTCAAGAGGAAGCTCCATCATGGCAGGGAAAACAATAACATGAGCCTCTAGAAGATGGACATCAACCCCTGGCCAACATCAGGTGGACAATAACCACAGGAGAGTGTGCCAAATACTGGGAAAGGGAAACTGGCTATAACTCCCATAAACCCGCCCCCAACAATACACTGCCTCCAGGCGGTGCTAATTCCCAAATCTCCATCAGCTTGGAACCTAACATTCAGAACATCTAAGTTTATGGGGGACACCTGAATCAAACCACCACCCTGCCTTGGCCTGTTGAGTGCTGCAGATTATAGGAATGTACCACTACACCAGCGTCCAAATCCCATTGTTTCCACCTGACCATACCTTCCTATCTACCAGGCCATGGCATGATTTACAACTGAGAGCATTACCCTCAAATCCTGAAGCATGTCTGTGTAGAAACTATGCAGAAAAGAAAGCCCAGCTCAGAAGAGAACATGAGTTGGGTTTAACTGGGGCAACTGGCCCAGGCAGAGTGAACAAGAGGAGGGCTCCCCTGGGTGATGGCCCAGGACCCATGGGTGACCTGCTCACCAAGTTCTCTCTGGTGTTGAAATTGTAAATGGCTTCCAGTGGTTTATATAAAATCTATAATAGATGGTAGATTGATGTTGGGATTAAGCTGGGATTCTTGGGAAAGATTAATGTGACCATCCACTAAAAACCTATTAAAAAGTGATTTCCCACAAGAAGTTTCTATTCTTTGTTTTTTTCTACTCAAATAACACTTGTTTTTTTCTAAATATTAAAAATATGCTCTTTTAGAAAACCTAAAATATACCAGGCAGCATAAATAATGCATATGTAGGGCTGGAGAGATGGCTTAGTGGTTAAGGCATTTGCCTGTGAAGCCTAAGGACCCAGGTTTGATTCCCCAGTACCTATGTAAGTCAGATGCCCAAGGTGGTGCATGTGTCTGGAGTTCTTTTGCACTGGCTGTAACTATCTCTTTCTCAAATATATTTTTAGAAAGAATACATATGTATATTTGTGGATATAGCTGCTTTGTTCCCTTAAGATAAATTGTTAGGTGTGAAATGTTATACTTAAGAATATGGTCATGCCGGGCGTGGTGGCCTTTAATCCTTTAATCCCAGCACTCAGGAGGCAGAGGTAGGAGGATTGCTGTGAGTTCAAGGCCACCCTGAGACTACATAGTTAATTCCAGGTCAGCCTGGGCCAGAGTGAGACCCTACCTCGAAAAAACCAAAAAAAAAAAAAAAAGAATATGGTCTTACTTAAAGACTTAGTAACAAGCAGTCACACTGCTAGGTTGAATAACAAAGGGACGTGAATTCAAATAGCTAATACATTTAAGAATTGATAGTAATGATACTAAACTAAGTGGCCTATACACCTCTGCCTGTTAGCTTCTGATCAACTCTGGAACGCCTGAAAGAAATCAGCTTACATAAGGAATGGTTTTTTTGGCTCACAGCTGCAAAGGTTGGGGTCTGGCTCTGTTTTATGCTTGTGTGAAGGCAGAATATTAGGCAGGGAGCATGCACCAGGAAAGAGCTGCTTGCTTCATGGTGACCAGAGAGCAGGGAAATCGAGAGCAAAGGCTAGGGACACAAGATGTCTTTCAAGGACATGGCCCTCAGTGACCAGCCTCCTCCAACCAGGTCCCACTCCTGAAGTGTGTACCACCTCTTATTAAGCGTTGAAACCATCAGTGGTTGATGCATGAATGAGGGTGGATCCCTGATGACCCACTCACAGTCCAACCCTGACTCCCACAGTCCTACCTCTAAACACTGTTGCATTGGAACCAGGCCCTCAACACAAGCTTATGGAAGATGTTTCAGATCCAAGCCACAATATTAGGAAAATAGAATTTTTTCATTCTTCAATGTTGAGTACTAGCTATGCATCAGTCACTGAGAAAATGACGAAACACTATGAGAGATATGAACTCACAGAAAATATTCTAGATGCTGGAGAGATTGCTCAGTGGTCAAGGCACTTGTCTGTGAAGCCTAACGACTCAGGTTCAATTCCCCAGATGCACAGGGTAGAGCATGCATCTGGAGTTTGTTTGCAGTGGCTAGAGGCCCTGTGTCCATTCTCTCACTCTTTCTGCCTCTTTCTGATAAATAAATAAGTAAATAAATACTCTGTTGAGTTTTTTGTCTGGACCAGGATTATATTAAGAACTTTGTAAATATCACTGCACCTGATCATCACTAAAGCAGGCATTTTTATCTGCTGAATGGGAAGCAGATGTTCAGAGGCCTACTTGGATGAGTCACATTGCTGTAAGTGCTGGTGATGGAAGCCCAGGTCCCACTGATTTCACTACTTACTAGCTGATGGGTGAGGAAGGTCTTTAAAGCATGAGAAACCACCTTTTTTGATGCATTCAGTAAGTCAAATGAATGCTGAAGTGTTGGGCAGGGTGCAGTGCAGGAGATGTTCTCGAGTTGCCAGTGGGAGTATAAATGGATATATCCTTCCTACAAAGCAATATAGGAAAATTATCAGAAGTCTTAAAATATATCATCTACTTTACCTAGAGCTCTATATGTTTTGACTCTATCTCAGCCAATAATTTGGACCAGTGAAAAGGAAATGGACTGATGTTAGATGATAGATACACATCTCTTTATATAAAATGTATACAAATATTGATGTAAAAAGATGACCTCACCAAGTATTTATTATAGTGAAAAATGCATTAAGTTATGGTACTCTTTGGAACAAAGTACTATTCATTCATTTAAAAGGACTTTTTGGTCTACGGCCATACCACCCTGAATGCGCCCGATCTCGTCTAAAAGGACTTTTGGGAGAAAATTTTGAATAACATGGAAATTGCTTTCAGAATTTTATAAATGTGATATGAAGCTGATAAAATTTAATTCCAGCCTTATTAAAAAGTGTTAAAGGAAATACACTAAAATGTTTATGGTAGGATCATGTCATTTATTTTATGTTCTTTAGTAGTTTTAGTTTTTTCAAAAATACTATTTATATTCAGAAAAAAAAATTAACTCCAAAAACAACAACAGTGGTATACAAAGAGGACAGCCAGTCTTTCCCTATAACAGGTTCCTATTATTGTCCTTGTTCAGAGGTGGTTACTGACTGGTCTGATCAGGATCTAAGCACAGCTGCCTGGGGTGGTGATACTTGGTAATGACTAAGGCTGCCTTTGGCCAAGAGGCAGTCTAATCGCTGGCTTCCTCTGTAGCCCCTGCAGAATCCAGCCATTTGTGTTCTGAAGAGATATTTCTGTTTTCAAGGACTAAGGGTAAAATTAACAGCTCTGCTTTATGTCTGTGAGATCTTGGGAATTTTTCCCTTTTAACAGAATCTATTTGTGTTTCCCGTTTTCTTGCATTAAGTGTTTAGTAAGAGCCAGCTCTGTGCCAGGCACCATACCAAGTGTGACATAAAAGAAAAGCGGGGTGCCTTTCCTTAAGGAAACTTAGTCTAATGGGAGGGGCAGAGTGGCCATAGCTATTACATTATGTGATAAAAGGCTGGCATGGAGAAACATGCAGGATGAATACCAGGCCAGGGATCCAGAAGTCAATTGCTGTTCAGAATTTTTATTTGGCAATTAAACCTTTAGGCGTAGTATGAATGGTTATTTTCCTCACAATTTAAATTCAATTCTGTTACCTTAACTTTAAATTTAATTCTCTTACCCTTGATTACAGTCTTTTCTAATGTCCTTAATTGCATTTTTGGAATTGTCTAACTGGTGGGTCAAGGTCTGAGTTACATTCTTACCTCCATGCTAAATGCACTGTGGGCAGTTTGAACTCTGAGAAGTGTGCCCATCATCTTTCACACACTACAACCACTTCCTCTGGTGTCATTGCCAGTGAGCAGAATTTTCAACTATAAGTACTAGAATTTGTACCATAGCAAGTACTTTATGAAATAGAAGTTACTTAATATTAACACAACGAAGACAACCCTTTCTGGACTTCAAAATTAAGGATATATCCTTCCTACAAAGCAATATAGGAAAATTATCAGAAGTCTTAAAATATATCATCTACTTTACCTAGAGCTCTATATGTTTTGACTCTATCTCAGCCAATAATTTGGACCAGTGAAAAGGAAATGGGCTGATGTTAGATGATAGATACACATCTCTTTATATAAAATGTATACAAATATTGATGTAAAAAGATGACCTCACCAAGTATTTATTATAGTGAAAAAATGCATTAAGTTATGGTACTCTTTGGAACAAAGTACTATTCATTCATTTAAAAGGACTTTTTTGGTCACGGCCATACCACCCTGAATGCGCCCGATCGTCCTAAAAGGACTTTTTGGAGAAAATTTTGAATAACATGGAAATTGCTTTCAGAATTTTATAAATGTGATATGAAGCTGATAAAATTTAATTCCAGCCTTATTAAAAAGTGTTAAAGGAAATACACTAAAATGTTTATGGTAGGATCATGTCATTTATTTTATGTTCTTTAGTAGTTTTAGTTTTTTCAAAAATACTATTTATATTCAGAAAAAAAAATTAACTCCAAAAACAACAACAGTGGTTTACAAAGAGGACAGCCAGTCTTTCCCTATAACAGGTTCCTATTATTGTCCTTGTTCAGAGGTGGTTACTGACTGGTCTGATCAGGATCTAAGCACAGCTGCCTGGGGTGGTGATACTTGGTAATGACTAAGGCTGCCTTTGGCCAAGAGGCAGTCTAATCGCTGGCTTCCTCTGTAGCCCCTGCAGAATCCAGCCATTTGTGTTCTGAAGAGATATTTCTGTTTTCAAGGACTAAGGGTAAAATTAACAGCTCTGCTTTATGTCTGTGAGATCTTGGGAATTTTTCCCTTTTAACAGAATCTATTTGTGTTTCCCGTTTTCTTGCATTAAGTGTTTAGTAAGAGCCAGCTCTGTGCCAGGCACCATACCAAGTGTGACATAAAAGAAAAGCGGGGTGCCTTTCCTTAAGGAAACTTAGTCTAATGGGAGGGGCAGAGTGGCCATAGCTATTACATTATGTGATAAAAGGCTGGCATGGAGAAACATGCAGGATGAATACCAGGCCAGGGATCCAGAAGTCAATTGCTGTTCAGAATTTTTATTTGGCAATTAAACCTTTAGGCGTAGTATGAATGGTTATTTTCCTCACAATTTAAATTCAGTTCTGTTACCTTAACTTTAAATTTAATTCTCTTACCCTTGATTACAGTCTTCTCTAATGTCCTTAATTGCATTTTTGGAATCGTCTAACTGGTGGATCAAGGTCTGAGTTACATTCTTATCTCCATGCTAAATGCACTGTGGGCAGTTTGAACTCTGAGAAGTGTGCCCATCATCTTTCACACACTACAACCACTTCCTCTGGTGTCATTGCCAGTGAGCAGAATTTTCAACTATAAATACTAGAATTTGTACCATAGCAAGTACTTTATGAAATAGAAGTTACTATAATATTAACACAACGAAGATAACCCTTTCTGGACTTCAAAATTAATGGCCCTGGAGCTGGAGGGATAACTTAGCGGTTAAGGCGTTTGCCTGCAAAGCCAAAGGACCCAGGTTCAATTCCCCAGGACCCACGTTAGCCAGATGCACAAGGGGGTGCACGAGTCTGGAGTTCATTTGTAGTGGCTGGAGGCCCTGGTGTGCCCATTTTTTCTCTCTTTCTCTCTCTCCTTCTTTCTCTGTCAAATAAATAAAAAAAATAAAATATTTAAAAAAATTCATGGCCCTAAATGGTGATTCAAAGAATCTTATTAAGCATTTTCAAAATCATGTGTTAGTGATAGCTGCAGCTATATCATGTGAAGACAAGGTACAGTACAGTGAGGCTGTCTAGAAATATCTTCAAGATTTGATTTAGTACTGTGATTTTATTTTTTTTCAATTTTTTTTTTTCATTTTTCGGTTTTTCTAGGTAGGGTCTCACTCTAGTCCAGGCTGACCTGGAATTCACTATGTAATCTCAGGGTGGCCTCAAACTCATGGCAATCTCCTACCTTTGCCTCCTGGATGCTGGGATTCAAGGCATGTGCCACCACGCCCGGCCAGTACTGTGGTTTTAAAATACCACTTTCATCACAGTTCTTACCCCCTCCCCCACAAGATACAAAATTACTCAAATGGTTTAAATACCATGGTTAATTATTCTCTTTCACATTCTGAGGATCTTGTTTGAAACAAAGCACACAGCAGGAATAACAGAAGTAGAGAAAATAGCTCAATCCTATTAAAGAGTACAGAATTAGAGCCAGTGCTAAGAAATATGACTCAATTATAAAATTACTGAGAATTCTTGAAACATAAACTCCATGTGTCTAACCACAAGATGATCTGTGTCTTTGCTCCCTCAAGATATCTCAAGTGGCTAACCATGAAGAGAACCAGAAAATAGTTACTTACAGAAGATGGAGGTTTATATAAATCTAAATGATTAGATAAGTCCCAGGATCCTCCTAGGTGGATGAAGAATTATTCAGGAAAATGATTATTTGCTCTCTCAGTTGTCTAAGAATTAGCTTGCCCCCAAGAGAAGCCATCAGCCAGAGCTTTGGATGGCTGATGTCTGGCATGAAAACCTTTACAAGTGGAATTAAGCTCAGCTTGCCCACAGTGGTGGAGGCTTGACATTTACTTTTTTTTGTTAAGGCGAGAGAGGGAGAGGGAGAGGGAGAGTATGTAAGTTGGCACAGCAGGGCCTGCAGCCACTGCAATCGAATTCCAGATGAGTGTGTCCCTTTGTGCATCTGGCCTAGGTGGGACCTGGAGAGTCAAACATGAGTCCTTAGGTTTTGCAGGCAAGCACCTCAACCCCTAAGCTATCTCTCCAGCCCAATATTTACTTTTTAGTAGCTGTCTTCCCTTCTTTGTCTCACTCTGCCCTTCCAGTATTTGCCTTCACCTCCCAAATAACCCCTTGCATTAGAATCTTTGTCTCAGGAGATACATCTAGAGAGAGCTGAGAACTAAGACACCTTGTTCAGACTGGACGTTTCAGGCTTCTGGCATGAATTGCCCTCATTCCTACAAGGTGGACAGGATGAGTAAGGAGTGAAGCCTGCTGGGGCTGGGGAAATGGCTCATTGGTTAAAGGTGCTTGCTTACAAAGCGTGCCAGCATAAGTTCAATTCCCTAGCACCCATGTAAAACCAGACACAGTGACACATGTATCTGGAGTCCCTTTGTAGCATCAAGAGACTCTGTGTGTGTGTGTGTGTGTGTACGTGCATGTGCACATGCACACTCACATGAAAATAAATAAAAATAAATTTTGAAAAAGGGGTGATGGGATGGATCAGTGGTTAAATGGTTAAGGTACTTGTCTGCAAGGTCTAAGGACCCAGGTTGGATTTCCCAGTACCCATGTAAAGTCAGATGTACAAAGTGGGGCATGCATCTGGAGTTAGTTGGCAGTGGCTAGAGGCCCTGGCGTGCCCTTTCTCCCCAACCCTTACATCTCTCTCTCCTTGAAAATAAATAAATTTTTAAAATCAATTTAAAAAAACAAAACAGCCTTCTCTGGAGCACCAAACAGGGCTAGGAAGAGAGTCCATGGAAGGGTACTACCTACCTTCAATTTTCTCTTGTGCTGGGGATTGAACTAGAGCCAGGATTGCTACAGAGTTCCAGGACTTGAACTCACTCTGTAGCCTAGGCAGGCCTTGAATTCACATCTTCCTGTCTCAGCCTCCTGATAACCTTTGATCATTCTTTGTGTTCACTGCTCACATGCTCTCTTCCATCCATACATTCTTTATGTGGACACAATGCCACTGACTATGATTATGATTCTGCTTTCTTGTTTTGTCTGTTTTTTTTTTTTTTTTAGGCAGGATTTCATTGTAGTCCAGGCTATACGGGAACTATGTAGCCTAAATTGGCCCCAAACTCAAAGAACTTCTTCCACTTCACTCTCTCCAGTATTAAGATTACAGGTATTAGCCATTACACACAGCTTGGGATTCTGTTTTCTAAGTTGTCATCACATTCCAGCTGTGTCTTCCTCAGATGGCCCTGCCTCATCTTGATGGAGAGCACATCTCTGCGAGCTCTTGAATTCCATGTTTTAGGCAGTCTTTTATTTACTGTAGCTAAAGGTTATTTCTTCTGCTGAACAACCTGCTGCTTCTCCTAGGAGCAGTTACACAGTCTCCTATTCCAACACCTTAAGCCTCTAGGGCCTGCCAAGTCCATCAGCACCACTGAGGGATGTCCACTCACCATCCTCTTCCTCAAGCACAGAGGCTTGAAAGGTGGGTTTTAGGTTTAACATAAGTGGATTTTGGAGTCTTGCTGACACAGTGATGGAGAAAGACGAACTAACAACTCCAGGTGGGGTTGAGGTCAAAGGCAATTCCTTTATGCTTCTTGTGTTGCTCTTCAACCAAACTGATCATTCGATCATCTTGCTTGCACTCTCCAGTTCCTTCCATCTTTGCTCAGCCCTCTGCCAGCACCTCAAGAATCAGATGACAATACCACTCCTGGGTAACATGGATAACCTTCAAAATGTCACAGCCTCTTAATTACCCACTCATGCTGGAATGCCCTTTTCAAAATACAAATCTGACCAGATCAGGCTCCTCCCAGAGCCCTTCCATGCATTCCTTTTATCATCAAAAGTTGTTCAAATTCTTACCTGTAAGGACCCCTATAAAGCACTCAAGCTCAGGTTCCTGCCCCCACTCCTAAACTGTCTCCACTCACCTTTCACTACACTCTCACCTCAATGTCTGTGGGTGGACCATGACTTCCTCCCTATGTAGAACTCATCTTTCTCCCTTCGCCTTCCTCCAGGACTTTCTCCTACAGGACCTGCAGGGCTAAGCTAAGTGTCACTTACTCTGGTAGAACTTCCCTGACTCTCTTCAACCTGGAGAAGTGTATACTGCTGTGGTGATATTTAATGGACATGCTATAGAATTGTCTATCAGCTGGTGAGGTTGGCTGTGTCCTGGGACAGGAGGGAGTGCAGAGGCTGGGGCCCACTGTTCCTGGAAAAGTTCACAGTGAGAGATGACTGGGATTTCCCCTTGGGCAGGTGAGAGGACTTTGAGGAAGGGGCCGGCTCACCAAGGTGTGGCTGGGACAAAGGTGCATACTCTCTTGGATCCAAGTGGAAGCTCTGAGGGCACTTTAGTTGGAATTATTTGTTCAGTCTCAACTGAAGGGTTCTGCTCAGCAGGTCAGATGACACACTACAAAGTGTGCAGCAGCTGGAGAGATGGCCGTTAAAGATGCTTGCTTGTAAAGCCTGTTGGCCTGAATCCAATTCCCCAGTACCCACATAAAGCCAGATGTACAAAGTGGCGCATGCATCTGGAGTTCCTTTGCAGTGGCAAGAGGCTCTGGCACGCCTATACTTATTATCTTTGTTTCTCTGCAGGCAAATAAATCAAGAGGTCTATAGCAGGTTTACCAGTACAATGAGGTGTTGAGGGCAGAGTTACACTTAGTCAACGAGTTCTTGCATCAGAGAGCAGAAAGATGGGAGACACAGGGGTCTATGAAAATCTCACAGAAAAAGGAACACTATTAAGGCCAGAAAGATTAAATAGTTTGTGTGTAATTTCACATCTGGGAAGTGACAAATCTGGGGTAAGTCCCAGATTCCAGAGCTCTGGTCATAACTGTAGGGTTTGATGGATGGATGTCAGGAGGGGATGACAGAGAGAGAAGAAAAGAGAGGGAGGGAGATACAGAGGTTGAGATTACACTGCAGAGTGAAATCGATGAGCAGGATTTCCTAGAGGGTCTGAATGGCTGTCATCAAGAAACAAATAATAGGGCTGAAGAGATGGCTGAGTGGTTAAAGGTGCTTGCTTGCAAAGCCTGACAGCCTATGTTCAAGTCCCTAGTACCTACTACATAAAGCCAGATGCACACAGTGACACATGTGTCTGGAATTTATTTGTAGCAGCAGGAGGCCATGGCATGCCCATACTCATTCTCAGTGTCTCGCTCTCTCAACTATCAATAAATATGTTTTAAAAAAGAATCAGCTGGGTGTGGTGATGCACGCCTTTAATCCCAGCACTCAGGAGGCAGAGGTAGGAGTACTGCCATGAGTTTGAGGTTACCCTGAGACTACATAGTGAATTCTAGGTCAGCCTGGGTTGGAGAGAAACCCTACCTCAAAAGAAAAAAGAACAGAAAAGAAAAGAAACAAATGTTGGTAAGAATGTGGGAGAAGAGGAATCCTTACACTGCTGTGAGGAGTGTAAGCTGCTGCAGACACTATGGAAGTCAGTGTGAAGGGTCCTCAAAAAAATTAAATCTACCATATGACCCAGCTATATCACTCCTGGGTATACATCTGAAGTGTGAGCATTCCACAGAGATACTTGTATATCCAGGTTTATTGTAACCTAGAGATCCATCACAAGATGAATGGGTTAAAATAAAAGGAACATAATACACAATGGAATTTTATTCAGCCATAAAAGAAAAATTAAATTATGCATGTGCAGGGAAATAGATGGAACTTGAAATTATTGTGTTAATTGAAGTGGCTCAGAAAGACAAATATTACATGTTTTCTCTCATGTGAAATCTAGACTATATATGTATGACATAAAATTAGCAAGGGGCCAAGGAGGTCTAAAGGAACAGGATAGATAGGAACAAGAGAAGATAGTAGAATATATATGGCACGAAAGCATGGAGAAGGGAGGGAGGGGGCCAAGCAAGGGGGTGGGGGAAGTGAGTAAGAAGGAAATATAATGATACACTGTAGCAGTTACTTTCTCCTTGCTGGGACAAAACAAGGGACCAGACGCAGCTGAGTGCTCGAATGGGTGGATTACAGAGTAGGTGGGTGACAGCAACGCAGGTAGTGCTTCCAGAACTTCCAAGGTAGCAAACCCACTGTTACCCAAGACCGAGGCACGTAGCTAAACTTAACTTCATCTGTGTCTGGGACCTGTCAGAGCATTTGTGAATTTCCTTGGAAAACAAATCTCCCCACATAACGTTCCCGGGGACCGTCTCTAGTACACCTTTGACACGCACACCAGCAAGTCTGAATTCTAGACGCTGAGCGAGCAAGAATCTCGCGTCTGTTTCCAGATTTCTTGCATCTCAATATTTCTTGCATCCACCTCAATATTGAAACTGTGCCATGGCCGAGTTCCGATGTGAAACAATGGAGTTTATCTATGTCACCGAACACAACTAGCCTCACAGTATGGCGCCCCACCGCCCCCGGGCCCGGCCTCGCGGCTGCTTCTACCTTTACCCCGAGCTGGGCGGACGTCGGAGGAGGAGTCGCCCCGGCGGGCTGGGCTAGGGGACCGCCGCCGGCTTGCTGGGGGGCCGGGCTGGCCCGAGCCCCGGCGTCACCGTCGGCGTGAGGCGCGGCGCTGCCAATCGGCGGAGGCGTTCGCTCGCAGCCTGGAGGAAGCACAGATATAAAAGTGCGGCGAGAAGCCAAGCGAGCGCGGCGCGCCCACCCTGGGAAGCTGGTGGGCTGAGCTGGCAGCTCGGGGTCAGGGTCCTGGTTCCCTTGGCGGTCCGGATCCCTGCGCGCTCCGTGCGCCCAGCTCCGTGCGCTCCGCTCTGCGCGCGGACTCCAGTGGCGCCCTCCAGACCGCACGCCCAGGGACACGGTGGCTGGCATGCCGGTCCCTCACGTCCTGCTGCTGCTCCTCCTCCCCTCCGTGCGAGCCACCGAGAGCCAGCCGAGCCTGGAGGCGGCCCTGGCCGTGCCCAACGCCTCGCACTTCTTCTGGAACAACTACACCTTTTCCGACTGGCAGAACTTTGTGGGCAGGAGGCGCTACGGAGCCGAGTCCCAGAACCCCACCGTGAAAGCCCTGCTCATTGTGGCTTACTCCTTCATCATCATCTTCTCTCTCTTCGGCAACGTCCTGGTCTGTCATGTCATCTTCAAGAATCAGCGCATGCACTCGGCCACCAGCCTCTTCATCGTCAACCTGGCTGTGGCGGATATCATGATCACGCTGCTCAATACCCCCTTCACGTTGGTAAGGTCCCCGCAGGGCTGCCTCCTGCCTCCAAAGTCTCCCTCTCCTCGCAGGGCGCATCTCTCCTTTCTCCTTCTGTCATTGGGTCTCTCCAGGGTCCTTCTCACCCCCCCCCCCATCTCTGGTCTTCCACCTCTCCTCTCTTGTCACCTGTCTCTGCCTTCCTGTTTGAATCCTTTAGTCTCCTGTCCTTGTCAGGCCTCACAACTCTCAACTCTCCTGTTTTCTCAGTCTCTGCCTCTCTCACGGAAGTCTTCTGTTCTCATTCTCTCTCTGTGTCTCTGTCTCCTTTTCTTCTCTCTCATCTCTCTCATCTTCTTTCCTTCTCGTTCTCTGTGATTTTATTTTTCTACCTTTCCCTTCCCTCTCTCATTCTCTGTCTCTGTCTCTGTCTCTCTTTTTCTCACATCCTTTCCCTCCCTTTTTCTCCCTGTTACTTTCTGAGCCAAAGCTTCTGCAGATGGTGGCATTGGCTCACTGATCCGAGGGTCTGGTGCCAGTTGTAAATGACTGACCATTTGCTGGTTAGTCTCATTGGACACAGGCAATTTAAATGAGCAAACAACAAATCATTCAGGTCCCTGAAATGTTAGCAGAGGTTATTGGGGCACCACCCACCCGTCCCTCAAGTGCCTGCCGCACCCACAGGGTGCTTTTCCGTGGAACAACTGAAACATGAATGGAACCTTATCCATCTTTCCCTGGGCACTGAGTTCAGTTGCTTTCCTTTTCAGGCTTGACAGTGAGGCTGGAGATTTGTGCTGGAGAAGTGAGGGTGAGGTGGCCTCGGGCTCCAGAGCTGGGGTATTTGCATACAGTGGACATGGCTTCCTTCCCACATCCTAGCTGTTTGGCATTCATGGTGCTGTTTTTATCCCTCAGTGTCCCGGGAGGTGTCATGTATGAGTTGGAAATGTGAGTGCTATGACTGAGCAATCATAGTAACAGACAGTATGTTTCTATAGCAAGGGGGACATCCTTTTCAGTTTTGTGTAATGGTTATTGAGTTATTAATAAAGCAGATCTCCCTCCCTCTCTCTCCCTCCTCTCTCTCTCTCCACACACACATACATACACACCACACACACACAGAGAGAGCGAGAGAGAGAGAGAGTAATAACAGATAACAAACAGATGGACCCCGTAAGTCCATTGGTCCATGCATGTCCTTCCAGATCTTACATCTTCAAAGCACTCTGGCACTCTTTCCTGTCTCTTACATGAACAGTGTCCACATTTTGCAGGTAAGGAAACTAAGGCACAGGAGGTCTAATCCTGTTCCAGGCCCTCCTGATAGAGCCAAATGAAGAATTGTCTTCCCCCGCTTAAGTCCGTTGGTGTGTCCATTAGACCACCTGTGGGAGCTGAGGACACTTTTGAACCATGTTCGGCTTCCAGCCCCTAGCTCAGGACTTGTCCTGTTCTCCTTCAGCCTGCACCTCATCTATTGATGGCCACTCAAGGTCCAGATAACACCTCTTTGATTCCCAGAAAAGCCTCATTTCTTCTCTCCTTTGTCTCTCCCTTAATTTATCACTTGAGAATGGGCAATGCTAGAGTGGCCCTGGGCCTGGCCTTGATGCTATGCTCAGAGCCAGACTGCAGGGTTAGATATGCAGCAGACACAACAGAGGGCAAAGAGGCTGTGGACTCAAGGCCAGCTCCAGCAGAGAACTGGAAGCACCTGACCCCCACCCTCTAAGGTCCTCTCTTAAGAGGACTCCTTGTCTCCCTGCAGGATAAGCCAGAGCAGCTTGGCCTTGAACCCTACCCATGAAACCTCCCCAATCCAAACTCCTCTGAGAACTTCGAGGGTACAGCCATGTAGTGGAAGCCTGCTCACCATGAGCCCTGAAGCTGGATAAGGCATTTTGTCTTGGGCTGGGTAGTGACAGTATCTTCCCAGCCACTTTATACACCGCATGAAGCCCAGCATGGAAACAAAAGCAGACAATTGCTAATGGTCCTCATGGAAGAGACAGGCTCAGAATGTGGTGAAGCCTTGGAGGAGAGAGTCCTTCATCCTGACCCTCCAGAATTCCATGAAAGGGTCAAAGGAGACTTTGAAAAAGACATGACACTTTGGCAAGACCTGTGTGCTCAGGAATCTCCCAGGTCAAGATGAACCCCCTAATATGAACAGAAGGGACCAGGGAGAACAAAGGCAAGGAGTCCTCAGAGTTCACTGTGTTGAGAGGACATTGAATGACTCCGTGTGGCTGAAGCAGCAGAGATAAGAGGTGGAGAGCAGGGAGGGGGAAACAAGCCAGAAAGAAGGGCGGGCATCGAGGGTGCTTTGTGTGTAGATACTGCTCGACAGGGTGGTGACAGCCATCTGAGTTTGGCTAAGAAACATACCAATATCAGTGTGCAGGCTGCACAGCCCAGAGAATAGTGAATTGCTCTGAGGCTATGCCAGGGCCATGGAAGAAAACAGATTTGAAAGTCCTTTAGAGGTTGAGATGCTCAGTCAGTGAGTATGGAGTGGGAAGTGAGGTTATCTGAAGACTTCTAACTCTGTAATGTTGCCTCGGTTGTTCCCACAACCACACAGAAGAAGAAAGCCTGTGGCCTGACGTCCTGTGACACGATCTAGCTAGACTCGACCCAACTCTGTTGTATGCACATCTGGCAAACAACGCACTGCTCATCCCCAGACCATGGGATTTCTGATTCCGGGCCACTGCTTTTGTTCTAATCTCCACATGTGCAAGTCCTTGCTCATCGTAAAGTCCCTTAGGCTGCCATTACAGGCTCAGGAATGTGCTGTGTATGAGGCACTTTAGTATTCCCACTCCACACCAGTTTTTATGCTTTGCTCAATTTTCTTCACAACCATGTGAAAAGGCTTGACCTTCTCTACACATGAAGAAAGTGGGGCGTAGAGGCCCCAGTGCCGTGCTCAGGGGGACAGTGGCGAGTAGCAAAAACCTCTGTGGAGGATAGAGAGCATTCTTGGGCTGAACTGTTCTGTTTCTGTCTCTCTTGTTGCTCTCCTCCTCTGCCCACTCCCACTCTTTCTGGGTGGTCATATTGCCCCTTATCTAGGCTGCCATTGGGCACTGACTACATTCATCTTGCATTCAGGTTATTTGACCCCTCCCCTGCCTAGCTCGGAAGCCTGTTGGCTGGAATCGATGCTCCATCTCCCTTGAGCATGGGACATTCCTCACGAGAGCTGCACAAGCCTGAGCGAGCACATGAATGTTGTGGGAGGATCAGGCCTGCTCCAAGGACCTGTCTGTCCTCAGCCCATCCACACCTCTCTAGGCCCAAAGAGTGAGTTGCAAGAATGGCTTAGACACAGGGGTCTGAAGTATATCTCAGTTGTAGATCACTTGCCTATAGCATGTACACGGCCCTGGGTTGGATCCCATGCACTGTCCTGTCTAAGCACAGCTCACATACTATACTATCACTAAACAGGTTTCCCCTCCAAGTTCCATTTGGCCAAGAATGAATTTTATTACTTATAAAAATTCCACTGATTATTTCTGATAATTGTTCTAATTGTTCCAGTCATTTTCTTCCACCTTTTCCAGACTTGATTTTAAACCTGTCATGTAGAGATTTTGAAGACTTGTTTTTCAAACAGGGAGCCTTGAGATTGAAGGTGGTTACATATAGTGGCCAAGGTTGCACAGCAACAAACTGTCCATCCCCAGCTCTTCTGACACGGAACAGTGGAGGAACATGATTGAGGGTTGTTGAGCGGAATGAATGAGAATGAGCTGTGCTGGGGAAGAATCACACATGTCCATGCATTGATGCAGTAGATGGGAATTTCTCAGCCAGGATGAGAGGCCTTGTGAGGCATCACTCCAGCAGCCCCTGAGAGCTGGAGCTGGGTGTCAGAGTTAAGGCCTGTCTGCCCCCCTATATCTGTGCCTTGCCTCCAGGTCCGCTTTGTGAACAGCACATGGGTGTTCGGGAAGGGCATGTGCCACGTCAGCCGCTTCGCCCAGTACTGCTCCTTACATGTCTCAGCATTGACGCTGACGGCCATCGCCGTGGACCGCCACCAGGTAAGGGTGCCTCATGCTAACACTGTCTTCCCCTCTTGGGCTGCAGGGAGCACTCAGTGTCAGCCTACTTGTCAATGAGTGATTTTTGTCTCCTTGTCTGTCAGCGTGGACATGGAAGTGAGGAACGTTAAACTCTGCCTTTAGTGGCTGAAAAAGATTATTCCGGGTTTGTTGTTCTGATGAAGACTCACTGCTGGTATTTTCTGTCTTAGAATTTAATGATCTTGTTTGGGGAGTAGAAAAGCAAACACACAAAAATCACAGATGAAGAGAGAGGCAAATAATGGCAGGTCAGTGAAGGCTTTGGGTGGGCGGGAGTAGAAGGATGGTCAACCAGGATATAAAAGGAGCCAGATGGGAGCAGATGTCAGAGTGGGGCATGGTGGCATTGGGGTGAGCACCTAGGCACCCAAGGAGGACTCGAGAGTATCTATCATGGAAGGGACTGTATCCAGGCTCCTGCTATTGCTTAGACTGTACTGAATCAAGAAATGAGCTCAGAAATAAGCAATCCCAAGATCATGGACGAGGGTAGATGAGGTCCCAGTGTGTCTGACTTCAAGGTCATGCTCTGATGACTAGACTGCTCTACTCTGAGAAGATTCACCGGAACCTGGGTCATCAGGACAAAGGCAACTGAGATTTATTCTGAGAAATGCCAAGAAGTGTAACAAGGACCAAGGGATGGGCAACTCCAGGAGCATCTTAGGCTAGCTCAGTTGGGAGAGTGCTTGCCTAGCATGCACAAATCCCTGGGTTCAGTCCCCAGCACTGCATAGAACAGGTCAGGTGGTACATCCTGTAATACCAGCACCCAGGAGGTGGAGGCAGAAGGATCGGAAGTTCAAGGTCATTTTCAGCTGCATAGTGAGTTCAAAGCCAGCCTAAGCTACCTGAAATCCTGTCTCAAAACAAAACAAAGATGCACACTCAAAGATGTCATTCAAAGCTGGGTGTGGTGGTGCACACCTTTAATCCCAGCACTTGGGAGGCAGAGGTAGGAAGATCGCTATGAGTTCGAAGCCACCATGGGACTACATGTTGAATTCCAGGTCAGCCTGAGCTTTAGTGAGACCCTACCTTGGGGGTGAAAAAAAAAGATGTCATTCAATATGAGAAGTGTTTTCTGTTTTTGTAGAAGTGTTTGAAGATGAGCAAAGCTGTCTGGGGTATAATGAGTTTCATGTCACTAGCCATCTGTAAGATAGGCTGGATGACACCTGAGGAAGGCGATTTCACAGGGTGTGTGCATCTGATCTGGTCTGTCCATGCTTTGAGACCTCTCTCCCCCCACCTCTCTCTGAAATGCTATAATTTTGTACAAACCAACTCTTCATATATTACAGGTACTTTATGGCAAAGTGAGAGGTTTCCAAACAAATATTTTCCTGCCTTTGGTTAACCTTCTCCTCTAATTCAGTAAGAGCTCTGGGTTAACTTTACCCTGAGAACACAACATCTAAAGAAGAGAATGCTTTGAAGTCCCCATATGTTCATTTAAACCTTTTAGAAGCATGGATTGGCATGCTGGAGCCATTTCATCTCCAGTCCTGCGACACCCGCTGCACTGTTGAGTATGGAAGCAGGAATGCCGCTTGTGATTTGGTAACAGCTTTCTAAGTGGTATCCATGCAGCTTCCAGCATAGGTGATAAGATCACGCTGCATGGCTGTGAGCCTGGGACTCTCTTAGAACACTTCATGATTTCCAGACTGTAGGAAGATGGGTCAGATAGGAGCCAGCCCCCCTCTGCCTGCTTTGCTGTGGAAGCTAGGCCAACAGACCTCTTTCCAACTCCACTCCAGCACCCCAACTGTAGCAAGGGGTCTTGGAACTTCAAGGACTCTAAGAATCCAGAAGACACCTCCGTTGGAGGTGAGCTGTGGATGGTGCACCTGCCCCAACTGCTTGATGTAGCTCAGGAGTTCAACAGTGAATGTCAAGGGATCTTGACTATTTTTTTCTTTACATGTTTGTATTATGAATGTTCACTGTGTGTGTGTGTGTGTGTGTGTGTATGACATCAGAGGTCTTCCTTACTCTCCACCTTAATCTTTGTTTTAAAATATTTTATTTATTTACTTATGAGAGAAAGAGAGGGGAAAGAAGGAGGCAGAGAATGGGAGTTCCAGAGCCTCTAGCCACTGCAAATGAACTCAAGATGCATGTGCCACCTTCTACATCTGGTTTATATGGGTCCTGGGGAATTGAACCTGGATCTTTAGGCTTCACAGGCAAGCACCTTAAGCTCTAAGCCATCTCTCCAGCCCTCCACTTTAATCTTTGAGACAAGTTTTCTCAGTGAACCCATAACTCAATGATTCAGCTGGGCCAGCAGGCGCTGAGGATTCTGTCTCTTTCTCCCCATTACTGGAATTACAGGCTTGCATCACCGTATCAGGCATTTACATGAATGCTGGGATTACAGGCTTGCACCACAGTGTCAGGAATTTACATGAGTGCTGGGATTACAGCTCACACCATAGCATCAGGCATTTACATGAGTGCTGGGGTCTGAACTCAGATGCTCTTGTTTGAGTGGCATGTGCTTTACCCACAAAGCCCTCGCTCCAGCCTTGACTTTGGATGTGTCATGTGACAAGTGAGCTGCATCATCTGGATTGTCATTTGCTTCCCATTTCTTCAGCAGCATTGCCCTTTGCTTGTTTCCCAGGTAATCATGCATCCCTTGAAGCCCCGGATCTCCATCACCAAGGGTGTGGTCTACATTGCTGTGATTTGGGTGATGGCCACCTTCTTTTCACTGCCACATGCCATCTTCCAGAAGCTGTTCACCTTCAAGTACAGGTAAAATGAATTCCCGGGGGCAGTCTGGACTTGGGGAGCTTGTCCCTTGCCTACCTTCTTCCAAAAGCACAAGAGCCATGGCCAGTGGATCACAGCCCTCAGAGTTCTCTGTGCTTGCATCACAGAGCCACTCTCTTTGACTCTCTACAATCCCTTTGCTTCCTCCTGCATAGCTATTCTCTGCATTTTTCCTGTGCTTTTTATTTCTTCTTTATTCTAGAATTCCTCCTTACTCAGTCTGCGTAGAGGAGGCAGTAGTTACTAGCGTCTGCCACCAGGGGGCATGTGCTCACACAGACCGAAATGGAAACCTGCACTTCCTTGTTAAAAATGAACAAGTTTTAAATTCTCACGCTGCTTAGAAATTAAACCTGCATGTGTATATGTGTGTGGGGCAGAATTCTTTTTTAAAACGTTTTATTGACAACTTCCATAAATATAGAGAATAAACCATGATCATAATCGCCTCCCAACACTCCTTTTCCCCTCCCAAATCTCCCCTCTACTGGTTCCATTCTTTCCAACTGGTCTCTCTTCTATTTTGATGCCATCATTTACCCCCCACCTGTTATGCAGGTCTTGTGTAGGTAGTGTCAGCCACTGTGAGGTCATGAATATCAAAGCCACTTTGTGTCTGAATGACAGCACTGTAAGCTGTCCTCCCCTTCCTTTGTCTCTCAAGTTCTTTTATCTTCCGCAATGGTCCCTGAGCCAGCAATGATAAAATGTCTCACTTAGTGCTGAACACCCACTGTCCCTTCTTCTCAGCCCTTTGGTGAGTTGTGAGTCACTCCAGTGGTCACCCACCGTGAGGCAGAATTCTTCCCTCCTCCCTACTGCCTTTCAGGTTTCCATACCACATACCATATGAGAAAGTCGCTTGAAATGGTCTCAAAAATGTAACCTAGTTTATTACAGTCTGCCTCTATGAAAGACTTTACATTTAGAAAGATCTGGTTCATATCCACAATCCCCATGGGGATAACCGGCATCCCTGAGGAGGGTCTCTTCAGAGGGGGGAGGACAGGGAGGAGGCTAAGGATGGTACCAACATGTGCTGTTACACACTGAGTATGTACATAACTAATAAAGAAAAACTAGACATAACAAAAGAAAGAGCTGGTTCATCTGGACTTGCCACTCCAGTGAGTCCAACCCCTCGCTTACTGTCTCTTCATCCCAAACCCTCAGTTTGTATTCACTGGATCAGTGATCAAAGGATTGATCTTTAAGTGGTTTTCAGCTGTTTCAGGAGGAGTTTCTCAGAAATAGGTCCTTCTTTCTTTCTTTTCCTTCTTCTTTTTTTCTTTTCAGAACATATACAAGCATAATAAGACATATGGACATGATTAGAGGTGTATTCACTTTCCTGCATATCCTCAGGATCTATCATTTAATTTTATCACTTTCTTGTTCCCCTTTGGAAGAAGAACTGAATACAGTGGGACATTCCAAGATTTTTCTCAAGGATGAGCTAGTTTTCAGAGCAGGAGAACTGCCGTTTCTTTCATTCACTCACTTATTCATTCATCAGTATCTATGGGGTCCAGTGGGTTAGAGACAGTGCCAGGGTAAGTGGGCATAGAGATTCCAGACTCTTCCCAATCCTATGAACACAGTGCTTGTGAGCAAGATCTGAATTCTCACACTAGTTAGACATAAAATTTGCATGTGTGTATGTGTCTGAGGCTCTCCCCCATTTGCTGTGCAAACCAGAAGGCAACTGGCCATGTAGATGCTGTGAGGTGTAATACCCCTGATCCCAGAGCAAGAGCATTGAAGCAGAACTGCACTGTGTCACCAGTGTCCTAACAGACAGATGTGGCTGAGCCCAGGGGAGGACAGACCAGTGTTCCCCAAGAAGAAGCCTCTCCTGACTCACGCCTGTCCTGTCCCCCTCTTCTCTCCCCAGTGAGGATGTCGTGCGCTCCCTCTGCCTGCCGGACTTCCCTGAGCCAGCTGATCTCTTCTGGAAGTATCTGGACCTGGCCACCTTCATCCTGCTCTACCTCCTCCCCCTCGTCATCATTTCTGTGGCTTACGCCCGTGTGGCCAAGAAGCTGTGGCTGTGCAACACGATCGGTGATGTGACCACGGAACAGTACCTCGCCCTGCGCCGCAAGAAGAAGACCACCATCAAGATGCTGGTGCTGGTGGTGGTCCTGTTTGCACTCTGTTGGTTCCCCCTCAACTGCTACGTGCTCCTCCTGTCCAGCAAGGTCATCCATACCAATAATGCCCTCTACTTCGCCTTCCACTGGTTTGCCATGAGCAGCACGTGCTACAACCCTTTCATCTACTGCTGGCTGAACGAGAGCTTCAGGGTTGAGCTAAAGGCATTGCTGAGCATGTGCCAGAAGCCACCCAAGCCTCAGGAAGACAGGCTTCCCTCCCCAGTCCCTTCCTTCAAAGTGGCCTGGACAGAGAAGAGCCATGGTCGGAGGGCTCCACTAGCCAGTCACCTCCTGCCTTCCTTACAGCTCCATTCTGGGAAGACAGACGTGTCATCTGTGGAACCCATTGTGGTGATGAGTTAGGGGAGCCTGGGAAGAGCTCAGTCCTCTAACACGTGATCTGATGTCCACAGTGCTGGTAAGTTCACAGAGTGATAGGATGTTTGACTTCCTAGGAACCTGCCCAGCTTTCTCCCCTATTTGCTGTGCAAACCAGAGGCAATTGGCCATCTAGGAGATGCTGTGAGGTGTAATGCCCTTAACCCCAGAACAAAAGCATTGAAGGCCACCTCAGCTCCATCAGGGACCTGATTGGTCCACCACCTCCAAATGTCCTGCAGTCCCTGCCCAGCCCTTATCCCTGCTGTTCCTGGAGGAACCTGAGGCCTGCTGTGGGTGGGGGCTGCCCAGATGCACAGGGCTTTTCTGGAAACAGCTTCACTGGACTAGGGGATACCAGCAAACCAATGCAGGCATGGAGATTTTCCTGCCTCACCTTGTGAAGTCATTGGACTAATCAAAGTGACAAGTCTTTAGGGGCCTGGCCCTGTCCATGACAGGAAGGGCCCATTTAGGTTCCATAAAGAGAGACTAGTGTCATCACTTTTGAAAATTCAGAAAAGCACAAAGCAAATAATTAAATCCACTCCTTATCCCATCAGTTTGTGAAAACTCATGTTAATGTCTTATGAATTTATCTGCTACTTTTTGTGTGTTGTGGGTATGTGTTTGTATTTGTAAAATTCTGAACTGCACAGTTCTATTTAGATTATAATAATCAGCAAGAAACAGGGGTACATCAAAGTACTTCTGAGCTTCTCCCTAAGAAGTAATGTCCCTGGGAAGAAGAGTAGAGAGGAGCCCAAGGTGAAGACCAGCCATTCCCCCCGAACTGGCTCCATCTTCTCAGATGGTGGGCAGCGTGAGGAGCCTGGAGACTAGCAAGCTGGGGCTGCAGGTACAGTCCTTCTTCTCAGTACTCACACGAAACAAGAGAGGCTGCGACATTGTTCTGCTTTCCAATATGCTGAAAATAATGTGCTTAGACACTTTAGCCACCCAAGCTGTCTAGACAGGCCATGTCTCTGCATTCTCTGAATAATGAAATTTGTTTCATCCCATTTCTGAAAGAAGATTCACTGTCCGCACCTTGGTAATTCAATTCACATGTCACTTCCAAAACCCTATGAGATCCTTAAAAGAATCTTATTCCTTGAGGGCTCATTTGTCAGAGAAAGCTCATTGTAGACACTGAATATTTTCATCTGCTTTTATCTGGTCCTCGGTGACTCATAGTGTCACCCAGGAAGCTGTGTTAGGAAAGACTGAGCTAAATTTTTCCTGGGCTCTAAACAGCTACTGCTGTACTGCTTGGTTAAGATTACTGTCAAGCCTCAGACAGATCCTAAAAGCAAAGTGTATATGTGAAGCCGAGTGGGAAACAAGCTTGGAGAAGAGGATTGTCTATGATTCAGTTAGCTCTCTTGATTGTTAATTGAAGCACAACTTGGTTACAACACCTGAATCATGGGAGTTCCTTACATTAGTCTATCCATGGGCTGCTAGAACAATTTCAAGAGACACATTTTTTTTTTTTTTTTTTTTTATGGAGGAAGGGATTTATTGAAGCTCATAGATCCAGGGGAAGTTCCATAATGGAACAGGAGGACCAAACACACAGAGAGAAGCCAAAAGCCAAGATACACAAATTTTAAATCAATCCACTGAACTGTAGATTTTTTAAAAAAGCTTGCATGGGGCTTCTAAATGCACAGAGATTTCCAAGTGACTTTCAGGCCAATGCTTCTGTGCTGGACCTTACTGTCTTTGTTATGTCCACAAGCAGCTGTGAGGCTCATCTTAATGGTGCCATGGAAAGTATGTGCACGGTGAGACCAGGTGCAGGTATGTACAGCACGGCCTGCCCTGGGGCTCGTGGGAAAGCTTCACTTACATCTCTGAGAAGATCCAGGATCCTGCCATGTCACACAGCTCACTCTTGGGGTGGGGTCTCCTGTTAATACTTGTCTGCACCTGTCTTCTCTTCCCTGTGTGCCTTTGAGCAAAAAGTGACTTGTAATTGTGGATGTGAAATTTGTAAAACTTGAGTCTTTCCAGTGTGCTGAAGAGTGCTTTATTGTAAACTGGTCTAGTCTCAATAAAATATCTTTGTGTGTGAACTGTGTGTCTTGGACTGGTGACCGTGTCACATTTGGTAACCTTTAAAATGGAGATTAACATGGATTATCTGAAGGGAACGTGGAGATTATCAACCCAAAGCCCAGGATTCCAGCCTAGTAAGTTCACACATGGTCAGAGTTAAAGAACAAAGGAGAAACCTCGGCTCCTGGTCCAGAGCCCCGTCCTCTGTTGGCAGCAACCTCCCCTTTTGGTGGTGCCACATCTGTGCTGTGATTAAACCCTGAACTCCATCTGTCCCTGGTGAGCTCACCTCTTGGCTGGCAGAAGGCAGTGGATAGGGGATACCCCCCACCATGTTTGCTGTGATTCTTGCCACACTGGGCCTGGGATACTACTATATGGAATTACCCTGAAGACATCCAGAGCATCTGTTAAAATACATTTTATTTTATTTTATTTTATTTTATTTTATTTTATTTTATTTTATTTTATTTTATTATTTTATTTTATTTTATTTTATTTTATTTTATTTTATTTTATTTTATTTTATTTTATTTTATTTTATTTTATTTTGTTTTTGAGGTAGGGTCTCACTCTAGCCCAGGCTGACCTGCAATTCACTATGTAGCCTCAGGGTGGCCTTGAATTCATGGTGATCCTCTTACCTCTGCCTTCCAAGTGCTGGGATTAAAGGCGTGCGCCACCACACCTGGCTAAAATACATTTTAAACAGTTTCACAGATGGTTGTAAATAGGGGTGATTTGCTGCATCTAGAGGAGAATTGAGAGAAAAATAAAAGGTATAGGAGGAAAAGGGAACAGATTAGTGAGCACTCCTGTGTTTGGCACTATGCCAGGTATCTCTGAACTCTTGATCTTACTGATACAGCAATCACTCAGGGTAAGCATTTGTAATTTTGTATCACAGAGCAGGAAACAGCCTCAGCAAACTTAGAAAACTGGTTGAGTATTATGGTCTAAACTGAAAAAAACGCTACCTGCTTGAAAATTAGTTGGTGAAAGTGCAGGAAAGAATAATCCTATATTCTCCAAATTTTTATAATGGTACGATATTGTTTAAGAAAAATCTGTTAACCATCCTAAAAGACAGGACTTGAGTCACGTATTTTGGGAACAGCTTGAGTGAGTCCTGAAGGCCCCTACAGCTCAGGGGTCAGTGAATCATGGTTCTGGTATAAGAAGGATCACACGCTGCCTAGTGTTCCATGAGGTCTCCACAGTGGCCCTCATGTCGCTGGTGCCTGTGGGGCCCTGGCAGGTTGCTAAGGCCAGTCCCCATCTTAGCCAGCCTGGGCCTCAAGGTCTTCAGGTAGAATGACAACTCTGATATACTTGCCACTCCTGAACTTGTTGTGACAGACCACTGGGGTCTGTCTTTATGGTGATGGGAGCCTGTGTTGGTTAATATTCATTGTCAGTTTGACTGGATTTGAACTCAGCTAGGAGACACACCTCTGGGAATGTTTAAAAGAGTCCATAGAGGTTCAAGTGAGGAGAGAATGTGGGCAGCCTCCTATGGCTGGAGTCCTGCACTGATTGAAAAGGGAAAAAGGGCAAAGCCACAAGAGTCCCAGCATTCCCTGGGCTTTGCTTCCTGATCTGGGGAAGATGTGACCAAACATCCTCACGCTCCTGCCACCACATCTGAGTGCCATTCCAGCTGCCATGACTTCCCATCATGCTTGGATTATACCGTGAAACTCCATGAACCAAAATAATCCCTCCCACCCTTAAGTAGCTTCTTATCAGGTATTTGGTTACAACAATAAGACAACTAGTAGAGATTCCTTCTTGGCTATCTGGGTACCTGGGTCCAGGGAGGAACCTGAGAAGACTGGAGTCTCTGCTGGGGACACAGACCTGCCTTAGAGTGTAGCCTGAAGACAGTGGACCCACGCAGAATCCTCAGTGCTGGGGAGGCTCATGGGCAGCAGCTTGTTTTAGCATCTCTGTGTGCCCTCCAGTGCCATTCGCTTTAGTTCAAAGAGCAGTTACAGAAGGGAGGAAAAAAAAAAGAAATAATATAAAGCTGGATGCATGTTGAAAAAACATAAAACAGTGGCATTTAATGTGAGAAAGCCTGGCTAAGTCTTTGCTGAGGATAAGCTTTTGCTGCTTTGTGGAGTAAAGTTGTTTGATTTAACAGCTTCTCATGTCTAGTCCAGCAGGACCTTGTCTGTAGACTGGTGCTGAATCTAATATTCTCAGGCAAAGGCACAATAAATATGAGGTCTAGGATATTGATCACAGCAGAGGAAAAGGGGGGCAGACTAGTATGGAGGTGGCTTAGCGCTTAAGGCATTTGCCTGCAAAGCCAAGGGACCCAGGTTAGATTCCCCAGAACTTACGTTAGCCAGATACACAAGATGGCGCATGCATCTGGAGTTTGCTTACAGTGGCTGGAGGCCCTGGCATGCCCATTCTCTCTCTCTCCCTCTTTCTCTCTGTCAAATAAATAAATAAATAAATAAATAAAAATAAAAATTAACAACAACAAAAGCTAATCAGGAAAGTGGGGAAGTGGCTCAGTGGATAAAGCGTTTGCTTAGCAAGCATGGGGACTGGACTTTGGATCCCCAGTACCCACATAAAAGCTGGATGTGGTCAGCACATGTCTGTAATCTCATCATGTTTATGGCGAGAGAGGAGGTAGAAACAGAAGAAAGATCCAGAGCCACTGGCCCTTACTCAAACAAGGTGGAAGGAGGAGACCAACACGTGAAGTTGTCCTCCGACCTCCCCACGTGTGCCACAACAGCATGCATGCATCCACACTCACACTCATACACATCGTACACACATGTGCACACACACAAAACTGCTGCTTTCGCAACGCATAACCCACCACCCCATGGGGAATACCAGCAACCCCACTGAGGAGGGCCCTCAGTGAAATGGGGGCAAGGAGGAGGTATAAGATGGTACCTACACTTGATGTGTCTGTATAAAGAATGTTCTTAGCCGTTTGTGGTGGTGTGTGCCTTTAATCTCAGCACTTGGGAAGCAGAGGTAGGAGGATTGTAGTGAGTTCAAGGCCACCCTGAGACTACATAATGAATTCCAGGTCAGCCTGGGCTAGAGTGAGAATCTACCTTGAAAAAAGAAAAGATTGAGGGCTGGAGAGATTGCTTTGCTTAGTGGTTAAGGCATTTGCCTGCAAAGCCTAAGGATCCAAGTTTGATTACCCATGTAAAGCAAGATGCACAAGGTGGTGCATGCATCTGGAGTTTGTTTGTAGTGGTTATAGGCCCTGGCATGCCTATTTCTCTCTCTTTCTACCTCTTCCTCTGTCTTTCTCTCTCTGAAATAAATAAATGCAATATTCTTTTAAAAAATTAAGAAATTGAGAAAAAAACAACTAATTAGGGCTGGGTGGTGGCTCAGCTGGTAAAAGCACTTGCATGAGAGCCTGAGACCACCTGAGTTTGATTCCTCAGGACCCATGTAAACAGCTGGGAGTGGGCACACATGTCTGTAACCCCAATGGTACGGGGAACAGAGAGACTGGAGAATCTCTGGGGCTCCCCCAAAACTGCAGCTCTACACTCATAGAGACTTGTCTCAAGGAAACAGCTAGATGATCAATAGAGGAAGGACACCTAGCGTTCTCTCTGGCAGCCTGCCTGTGAGCCCAACAGCACATACACGTGCACACTCTACACACACAACACATCATGCCGCACAGACCCACCGTGAGTGTGACACAAGCCCATTCTCTTTGTCCCCTGACCTGCACAGTACAAGTACTTGGTAGGAACTTTAGTCTTGGCATGCTATGGAATCCTATGCCCCATCCTGTAATGCTAACTTGACCCTTATTGCCTTCAAACCCTGTAAATTTCAGATTCCCATTTTCTTTTTGAAAGCCTGCTACCATTAGTGGAAACAAATTCTTTGTTAACTACTGATTTTTTAAAAATATTTATTTATTTATTTATATGCAAGCAGGAGAGAGAGAGAGAGAGAGAAGGAGAGAGAGAGAGAGAGAATAGGTATGCCAGGGTCTCCATCTGCTGCAAACAAACTCCAGATGCTTATGCCTCTTTTGTGCATCTAGCTTTCTATGGGTACTAGGGAATTGAACTAGAGTCATCAGGTTTTGCAGACAAGTGCCTTAACCACTAAGCCATCTTTCCAGCCCCTACCACTGACTTTTGATGGAACAGAAGGCGTTTTCATAGATTGGATACAAAGCTCTAAAGACTGAGCTATGGTAAAGGTCTGTTCTCCAATGCAGCAGTGATCATTAGAGCTCTAACCTCATCAATGGATAAATCTATTGAGGGATTCATAACTGAATGGACTTCTGGGAAGTGGTGGAAACTGTAAGAAGTGGGGCCCAGTTGGAGGAAGGAAGTCACTGCGGGCATGCTCTGGAAGGGCGCGTCTTGTCTCCAGCTCTGCTCTTGCTCTCTGCTCCCTGAATGCCCGACATAAGCAGCCCTGCTCCACCATACACTGCCAGGATGTTTTGCCTCACCACAGTTCTGGTCAAAGCAAACCTTCCACCCTTGTTACCTCATGTTTTTCTATAAAATCAATCTTTTATTTTTTTATTTTTTCAAAATATCCACTTTTATTCTTTTTATGTATAATTTTATTATTGACAACTTCTAACCTTACAGACAATAAACCATGATAGTTCCCTCCCCTCCCTCACTTTCCCCTTCACAACTCTGCTCTCCATCACATCCCCTCCCTCTCTCTATTAGTCTCTGTTTTATTTTGAAGTCATCGTCTTTTTCTGCTATTATGAGGGTCTTGTGAAGGTATTACTAGGCACTGCGAGGTCGTGGATATCAAGGCCAATTTCTTTCTGGACAGTTGCATTGTAAGGAGTCGTACCCTTCCTTTGGCTCTTACATTCTTTCTGCCACCTCTTCCGCAATGCACACTGAGCCTTGGAGGGTGTGATAGAGATGTTTCAGTGCTGGACACTCCTCCGTCCCTTCTTCTCAGCACTATGTTGCCTTTTGGGTCATCCCAGTGATCATTGCCATCTGAAAAGAGAAGCTTCTCTAACCAGAAGTGAGAGTAGCATTAATATATGAATATGAACATTAAGTGAAGTGCTTACTGGGCAGTTTGGTGAGCATAATATATGAATTTAACCAGACAATAGCAGGCTTTATACCAAGGCTCATGACCTTCCCTGCCATAGGCTCTTCAATTGATATTTTAAATTATTTATTTATTTATTTGAGAGAGAGGGGGAGGGAGGGAGAAAGAGGGGAAGAGAAAGAGGCAGATAGAGAAAGAATGGGTGCACCAGGGCCTTTAGCCACAGCAAAGAAACTCCAAATACATGTGCCGTTTGTGCATCTGGCTTACTTGGGCATTGGGAATCGAACTTGGGTCCTTAGTCTTTGCAGTCAAGTGCTTTCACCACTAAAGCATCTCTCCAGCCCTTTAAATTGATTTTTTTGTCAGATTATTTTTATCATAGCAACAGAAAGACAACAAAATCCTAGCTAGGTGAAATATACGAGCAATTTATCATAGGATATTAGAGAGATTATAAGATTTTCAGAATCACTAAGGAATGAAGTTTGGATGTTGTACAAGCAAAAACAGCAGAGCCAAGAGAAGAACCCAATTATTCTCTGAGATTGTGCTAGAATAATTCCAGCTGGCCATCATCCAATACTCTGAAGGGTAGCATCTCTGCCAAAGCTCCTGTAGGTGGGCCAAGACCTCCGACCCAGTACGCAGAAGAAGAGCTCTTCGATTTGCCATAGCTTTAACTTCACAAGGGTCACTTGACTTTCTAAATTCTGTGAGTGTGTCGTGTCTCTTGTCAGAACACACGTTCCGTGCAGATTGGTAGCTGCCAAAGGGTCTGGAACATGTAGTATATAATTGCATTCCTGATTCTGTAGTTTAAGAAAGCATTTGGAATAGTAGCAGTCTGTTGTATTGGACATTAAAGAGATTAATAGTAAATACTTTCTCAGGAAGTTTAAACATGGCCAAGTATGGTAGTTTGTGCCTATAATCATGGCACTCAGGAAGGGGAGGTAGGAAGGTTAAGAGTTCAAGGCCAGCATAGGCTACAAAGACAGTTTGAGACCAGCTAATGCAAATTAGCCAGACCTTGACTCAAAAAAAAAAAAAAAAAAAGAAAGAAAGAAAGAAAGAAAGAGAGAAAGAAAGAACCAATAAGGTGGAGGAGGAGGAAGAGGAAAAAGAAGAGGAGGTGGAAGAAATTTGCTATCAAGTTTCATTGTGCAATGAAGTTTAATGTGTCATGTGGCAAGGGCCCCTGGATCCCCCAAATACCCATGTGGCATGGTCTTAGTGATTCTAGTGCTATTGGGCGCTGTGGGAACTGTTAGGAGGTAGGGTCTAGTAGAAGGAAATGAGGTCATTGATGAGTGTGCCTTCAAAGGGGACTTGGGGAGCCCACCTCCTTTTCTTCTTTCTTAGCCTTTCAGCCACCATCATATGAGCAGCTTTGTTCCACAACGTGCCCCACTATAATGTATGGCCCCATCACAGACCTAAAAGCTATGAGGCCAGCTGGCAATTGATAGAGACCTGAGAAGTCTGGTCAGAACAAACCTTTCCTCCTTGTGAGCTATCTTTTTTTTTTTTTTTTTTTTTAATGCAGGGTTAGGTTTCTTTTTCTTTTTTTACTTCTTTTTAAAAAAATATTTTATTTTTTATTTATTTATGTATTTGACAGAGAAAAAGGGGGAGAGAGAAAGAGAGAGAATGGGCGTGCCAGGGCCTCCAGCTACTGCAAACAAATTCCAGATGCATGCGCCCCCTTGTGCAGCTGGCTAACATGGGTTCTGAGGAATCGAACCTGGGTCCTTTGGCTTTGCAGGCAAATGCCTTAACTGCTAAGCCATCCCTTCAGCCCTGTTTTTTTGAGACAATAACCAAAATCGGACTCATAAAGTATGGAGAGTAGTAAGTTGACTCCTTTTTCCTTAATACTTTGAGGACATTATATATGGCAACAATTGTGATGAGATGCCTGCTGTTTGAATACCTTTCATCTGTAGAAGCTTTCTATGTTATTTTATTTTTTTATTACCAATACTTATTAAGATATAATTGACAAAATGTATATGGTATACATGGATAATTGTTCAGTGACTGCATGAAGGTAAGTAAGATACCTATCATCTCACATAACCATTTATTTGTGATGAATCTATTTAAGAACTATTGTTTCAGCAATTTTCAAGTACATAATATGTTACTGTTATGTAAAGCCACAACTGTATGACAGCTATCCAGAATGCATTTATCTGTTATATTTGATCAATATCACTGCTGCAGTCAGGTTCGCATTGCTGGTATGAAATCAGCTAGCAGCTTGTGGGAAAAAAATGCATTATAGGCTCGAGGGGGAAGCCCCATGATGGCAGGAAAAATGATGGCATGAGCAGAGGGTGGACATCACTCTCTGGTCAATAAACTTTGGTATATTTGAGTTGCCAATGGGAACCTCAGCATTCAGAACACTTGAAGTTTATGGGGGACACCTGAATCAAACCACCACAATCACGCTTCTCTCACAACCCCAACTCCCTCAATCATGGCAGTCACCTCCCCATTTTGCTACTGTGAGTTCATATTTTAGTTCCATGTGGGTGAGAGCAAGCAGAGGTTTTCTTTCCATGTCTAGCTTATTTCAAGTCAGATTAGGGCTTCCAGCTTCCTTGGTAGGTAGTATTTAAAAATCTCTTTTTGCCTTTCACATTTTGAACTTCTACTACTAAGTATTTGGGTGTGTATTTGTTTTTACTTATTTGGTTTAGAATTCTGTTTGATCTTTTACCGTAAGAATTTATGTCTTTTTTTCAGTTCTGAAAATTACTTGACACCCTCAATTGCAGCACTCAGGAGGCTGAAGCAGGAGGATCGCTGTGAATTTGAGGCCAGCCTGGGACAACATAGTAAATTCCAGGCCAGCTTGGCCTAGAGCAAGATCCTACCTCAACCCCACCCCCAAAAAATTACTTGATAATATCACATTGAATATTATCTATACCCATTTTTTTCTTTTTTTCGCCAACTCTTCCTACTTGTTATTTTTTGGAACTTAGATCTCTTTGAGTTTTTTGTTTTGTTTTGTTGTTGTTGTCGTCATTGTTTTAGTTTTGTTGACAAAGGATTCATGTAGCCCAAATTAGCCTCAAGCTCACTTTGCAGCCAAGGTTGACTTTGAACTCCTCCTGATCCTTCTGCCTCCTTCTCCAAGTACTGCAGTTATGGGCATGCATCATCATGCTCAGATCGCTTCTCTTTGACTTAATTTTCTTTCTTTTTTTCATCTCCACATGTCTCTATGTTGCATCCTGAATAATTTCTAATGATCTTGTATTTTTCATGTATGGGTGCATGCATGCTTGTGTCTGTTCAGAGACACAAGAGACCAGAGGGCAACCTCAAGTGTCATTAGAATGCCATCTACCTCCTTTGATGCAGGACCTCTTGTCTAGGGATCACCTCTTAGACTGGACTCACTGGTCAATCTTCTGGGGGCTCTCCTGTCTCAGCCTCCCCAGTGCTTAGATTAAAAGCACATGCCACCACACTTGGCATTTTTACATGAATTTTAGGGAAAGATCTTGGGGTTTTCATACTTGTGAGGAAATCACATTACAGAATGAGCCATCTCCTCAGCTCTAAAGGTTAATTCATTACTTGTTTCTGTAGTTGAATCTAGTCATCTATTTATTGTGTTTTAAAAAATGTAAATGGGGCTGGAGAGATGGCTTAGTGGTCAAGGCGCCTGCCTGCTAAGCCTAAGAACCCGGTTCTAATCTCCAGGTCCCATGTTTAGACAGATGCAAAGTGACGCAAGGGCGCAATGCCACACTTGCCCACAAGGGGGCGCACATATCTGGATTTCGTTCACAGCAGCTGAGAGACTGCTGGCGTGCCCATTCTCTATCTGTCTCCCTCTCTCTCTGTCTCTCTCTGTGTCTCTCTCCAAAAATAAATAAATAAATAAAAATTTAAAAAAATGTAAATGACTTTTTCTCATATTCCTAGTATAGCTACACAGTTCTTTTTTGAAGCATGTCTATTTTTCTCTCTTCTACTTGTTTATAGACAGTATTTCTCCCTTTATCCCTTCAAACAGCTTAGTCATTTTATGTTTACAGTCCCCCCATGACTGAGCTCATAGTTGTCATTGCTTGGCTACAAATTTTCCCATTTGCTATACCTGTAACTCTCTCTCTCTCTCTTTTTAAGGTAGTGTCTTGCTCTAGCCCAGGATGACCTGGAATACACTCTGTACTCTCAGGGTGGCCTTGAACTCATGGCAATCCTCCTACCTCTGCCTCCCATGTGCTGGGATTAAAGGCGTGCACCACCACGCCTGTAACTTTCTTTGACGAGGGTGAATTTCAGTGTGTGTTTTATAACTTTGGCCTATGACGCATCCTTGGCAGGAATTGTTTTCTGTAGGACTGTGGAAGTGCCAGGTATGGGCAGACAGCTTAATGAATGAGTTAACGTTTTCGATGAATTGTGCTGTGGTTTAATCAACCTTTACATTCTCACTCCATCGTAATTTTCAAAAGTATCCATCATGCTATCATTCCCTATACCAAATGGACAGGATCTTTAACTAAGCTTATAGAATCTCATATATCTTAAGTAAGCTTGTATATTTTAAATATACAAAAGTAGTTTGGGGTTACAAAAATTGTCAAGATAGTACAATGAATTCTCATACCCCATAGCTAATTTTCTCTATTGTGAACATCTGATATTAGTATAGTATGTTTGTCACAGTTAGTGATCCAGTACTGAAATGTTATTCTCTTTCCTTTTTCCTTTTTTTTTTTTTTTTGTTTGTTTCCAAGGCAGGATCTCACTGTTGTCCAGGCTGACCTGGAACTCATTCTGTAGCCCCAAGCTAGTCTTGAACTCATAGCAATCCTCCTACCTCAGCCTCCTAAATAGAATAAAATTATTCTTTAATACCAGCACTCTGGAGGCTGAGGTAGGAGGATTGCTGTGAGTTTGAGGCCAGCCTGAGACTACATAGTGAATTTCAGGTTAGACTGGGCTAGAGTGACACTCTACCTTGAGAAAAAATAAATCTATACCTCACATTTCCCAGGGTTTTATCATCCATCCCTTCAGAGAGTCTCATTCTATAGCCCAGGCTGACAGCTCCTGAGTGCTGGAATTACAAGCATGAACTGTCACACCAGCTACATTTTCTAAGTTTTAATGACCTTTTACTGCCTCAAGATTGTATTGGAACAACACTTCTTGTTTAGCCTCATATCTCTGGAGTCTGTCTGACTCTCCTTGCTTTTGATGATCTGAGCAGCATTAAGGAGCACTGCTTGGGTGTTTTAAAGCACGTCCCCCGACTAGGGTGTATGTGCTGCTTCTCCTAATGAGGCTGGGCAGTGGATCTGAGGAAGACGGTTGAAGTGAAGGGAGTTCTTATCACATGTGATCATGAATTTATTACAGCTGACCTTAACCTTGGTCATCTGGCTGAGGCACTGTTTCTGAGGGTTTTCCATTGTGAAGTTTTTTATTTTAAATATAGCTTCCTTTTTTTTATACTGTATGCTTTGAAGGCAGTTACAAGGCATAGCTTACATTTAGGTAATGGGGTAATGCTCAACCTCCTTAAAGTGATACACTTATGCACAGTGTTTGGAATTCTGCTGCATGGAAGATTTGGTTCTTCTCCCATTTATTTATTGATTATTTATTCATTTATTTAAATAAGCATAGACTAGGATACTAATTTTATATTTGGTTGTAACTTAGTACCGTTTTATTTATTAGGCAGCTTAACCTGTCCCAGCCTCAACTATGAAGAGTTATTTTCATTGGCACTTGTGTCTTTTTGTCATGTTCCCATTGATGTAGGTTTTGATATTGATTTTTTGGCTTTGCATTGCTAACAGAAATCACTTGAACAAGAGCAGCTTGTGGGAAAAAAGGTTTATTTTGGCTTACAGACTCGAGGGAAAGCTCCATGATGGCAGGGGAAAATGACTATACGAGCAGAGGGCGGACCTCAACCCTGGCCAACATCAGGTGGACAACAGCAACAGGAGAGTGTGCCAAACACTGGCATGAGGAAACTGGCTATAAGATCCATAAGCCAGCCCCCAACAATACACCACATCCAGGAGGTTTTAATTTCCAGTTGCCATCAGCTGGGGAGACTAGCATTCAGAATATCTAAGTTTATGGGGGACCCCTGAATCAAACCACCATATTATGCCTCTGGCCCCCATAAACTGATATCCATACATGATGTAAAATACAATGCATTCAGTATGACTTTAAGAGTCCCCATAGTTTTTATCAGTCCTAATGATGTTCAAACATCCCCATAATCCAAGGTCTTTTAAACTGAGTCATAATACCAAAAAAAAAAAAAAAAAAATCCCCCCCCCAAACCCATGATGGCACGGAACATACATTCATACTGTACAAGATGTCATTGGGCATAGCAAAGAAATATTCAACCAATACAAGATTTAAAGAGGGCAAACATCAAACTGTGTAGCTCCAAGTCCAACAACTCTAGTCAGTGACAAATCTCCAAGTCTAATAATTCTAACCAGCAACAAGTCTCTGGAGTTCCAATTCCGCCCCTCCAGCTAGGCTACTCACAGTCCTGGAATACTTCATCGGGGCCGACCTAGTGGTCCCTGCATCTCCACTGGGTCTCCACTGCAACCCACAGTCCATCCTCATGGCTCCATCGGGTCTCCCTGCAGGCATCCAGCAAACCTGCTTCTCACTGCCCATGGCCATTTCCAAAACATAAGACCATGTTGCAAATTCAATAACCCTCTCTTTCCTGCATTTCTTATACTCCACAGTACCAGGTAGGATGCCAATTTGTTAATCCAGGAGGGAATAAAGCAAACTTTGAAGAATAGGACACTCCTTGAGCACTCAAGCCCCTTCAAAAAAATCTACATTCTTCCTGTTGCCCCAGTGCAGGTTAGCTGGCCCAATCTCAAAGGTTGTAATCTCTCATATAATTGCAGCTGAACTGGCAGAAGTTTCAGGCCAAAGATTTCATTTTTTCTGTGCCGTATCCCTCTGCTTACACCAGTCCTTTTCTATACAATGCAACCCTGCACAACTTCTCAGGACACGGATAACAGCAGGCCTCTCATACAAACTGCTTCTAGCCTAGTCCAGGCAAAGCTCTTTCTCACCTTCATAAGCCAAACCTCCCAGACCATAGTTCTTACTGCATTCAGGTCTTTCAACTCTGACCAGAAAAGTCCATCAAGCTGTACTTACAGCACTGCAAGGTGTATCCTAGGTTTCAAATGCATCCACATTCCTCTTGAAAATCAGTTCCAAAAGGCCAAAGCCACACAGTCAGGTGTCTAGCAGCAAATGACCCCACTTCTCAGTACCACTATACTGCTGCAGTCAGGTTTGCATTGCTGGTAGAAATCACCAAACCAAGAGCAGCTTGTGGGGAAATAAAAGGTTCATTTTGGCTTACAGACTCTAGGGGGAAGCTCCATGATGTCTGGGGAAAATAACAGCATGAGCAGAGGGTGGACATCACCCCCTGGCCAACATAAGGTAGACAATAGCAACAGGAGAGTGTGCCAAACACTGGCACAGGGAAACTGGCTATCACACCATAAGCCCGCCCCCAACAATACACCACCTCCAGGAGGCTTTAGTTTCCAATTGCCATCAGCTAGGGAGACTAGCATTCAGAATACCTAAGTTTATGGGGGACAACTGAATCAAACCACCACACTTTATTTATTCCTTGTTTTCTGAGAATATGGCACACTCTAGATCCATACTGTATTTTTCCTGCCTTCGTGCTAGAATGAACTACTTCACTAAGAAGATTGGCTCCATTTATTGGAAAATTGTTGTAGAAATCAATATCTGGGTGCTAGGAGAGCCATTTTCTCCTACAATATCATTATGTCTGAGACCTTCCTACTTGCAGAAATACAACTATAGAGAGTTCTCTGTCCAACCATCCATGTCTATATTGAGGCAAACATGAACTCCTTCTGATGGCTTCAGCTCTACTCCATTGCCAGGTGAGTCACTCTAGCAATGTCTCTGGCTGGGTAGAAATGTTAGCTTTTAATAGTCATTTACCATCTTTCTTTAGTGCATCATGCTTTGCATCCTGTAAACTCTATGACTTCTTTTTCTTTTTGGCTTACTCTTAGGTAAACAGAGTCTTAAGTCAAATTTTCAGTTATTGAAATGTTGGTATTAAGAATCAACACTTCAAGCCAGGTGTGGTGGTGCGTGCCTTTAATCCCAGCACTTGGGAGGCAGAAGTAGGAGGATTGCTGAGAGTTGGAGGCCAGCTTCAGACTCTAGAGTCAGTTTGGACTACAGTGAAAATCTACCTCAAAATAAGAATAAGTAGGAGGAGGAAGAGGAGAAGGAGGAGAAGAAGAAAAAGAGGAGGAGGAGGAGGAGGAAGAGGAGGGCTGGAGAGATGGCTCAGTGGCTAAGGCACTTGCCTACAAAGCCTAATGACATGAATTTGATTCCCTGATACCAATGTAAAGCCAGATGCACAGTGACCAAGCATCTGGATTTTGTTTTCAGTGGCTGGAGGCCCTGGTATCATTCTCTCTGTCTCTTCTCTCTCTCTCTCCTTGCAAATAAATAAATAAATAAATAAATAAATAAATAAATAAATAAATTATAAAAATAAAAATTAAAGAGGGCCCCAGCATGCCAATTCTCTCTCTCCCTCACCCTCTCTTTCACTCCCTCTCTCATAAAAAACATAAATAAAAATAAAAAAGAATCAGCATTTCAATCTTCATCCATACATCTCTGCCCTCCTGCCTGTGCCAGCACCTGCTGGAGCAGCATCCTTCTACCCTTCAGATCAGGGGTGTAACTGGTTTCCACCCTGACATCTTTCACCACATCCCTGACTGTTTGCTCCTACTTGGATCACTAATGAGGGATGAGTCAAAGAGGAAGAAGACAGAACGGTCCATACTCGATGAAGTGACACTACCCTATTTGGTGTGGCAGAGAGTTGTTTTGTGGGTGCTTTTGGTGTTTCTGCAGAGATCCCTCATGGCCCATTTTAACTACTTGTAGTAGTTTGAATGGATGTACTCCAATACATTCAGGAGTTTATTAAAGCTTGTAACTTAGATCTCCAGCCACCTGGCTGGAGGAGGTGTCACTGGGCGGATCCTAGGGATGGAGCTGAAATCTCCAGCTAAAGATAGGCAAAGTGCCTGAGTTCTCCCGAGTTCCTGAATTGTGCTTGCTTATGGTGGGGGTGTTGGCAGCTTTTTCTCGCTCTGCTTGGATCTGTGAAAGGGGGGCCAATTTCTTCCATTATGGAACTTCCTCTCGGTCTGTAAGCTTCAAAAAAAATCCCTTCTTCCTCCCATAAACTGTGTCTGGTCTGGAGGTTCATCCCAGCAACTGCTAACCCACTAGTACAAGAGATTCATTTGATTCCCTGAAACACTCTGTTCTCAGCTTCTGGTGCACGAATGGTCCATTCTGCCAGGTTGACATGCAAGAGCCCATGCCCTCCTCTAGCTCCAGCTGTACTCTCTGTCCATGTAACTGGTACCTTATTCATGCAAATCACCCAGACATTCTTTCCTTGCTCCATCACTAAAGCAAAGCTGACCTCACTCAACCTCCCATGTGTCCCCTGACCAGAGTCACACACCTGCCCACAGTGGACTTAGATTCCAAGTGACATGAATGAGATCCTCAAAGGAGCTCCTTGATCACATGTGATATAAAAATAGAAAAATTAACACTTCCCATGTGAATGAGAAATTGAGCAGAGAACAATAAACAATAGCTTCCCCCCCTTCAAAGAATTTTCCCCACAAATTTCTCTCCTGCATCAAACCTGAGCCCTTTCTGTCCCTTTGATTTAGCTGAGGAGTATGAGAAAAGAAGTTATGCATTGAGGTATGTCTTAAACTCACTTGAACATCAATCTGATATCCATAGAACTGGTCTCTCAGTGAAACTAAAATAAAAAGGACTGGCTTCAGTATCCCCTAGGTAGGCGGTAAGCCCAGATCCCAGCATCAGAGATTGCTCTCCTTGGCCAAGTACAGGTAACCCCAGACCTGGCCACGTGAAAGGAAAAAACAACCTAAATCTGCCCTCAGAAATTCAGTGCCACTTTTTAGATCTTGCACACTCAAAGCAATTTTTTAAGCCAAGAATTTGCTTTCTTTCTGGAAGAAGATGGCATATTTTCCCTCTCCTGTTATATAAAGCTTTGCTGAATCAATTTTTTCTCACATCAATTTCTATTTGAATCAAATTCCATCCTTTGGTTAGTCTCTAAGGGTATGTGTGAGGTCAATACTCAGGTCATTCTCACTCCTTCTTGTAGATCAAAGACATGGAAAATGTTCTTTTGAAAATATTGAATTTGTGACTAGGGAGGTGGCTTAGAAGATAAGAGCCCTTGCTGCACAAGGATGAAGACCTGAGTTTGATCCCCCAGCACTTACATAAAATGGGAGCTCCAACTTCTGTGAGAGTCTCAACACGTGAGGACAGCCCACATCTGCCTCTGGTCTCTGTGCTTGTGCCCATGTAGTGTGTGCATTTGCACACACACACTAGTAACAACACACATACACACCAAAAATATGTTTTAATAACATTAAGCTCATCCTACAAATATACTAGATTCAGCATTCATTTTCCTGGATATTTTTTAAAGATTTATTGTCTATGTGCATGCCTATGTCTTCTGAAAATAAAGTTGGTTTATTTCTAATATGTGGGATTTTTTTTCTATCTTTCCCTCATCTTGTACTAGGTAAGTTTTTCTGTGCAGCAATAAATAGCAGTGGTGCCCACAGGTGTTCCTGCCATGGCTCTGCTATGCAGTAGAAACCATTTAGTCTTTCTGCACTGTATATAATATGTGACATAGATACCTTTCATCATACTACAGCCCCTCCTGTCCCTAAAATGCACGGATAACTTGGCACTAATGCACAATGAATGGTATCAAATGACTTTTGCCAATATATTGAGATTATCTTATGAGTGTTCTCTTTATTCTAAGTTACATTAATTGAGTTTTAAGTGTCATTCCTGAGCTTACTCCTGTCTGGAGTGTGTGTGTGTGTATGCGTGTGTGTGTGTGTTGGTACTGAACTCAGTATTTGTTTTAGTGGAATGTACATAATTCTTGGTTGGCAGTTCCCTAGCGGTTAAGCGCTTGCCTGTGAATCCTAAGGACCCTGGTTCGAGGGTTGATTCCCCAGGACCCATGTAAGCCAGATGCACAGGTGGCGCATGCATCTGGAGTTCATTTGCAGTGGCTAGAGGCTCTGGTCCATCCATTCTCTCTCTATCTATCTGCCTCTTTCTCTCGCCATCTGTCGGTTGCTCTCAAATAAATAAATAAATAACAACAACAACAACAAAAAGTGACCCAAAGGCTGGAGAGATGGCTTAGCAGATAAGGCACTTGCCTGCTAAGCCTAAGGACCCATGTTTGACTCTCCAGATCCTATGTAAGCCAGATGCACAAAAGGTGAGGCAAGCGCAAGGTTGCACATGCCCACTAGGTGGCGAAAGCATCTGGAGTTCCACTTCTGTGGCTGAGGCCCTGGTGCACCAATTCTCTCTCTCTTTCTGTCTGTTTCTCTTTCACACTCTCTCTTAAAAAAAACCATAAAAATAAATAAAATAAAGTGACTCCACTATGTGTGTTCTGGCCTCTCTGGTTTCTAAGAGAAACCTGCACTTGTTTGAACTTTATCTAGTTACTTTCAAAAACCTTGGTGTTTGGCAATCTGGTCATGCTATGTTTAGTCTGGTTTTCTGTGAACACATTCTGTCTGGGGCTCAGAGAACTTCTTGAACTCTTCCGCCTCACCTGTTTTTACCAGTATTTCCATCACAGTTCAGTTTTCAAATCCTTGCTCTGCTGCTTTGACTTTACCTCCTGTGTGCACCACTGAGGTGCTAATTAAATCCTGAGAGCTGGTTTAAATGGTAATTTCGTCTCCTGTGATTTTGCTGGGCTTCCATAGGTCAGCGGGTAAAGCTCAACAGAGAGCCCAAGACCTGGGGCTGCTTCCCACACACAAGCAGAAGCTCCCCTCCACAGGTGTGTTCCATTCCTCTGGCCACTGCTGCTCCATCCAGAGAAAAGACAGAACAGAATGCCAGGAAACTTCCTTTTTAAATGTTGCCTTGCCCGGCTTTGAATCACCTCCACAGTCTGCCTTTGTTTTGTTGTTTAACCCTTGAGCATCCTCAGGTAGTTTTGCCTTTCCAATTTTGTCCATGGGTATATTATTATTATTAATTATTTATTAACTGTAGTCAGCAGGAGAGAGAGGAAGAGAGACAAGGAGGGAGGCTGGAGAAGAGTTGTGTGGTATATTGGAGCAGCTAGACTTCTCTGCTCTGTTTTTCAGCTTGCAGATTCTGGTCTCTGGCAGGCTCTACTGCTTGCATATTTTAATGGTAAGCCAAGGATTTGGGTAAAATTATACTCAGATTTTGGAGCTCAGCTCTTCTACAGTCATTAAATTTCTGGAATTTCCCTTTTAAATCTCCAGCTGCTCTGCTGTGCTGAACCCTTTCATATGTGCTTGCTCGCTAGTCAGATGCTGCTTGTCAATACAGAGCTTGGCACACTGGCACGCTGCAGTGGAGAAGAGGTTCTAGCCCTCACACCAGCAGTCACTCAGGGGAAACTGCAAAGTTTTTGTAATCTGGATTTCTGATTTTGTGTGTGTGTGTGTGTGTGTGTGTGTCACAGTTTTGACTCTGGCCCCGAACAGAGGCAGTCCTCCTGTGTCAGCCTCCAAAATGCTGGGATTATAGGTGTTTACCAGCCCATATGGCTTAAAATGTCCTGTTCTTTAAATCATCCTTTTCTTCAGGGGACTTCACTGACCTTTTACAGGCACTATTCCGGAAGCCCCACGCTTTTCCATTTTTGTTGTTGATTTAAAAAATATTTTATTTACTTATTTGAGAGAGAGAGAGAGAGAGAGGGAGAGAGAGAGAAAATAGGTACACCAGGACCTCTAGACATTGCACATGAACTCCATACCCATGCTCCACTTTGTGCATCTGGCTTACATGGGTACTGGGGAATCAAACCTGGGTTCTTAAGCTTCACAGGTAAGCTCCTTAACTGTTAAGCCATCTCTCTAGCCCCCATTTTTTAAAATTAATTTATTTAGTTTTGAGAGATTGAGAGAGAGAGAGAGTCAAACAAAAGTGACTATGGGTGTGCCAGGACCTCCTGTCTCTGCACATGAACTCCAGATACATACACCCACCACTTTGTGCATGTGGCTTTATGTGGGTACTGGGTAATAGAACCTGGGCAAATGTTTTTAACTGATCATTCCAGCCCTCTATTTGAATTTTTTTATTTGTTTGTTGTTGTTTTTCAAGGTAGGGTCTTGCTCTAGTCCAGGGTGACCTGGAATTCACTATGTAGTCTCAGGGTGGCCTTGAACTCACTGCAATCCTTCTACCTCTGCTTCCCAAGTGCTGGGATTAAAGGCATGCACCACCATGCCTTACTTCTCCATTTGAATTGTTAAAATAACTTCCATTTGCTGTTTATTGTTATAAATATATTTTCCTTTAAGCTATTTGAATGTTTATACTAGTAGCTATTTTAGAGTTTCTTGTCTGCTAATTGTGACATCTATGTCCAATTTTCTTCTACAGCATTATGAATCATATTTTCCACTCTCCTTTTTTAATGAAAGATAGACTGTAGAGAGAGAGAGAGAGAGAGAGAGAGAGAGAGAGAGAGAGAGATAGAACTGGCACTCCAAGGCCTCTGGCCACTACAGTCGAACTCCAGACATGTGGGCCACCTTGTGCACATGTTTTATCTTGTGCATGCACCACCTTGTGTGTCTGGCTTATGTGGAATCTGGGAAGTTGAACATAGGTCCTTAGGCTTTGCAGGCAAGTACCTTAATTGCTAAGCCATCTCTTCAGCCCTCCACTATCTTTGCATGTGTTGCTTAAGGGATTTCACAATGGGCATTATGTTAGTTTGTTGAAGAGAGTCTCAATTTTATGTCTTTAAAGAGTTTTGATTTCCCTGAGTTTGGTCTTGCAGGCACTTAATATTGGGCATCAGCTGAAGTCCCTGTTCAGTTTCCTGAGCTGGCATTGGCTGTTTTCAAACATGCTTTGTGATCTGCTAAGAAATTTGACTCTGTGTATATTTTGATCTTAGGATTCAACTTTCTGCACATCCATCTTATTCATAACTTCTCCCCTGATTTTCAAACACTCAGAAACCCCAAGCCTTGTTCCTTGAGCCTCGTACAAGTGGGGGAAGGTCTACGGAGACAAGTCTCAGGCTGTCATGAGGAGTTCTGATAGCAGCTCCTACACACCAGTGTAGCTAGTATTTTACTTCGTAGTTAAAGCATCAGCATTTTCCCATTTCTTAGTTTTAAACATTCCTATGTATGTTTGTAGTAGACATGGGTCATCCTGTATCAATCTTGAACAAAACTCCAATAACGAACTCTGCATAGAGTTTCCTTTGTGAGTTATTTTGTTTGTTTTGGATATTTTTGTGGTGTGAAAGAGATGAACCCAAGGCCTCATGCATGCTACCCTTCAATACTTTTTTTTTTTTTTTTTTTTTTTGGAGAGAGACACAGAGAGAGACAGAGAGAGAGGGAGAGGAAGTCAGATAGAGATGGGCACGCCAGCAGTCTCTCAACTGCTAAGAATGAAATCCAGATTCGTGCGCCCCCTTGTGGTCACTGAATCTGGCTAAATGTGGGACCTGGAGATTGGAACATGCGTTCTTAGGCTTAGGAGGCAGGTGCCTTAACCGCTAAGCCATCTCTTCAGACCCACTTCAATACTTTTAAAATTCAGTTTCTCTTATATGTTAACTACTCGAAAGACAATACAACTGAGTCAACTTAAAAGCTTTTTCATGAGTCACTATGAAGTGAAAATCAAGTAGAAAAGATTTGTAGATATTCATGCTGAGAATTCCAAGGGAAATTGTAATTTTGTTTATTTATTGTTATTATTATTATTACTTGAGACATAGCCTAACTTTGTATCCCAGGCTAACCTGGACCTCACTACATAGCTCAGGCTGCTCTCAAACTCAGAAAGCCTCAGCTTTCTGAATGCTGGGATTACAGATAGGAACCAACATGTCTGGTTGACATTGTAATTTTATAGGCAAATGCAAACATTTGGAAAATGATGATGATGCACGACTGCACAGCTATTATAATGGCCCAAATCTGGACTATGTGGAAGACCAAATGCTGGGGAGGGTGGGGAGCAGCAGGGCCTCTCATTACTAGCTCGAATGCAAAATGGCACAAATAATTTGGAAGACAATTAGACAGTTTCTTAAAAAGCTAGGCATCATTTATTATACAATTCAGCAATCGTATTCCTTGGTACTTACCCAAAGGATTTGAAATTTTGTGTCTATACAAAACCCTGGAAACCTGCCCATGAATGTTTACAGTAGTTTATTCATAATTGGCAAGATTTAGAGCAACCAAAATGCCCTCTGTAGACGAATAGCTAGAGGGCTAAGGTACATTCAGATGATGAATATTATTCACTGCTACCAAATGTAGCACTTAAATGCACATTATTAAGTGAAAGAAGTGAATTTGAAAAAACTAAACACTGTGTATTTCCAATTACATGACATTTTGGAAAAGGTGAAGCTAGGGAGACAGTAACAAGATGAATGGTTTCTGGGCATTATCAGAGAGGAAGGGATGAATAGGAACAGAGGGATTTGGGGAAGCAAAACTATTCTACATAATATTCTAATGGGAAATACATGTTACATACATTTGTCCAAATTCATGGAAGGTACAAGAGTAAAAGTAAACCCTAATGAAAATTACAACATGTCAGTGATGTCAATAATGGTTCATCAATTGTTAGCAAAACTACTGAAGGTAGGATTGTTGACAGTGGTAAGTCTGTGCATGTGTGGGTACATGGGAGATCTCTGTACTTTCCACTTAATTTTGCTATAATCTAAAACTGTGCTAAAACCAAGTCTATTTAAAAACAAACCTAAGGGCTGGAGAGATGGCTCAGCAGCTAAGAGCACTTCTTGTGCATGCATCAGGGCCTAAGGCAGTCTGACAGACTGCTCACGTTGAACCCTCAGGATGTACATAAATAGCTAGGCATGGTCAAAACCATCTGTACCCCCATTCCTATAGGGCAACGGAGACCCAAGAATCACCAGAGCTCATAGAAAAAATAGCAACCTTAGGGATCAGTAAGAGACTCTGGCTTAAGAAAGGACAGAAGAGCAATGGAATGGGACACACAATATCCCACTCTGGCCACTGCCTGCAAGCCCTGCACGGGTACATAAAAGTGCATCCGCAACGCACACACCCCCTCCCCCAAGACACACAAAACAAGAAAGAAAAAGAAAAACAAACTAAAAGGACCATGAATAATTAGCTTGATAATAATACCCCACTTCCTCATTTCTCTCAGACTCTTTTCCCAAAGTTTCTCCATTTCCTCCTTTTATTGGTTGAATATTCTTAAGTCCATGAGTGGTATTGGATTAGTCTGCTCAGGTTGCCATAACAAAATACTGACTCAAACAATGAAACTTTAATTTCTTACAGCTCTGGAGGCTGTAAGTACAAGATGAAGGTGTCAGGGTTAGAATCTGGTAAGGCCTTTCTATGTGGCTTGTAGATAGATGTCTGCCTCTTCCTGTATCTTCACATGGCCTTTCTTCGGTGGGCATGCCCAGACTGGGTTCTCTGGTGTCTCTGCCTCTTCCTGTGAGGACACCCTCATCATTTCATCTTAATACTTCCATAAGGTCCCCATCATCAAGTATAGTCACCTTGGAGGTTAGGGCTTCAACATGTGAATTTTGGAGAGTTACAGTTCACTTGATAACTGATATTCTTATGAGTAATTTGGTGCGTCTTCTCCTTTTGTTTATTATCATATTCATATCATTTGTTGAGATGGTCCACCTTGATATAAGAAAACAGCATTTCCTATACTCACTTCCAAGAGCAAGTCATTGTGATTGGCCAACAATTAGAAGTTCAGGCTACTTTAAAGTAGGGAATATTAGAAATTACTCTGGGTTTACAATTTTTTTTTGGTGGTACTGGGGACTAAACCTAGGGCCTTGAAAATGCTAAGTAAACACTCTACCACTGAGCTGTATCCCCTGCCCATGACTCAAGATTTTAATGTGGAAAGTGATAATCCAGACAGAACAAAAACTAAGAGATTTGCTGGCACTACTAGTGAATCTCAAGTCAACCCCAATGTGCTTTTTACCTCTCCTTTCTTCTCTTCTTTTCTCTCCTCTCCTCTCCTCTCTTCTCCCTTCCCTTTCTTTCATTTCCTTTCCTTTCTTTTCAATTATCATTTTAAAATTTTTATTTATTTGAAAGCAGAGAGAGAGAGAGAAGAGAGACAGAGAAAGAGAGAGAGAATGGACACTCCAGGGTCTCCAGTCACTACAAACAAACTCCAGATGCATATGTCCCTTGTGCATCTGGCTTATGTGGGTCCTGGGGAATCAAACCTGGATCCTTTGGCTTCACAGGCTAACACCTTAACTGCTAAGTCCTTTCTCTAGCCCTCCTTTCTTTTCTTTTTGAATCAGGTTCTCAGGCAGCCCTGGCTGGCCTTGAACTCACTATGTAGCCGAGGATGATCTTTTACTTCTGACCTTTCTGCCTCCACCTCCAAAGTGCTGGGCTTATGTGGTACCACCACCAGTTTATGTCGTGCTAGGGATTGAACTCATTGCTTCATTGATACTGGTCACTCTCCCAAAGGAGCTACATCCCCAGGCCTTGATGTGTTTCTTAAGAAGGAAATAAAACTTGAGCAAACAATTAAAACTAATTTGACTGCATACAGGAAATGTGTCACTATTGGCTGCAATCGAGTTTGTTGGGCATCAAGGAGTCAGTGTGGACATTTTTACATGTCATTATGAGAGAGTTGTCAACATCTTGGGAATAGCCTTCAGAAATGTAAAGGATCTACTACTGTCTGGATGTCAGTTAATCAGGGCAACTTGCTTTTCCTTCTTTTGAAGGTAAAAGAATAAAAATATATTATATGCTATTTGGCTAACAGGTGGCATTGGAACCACCCAGTGCTAGAAATAAACAAATCTGAGGAGATACAGAATGTAAGGTTACCCTCAAACTTCAGCATGAGAGAGAAAAAGCACAGCCAGATGAAAAATTATATCCCCGAAATGCCAGCGGCTAAGGAAGCAGGCAAGACAATTTTTCACTAATTCTCTCCAAGGAAAATGACTTTTGAGCAATGAATAATTTTTGGCATTGAAGAATTTTTATTTTGTTACTCTCAAAATACACTTTATGCAAATTGGGGCTTCATCTTGAAAGTAAGAAATAAATCACTGCTGTCGAATAGTCCAAAGCAGAGTGGAGTTGTTTTTGATGAAGGATGGCGACATAAGTATTTCATAATAGCCCTTTCATTCCATTTTTTCTAAGTTTTTCAAACTACACTAAATAAGGGGAAGTGAGTTGAAATTGTAGCAAAATGCAATTAGGTTTTGACAGAAGGGAGAGTTTTTCAGAGCTGTCCCAGGGTGAGTCTTGAAGATGTGGAAAGCTGAGAAATCCCTCTCCTTAGAGGTGCTTGTTTGGGAAGTAGGGCTTTGGAGAGGTTTTGGGGTTTTTTTTTGCTGGGTGGTTGTCCCTTCCTGTGACTCCAAAGCCATGAGAGGCAGTAGTGCATTGGTGAATATCATGGCTCTGCTAGGACCAGATATTACATGAGGCTTAACTCCACCTAGGCCTGTTACAACATGCATGCAACTAAAGTAACTCTGTGTGTGTGTGCGCGTGTGTGCATGTGTGTGTGCGTGTGTGTGTGTTGTCAGGGTGAGGGGAGGTCAGAGGATAACCTCAGAACAAACCTTTCCTTCTACTTTAACACAGAGTTGTCTCTTTGCTGTTTACAGCTTTGTGGACCAGACTAACTGGCCTGTGATCTTCTGGGAATTCTGTCTCTGCCTCTATGGTGGTTTGAATGTAAAATGTTCCTCATGAATTTGAATACTTAATCCCCAGTTGGTGGCATTGTTTGGGGGGATTGTGAAGCTTTTAGGAAGTGGAGCCTTGCTGAAGAAAGGATCAAATGCTCCCAACTCCTTTTATGAAGGTAGCATTACACCAACAGCAAAACCAGACTAAGACACAACAAAAAAAGAAAATTATAGACTAATATCCATGATGACCTTAGATACAAAAATTCTTAATAAAATTCTTGCAAATAGAGGGCTGGATAGATTGCTTAGTGGTTAGGCGCCTGCCTGCTAAGCCTAAGAATGCCCATTCGATTCTCCAGGTCCCACGTTTAGCCAGAAGCAGTAATGTAAGGGTGCAATGACGCACTTGCCCACATGGGGGTGCATGCATCTGGAGTTCATTCTCAGTGGCTGAGAGGCTGCTGGCGCGCCCATTCTCTGTCTCTCTCTCTCTCTATGACTTTCTCCAAAAAAAAAAAAAAATTCTTGCAAATAGAAACTCATGAACACAATAAAAAATCATCCACCTCAAGTAGGCTTTATTCCAGGGTTGCAGGGATGGTTCAACATATGTAAATCAGTAAATGTAATACATGACATAAACAGACTCAAGAGCAGAAATCACATGACCATCTCAATAGATGCAAAACAAGGCCTTTGACAAAATACAACATCCCTTCATGATAAAAACTTTGGAGAAGCCAGGCATGGTGGTGCACGCCTTTAATCCTAGCACTTGGGAGCAGAGGATGGCAGAGTTCAAGGCCACCCTGAGACTACATAGTGAATTCCAGGTCAGCCTGGGCTAGCATGAGATCCTACCTCAAAAACAAACAAACAAACAGAAAAACCAAAGTAAAACAACTTTGGAGAGACTAGGGATGAAGGGTTCATATCTCAATAAAGGCTATATGACTTAAAGCCAATGTCATACTACATGGAGAAAAGCTTGACGCATTTTCACTAAGATCTGGAACAACACAAGGATATCCACTCTACTTACTACTTACTATTTAATATAGTACTTGAAGTCTTAGCTAGAGTGATAAGACAAGAGAAAGAAATAAAAAGGATATAAATTGGAAAGAAAGAAGTCAAACTAGTCTTATTTGCAGATGATATTCTATATTTAAGAAATACTTAAATACACTACCAGAAAATACCTAGAGCTGATAAACACTTTCAGGAAAGTGAAGGATACAAATTTAGCAAACAAAACCTTCCTATAGGCCAATGAAAAACATACTGAGAAAGAAATCAGAAAAATAGTCCCATTCACAGTAGCCACAAAAAATAAAATGTCTTGGATTATCCCTAACCAAGGAAGTGAAAGACCTCTGAAATGAAACCTTTAAAACACTAAGAAAAGAAATTGAGGAAAAAACCAGAAGATGGAATGACCTCCCATGCTCATGGATTGGATTAATTAATATCATGAAAATGGTCATCCTAAAAATTTAAAACTTGTATAGCCATTATGGAAGTTTCTCAAAAACCTAAAAATAGGGCTGAAGAAATGGCCCAGCAGTTAAAGGTGCTTTCTTACAAAACCTGATGGCCCAGGTTCAACTCCCTAGCACCCACATAAAACCAAATGTACAAAGTGGTGCATGCATCTAGAGTCCATTTTCAGTGGCAGGCAGGAGGCCCTGGTGTGCTCATTCTCTCTTTCTCCTTCTCTCTCAAATGAATAAATGAATACTTTTTTAAAATGTCAGAATATTTTTAAAAATGTTTAACTGCTAAGCCATCTTTCCAGCCCAGTACATATTTTTAAGAACCTAAAAATGATATACAATATGATCCAGCTATACCACTCCTGGACATATACCCTAAAAACTCTATAGTTTATTATCAAGATACTTGCTTAGCCAGCCATGTTTGTTGCTGCTTTATAAATAATATCTAGGAAATGGACCAGTCAAGATGCATATCAACTGATGAATAGATAATGAAGATATACATATACACAATGGAGTTATATTCAACAATAAAAATGAAATTATGAAATGTATAGGAAAATGGATGGATCTGGAAAAAATTATACTATGTGAGATAACTTGGATACAGAAAGAAAAATGCCACATGTTCTCTCTCATATAGAGATCCTAACTTTGAATTTTGTTTTTTTTGAGGTAGGGTTTCACTCTAGTCCAGGTTGACCTGGAATTCACTATGTAGTCTTAGGGTAGCCTTGAACTATTGGTGATCCTCCTACCTCTGCCTCCTGAGTGCTGGGATTAAATGTGTGTGCCACCACACCCAGTCCTTGAATTTTTAGACCTGTACATAGGATGGAATAAACATCTGTAAGAGGCCAGGGAGCTAGAATGAAGCCAGGAGAGAGAAGTGTGGGGAAATGAGGGGCAGGGGTAGTAGATACAAGTAAAGGAATAGAATACAGGGAGTGGAAAGGTCCGAGTAGATGCCAGGGACAAGGAGAGAAGAGTGGAGGGGATGAAAGGAGGGCTAATCAAACTTAGATTCTACTCACACCCACCGTGACATAGGGAATGCTACAGAGAAGTCGTCAGAAAGAAAATTAGTGCTCTTCTCACTGCTATCCAGAGAAGCTTCCCTCTGGAGATGGAGGTACATACCAAGGAAATTAAAACCTTATCAAAGTACTGAAATTAGAGGTTATTGAGAGCTCAAAGCTAGATGAGCCATCCCTTTTATGCCTTCCATGGCTAAGGGAACACTGTAGAAGAGGGGGTAGAAAGAATATAAGAGCCACAGAGTGGGAAGGAGTACCTTGTGACACTGTCTTCTGGACATGAATGACCAGTACGGTCATGACCTCAGAGTAAAGGTTGTTACCTCACAAAACCTGCACAATATTGAGCCCATCAAGCATTTGACACAGAGGGGAGAGGACGATCAAAAGGAGACATGAAAACAGAAACAGGATTGCTTGCAAAGAGGAGGGGGCTCACTGGACTAGGTGTGCAAGAGAAGGGATAAAAGAGAGCAACAGGAGGGGCATGCAAAGGAATTTATGTTCAATAAAAACGAATGGGATATATTCTGCTCAGAAAAAGAGGAAATGAATGAATGCCCAGTCTTTGTATTACACTTTCCTCTCCACTTTTCTCCTTGCTGTGACCAAATACCTGGCAAAAAGCAACTTAAGAGAGGAGAGGTTGATTTTGGCTCATGGCTTGAGGGGATGGACATCGTCTATCATGGTGGGGACGGCATGGTACAGGAGTCACTTGTGGCTCTGGATCTATGGAGGAGTCCTTCCCCCTCTTCACTGCCCAAACCAAGGTCTCCTCTTCCTTCACCTCCAGTCTTTCAGGGTCAGATCAGGATCACATCCTGACCCTTAAGTGTGGGTTAGCTGTATTAGCTCCTCTTCTTGCTGCTGTGACCAAATACTTGACAAAGAGCAACTTAGGAGAGGGTTTATTTTGGCTCATGGTTTGAGGCCCCAGGGAACCTCCTGTCCCTGCCTTCCTAGTGCTGGGATTACAGGCATGTGCCACCATGCAAAGCCTTTTTCATGGGTACTGGGGATCCAATCTCATGTTCTCATGCTTGCACACACAGTAAGCACTTTCCATATTAAGCCATCTTCCTAGGCTAGCAAGCTTATTGACTTAGAGCAGAGGATTGTCAACGCCAGTTAGAACGAAACTCCCAAAGCAAAGATGAAGACAGTGGATATAAAAGTGAGCTCCTTCCAGTAGAAGGAAGAAGAAAGCCACTGTGGTTCTCAGAGGATGGAAGTCAGAGGGAAAGGGTGTAAGGGAGGGGGGTGTTGTCAGGTCCAGGTTGCTGGGATGAGCACGTGAACAGTTGAGCAGAGGAAGGGGTTTATTTCAAGCTTACAGATGCAGACGAAGTTCCTCTTTGGCAGAAGCAGCTGCTTCCATTCATCCAAGCTGAGAGAAACAACTGAGCAGCCAAGCAACACGAAAAAAGCAACAAGCACAAGACCAGCAGCCAACAGCAGGGACCTGGCCAGAGCTCAAACCCCTCTCTGCACACCTTTTTTTTCCTCTTTTTTTTAAATAAATTATTATTTTTTTATTGACACCTTCTATACTTACATACAAAAAACATATGATATTTCCCTCCCCTCCCCCCATTCCACTTTAGAACTCCAATCTCCATCATATCCCCTCCCCCTCTTCATTAGTCTCTCTTTTAATTTGATGTCATCTTTTTCTTCTATTATGAGGGTCTTGTGAAGGTATTGCTAGGCACTGCAAGGTCATGGATATTGAGGCCAATTTCTGTCTGGGCAGTTGCATTGTAAGAAGTCATACCCTTCCTTTGGCTCTTCCATTCCATCTGCCCCCTCTTCCGCAATGGTCCCTGAGCCTTGGAGGGTGTGACAGAGGTGTTTCAGTGCTGGGCACTCCTCCATCCCTTCTTCTCAGCACTATGTTGCCTTTTGGGTCATCCCAGTGGTCATTGCCATCTGAAAAGAGAAGCTTCTCTAACCAGAAGTGAAAGTAGCATTAATATGTGAATATGAACATTAAGTGTAGTGCCCCCAGGGCAGCTTGGTGGGAATAATATATACATTTAGTCAGACGAGAGCAGGCTTTATACCCCTAAGGCTCATGCCCTCACCTGCCATAGACTTTTGCTTAGGTTTTTCAGTACCAGGTATGTATTCCCTCCCGTAGAGAGGGCCTTCAGTCCAATTATGGAGCAGTTGGTTACCCCAAGAGTAGACATGCCACTATTGCACCCGTTCAGTCATTGGGCCTGTATGGCCAAACTGAATATTCAGTGTCCATTGTTTTCACTGCTGATGACTTCTGTCTCCCATATAACTGCATGCAGTGCAGCTTTTTCCAGCTTTTAGTTGGCTGGTCTACAGGGAGAAGGTTTTCTGCTCAGCACCAGCTTGCTTTGAGCTGGAAATCAGATCCTCCCCCAAACACACCTCAGGATCCGTCCCCAGTGACACCTCCTCCAGGCACTTGGCTGGAGACCCAAGTTACAGGCTTTGATAAAACACCAGAGTCTACGGGGAACATACATTCAAACTACCACAGAGGGGAATAAGGGAAAGGAAGGAGAAAGGGGGGAGAAGGGAGAGGGAGAAAGGAGAGAGAGAGCTTCCTAAGCCATGTCTTCCTCCCCAAAGCCTGAGGGACTGACAGGAGAAATAGTGAAGCGGGTTGAAATCTTCCAGGATGCCTAGACTGGTGCTCAGACATGGGCTATGGAGACTAGAGCTTCAGAGAGAGGTGCACACTGTGTCTAAAGTGGCAGAGGAGCAGAAGGCAGCAAAGATGTAGCCAGGGCTGCTTAATTGTTGTTTAATCCTTATCGTGGGCCAGATGTTCTGGCTGTACTTATTTCAGGCACTTCTTCTGGTCCCTGATTTCATTTTAAACTGTGCGGTTCCATTTTCTGGGAAACAAAAATGCACAGGCATCATTGTGCCTGTGAACTTGTTCAGTTATTTACCTGGCTGTACCCTGCAGGTCATTTCCTATCAGGGCACAAATATAGCCCAGTGTAGTGGGTAACTGCTGTCCCTAAGTACAACACAAAACTCAGCAGAACTCCCCTGTGCTAGAGTGGTACTTATGTGGAGCAATTATCCTGGTTTGTGTAGGAAATTGGGCTGCAGATGGAGGGCAGAAGGCAGAAATTGTGGGCTGAGAGATGAGAGCTTTGTGTAGTCACCCATTTAGCCATTAACTCATTGGACACAGGCAGGCACTTATATTTGCCAAGGACAGTGGCAGGAAACGCAAGTTAAATTGATAAGCTACAGTCTTTTTCTTCAAAGAACTAATGATCTGGATGAAAGAAATTAAAAGGTGTGACAAGTGCAGCACACTTTGAAAGAGAGTAGGTATATTCTATTCGGACAGGGAAGTTTCCCAAGGCAGGGTGACTCTGACCTCGTGTCTTAAATCTGTTGTGTCTCCTGCAATTCATTTCTGACGGGAGCAAGGATCTCAACAGGCTCTTTACACAGGGCCACCATACTTAGATACTAGAGGCCAGTTTCAGGGGTCCCCAAGATACCTGCACTTATAACTGCCTGGCCACAGTTTTAGGGGCTCCCATGACTTCCTCCAGATGGACAATTTGCTAGAAAATCCTCCCAGACCTGGAGAAGGAAGTCGACTTATGAAGATATTCTATCTTAAAGGATGTACACAGAGTGAGGTATGAGCTAGACAGCTCTTGTGCCCTCTCCTTGGGAAGCCAGGGAGGGTTAGCCTCCTCGTACAGCGTCCTGGTCACTAGCCAGGAAGCTCCACTGAGTTTCAGTACTCAAAGCTGCATTGGGATTTCATTACGTTGGCAAAATGGCTTAATCACTGTCTTTGACACCGAGCTCCCCCAGGCTCCTTCTCCTCACTAGAGTCCCTAGTTAGACGTCCTCAGCTCCCATCCTAATGCTATCTAGGGACCCACCAATAATAACTTCATTACTATTCAAAAGATATTCTTTTCACTTAGGAAATTCCAAGGATTCTAGGAGTTGCATGACAGCCTTCAAGAAACAGAGGAGACAAATTCCTTATGATAGTATAGTTGGGTTTAAAGGTTGCCTAGCAGGCTAAAAGACAGACATCCAATGTCAGTCACCAGTTTCTCATTTGACTTCAGGGAGACTCTGTCAATTCTGATTTGAGCCATCTCTTCTTACACTGTACAGTGCAGGAAAGGTTATTTCCACCATATGGCTATTAAAAACCCAGGCAGGGATGGAGATAAACCTATTAACTTAGTGGATGAGCAAGACTCATTATAAACCCATTACCATGAGGAAGGCCACTTAGGAGCAGAAATGGCCATGGTTTAGGAAGTTTGCTTCAAAGCTCAATGGCCACTTACCTGAGAGATCTCTGCCAGGTCATTTAGCCTTTCTGGATTGTGCTTCCTTATCAATGGAACAAAGATTTGGGTCTTAAAAGCCTGTAGCCAACACTGCACACTGACTAATACAATACCTATTCTGAGAAGTGGAAAAAAAAACCCCAAAGCACTAGTTTAATTTGCAGAAACTAAGCCAACCACTTATCTCCACAAGAGCAAGATAAGCCCCCATTTATCTGAGCTGCTATTTGTTAGATTTTTGCTATGTATTCAATCCTATTCTGATATGTTCTTTTTGTAAGCCTGTAATTCTAGTTACTAATTGAAGATTTAGAATGGATTAAGAACTGTGTGAGACACACAAATAATCATGAACAGAGTCATGCCTTTAGGAATACACAGCCTATGGGTAAGGAAGCGCACAGGACATGGTGCACTCTTTAAAGTGAGGTGTCATCACTTAGGGACTCTGGAACCTTGAGTCTGGCAAGCTCTCCAGGTTCGGTAACCCCATTCATAAAATGGGGACCACAATACTAGCCTTCAAGGGTGCAGGGATAATGCATGTTATATGTGTAGATATTGTGAAGGTGGAAGGTTAATCTTTACAGAAGTCTATTTCCAAACACACTATCTTTGTACTGCCCTGAAAAACATAAGAATTTATAATACTCATACTCTCTATGCACTCTGTTCTCATTCTAACAAGTGATTTTGCAAAGCAAGTGAGTCCCTTTGTCCCCAAGGCCAAACAGCTCTTAAGGCTGTTTATGTAATTGCCTTCCTTTGTTGCACTCCTTACTTTTTCTTATTGGTAGGAATTTGTTGCCCTACTGATAGGAAATTGTTTCTCCAGTCTGGTAGGTTGAATTGAAAATATGATAGATACCGAGAGGTCAGGACTAATTGGAGAAGATATTATTTTAGAGTCAAGAAATTCTAGAAAACTGCACAGGAGAATAAAACGCCTACTACCACCTCCACCAAACAGCCACATGCCAGAACACTCCCTATGTGCCCCCCGGTTTTGTTTCAAAATGTGAGTTAAATGAGTAGTAGGATGAGGAGAGGGTGGCCTTGGTAGGTACAGTCCTAGCGAGAAGACCTAATCTACACAACTTTGGTGGAAGTTCCTTTTTCTAAGATAGTCTCAAAACATTTCATTGCCTGTCCCCTCTAAACTAACATGTTTTGAATGCTTGGTTCCCAGCTGATAGCAACTTGGAGGTGGAACCTTGCTCCAGGAGGCGTGTCACTGAGGGTGGACCTTAAGGTTTATTAGCTTGCCAGTGTTAGTTCAAGCTTACTCTCTTGCTGATGGGTTCCACCTGCTGTGGCAGAGGTGATGTTCAGCCTCTGCTCATGCCAGGCTTTCACTTGCCATCATGAAGCTTCCCTTTGAGACTGTAAACCAAAATAAATTCTTCCTTCCAATCAGCTGCTTTACTGGTTCAGATGAAAGAACCTGCTGTGTTAAGAGTTGTGCTGTGGAGGGGCACATGTGGTAAGGAAATCAAAGTGGCCGTGAGAACTGAGGCACGTTAGTCCAGAGGTTCACGAAAACAGTCTTGCCAACAACCCAGCACGTGAGCAGGACGCCTGTGAGAAAGCTTGCAGTCCTTTCCCACTGGGCCTGAGGATGACTGCCTCAGTAACAACTTGTACCCTTGTCAGAGACCCTGTAGTAGTAGCTCAGCCAAACCAGACATGGATTTCTAACCTAAAGACAACGTGTAATAATAAATATCTTAAACCAAAAGAATAAAATAATGTCTTAAGCTATTGCTTTGGGTTAATTTATTATGCATTATTATGGTTTGAATGTGCCCCCCCCACCCAAACGTCGTGGAAACTTAACCCCTAAAACAATAGTGTTGGGGTGGAGCCTCATGATAAGTAATTAGGCCATGAGGATGGAGTGAATGATCATGTAAGCAGGCCCTCTATTAAGGGTGTGGCTGATCCCCTTTAAGCTTTTTCTCTTTGTCCCTTGCCTCTCTTGCCCACTTGTCTTTCACCATGGGATGACACATTTGAAAGGCCTTCAGCTGTGCTGGCACCTTGATATTGAACTTCCTAGCATCCACAACTATAAGCCAATTAGTCTGTTTATTATAAATTACCCAGTCTGAAGTATTCGGCTTCAGAAGCACAAAACAGAATCAAGGCAATGACAAAAGATAATTAGTGCAGAATTGATGGTGAGCCCTCCACAAGAAGTTTAGGACTTTGGGACACAGTCTGCCTCCTCTGGGCAGCCCCTGGGTCACTATAGAACTCACAGTGGGTAAGCACAGAGAGACTGACTGTACTTCTGAGCAAGGGCCTGACCATACATCACAACAGAATTCTGCTTCAACAGGCAAGGAGCTGAGCACAGCCACTGCAGTCAGTGCCTCAGGCTGTGGCCAATGACTGCAGCTTCCTTAGTCTTCATCTCCACTCCGTACACACAGGAGGCCACATATGATCCCCAATCACGTAACCATCCTGCTCCAGTGGATTTCCTGTGCCATCAAACTCTAATCTGAGCATCGTTCCTTAAAAATATATTTTATTTACTTATTTGAGAAAGACAGAAAGAGGCAGACAGAGAAGAAGAGAATATGGGCATGCCAGGGCTTCCTGCCACTGCAAATGAACTCAAGATGCATGCATCTGGCTTTACGTGGGAACTGGGAAATTGAACCTTGGCCATCAGGCTTTGCAATCAAGCACTTTAACCACTGAGTCATCTCTCTGGCTCCAATCTGCGCATCTTGTTGCTATCTCAGCAGCCTTTTCATCTTTATGATCTCCCATTCCTCCCACTGCCTTTGTAGGTCTTTGCCAAGAGCAAGGTATGGTATCTGATGCCTCTGAGCCAACAGCTTGTCTGCACTCATTTATGGGGACTTTTTATTTTCATAGTGTCCTGTGCCCACATGTTTTGGGCAGTATCCTGCTGGCCAGCTATGAAGGACCAGCCCTGCAGTTCACTGATGCATTTACTTGATCCAGCTGAGAGAGGGAAGAGAATCCATGCAATGACATAAGCTGTCTCTTTTTCCTTCACCTGGTGCTCAAAAAGAGAAATATGGGTTCAGAGTGAAGTTCTGGCACTCTCCTTCACTGAACAGTGAAAGGAAGCTCTGGGCTATAATGAGGCTGGCCTCTCTCCCCAGCCTAGAGTACTGAGTTCTGAGGAATAGCCCCAGAGAAGGAGTTGGAACTTCTCTTAATTTTCTTCTTTTTTCTTCTTTTGGATTTTTGAGGTAGCCCAGGCTGACCTGGAATTCACTATGTAGTCTCAGGCTGGCCTTGAACTGACAGTGATCCTCCTATCTCTGCCTCCCAAGTTCTGGAGTTAAAGCATGAGCCACCAGGCTGGCTTCCCTTAATTGTTGATAGCAGGGTTATGAAAGTGTGGAGAAGGACATGAATGCTCGAGGTGGTACAATGTGTTTCATATCGGATGCCATGGGGGCAGACGCAGTAGAGACACCATGGGTAGCTCAGAATGGAAACTCTACTCCTTGATGTCCTGTCCTCCAAGCAGTCCCCTCCTGCTCCCCACGCTGTCATCTTGTACTTTCTAGTGGAGCCAGAAATGGTGAAACCAGTTACATAAGCCAGAGAAAGCCACCAACAGTCATCATATGCCTATACCTATCACAATGTAATGCCCAGCCTGGTATGAGGGAAAGATTTTCCTGATGAGAGAGTGAAGCAGGGACATTTTGAGCCTTAGGAAGAGGGGACTATGAAAAGAACAGAAAAGGAAGAAGGGGATTGTAATGCTTTTGAAACTCCAAATAATATGTTTCGTTCTATTATTCAAAGAATGACACTAGATCAAGGATGAAACTAGCAAGTTTTTGTGCGTTCATCTCCAACTCCCATGTGACTTTAGGAAGTAAAAATGGGCTTAACTCACCAGAATCCAATGAAGGGAAGGTGAGAAAATAGTGTTTAGTAGAGATCATCTTCAGGCTGAGGAAATGACCTCACAACAGGCCAAATGGTCAAGAGGCCATGTCCCTAGGACAGTGGCCTCACTGGAGAGGAAGTAAGATGGATGTTCTCTCTGCCTGTTTGCCCCTTCCTGATAGGTAATGATGGTCATAGTTTGTGGGAGAGAAGGCGGGGGGAAATCACCTGCCACTCATTGCATCAGTGAGTCAATCTATCCTGCACCTTATCTTAGTTTGCTTGTCCTTATTTCTTCTCCTGGCCTGAGAAAGAAACCTGGGACTTGGACAGACGTGCACTGTATTGTGTAATGTTTCCTAACACAGAGAGGGTAGCTATAACGGTGGCCAGAAATAGTATACATGGAAGTTCCTCATCCAGAATGCAACAGTGAGAAGAAACACATGGATTCAAGATGCACGATCCAAGATATGATGTGCAAAGAAAACTTGTTACTGCCTACAACCTGTTACTAATAACAATGCTCTGGAAAGATTAGTGAAATCTCAATGAGATGTAAATGTTGCTTGGATTATGAGAGCAGATGGGGAGACAGAGGGCTTTCTGGTGTGGGCACCCTCTTCTGCTCTTCCTGGTAGCAGGGACCTAGAATCTTTCGCTGTCACAAAGAATTCAGTCTGGATTCCCTTGCCACAGTTTAAAGAATTAAGCCGAGATACACACAGTGTAGCATAGAAGACAGGCAGAGTTTATTGCGGAGTACATTCTCGAGGGTTGGAGGGTGGGGAATAGACTAATAGCCAAAGGGACTGGTTGTCCAATTCTACATTTTATACAGGTCTTACACTATTTTCTAAAACCTCTAGGACAAGCTGGGGAGATTGCTCAGTGGTTAAATGCACATTCTTATAAAATCTCTAGGATAAGCAGCTTTTCCTGAGGGACTTTGTCCCATGCAGGTGATTGACAGGCCTGTCTGGGTCATCTCTTAAAGGAGTGGGCAATTGTATGCCTTTGTTCTTCATAAGAAACTCTCCTGCTAGACAGTAATTTTGCCAGGTTTAAGCAGTTATACACTCATGACAGTTTGGGGAAGTTCAGGCTGTCGAGTCTTCCAGGGCCAGAGAGATGACTCAGGTTCCGAGCTTCCAACCAGTAATTAAGTCCTGCTGTTTCAGCCCTTTGTTTCACAAGCTGCTGAGTTTGAAGGGGGCAGGGGTCCAGTTCTAATGATATCCAAGCTTTCTAATATTTAATCAGCTACCTAAAATTTTATATTCTTTCTAGGTCATCGAATTCAACTGCTCTGTGTTCTTTGAGCTCTGTTCTCCTGGATTACATTCATGTTGCATGTTGTATGTCAATGAAAGAGTGCTCACGAAAGTTGTTAAATTAAAAACAAATATGTTGGGAAGTAAACCATCCTCCTATGTCTTATCTCCCTGAGCTGGGCTAAGAACTTAGTGATTATTAATGAACCCATAGCAACCCGTGTCTTGCTGTAGCAATTTTGATACTCTGGGAGTATCATCCACATTACATCCACAGAAGATTAACTGGACTGGATTATTAGTGGGAAATAGGCCCCTCTGCTTGCCTATTCTTTTCCATGATCAGGCTTCCTGGGGCTATTTCCTAAAGTCCCAGATTCCACCCTGATGGAAATTTCTCCTTCCTCACAATGCTTGCCTTTGAATAGGAGTAATCATCGCCTTGTGAGTGCCAGGTTCTTCCTGTGGGAAGCCATCCGAGGGCCTGAGCCCATCAGAGTCACAATCTGCAGCTGGTCTCGGCTCTGTAGCCAGTCTTCCTCTGTGCAGACAGATGCGGAGCTCAGAAAGGCGGCAATGATTTATGTGCTTTTGCTTTTGCTTTGCTTACGCACTCTACAAAATGTCCTGACCCTGACAATAATCCTCTCAGGGTTTTGAATATCACATTTATGCGGATTTTGGTCCTCTGGAAAGTTTATACTTGCTATTTGGCTGAGGATACACAAGCTGTGAGCTTGGAAAGCTGACCGTGGGGGATTAGCTGTCCAGAGCCCACATGGTAGTCAGAATGCTCTCAGGGGCCTGCAGGTTTGGGCTTCTAAACTCCCAGCAGGTGGCCAAACCCTGATTCTGAGTCAGTGGTTTACATTTGAAGCACTTTCTTTCTGAGATTGCTTTTTCTTATTAAAATATTTTATTTATTTATTTGAGAGAGAAAGAAGCAGATAAAGAGAATGGACACACCAGGACTTCTAGCCACTGTAAACGAATGAACTCCAGATACATGTGCTGTTTTGTGTATCTGGCTTACTTGGGTATTGGGGAACTGAACTTGGGTTCTTTGGCTTTACAGGCAAGTGCCTTAACCTCTAAGCCATCTCTCTAGCCTGAGATTGCTTTCTTTTTTTTCTTTTCTTTTCTTTTTTCATCATTTGTTTTCTTTTCCTTCTTTCTCAATGCAAAAATATGGCTCCTCCACTACTCTGTGTTCAGCCCTGGATCATGCACACCCCAAAAACATACCCTCAGTCCTTCTGCCCACTCCTTTATTTTGATTTTTCAAGGTAGGGTCTCACCTTAGTCCAGGCTGACCTGGAATTCACTATGTAGTCTCAGGCTGGCTGCAAACTCATGGTAGTCCTCCTCCCTCTACCTCCTGAGTACTGGGATTAAAGGTGTGCACCACCACGCCTGGCTCTGCATTTTTTTTTTTTTTTTTTGAGAGACAGAGAGAGAGAGGAAGAAGCAGAGAGAGAATGGGCACACCAGGGTCTTTTCAGGTGCTGTGAATAATCTCCAGATATGTGCATCCCCTTGTGTGCATGTGCGACATTGCGTGCTTGTATCACTTTTGCATCTGGCTAAATGTGGGACCTGGAGATTTGAACAAGCATTCTTAGGCTTTGCAGGCAGGTGCCTTAACCTCTAAGCCATCTCTCCAGCCCATCTGCACAAGTTTTTAAAATATATTTTATTTATTTATTTGAGAGGGAATGAGAGAGAAAGAGGCAGAGAGCAACAATGGGAGGTATAGGGTCGCCAGCCACTGCAAATGAACTCCAGATGCACAAGCTACCTTTTGCATTTGGCTTTATGTGGGCACTGGGAATTGAATCTGGGTTCTTTGTCTTTGCCGGCAAATGCCTTAACTGCTGAGCCATCTCTCTAGCCCTTCTGCCCACATTTAATTTTATCTCTACCAGAAATTTCCATCTGTCCTGAGGACACACTCCTCAATCTCCAAATGAGTCCTCAAAGCACCTATTGCTTTTTTTAGCACCTGTCCCTTTAACTTGTCTGTCTCATCTAAACTAGTTGCTTACTCAGTCCTCTTGGACTCCCTTGTGTGTTCCTTTTCTAACAAATGTCTTGTGTGTAGTTTTGTTATTTGCTTACATTTTTATCCCTTATTGAAACATTAGCTCCTGCACACGTCTGCCTCCTTCCTTGCTGTCTTGTAGAGATGAGACCATAAGAATGAGCACTGCAGAGGTGATTCACTCCGAGTGTGTTGTGATGAGGGACACATGCTCATGTGCATTATGTCAGACCACTGCAAAAGCATTGGAGTAGATAAAAGGGAAGGTAGGTCTGTCCTGGTGCGGCCTTTAGGCCGGCATTGGTGGGGGTTGGGGGGCAAACTACTTTTGGTAAGGCTGGAGTGGAGTAACTGGAAGTGAACATGACATATCTGGATTCTTCATTTGGTGCTGCAAGTTCTTAATCTTCTGGACATGTGGGGATAGCTGGCTACTTGTGGGTCAAGAGTCCTGTTTTATACAAAACCTAGCTAGTATTGCTATATTTAGTATTGCAGTCTGCAGAACCAGCATAGTATAGAGTGTGCACTAAGAACTCAACAACTGAGAACTGGGAATGTGGCTCCTTGAGTAGAGTGCTTGCCTGCATGCACAAAGCCCTGGGCTCAATCCCCAACACCGCATAAAGCAAGCATGGTAGTGAATGTCTGTAATCTCAGCCCTGGGAAAGGGTGGAAACAGGAAGACCAGAAGTTAAAAGTTATCCTCAGCTACATAGTGAGTCTGAAACCAGCTCCTGTGTCTCAAAAAACAACAAAAAAAACAACAACAAAACAACAACAACAACAAAAAAAAACTAATAGGAAAAGGGCTGGAGAGATGGTTTAGTGGTTAAGGCACCTGCTTGCGAAGCCTAAGAATGCTTGTTCAAATGTTTAGCCAGATGCAAAAGTAACCCAAGTGCACAATGTCACACATGCGCACAAGGGGGCACACGCATCTGGAATTCGTTCACAGCAGCTGAAAGGCCATGGTATGCCCATTCTCTCCCTGCCTCTTCCTCTCTCTCTCCATCTGTCTCTCTCAAATAAAATGAAAATATATAAGAAGAGGCCTCATTAACTACCTATAGATTAGCTGCATTAGCTTTATGACTCCTAGAAACTTCCTTGCCCCTGGTTCCTAGCACGTGCATTTCTAACCTCATTTCTCTTCTACAATCCATTCTACACATTGCCCTGTCTCCTTGTTTTCCATTTTGAATCCTTAAAATTTTTTTGTTGTTTTTGGTTTTTTGAGATAGGGTCTCACTGTAAGCCAAACTGACCTGGAATTTACTATGTAGTCTCAGGGTGGCCTCAACCTCATGGTGATCCTCCTGCCTCTGTCTCCCAAGTGCTAAGAGTAAAGGCATATGCCACCATGCCCAGCTCTCTTTAAAATTTTTAAATCAAAATTTTATTCGTGTGTGTGTGTGTGTGTGTGTGTGTGTGTGTGTATGTGTGTGATGTAGCGGGATCTCTTGCTGCTGCAAATAAATGCTTATCTGGCTTTATATGTGTGGCTGAGAAATTGAACCCTGTATGGGCAGGTTTTGTAAGTAAGTGTCTTTAATTGCTGAGCCATCTCCCCAGCCTTTAATTTATTCTTTTAAAAAATATTGTAATTTTAAAAATATTTTATTTTTATTTATTTGACAGGATAAGGCAGGGACACACACACACACACACACACACACAGATAGATAGATAGATAGATAGATAGATAGATAGATAGATAGATAGATAGATAGATAGAGAATGGGCATTCCAGGACCTCCAGCTGCTGCAAATGACCTCCCTATGCATGTGCTACTTTGAGCATCTGGCTTACACATGGGTACTGGGGAATTGAGCTTGGGTCATTAGGCTTTGCAGGCAAGTGCCTTAACCGCTAAGCCATCTCTCCAGCCCTAATTTATTCTTTACATTATTACATCTTTAATTTTTTGTTTTGATTTTTTTAAGATAAAGTCTCACTAGGTAGTTTCAGGGTAGCCTCAAAATCACAGTGATTCTCCTTCCTCTGCCTCCTGAGAGCTGTGATTAAAGGCATGCACCACCATGCCCAGCTTATTATTAGATCTTTAAAAAAATATCTGCAGCTACTGTTTACAGAGGGTAGAATGAGTTTCTGGGCTCCTCCTTAAATAATTATTTATTTACAAGTATTCCTTTACCAAGAGCATGAGAAGAAAACTACCAGTGAACAAGAAGTTTAAACACAGACTACCCACAGAATGGGAGAAAAATCTTTGCAGCCTATACCACTGACAGGACAGAGACCTAATATCTAGAATCTACAAAGAACTCAAAAAACTAAGTAATAAAAAATGGAGCAGAAAACGGAATAGGGAATTTTCAAAGGAATTTTACTATGGCCAATACTTACCTAAAAATGGTTCAACAACCTTAAACATCAGGAAATGCAACTTAAAACAACTATGAGAGTCCACCTTACTCCAGAAAGGATGGCAATCATTAAAAAAATCAAATGACAATCAATGTTGGTGAGGATGAGGGGAAAGAGGAACCCTCATTCACTGCTGATGGGAGTGCAAATTTGTGCAACCATTATGGAAATCACTATGAAGACTCCTGAACAAGATGAAAGCAGAGCTTCTAACTGACCCAGCCTCTCTTCTATGGGCATCTACCCTAAAGGCTCCACTCTTCATTGCAGAGATATTTGCTCCACCATGTATATGGTTCTCAATTCACAATAGCTCAGAATTGGAATCAACCAAGATACCCAACATTTGACAAATGTATAATAATAAAGATGTGGTACATTTACACAATGGAATTCTACTCAACAGTAAGGAAAATGACACACTAAAATTTATAGGATAATGGATGGTCTTGGGACAGATTATATTAAGTGAACTCACATAAGCACAGAAAGGCAAATGCCACATGCTCTCCCTCATCTGTGGTTCTTAAACTGGAACAGCTTGAGTTGCAGGTATACCTGACAGACAACTCATGGGACAGATAAGAGGGATGGAAGGGTTTGGGGGAAGGGAATGGGAGGGCTGGGGGAGATGTACACAAAAGCAAATCCAAAATGATTGGGTTTCTCCTGTATCACAGACTAAAAGATATAACCCTCAATAGTACCATGGAGGGATCATCTGGTAAGAAGGACCCTAGAGAGGGTGGGATGAAGCCTAGCCCTAAAACATTTGGCTCTGGCTGGTACCTCCCAGTAACAGAAATGGGTTACAACCCACATTGAGCTGTTGATTAGAGAGACCTATAAGGTCCTCCAGACAGGCTTAAGTTAAAGCACTTGATCACCCATCTGAGGTAAAGGTAAGACCCTATTGCTGAAGACACCACTTGCTGCCAAAACAGAAGGAGAGATTTGGCTGAATCTGGAAGGAAGTCAGTTCCCAGATGGTTAGACTGTATAGTGCTTAAAACACTACATGAACTGTTGTGGGAAAATGGCCAACAATGTTGCCACCAAGCAGGGGACACTGCTATATGAAAGCAACTGGCCTGACAAGATGTACACATCTATGTAATAATAGCACACAGCCTAGGTGGGAAACCAATGGTTCTCTGATTTGTTATGAGATCCCTCAGTGGAAAGGAACCCATAACTGGAATAGGGAACCAAGTCAGAATCCTGTGGAGACCAAGATTATAGACTCCATTGAGAAGCTCCCACTACTCTTTGTCCCAAAGTGAGGTTACACCCTTCAAAATATCTCACATTTACGCTTATCCCCTGCAACTTATCCTCATCTCACTCTCCATTGGAGAATCTGGTTTTCTTTTTCAGAAAGCAGTAAGAGCCAAGTACATCCAAAATCTATCAAGAAGACAAGAATAGACAGTTGACTTCCTGGTAGGTGATGACTCACCCCTCATACAACCAGCTAGGGGCCAGGTGAAATCACAGATGAAGTGTCAAGATGAGCAAGAGTGCTGCTTCCATAGTGAGCCTGATAACCTGCGCCAGGGTGATGGAGACAGACACTGAGGATGCTCAAAAATCATCAAAGCAAAAATCCTGAAGCTACTGAGAGCACAACATTAAAGTAACATTAAAGCACACCCACCAAGGCTCAGGGAATCTTGCAGAAGGGGGAGGCAGAAAGAATATCCAGAGACATTGCCCCCACCACCACAATGATTGACTGCTGCTCTCACAACTCCTAACCCACAACTCCATGGTGAATACCGGCAATCCCACTAAGGAGCATCCACAATGGAATGGGACAGGGAGGACGGAAATGGTGGTAGCAACACATGGTATATCCATACAATGTTTCTACTTAATAAAAAAAAAAAGTAAAGAAATTCAAAGGAAAGAACATCAAAAGGAACAGAGGAAATGAAGAAGAAAGCTGCTCTGCCAGGCAGAACCTTGGGGGGGGGCAGGGGGAAGGGTCTGGTTTACAGTTGACAGGCATGGGGTGCAGAAAAGTATTCACAACTCCCACAACCTTGTCTGTGCCCAAACCATAGTTCAGATCAGCCAAGTTCACACATTAGCTTTTAGAGAAACTCTTTCCTGAACACTTAAATGAAATTCTGGACAGTGCTAAAGTTTCCCAAATGAGTCAGAGCATTCCAGAGGCATCTATCCTTATTTTGGCAGATGAGGGTCCCCACTGGAATACATCAGAACACAGAGACTGAATATACAAACAGACAATCCATAAAAAAACAAATATCCAATCCACTGTCTATAGAAATTGCCCACAGGCCAGTGGACTTGTAGGGAATTAGATCACTACCTCTAGCAAGTAGCTCAGGAAGCCATGTCAGGACCTCCTAATAATCCACTCCAAGTGACATAGGCACAGTGAACAACTGCAAGTCCCTAATTTTTATTCCTTCTTCCAAATAGAAGAAATAAAGCCAAATGTTCCCCCTACCCAGTCATGTGTGGTTCAAGCTTCCTCACCTTAGCTCCCCTACCTATAGCCTCCATCAAAGCACACCCAAAGCTTTCTCTACCCAACTTTGATTCTTTGCCAAAATGCAGTGTGTAGTGACTGACTCCCTTCTTACAGAGCATGCTCTTGCCTGGTGCTCATTTAAATACTTTTCAGTTTGCTCCACTTTCTTTTTTTTTTTTCTTTTTTTGAGGTAGGGTTTCACTCTATCCCAGGCTGACCTGGCCTCGAACTCATGGCGATCCTCCTACCTCTGCCTCCCAAGTGCTGGGATTAAAGGCATGCACCACCATGCCCGGCCTTCTCTCCACTTTCTTAAGCAAAGTGTTCCAGGCAGCACCTCACCCCCATACCACAATGCCCCAGTAGCTTTGGTTTTGAGGGAAAGAAGGCCCATCTATACAACCATAGAGGAAACCAAACCAGCTAGAAAAGGCAACCCAGACCCTTGTTCTGCCATCAGTGGTCTCTGGGTGTTTCCAGGTTCATGTCATCTTACTCAAAGAATTGAAGAAGGGTGAATTCCAATAGTGAAGCAGCAAGCTTTATTAAGAGCAAAGTGATAGCACATTGCCAAGAGGGTCAGCAAGCCACCCAAATGGGAAAGTACTCAAGGACCTCTGACTGTTGCCCAGGGCTTCTCTGTAAGAGCTCCTTGAGAAGGCAGGCCTGGTTGCTAAGGGGAGTAGTTTGGGTGGTTCTCTATTTTGATTGACAGACTTGAGCTATATAACCTTTTCTGTACTATGCATATTCCTTCCCACGAGTGATCTGATTTTCCTCCTATATAATCCCAATTATGCATAGGCATAAAATGGCAAATAGGGGATTCTCCCCACTAGTTCACTTAGAGGATATAGTTTGCCTTACTGTGCATGCACTCCAAACCAGTCCAGGCCAGATGTCCTCTCAATCCCTTGGTTCATAATCTAGCATATATCTTAGATCATATTGGAATAGAAACTGGGCACAAAGGAAGCGTTACCAAAGGTTTTTTAGGGACAGGGAGACTTACTCCATTGTTTGAAACGAGGTATATGTACATCTCAATGCAGGTGGAGGTCCCAGGTTGTCAACAGGTTGCTTGGTACCTTGTGAAGAAAGGTGTGCTTACTGCCTAAGCCAAGCAGTGTCTCAGGTTACTAAGCTGTTCTGTGCTCGTCTTCCTCAGTTCTTCAATATGGAAAGAGTCAGAGAAAATCAGCCATGTACAGAAAACCATGCGGGAACAGAACAGAATGACCTTGGAGGAAACACTCAGAGACTAGGAACAAGCTTTGGAGGAAATTTTTAATTAGATCTTCAAGGAGACTTGGGAAGATATTACATCCATAAAACCCAAAACAGCAGGCTGTGAAGAACAACAAGGGAATGAAAGCTGACCTGGAAATTCGAAATGGATTGCTGAAATTAAAAAGATTGGAAGATTAAGTTAAGAAACCACAGAACAGAGCAAAAAGGTAATCTAAATGTGTGGCAGAAACGATAAACTACCTTTTAAATAATTTTTTATGAGACAGGGAGAGAGAGAGAATTGGTGTGCCTTAAGCTATAGCAATCAACTTCAGATGGTGTTCCACCTTGTATGCATGTACAACTTTGCATCACCTTGTGCATCTGGCTTACGGGGTCCTGGAGAGTCGAACATGGGTTCTTAGGCTTCGCAGGTGTGGTAGTTTGAATAGATGGCCCCAATATATTCAGTGTCTTATTAGTTCATAGTTTGCATCTGTAGCCAGCTTGCTGGAGGCAATGTCACTGGGCAGATCTTAAGGTGTGGTGGTGGGTTTAGGATTCCATTGTAAAGGTATGCAAAGTGTGCCTAGCGGGAGCTTCTGAAGTGTGCTGTGCTGTGTGGCTGGTGGACTTTTCTCTCTCTTGCCTAGTCCTGTGAAGACAGGCCAGCTTCTCCTGCCATTATGGAACTTCCCCTGGATCTGTAAGCTTCAATAAATAATATCCCTTCCTCCATAACTGTGCCTGGTCTGGAAGTTCATCTCAGCAAACCTGAAGCTGTCTGCTATAGCAGGCAAGCTCCTTAACTGCTAAACCATCTCTCCAGCCCTAAACCACTTTTTAAAAATAACTTTTTGTAGAATCCAGAGATGGTTCGAAGTGGATGTCTTTATGTTGGGGCACTGGAGTGGAGGGATGGACAAGCCAGGGTTCTGAGCTTGGTGTTAGGAGGAACTTTGACCTGCGTGTGGATCACACGGAAGTGATCTGAAAACCTGAAAGCTCATTCCATTGCTTAAAAACTACCACTCATCCCAAAGACACACAGGGTTGGAACTCAGTTTCTCTTCAGCACCGCCTCTCCCAGGACCAGGCAGCCTTCATCTTCCCCACACTTCCTCATTTGCTTCAGTTCCACTGTGGAGCAGGAGACACAGGATAATCCTGTGGGCTGGAGCTAGGGGTGAGCTTCTGAGGGTGTCAGACTTGACTGGTTTCAAAGCCATTTTGACTAAAATTCTAAGATGATAAGTGGAGATATATGTAAAGGCTTTCATGCAGATCAAATGAATGACTTAACATGTTAAACACTCAGCAAAGCCCCTTACACACAGTGATGCTAATTGTGATTCTAATGGTATTTTACAGAACTAGATTTATTCACTCTAGTTCTATTTTGACTACTTTAAAAATTATTCATTTGTTTATTTGTAAGAAAATAGAGGAGAGAGAGAATGGGCACACCAGGGTCTCTAGCTGCTGTAAACTAACTTCAGATGCATGCACCACCTTGTGCATCTGGCTTTATGTGGGTACTAGGGAATCAAACCCAGACCATTAGACTTTGTAAGCAAGTGCCTTAACTGCCAAACCATCTCTCCAGCCCTATTTTGGCTACTTTTTGATAATTATACCCCCAAAGCTTAAAGGCATTAAGCTCTCAGTTGACTCTTCCCATACCTCCCTTCTGGAGATCTCTCTCTCTCTCTCTCTCTCTCTCTCACACACACACACACACACACACACCCTCTGGCTAGCCTTGAACTTGCAGCAATCCTCTTCAATCTCCAGAGTGCTAGGATTACAAACATGCACCACCACACACTACTTCCTCAATGCATTTCTAAAACCACAATTTGTTGTTCTATTTAAGAGCAACTAACATCTCTGTTCTTGTGGTTTATGCCTTGAAGGGTTCTCAGATGAATTTTTTAAAAAAATTATTTATTTATTTATTTATGAGAGAGATAGAGTATATGGGCACACTAGGGTCTCTTGCTACTGCAAACAAACTCTAGATGCATGTACCATTTTATGCCTCTGGTTTTATGGGATACTGGGTCATCAGGCTTTACAAACAAGTGTCTTTAACCACTGAGCCATCTCACCAGCCCCCTCAGCTGAGTTTTGATGAGCATTTCCATTCTTTCTCAGTGAACTGCCTTCTTCTACTGGAGCTCAAGCTTCACCTGTTTATGAGATGTTCGCAGGGCCCCCATCTGGCTGGCCCCTTTCCTCTAGATATCCTGTGAACATCTATCTCCCATTCCAGATCCTAAGCCCCACACTTGACTCTATGGTTGCCACCATCTACCTGAGAGAGTTTGCTCAATGAAAGAGACAGTTTGAGATAAACATAGAATGGAGGCCAAGTTTATTTGATAAGAGTTTGCAAGTGTCTGGCAAGAATGAGCAACTGGTGTTGGAGAGATGGCTTGGTGGATAAGTGATTGTGGTGTAAGGGTGAGGACCTGGGTTCAGGTCTTCAGCACCCACATAAAAACTAGGTGTGGTGATATACACCTATAATCCCAGCACTTGGGAGGCACAGGCAGGTCCCTGCAGCTTGCTGAGTTTCTTAGTCTAGCTGAATCTGTGAGCTCGGGGTTCAGTGAGAGACCCTATCTCAAAAAATAAGGTGGAGAGCAATTGAAGAAGATATCCTATGTCAACTTCTAGCCTCCATGTGCACACATGTGCATCCATATAAATATGAACATGCATACATGTATGTGTACCCACATACATACATACACATGCACACTGTAAACACATACATCTGCAAAAAAAAACTGAAAAAGAATATGAGCACTTGTGAGGAAAGCACCTGCTTGGTCTTTTTCTTTATTACAGAAAGGTTGTGGGAAAGGGACCATCTAGTGCCAGGACATCTAGTGTGTAGGCAAGTAAGAGCCTACTTTGAGACCTCAAGGTTTCAGTCTTCAGAAGGTTCCTAGTGGGCAAGTTGCCTACCAGCCCACTCGTAGGAGGGATTTGAAGTCAGTGTCCCTTCTACAGTCCAGTTCTGTGCTTTGCCTCATTCTGCAGGATGTGGCTCTTTTGAAGAAGTCCACACCATATCCTAGCAAAAAAAAAAAAAAAAAAAAAAAAAAAAAAAAAAAAAAAAAAATCACCGGCTTTCTCGTTTCTTTATTGTAAGTTAAATCATCTGCTCCAACTGCCTCATTCCTTAGAGCAAAGAGAAAAAGCAAAGCAGTCTTATATGAAGTCCAAAGGAGTTGTCAGAAGTTACACAGAAAGTGGGAATGCCAAATGGGTTGAAAGGTAGAGGGAACACTGAATGCAGGTGAGGTGGTTGCCTGAATCTTGGTACCCAGAGCAGAGCTGGTAGTCTGGAGGCCCAGCCTTCACCCCGACTGGGTCTTTTATATGGTGCATCATCCGTTTGAACTAGAGGCTGGGGGTTGAGGGGATTGCTCCATGGTTAGAGGCACTTGCTTGCAAAGCTGCCAACTCAAGTTACCTCAGTGCCCACACAAAGCCAGGTGCAAAGTGGCACATACATTTGTAATACCAAAATGACTGTTGCAATGGGAGGTGGAGCCAGGAGAATGTGAAGACTCATGGACCAGCTAGACTGGTGAATACAATGGCCAGTTGAGATCCTGTCTCAAAAAAGGTAGAAAAAGAAGAGAAGCACCCTGAAGTTTCTTTGATTTCCATGTGCACACCATGGTATGTATGTGTATGTGTACACCATAACATACACACACAAATAAATAAAAATAAAATATTTTTAAAAATTTATTTATTTGACAGAGAGAGAGAGGAGAGAGAGAATATGGGCATGCCAGGGCCTCCAGCCACTGCAAATGAACTCCAGATGTATGCGCCCCCTTGTGCATCTGGCTAACGTGGGTCCTAGGGAATTGAACCTGGAGCCTTTGGCTTTGCAGGCAAACACTTTAACTGCTAAGCCATCCCTCCAGCCCACAAACAAATTTTTTAAGAAATAAAAAGGCTGCTGGAAGCACTCCCATCACAGCTATCAGAGAAGCAGTTATGTGGAAGGATATGTGGAAGATAGAAGAAGTTTATAATTCTTAGGCAAGCAAAAGTCTAACTGACTGGCTCTTTGCACTTTGGGTAGGTGCTGGTGGGGCTAGAACAAAATGAACACATAGGGAGAAGTGTCCTGCCATTTTATTGAAGACACCACAGTAGGACGGCCTGTCTGTCATGGGAGGCTTGGCTGTAACCACCAGCTGCATCATGAAAGATGTGGATGTGGACATGACAAGAAGGGCCTAGCATCCTACCAAAGCACCCACTCCAAAGGTAAAGAGGTATGGAGTCACTAGGCAGAGCAGAGCAGTGGAGGAAACCTTGGGTAGAACTGGTGGGGTTTCGCTGCTCAGTCCCCGCAGCCTGTGCTTTGAGTCAGTGGCCTGACTGAGGAGGTGGCCATGGCCAGGAGTGTGGGTAGGAGAAGAAGCAGCCCTCAGAAAAGGAAGGTCAGGCACAGAGAGAAGGCTGTGAGGATGTAGGAGAGCTCCCGGACTGGGGCAGAGCTGGCAAAGAGACTGGCCACAGCCTCATTAGGGTTGCCCTGGTGAGGTGGAAACCATTTCTGGAGACACTTCCCACTTCTCCTGTGCTCAAGACTGGCCTTGAAAGAGTTACTCCAAATCTTCTCACACAGGTCAGCGGGGGTGGGGAAGTAATGTGGGAAAGGTCTGCAGAGGGCCCCAGCTGGGCAGCGGTTCTTCCCTGCGGGGGAGGACAGAAAGCTTACATCCCACTGTTCCTCTCCTGCCCCAAGCACCCATGAGACCACAGGAGGTGTACCTCTGCCCCCAGCTTGAGGCCGCCTGAGGGAATCACTTTCCTCCAAGGCCCAGTCAGCACTCACCCTGACTCCAGTCCCAACCTTCCTGCCAGTTGGTCTTGCAGGTGTAGGATGAGTGGCAGTCCTCCCACCACTGTTCACAGTCCTCCCGGCACAGTGGAACGCCTGAAACCTTCTCCTCCTGCCTGCTTGGGGTCACCTGGGTGTCGGCACAGGGAGAGAGCACAACAGCAGCATTTCTAGGTGCCAGGAGCTGTGCAACATCCTTAAACTCTACTATTCCATACATGAGAATGATGAGGGCAAGCGTTTGGTTTGCCTCAGGCTATATGAGCAGCTGGTAGATATAGAAGTGGAATCCATCAAGCCTCCCTTTGTGGTCGTCCCCCATGTCCAGCCCTTTTCCTGATAGAAGCCTTTGCTTTTGCTCTTATCCCTAGAGGGACAACATCCCCACTCCTACTAGCCTCTGGGAGATTTCATCCTAAAATCACATGGAAGTAACGGGGCATGGGTCTGCCTTCTGTCTCCTTACCGGCTGGATCCAAGGTCCCAGGTTAGGGGAACACTCATAGAAGCAGATGGCCTGGATGAAGTGCTGGTGACAGGCTGGGGTCAGCAACCCGCAGTGAATCAGGCTGAAGTTGTAGAGTGGGGACACACTGAGGTGGGCTTCCCAGCTTGTGGAAGCTGTGCAGCAGGCACTGTCCTTCCAGGGCATGCACTGAGGGTGGAGGAAGAAGCCACAGGAGGGAGCGAGAGATTGGGGTTGGCAAGGGTATCAGGAGGAAGGCTGACAGAGTGAAATGTGCCTTAAGAGAAATCCTAAGCACGTGAGATAACTTGAGCACCCCTGTAGAGGAGGATAATCTGTTAACATTCACCCCAACAGCACATAGAACCTGAAAATGGACTTCCCTCCCCACCGCTTCCCTGCTACAGAACATAGCCTCCAGGGTCCAGCTCCCAAGAGACAGCAGCAACCTTTGGGAACAAGTTGCTGACAAGATGTCCCAGTGAGTAAAATGCTTGCCATGAAAGCCTGAGGACCCGAGTTCAGATCCCCAGCATCCACATAAACCGCTAGGCATGCCCGCATGTGCCTGGAACCCCAGTGCTGGGAAGGCAGGCACAGGAGGGCCCCTGGAGCTTGTTCCCTCTCTTATCTAGCCCAATCAGTGAGCTGTGGGTTCAGTGAGAGACCCTGTCTCAAAAAGTAACCTTAGGGTGACTGATTAAGACACTTGATGTTGGCATCGGACTTTCATACACATGCACACTCAGGTGACCATGCATGCATGCATACATACATACATCCATCTACGCCACACACATACACTTGCAAAAAGATCAAACACAAATAAAGGAGTCTGGGGTTAGAGTGAAGGTAGGGCTCATAGGAGGGCCTCATATGTTAACACGTCCCCTCCCACATCCCTGCACTGGCCTTTCGGAGTGTTGGAGGGAACACTTAAGTCATGTTTCTCCAGGGCATGTGGGAAGGAAGGCCTATTTTGATTCATGATGGCTGTGAGCCAGATTAGCTCAGAGGTGGGAACCTGGATCACTCCCCCGACCTAAGAAACTAAATGATGAGGGTCAGTGGGGTCCAGAACGCAGTTAGCATCCGTGTTCCTTGCTTGATCCGTCATCAAAGAAGCCCACTACAGACACTAGGCCAGCTCTGGCCTCCTTACCTCCACAAAGAGTTTTTCTTCTGGGCCAGGCTCTGCCTTGTGGTGCTTGGTGTTCATGCAGACATTGAGTGGCTTGTCTCCAGCCCTGGTGGGCATGACTGTTGACAATCCGACCAGGAGCGGCCACCACAGTGCCATGGCCTGCTACAGAGAGGAGGTTCTCACTGTTCCAGGCTAGAGAGGTCAACTCACCCCACTCCCTCCAATACTCCAGGCATGAAGATGGGCTATGGGAAACAAGGCTACCTCAGGTGGCAGCATCAGCTTGTCTGCTCCTAGGACCTTCTGTCTAGAATAGCATCACAGCATATCAAAGCAGATGGAATAATCCTTAGAGACATGGCACCCTACTAACCATTACATGCATACAGACAGAATCCAGCAAGAGGAAGCGACCAGCTTGAAGGAGGAGGGTAAGAGAAGAATGGTTCCAGGCATTCCTTGGGGAATTTTTTTTTCTTTCTTTTTTAGTTCTTCTCCATTTGTAGGCAGCCTTACTAACCAGTGGGCTAGCAATTCAGAGCTTTAGTCCCAGCCCTCAATCACTCTCCTGGATGAGTAACCAATTCTCAGTAACCAGAGACTTCATGGGGCCAAAAGATACTGCGGGCTGGGCCAATGTCAGCCTTATCCCATTAAGTGCCAACCTAGCTTTCGCCATTAGGAAGGGTCCATGAAAGGTCCACAGTTCCTCAGAGAAGTTGTCTTCACCAGGTCCCTGTGCTTACAGTTCTTTCATTCGAGCATTATTTCTGCTTTCACAGCCTCCATCCATCTCAAATCCACCCCAAGCACGAGGCTGCAGCAGCCAAGTGCCAGAGGCTCTGCTGACCTCTGAAAGAGAGCCAGGGGCATGTCCAGGCATAGGAGGTGGGTCTACTTCCACCTTCAAGCCCTCACCTCAGCACAGAGCTTTCTCATAGTGTCTGCTGAATACTGTGTTTCCAACTCTGCACTGGATTGTACTGGCAATGAGAGAATGGAGAGAACCATCCCCCGCCCTTGCAATAAAAGCTGGAGTATGGAACCCCAGAGAACAGGCCCCTCGATCTCCACCACCCAGGAGCTCACAGTTCCCAGGCAGAAGCCTGCCCTGAACCTTTCTCAGGCTAAACACTTCTAACCTAGCCTGAGTTGAGAGCCTCAGACATCCTGGGGAACTCAGCCTCCACCTTAAGCCTGAACTTAAGGCTGATCTCTGCACAGCAGCAGTTCCAAGCTGCATCAAAGCCAGCAACTATTCTTAATGAACCAGGAAGGTTCCGTGGGAAGAGGGATGCTGCAGCCCCTTCCCGCATTCTGTTCACACTCACTTTCAAGGCAGGAGTCCTCGTGAGCGTCGCTTAGGGGAACTCCACCAGTAGCCCATTTATGGCTGACCAGTTTCTATGAGGTCCAGGTGTAGAGCAGAGCAGCAGGCAGCCCCAAGCTGAGCAGCTTCTGTCTTACCCAGCTCTGCAGGCTTGTGGGTCCCAAAGAGTTCATTTCCTCAGAAAAACAAGACCCTACCACACCAGAGATCTGGGGCCCTTCAGTCAGCAGCCAAGTTCAACGCTCCTGACTTCTTCTCACCAGAAAGATGACTTTAAAGAAGTAACTTGGACTCCTGACTATTCCCCCATCTGTAGAGAGAGCTGTTTCAGCAGGACTGTTGGGAAAAAGACAGTTCATGGAAAGTTTCTGGCATGGCATCTGACACAGTTTTAATACTTTTTCTTTCTTCCTTCCTTCTTTTCTTTTCTTCTTCTTCTTTTTTTTTTTTTTTGAGGTAGCATCTTGCTGTAGCCCAGGCTGACCTTGAATTAGTCTCAGGCTGACCTCAACTTCACAGCGATATCCACCTACCTCAGCCTTCCTAATGCTAGGATTAAAGGCATGCGTCTCCACACCTGGCAACAGTTTTAATTCTTAATCTTTTATTTTCTGAAGCTTTCTCTCTCCCTCTGTTCCTCTTCCCTTTCTTCCTTTCTTCCTCCCTCCTTCCTTTTCTTCTCCCTGTGTTCTGTTCGGCAGCTCCATCTGCCACCTCCTCCTCTCAGGAACCTGGTGGTTTGAAGGACCGTGTCCTCTCATAGCTCTCCGAAACCAAGGTGTGGCCTTCAAATGTACAAAGTTGAGACAAATGGAAGACACCCCTCACAATGTACAAGACAGCTCATAACAACACAGAAGCTGGCAAGTGTCCCACTGGAAACAGAGCCCAACATTTTGGGTTTCTTATGTTCTGTGTCTAAAGGAGAAATAACCAAATACACTGAAGTTTGGTGAATAGATGGGAGATAAAAACAAAACACTCAGTATGACAAAATGTAGTTCATGATGTTCAGTTACACCGATGGTATGCAAAACACATCAATCACCATGCTGGGGGAGGGCATTTTCCACACCTGGGGGTGGAGTCTTGCGCGCCCACAAGGACCAGGCATGGGGCTGGTAGAATCTTCATACAGTCTGACTTACTGCTTGAAACCATCCCCTGAGTGAACATCCCCCCCCCATTTTAGATATGGGGAAATAGGGGCTCGGCTATGGGGTGGCAGAGCTAGGATCTGAATGCAGGTTTATGTGACTCCATATCTGGTGTTTAAGGAACCAGTGAGGAAGGGTAGGTACTGTCTGGGTCTCAAATCCATCTTTAAAAAAAAGTTAAATACCATAATCAAATTGTGTCTTGAGAAGCTGTACTGGCTTTTGGGAGCGAGGGGGAGCAGTGTTGGGTACCAAACCAGCTTCTATGGGCTGGCTTAAACAGAGCTGGAATAGCGTCCTTAGGATCAGATTCCAAGTGGAAAAGTATTTCTACAGCAGAGGTCTCTTTACGCTGATTATTGGTTCACCCAGGTAGGCAAAAGCAGGTGCTCATGTCCTATGCAATTCCACCCAAATTTCCAGGGAGAACCAGGCCTTGACAAGGTAAAAAAATTGGGGGTTGGATGTTAAGCATCAAATGGCTGTAAACGTGGCAAGGGCAAGAATCCAGAAATGAATCACAAAAAGCCGTTACTGAAATGGAAAACTGTCCTTCACACTGGGGGAGGGACAAGGAGGAACTTGCTAATGATCTCCAGGACAAAGCTGAAGGAAATGAGCCAAAATTACAGCCAGGCGGACGCAGGTGGAGGGAGGGAAGGAGGAGGAACTGCCTTTTAGTGAGCCAGCAGGCCGGCCAGCAGCACCCGTTTCTTGAGAGCAGTTTGAGGCCCTTGAGCAAAGCTCATTTTGCTGTATTGTGGCTGAGTCTCTCAGAGAAGTATGTTTCCTGACTGAAAGCTGATCAATCAGGGCTGGCTGTAGAAGGAGTCATTTGAAACAGCTGCTCCAAAACAATTTCATTCGGAAAACAACAGTGAGATGGAGTAATTGACTTGCCAAGGGAAAGGTACAGCCAAGTTTGGGGTGTTCCGAAGGGTGTGGTGGGGAAGTGGATGGAACACTCCAGCCTGGAGAATCAATTTAGATGCAAAGGAGATGCTGGGTGGTGATGACTGTCCTCTGTCCACCGTCAGGTCAACCAAGAACCAAACCCAGTGAGCTTGAGGATGGTGAAAAGCATAGGACACATGCCAGGAACATGTCTGGGGAATGCAAAGTCAAAGGCCAGTGCAAGGCTCATTGGGAACTGCAGCTTAGTCCTCCTTACCCTCACAATCATTTAATCACTTGAATCATTTGGAGCTAGAGCAGAGAAAACATTCCTTCCTTTCTTCTGTGTCCATCTGAACACCAAAGCTGTTTACAGCCTTCTGACTATCTGCCAAAGTCAAGGTATTTCAGCTTTGCTTCTCCCCTGCAGCCAGGGTCACAATCAGCTCTTGTCTTGTTTACTGTGTGACAAGCTCCTATCTGGCTCCTGTCCAGGGACAGATCCATAAAGCAGCTGGGATGATCGAATTCTCCAGTACTTTATTATAAAGGTTTCCATAAAGAAAGTTGAGGGAATTTTACAATAAATCCTCATCTACCTACAAATTTCATTTTGAACCTTCCCATTTGCTTTGTTTGTTTGTTGCTTGCTAAACCAATTGCCTGCCCCTCGGAGGAGGCATCAGCCTCATGTGCATCTCGAGTAATAAATCTGCACTTCTTTGTAAATAATTCAATCATGCATGCCATTATCCAGAGTCCAATATTTGTCAGGAGGGGTTGTTTCCCCAGAGTGATCTTTTCATAATGTAAAGATGGCCACCATGCTCCTATGTTTAAGTCCTTGTAGACATTAAGGTAAACCTCAAATCCTTACCATGGTATACGAGCCCTTTGCAATCTCTGGATATTTACCCTACTATCCTAATCTGAGGTCCTTTCTTTGGTCTACACACCAGAAGGCGGATCATCCTGCAGAATTCACCCTCAGGGATGTTCCATGATCCCAATGGGTTGAAGAGATGTTCTCTTGGGTCTGATGTCAGCTGCCACCCCTGTATCCTTGTACCTACCTCTTGCCCTTGTGAATGCCTGCTGGGAACTCCTCTGCCTCTGCACTGTACACAGTGGGGGGCAGACCATGGCCTTACCCAGAGTACATGGTCCATAAATGCATGCTGTGCAAATGAACAGAAATAAAATGACATTTCTTTTAAAAACATTAATTCAGATACTTCTTTAGTTTAAATTGATTTAACCCACCTCTCTTCCCCTGCCTTCTTCCTTCCTTTCCTCTCTAATAGCTTCCTTCTCCATCCAGTTCTCACCCATCCTCTCTGCTCTGACTTAAAGAGGCCTCTCCTTTCTTTCCTTCTCTCTCTATCCTTCTTCCATCTTTTCTCAATTCACAGTAGGCAGAATAACTTTATTTACTTTAAACTTTTTTTTGCTGTACTGTGGATTGAACACAGGCCTTATGCATGTTCTACCGCTGACATACAACCCTAGCCTCTTTTCTCTTTCTCCTCACTTTCTCTTCCCTTCTCTTCTCTTCTTTCTCCCTCCATTCTTCCTGCCAACTTCCATCCTAGCTCTCTGTTCTGTCCCCTTCCCTTCCTCCCCTCCCACTTTCCTCCCCCTTACAATTTACTCCCTCGCCCCCACACTCTTCTCTGATGATAGCTGTGAGATTTCAGGGTGTTAATGCTGCTGCCTTTCATCACCACTTGAAGAAGGCCACTTTTTAGGTCTAATAACAAAACGGAAATGAGTGTGAAGCCTACCAAGTATTGAAGCACTCCCAAGTAAAAGGAGAACGGATGCAAAAAACATCAAAGTTCTGATAGAAAGAGACTGACTGAAAATTAGGCATAGGAGACTTCCCTTTGTTCCATTCAAAGCAGGCTGCTGCTGGGTCTTCTAGGCAGTGTTCACCACAAGTAAGGTTTGTGTACAGTTTGACTTTGGGAGCTGTTCTCAAGATCTTTTCTGTCTGCCCAATCCCCGACCCTACGCCTGCCCTTTGACCTGGTGGTCCTCACTGGCTCCTGAACTGTCTCCTTCCTGGCCATGCTTCCTGAGAGACCTCTCTGTGTCTCTTTTAACCCCTCTGTGGCACCTTGTATTTTTCAACTGCCATTCCATGCAATCTATGCTTGCCTGTGGGGCAGTGTCCAGTTGTATGAGCCAGTGGCCAAGACCTGGCCATAGTTCACTTGACTGTTTGGTGGCTTTTGATCAAGGTAATCCCCTGCCTCATTTTTAATTCCCATAGCTCCATCTTACCCTTGTTTTCCTCCCACATCTCAGTGTGTTTCTTCTCCAACCCCTTGGGAGGCCCCATTTCCTCCCAGGTGAGCCTTTTCTGAACTCTGTTCCTGGGCCCCCTCCCTTATCTTTGGCCTATCTTATCCCAATTTGGCTTCCTTGATCTCATATATAAGGGTACCCCTACACCTCTTTCTTCAGTCCTGATTGTAAAAGTGCAGATCTCCATGCTTCCAGTGATATTGCACTTGGCTTTCTCCAGGTCCTTCCTGTTCTCAGTGCAGCCTGCTTTCCTGTGCTGGTCAATGGGACCCTTTCCCTCTCATCACCCGGGCAGGGACCAGCAGTTATTCTGGACTTCTTCTCCTCCTCTCCACAATGGGAAAGTGCATGATATACAAGGCTCTTCATGGTCCAGTCATAAGTTGCTATAGAAACCGCACTTCCATTCCCATCCTTAGGCTCCACACCCATGCTGCTCTCTCTGCCATTGCACCTGCAACTCTTGTCTGCCAGGAAGACCTGGCCTCGCTTCTTCACCAGCTGCTAATCCTGCAGGGCTCCACTCTGGCACCATCCTCTCAAGAAATCCAACCGCTGCTCCTCCCTGGGTCCCCTTCTACAGACTCTCACACCTTCTGTCCTTAGATTTGTGTTTATTACAGGGTAGTGCATCTAGGACATATTGGCGCCTCCTTTAGACTCTGAGTTCCTTGAGGAGAAGAGACTTTATCTGATTCTTCTGTTAGCAGCCTCTAGCAAAGTTTATGGTATATAGAAGGGCCTCTAAATGTTTGAACAAAGGGTTGGAACAATGGTTAAGGTGCTTGCCTGCTAAGCCTAAGGACCCAGGTTCAATTTCCCAGGACTCATGTAAACCAAATGCACAAGGTGGCACATGCATCTAGAGTTCATTTGCAATGGCTGGAGGCCCTGTTGTGTTCATTCCCCACCCCTCAAATAAATAAAATATTTTAAATGTTTGAAAAAAGTGAGTAAATAGGATTTTCTTGTTGCAACAATCCACAGGGCCTGAACCTAGTTTGTATGAATCCACAAGCAGTGCTGTTTCCACATAAGCCAGTTCTTAGCATATGTCCTGTTCTGTCACCCTACTACATGTAACACTAAAAGTGTCTTTGAACAGGGCATAAATGTACCTATAACTTCCATTTAAACATTTTCCCAAATTCTATTCTTGGGACTTTTCCTAAGGACTTGGAAACCCTCCAACATGTATGATATTAGATGGTCCAATGTTATATGACTATAATGCATGCAGTCTGGTGGCCCCATTCATATATGGTCACCCAGGTCATATATGACTCAGCATGACCACATCCTCTTTCTATCTTGCTTTTCTTTTCATCCCAGGGACATGAGCCAATGCCAGTGTTAACTTTGGAATGGAACCATACTCTCGTCCTTCTGGTATGAAGAAGAGAAGGGGCTCTAAATGCCAGCTAGACCAAAATACCTTCAACACCTGCAGCACTCTGTGGTCACTTGCTCCAGCCCTCACCCATGCACCTCCCTTTCACACAGGGCATTCTGTTTCTGTCCTTGATGCATCTGGGATCTTTTTATTTGCCTGGATGATTTCTTTTAGTTTTTTTTTTTTTTTTTTTTTTCGAGGCAGGGTCTCACTCTATCCCAGGCTACCTGGAATTAACTATGCAGTCTCAAGGTGGCCTCAAACTCACGGCAATCCTCCCACCTCTGCCTTCCAAGTGCTGGGATTAAAGGCATGTGCCACCACGCCCAGCCCCTGGATGATTTCTTAATGTCTACATCTACATGTGAAGATTTGCACATTCCAAGAGACCCAAATCTGAGTTGGGTGCTGTTGTGGTCAGGGGTTCCTTTTATCATGACACTGGCCCACCTCTCTGGCATAGCTGCTGCTTGACAAGTTCCCCTCTAGGCTTTATCTCCTGGGCCAGTAGATGCTGTGCCTGTCAATGTCACATGGCAGAAGCACAGTGGGTATTTGTTAACTGAACAAGAAAGTTCTATACACAGGATTATCCCTGTGATTCAATTTTACCAAGAAGCTGCCAGGAAAACTTCTTATAAACATGAATTTTTGTGTTTGGTCACAAATGTGTGTGTGTGTGTGTGTGTGTGTGTGAGAGAGAGAGAGAGAGAGAGAGAGGCTTCTAGATTACTGATTGTTATATTTTAAAGTGATTTTCTGCCCTCATTGCCCTCTCACCTATATGATATACTCTGTGTCTGGAAGTTCTTCTCACCTATACGATATGCTCTGTGTCTGGGAGGTTTTCTCATCTATACTATATGCTCTGTGTCTGGAAGTTCTTCTCACCTATATGATATGCTCTGTGTCTGGGAGGTCTTCTCACCTATATGATATACTCTGTGTCTGGGAGGTCTTCTCACCTATGCTATATGCTCTGTGTCTGGGAGGTCTTCTCACCTATGCTATATGCTCTGTGTCTGGGAGGTCTTCTCACCTATGCTATATACTCTGTGTCTGGGAGGTCTTCTCACCTATGCTATATAATCTGTGTCTGGGAGGTCTTCTCACCTATACTATATAATCTGTGTCTGGGAGGTCTTCTCACCTATGCTATATAATCTGTGTCTGGGAGGTCTTCTCATCTATACTATATGCTCTGTGTCTGGGAGGTCTTCTCACCTATACGATATGCTCTCTGTCTGGGAGGTCTTCTCACCTATACTATATGCTCTATGTCTGGGAGGTCTTCTCACCTATATGATATGCTCTGTGTCTGGGAGGTCTTCTCACCTATACTATATGCTCTGTGTCTGGGAGGTCTTCTCACCTATACAATATGCTCTATGTCTGGGAGGTCTTCTCACCTATATGATATGCTCTGTGTCTGCGAGGTCTTCTCACCTATACGATATGCTCTGTGTCTGGGAGGTCTTCTCACCTATACGATATGCTCTGTGTCTGGGAGGTCTTCTCATCTATACTATATGCTCTGTGTCTGGGAGGTCTTCTCACCTATACTATATGCTCTGTGTCTGGGAGGTCTTCTCACCTATACGATATGCTCTGTGTCTGGGAGGTCTTCTCACCTATACTATATGCTCTGTGTCTGGGAGGTCTTCTCACCTATGCTATATGCTCTGTGTCTGGGAGGTCTTCTCACCTATACTATATGCTCTGTGTCTGGGAGGTCTTCTCACCTATACTATATGCTCTGTGTCTGGGAGGTCTTCTCACCTATGCTATATGCTCTGTGTCTGGGAGGTCTTCTCACCTATACCATATACTCTGTGTCTGGGAGGTCTTCTCATCTATACTATATGCTCTGTGTCTGGGAGGTCTTCTCACCTATACTATATACTCTGTGTCTGGGAGGTCTTCTCACCTATACTATATGCTCTATGTCTGGGAGGTCTTCTCACCTATATGATATGCTCTGTGTCTGGGAGGTCTTCTCACCTATACTATATGCTCTGTGTCTGGGGGGTCTTCTCACCTATACAATATGCTCTATGTCTGGGAGGTCTTCTCACCTATATGATATGCTCTGTGTCTGGGAGGTCTTCTCACCTATACGATATGCTCTGTGTCTGGGGGGTCTTCTCACCTATACTATATGCTGTGTCTGGGAGGTCTTCTCACCTATACTATATGCTCTGTGTCTGGGAGGTCTTCTCACCTATGCTATATGCTCTGTGTCTGGGAGGTCTTCTCACCTATACGATATGCTCTGTGTCTGGGAGGTCTTCTCACCTATACGATATGCTCTGTGTCTGGGAGGTCTTCTCATCTATACTATATGCTCTGTGTCTGGGAGGTCTTCTCACCTATGCTATATACTCTGTGTCTGGGAGGTCTTCTCACCTATACCATATACTCTGTGTCTGGGAGGTCTTCTCACCTATACGATATGCTCTGTGTCTGGGAGGTCTTCTCACCTATGCTATATGCTCTGTGTCTGGGAGGTCTTCTCACCTATACGATATGCTCTGTGTCTGGGAGGTCTTCTCACCTATACTATATGCTCTGTGTCTGGGAGGTCTTCTCACCTATGCTATATGCTCTGTGTCTGGGAGGTCTTCTCACCTATACTATATACTCTGTGTCTGGGAGGTCTTCTCACCTATACTATATGCTCTGTGTCTGGGAGGTCTTCTCACCTATACTATATACTCTGTGTCTGGGAGGTCTTCTCACCTATACCATATACTCTGTGTCTGGGAGGTCTTCTCACCTATGCTATATGCTCTGTGTCTGGGAGGTCTTCTCACCTATGCTATATGCTCTGTGTCTGGGAGGTCTTCTCACCTATACTATATGCTCTGTGTCTGGGAGGTCTTCTCACCTATACTATATACTCTGTGTCTGGGAGGTCTTCTCACCTATACGATATGCTCTCTGTCTGGGAGGTCTTCTCACCTATGCTATATAATCTGTGTCTGCGAGGTCTTCTCACCTATATGATATGCTCTGTGTCTGGGAGGTCTTCTCACCTATACGATATGCTCTGTGTCTGGGAGGTCTTCTCACCTATGCTATATAATCTGTGTCTGCGAGGTCTTCTCACCTATACAATATGCTCTGTGTCTGGGAGGTCTTCTCACCTGTGCTATATAATCTGTGTCTGCGAGGTCTTCTCACTTATACGATATGCTCTGTGTCTGGGAGGTCTTCTCACCTATACAATATGCTCTGTGTCTGGGAGGTCTTCTCACCTATGCTATATACTCTGTGACTGGGAGGTCTTCTCACTTATACGATATGCTCTGTGTCTGGGAGGTCTTCTCACCTATACAATATGCTCTGTGTCTTGGAGGTCTTCTCACCTATGCTATATACTCTGTGTCTGGGAGGTCTTCTCACCTATACGATATGCTCTGTGTCTGGGAGGTCTTCTCACCTATGCTATATAATCTGTGTCTGCGAGGTCTTCTCACCTATGCTATATACTCTGTGTCTGGGAGGTCTTCTCACCTATACGATATGCTCTGTGTCTGGGAGGTCTTCTCACCTATGCTATATAATCTGTGTCTGCGAGGTCTTCTCACCTATACGATATGCTCTGTGTCTGGGAGGTCTTCTCACCTATACAATATGCTCTGTGTCTGGGAGGTCTTCTCACCTATGCTATATACTCTGTGTCTGGGAGGTCTTCTCACCTATACGATATGCTCTGTGTCTGGGAGGTCTTCTCACCTATGCTATATAATCTGTGTCTGCGAGGTCTTCTCACTTATATGATATGCTCTGTGTCTGGGAGGTCTTCTCACCTATACAATATGCTCTGTGTCTGGGAGGTCTTCTCACCTATGCTATATACTCTGTGTCTGCGAGGTCTTCTCACCTATACGATATGCTCTGTGTCTGGGAGGTCTTCTCACCTATGCTATATAATCTGTGTCTGCGAGGTCTTCTCACCTATGCTATATACTCTGTGTCTGGGAGGTCTTCTCACCTATATGATATGCTCTGTGTCTGGGAGGTCTTCTCACTTATACGATATGCTCTGTGTCTGGGAGGTCTTCTCATCTATACTATATAATCTGTGTCTGGGAGGTCTTCTCACCTATGCTATATAATCTGTGTCTGGGAGGTCTTCTCACCTATACGATATACTCTGTGTCTGGGAGGTCTTGTCACCTATACGATATGCTCTGTGTCTGGGAGGTCTTGTCACCTATACGATATGCTCTGTGTCTGGGAGGTCTTCTCACCTATACTATATGCTCTGTGTCTGGGAGGTCTTCTCACCTATGCTATATACTCTGTGTCTGGGAGGTCTTCTCACCTATGCTATATACTCTGTGTCTGGGAGGTCTTCTCACCTATACTATATGCTCTGTGTCTGGGAGGTCTTCTCACCTATACGATATGCTCTGTGTCTGGGAGGTCTTCTCACCTATACGATATGCTCTGTGTCTGGGAGGTCTTCTCACCTATACGATATACTCTGTGTCTGGGAGGTCTTGTCACCTATACGATATACTCTGTGTCTGGGAGGTCTTGTCACCCATACTATATGCTCTGTGTCTGGGAGGTCTTCTCACCTATGCTATATACTCTGTGTCTGGGAGGTCTTCTCATCTATACGATATGCTCTGTGTCTGGGAGGTCTTCTCACCTATACAATATACTCTGTGTCTGGGAGGTCTTCTCACTTATACGATATGCTCTGTGTCTGGGAGGTCTTCTCACCTATACAATATGCTCTGTGTCTGGGAGGTCTTCTCACCTATACGATATGCTCTGTGTCTGGGAGGTCTTCTCACCTATGCTATATGCTCTGTGTCTGGGAGGTCTTCTCACCTATACAATATACTCTGTGTCTGGGAGGTCTTCTCACCTATATGATATGCTCTGTGTCTGGGTGTCTTCTCACCTATACGATATGCTCTGTGTCTGGGAGGTCTTCTCACCTATACGATATGCTCTGTGTCTGGGAGGTCTTCTCACCTATACTATATACTCTGTGTCTGGGAGGTCTTCTCACCTATACGATATGCTCTGTGTCTGGAAGATCTTCTCACCTATACGATATACTCCGTGTCTGCGAGGTGTCTTCTCAGGCTCACATTCTTGACTCCCTACAGCTCTGTATCCAGGAGACTGTCCAAATGTGGTTGTGACTTGTTTTTAACATAGGCACATGCATAATGTCAAATTTGAAGAATGGAATTGGGAAGTTTTATAATTCACAGGCAAGATATAATAAATATATATCACTTTAGAGTTGTTTAGTCTTTGTCTATTTGTCTTACACTAAAAATGTCTGAGAAATCTTGTAATGTATTTTGTAATTTATAGGAATAAAATAGTGGAAAATAAATTGTTTAGTGGCAGTAAACATATGAATTGGTATGCCTTGTGCTTACAAATAAAAATATAGAAGAAAATCAACTTTCTAAGTGACTTTGATGCAGTAATGATGCAGTTGCTGGCAGAGTTAATTGGGTAACCCTTCAGTGCTCTCTTCTCTGGACCAATGAGATGGAACATTATGTGCGACTATTGAATCACTTTGTGCTTTATGAAGCTTAAAATGCTGAAAAATATTAATGATTGTGAACATTTAATGACTCCAGTTTGCAAAACTAGATTTCATATACTAACAGTCCCCTTATAGTTGAAGGTTCTGTTTCTGATCAAAACCAGTGGGCGGTCTGGTTACTATGGATACTGGGGCATAAGAGGATCTATTGAGTCATCTTGCTGTATTGTTAGTGAAGATAAAGCATTGTACTTATCCATGGAGATGTGGGAAGTCTATCATTCCTTTATACTCCCTGGCGTGATGGTCTTCTTTGAACATGGCATGCTCTTCATGGGCCATTTCTACAGAAGGATGAATGGGTCCATTAGACAGAGTAAAGGTGGTGGTTCTAAGATTTATGCCTTCCCATGTCACAAAGGAGGAAAAAATGTCTGAGATTTTCCATGTAGTGTTCAGTGTTGCAGGTCCTATTCACAACTCTGGACAAGACTCATCTCATTACCTGACAGTCAAGGGTAAAGATTGTCATGTGTGAATGCTATTTGCATATACAACATGGTTTATATTGATTGACATAAGTGGTTGCTGAATGAATGAATGAGCAAACAACCTTGAATAGGAATTACAAACACATTTTATAGATGGTTTTGGAGAGACTAAATAAGTCACTCCATTTTATCTCTTCATAAAACATTACATTTAAATTTATATCATAGCATTTAGGCTATAATATCAAAGGAAAAGAGCAAATATCACTTAGGATCTACATCTTCTTCCTGGGAAGACTGGCATGTTCTCAGTTGTACATAGGATAATTAGGTCATGGTAGTTAGATATATCCCCTTGTTGTCTTTATTTGGATATTAAAAATGGTTTAAGGAGATGAAGAAGGGGCTCAGCAGTTAAAGGCACTTGCATGCAAAGCCTGATGGCCTAGGTTCAATTCCCCAGTACCCACATAAAGCCAGATGCACAAAGTGGCACATATATCTGGAGTTTTTATTTTTATTTTTTTACTTGAGATGGTGAGAGAGGAAGAGAAGGGGAGCGCCAAGTCCTCCAGTCACTGCAAACAAACTCCAGACACATGCGCCACCTTGTGCAACTGGCTAACCTGGGTCCTGGGGACTGAGGTCCTTAGGCTTTGTTGGCTTTGTTGCCTTAACTGCTAAGCCATCTCTCCAGCCCCTGGAGTTTCTTCTTTTCTTTTCTTTCTTTCTTTCTTTCTTTCTTTCTTTCTTTCTTTCTTTCTTTCTTTCTTTCTTTCTTTTTTTTTTTTTTTTTTTTTTTTTTTTTTTTTGGTTTTTCAAGGTAGGGTTTCACTCTAGCCCAGACTGACCTAGAATTCATTATATAGTCTCAGGCTGGCCTTGAACTTATGGTGATCCTCCTACCTCTGCCTCCCGAGTGCTGGGATTAAAGGCATGAACCACCACTCCTGGCTTTCTTTTTTTCTTTCTTTTTTTGTAGTGACAAGAAGTGCTGGTGCATCCACCTTTTCTCTTTCTCTCTCCAAATAAATAAATAGTTTTTTTTTAAAGAAAGATGATGTTTTTTTGAAAGAAATTTTAGTTATTTATTTTTTAAAAGATTTTATTTATTTGTGACAGACACTGAAAGATGCAGATAATGAAGGGTGGAGTTTTTTGACTTTTAAACATTTTAGTTATTTATTTTTTAAAGTATTTTTGTATGTGAAAGACTTTTAATAAACATTTTAGTTATTTATTTTTTAAAGTATTTTTTCTATTTTATTTTGAGAGTGACAGACACAGAGAGAAAGATGCAGATAAAGATAGAGAGAATGGATGTGCCAGGGCCTCCAGCCACTGCAAATGAGCTCCAGACATGTGTGCCCCCTTGTGCATCTGGCTTACGTGGGTCCTGGGAAATTGAGCCTCGAACTGGAGTCCTTAGGCTTCACAGGCAAGTGCTTAACCACTAAGCCATCTCTCCAGGGCCCACATTTTATTTTATAGATAACATGTTATACTCTTTTATCCCCTTGCCCTGCTCCTGTTACCCTAGAGGCTCTACTCAGTGGGGCTATGGTAGTCACTGTGGGGCATGAAGGCCTCAATCATCCATGTGGTATAGCAGGGGCACTGTCTCAGAATATTTCTACCCACATTTGACAAATGACAGACATTTTTCAAGCTCTATTTAACCCAGCATCTCTAGGTGTACTGGACCACAGCAGCCTTTCTGTGTGTAATACCCTTCAATATCATGGTCCCAGCCACATGCAGGGAGATGCCACCCTGTTAAGTGGCACTTGCTTCATGGTGGGAGTAATGAACATGAGGCAAGACCATAACAAACTCCTGGGTCATGCCTATGATACCCAGGTAACCCATCACATTCATGTGATATATATATATATATATACACACACACAGGTTTTTTGATATAGGGTTTTGCTGTAGTCCAGACTGACCTAGAATTCACTATGTAGTCTGAGGGTGACCTTGAACTCAAGGTGATCCTCCTAACTCTGCCTCCCAAATTCTGGGATTAAAGGTGTGCAGCACCATGCCTGGCCATTTGTTTATATTTTTGCTAAAAAAATCTTGCAGGGGGTCTAGGAAGATGTCTCAGTGGTTAAGGACACTTGCTTGCAAGCCTTCCAGGCTGAGTTTGGGTTCCAGCACCCATAAAGTAGCAACATGCACCTGTTATCCCAAGGTACCTAGGCAGTGGAAGTGGAGCCAGGATCATCTGGAAGCTTGCAGGACAGCTAGACTGGTGCATGCAACAGCAAAACAGTGAGAAACCCTGCCTCAGTGAAGGAAAGAGAGGACAAGTGCCTGAGGTTGTCCTCAGACCGACGCACGTGTGCCTATCCACACATCCTCATAGCCACAGAATCCACAGGCACACACACCTCCAGACCATATAAATTAAAAAAGTTTACATGGGCTGGATGTTTGCTCAGAGAGGCCTTGTTCTGTACCCATTACAAGTTAGTTTCCCCTGAAAGGTGGTTCTTCATCTATTGGCAGAGTGAGCCAGAGGATTTCCCAATTCTTTTTAGACATTTAAATTTTCAAATTTAGTATTTTCTCTTCTGTGTGTTTTAAAGCAGTTTTCTTAGTGGTTAATCTGGTGATCACAAGTCACTTCTTAAGTTTCTAACAATTGAGCTTGAGTTGATACCTACTAACTTCAACAGCATATAGAACATGCCACAGACTTTGAGCTCTAGCACCACATAAAATGGGCATGGTGATACACAACTATAATCCTAGCTCTTGTGTTGTGGAGGCTAAAAGATCAGAAGTTCAAAGTCATCTTCAACTACATAGCAAACTCAAGGCCAGCCTGTGATATATGAGCCCTGTCTCAGTCAACAAAAACAACAAAAATGCACAATGTGGCTCCTGTCCACTTCTACTTTTGCCTCTGTGTTTCTGTTGCTACCAATTATATCCTTGTACATTCTATGCCAACTAACATAAATTTATACTTCTCCTACATTTGTATTTTTAGTCATATAGGAAAAAAATAAAAGTTATAAACCATTCCAGGTCAGCCTGGGCCAGAGTGAAAAAAAAATTACAAACAAAAATACAGTCTTTCTGGCTTCCATATTTACTTGTTCAGTCACCATGATTGATGTTATTTACATATATAGGTTTCAGTTACTACCTGTTTTTCTTTCATTTCATCCTGGAAGACTCCCATTAATACTTTTTGGTAGGGAAATTTTCCTGGCAATAAACTCTCAGTATATATTTTTTTTGGAATATCTTAATTTCTCTTTAATTTTCGAAGAGAATGTTTTTTGAAAAATATAGAATCCAGGACTTCTGGGTAAGATGGCAGCATAGGAGCCACGCCAAACCAGCCCAGGGAGGGATTTAAGCAAAACCACAGCAAAAATACACTCTTCTTCTGAAAAGTGCAGAGTATAAGTTTTTCTTAGACACAGTGGAGAAGCAGGATCCACCAGAAAGGAGGAAAATGGCCAGAATCCCACTGAGGAACTTGCAGCTCCACCTGGTTAGGCATGCTGAGCAGCAGAGACCAAATAAGGGGACTTTCCAGCCTCATCAGCATCCTTGCAGAGTCAAGAAATCTAAGGGAAAGTCAGCTGATATCAACTAAAGAGCCACCGAAAGAAAGACAGGTGGGACTGTGTGAGCAACTACAGGCTTCCTGAACTCTCCTATCCCCCAACCATCAGAACCTGGAACCTCCAGCATTCAGCCCCAGCAGCAGTGCATCCAGCAAAGCTGAGCCCAGCTCCAGCTCCATAGCACAGCACAGAGGTATCAAACTGGGTACACAGCACTGGTGAGATTAGAAGCCACACCAAAAGGTAATGAGGACGACTGACAACAACAACAACAACAACAACCATGTACATAGGCCTGCATTGGAAGTGCTAATCTCTCTTTCCATGTCTGGGCAGGTTACGGGTTACCTATTTTTAATTGGCTTTACCATTTTCAAATAAGCTGTACTTGGGGGTTTATTATAGCTGTCTTTAATGCTTTCAGATTTATAGGGCCTTTGTCTTTTGCTTCTGTCATTATTGGGGGCAGGGTTTGATTCAGATCCAGGCTGACCTGCAACCCAATTTATATCAGATTCTCTACCTACCTAGGTTTAAGGGCATAGAGCAATACACACCCTTAGGGATTTTGGCTTTATAAGACCAAAATGGTTTTAATTTATTAGTTAATTAATAAATAAATTAATCAATTTAATTGTTTTAATCCCCACACTTGTATATTCTGGACTGGTTTTTATTGAATGTGTATATTGCTCAGTTGCAGTTTAGAATTTGCTGGTAAATTGTTCCACCAGTCCACAAGAATACTTGCTTAAGCAAGCAAACTCAACACCTAGGATTACTTTTGTGGTTGGATTGGGGTACAAGAGCTATACTTGGCACCTTAAACTCATATCCTGAAAGTATATAAAGGCAGATCCACATCTAAGAACAATGAAGATAAGTAGAAAACCTAAGCATCAAATCAATCCAGGATGCAAAAGTCACTACATTATAATACAAGAAACACAAAGAATCAAGACAATGCAATCCTACCAAAAATTACAAATCCATCAGAATTGTTCATCAATGAGACTATTTTAGAGGAAATTCCTGACAAAGATTTCAAAAGAATGATGTTATCTATACTCAAAGAAATGAAAGAAGAAATGAAAGGAATCAGGAGAAGAAAATAAATGAATTAAAGAAGAAAACCAAATTGTTTGATTTCTTTATTGTTCTGTTTTTTGTTTTCTTTGTATATTCTGGATATTAATCCTCCCTGTAGACCAGCCAACTGAAAGCTGGAAAAAGCTACACTGCATGCAGCCATATGGGAGACAGAAATCATCAGCAGTGAAAACAGAGGACACTGGAAACCTCAAGTTTGGCCAGACAGGCTGAATGAGCAAACAGGTGCAATAGTTGGATGTCTGCTCTTGGGGAAACAAACTGCTCTCTAATTGGATTTAAGGCCCACTCTATGGGAGGGGATACATGTCTGGTTCTGAAAAGACTAAGCAAAAGTCTATGGCAGGGGAGGTCATGAGCCTTAGGGGTATAAAGCCTGCTCTTGTCTGGCTAAATGTATATATTATTCTCACCAAATTGCCCTGAAAACACTTAATGTTCATATTCACATATTAATGTCACTCTCACTTCTGGTTAGAGAAGCTTTTCTTTTCAGATGGTGATGACCACTGGGATGACCCAAAAGGCAACATAGTGCTGAGAAGAAGGGATGGAGGAGTGTCCAGCACTGAAACATCTCTATCATACCCTCCAATGCTCAGGGTCCATTTCGGAAGAGGGGGCGGAAAGAATGTAAGAGCCAAAGGAAGGGTATGACTCCTTACAATGCAACTGTCAGACAGAAATTGGCCTTGATATCCATGACCTCACAGTGCCTAGCAATACCTTCACAAGACCCTCATAATAGGAGAAAAAGATGATGACATCAAATTAAAAGAGACTAATGGAGATAAGGGGGCATATGATAGAGAGTGGAGTTCTGAAGGCGAATGGGGAGAGGGGAGGGAAATATCATGTTTTAATGTCTGTAAGTATAGAAGTTGTCAATAAAAAAATTAAAAAAAGAAAAATATAGAATCTTGGTTCATAGGTTTTTAAAGTTTATTTATTTTATTGGAGAGAGAGAGAAAGAGGCAGAGAGAGAGAGAGAGAGAAAGAGAGAGAGAGAGAGAGAATGGGTGCACCAGGGCCTTCTGCAAATGAATGCAATCTCATGTGCCCCCTTGTGCACATGTATGACATTGTGTGCTTGTGTCACTGTGTGTCTGGTTTACATAGGACCTGGAGATTCGAACAGGAGTTCTTAGGCAAACACCTTAACTGCAGGCAAACACCTGATAGTTTTGTTTGTAATCCTTTAAATATGTCACCCATTGCCTTCTGACATCCATGGTTTCTGATGAGAAATTACTGTTAATTTTATTGAGGATAGTTTGTATATGACTATATGTTTCCCCACCCTGCTTTCAAAATTGTCATCATCCTTTTTGTTTGACAGTTTGGTGATAGCTCAGTATGTGTGTCTTTGAGGGTTCAACTCATTCACTGAACTTTTGGATGTGTGGATTCATGTCTTCAGTCAAATTTGTGGCATTTGGCCCATGACTTCTTTAAATATTTTTCTACTCCTTTCTTTTTCTTCTTCTAGGATGCTTGTTGGTGTGATTCATGATGTCCACTGGGTCTCTTAGGACTGTGAAGTTTTATTTATTCTACAATTCACACTGGTTAATTTTAATATAACTTTCTTCAAATTCTGGACTGTTACCTGCCAAAATCTTCTGCTGAGTCCCTCTGGTGAATTTTTTTTTTTTTAATTTTGATTACTATACTTTTAGCTCCAGAATTTCCAGTTAGTTCTTTCTTGTGTTTATTGATATTTCCATGTATTAAGATAGTCTCCTTACTTCCTTTTGTTCTTCTTCAATACTTTACTTGAGTCATTTGAACACAATTGAGAAAACTGATTTGAAGCCATTGTCTGCTAAGTGCAATGTCTGTGCTTCCTTTGGGTAAGTTTCTGTCACTGTTTTTATTTTAATAAATTCTCATATAAATGAACTATACCTTCCTGTTACTTTGCATACACATAAAGTCATATATTTTTATTTTACTTATTTTATTTTTTGGTTTTTCGAGATAGGGTTTCACTCTAGTCCAGGCTAATGTGGAATTCACTATGTAGTCTCAGGGTGGCCTCGAACTCATGATGATCCTCCTACCTCTGCCTCCCGAGTGCTGGGATTAAAGGCATGCGCCACCATGCCCGGCTTCATATTTTTTATTTTTATTTATTCATTTGAGAGAGAGAGAGAGAGAGAGAGAGAGAGGAAAGAATGGGTGCGCCAGCGCTTCCAGCCACTGCAAATGAACTCCAGATGCATGTGCCACCTTGTGCATCTGGCTTATGTGGGTCTTGGGGAATTGAACTGAGGTCCTTTGGCTTTGCAGGCAAGCACTTTAACCCCTAAGCCATCTCTCTAACCCAAGTCATATATTTTTTTAACATGCTCATAGCTCTGGAAATCAGGTTCCTCCCCTTTTCCAAGATTGGCTTTTTCTTGTTGTGGATGGCAGTCGCCCATTTGTTTAGTGACTTTTCCAAACTGTATTTCAAGTCTCCCTTCAAAAATTTCTTGCCATGTGTGATCATGCACATCTCTTTTCCATTATCTTGTCAGTCACTCAGTGACCTGAGAAACATTTTCTTAAATTCCTAGAACTAAAAATAAAACAAGACATACTTTGCAAAACCTGTAGTTACTGCATCTGGCTGAAGCACTCCCATGCTTAGCCACATCACCTAAAACTCTGTCTTTTTTTTTTTATTAACAACATATTTTGCATGGGTACATCATGTCCCTGCCCCTATTCTGCTGGGGACCCTCCTCAGTGGGGTTGCAGGTATTCCCCATGGGGTTTTGGGTTATGTGTACAACTCTATTTTAATCCTTACCATCCTTCCTTCTCAAGTGGAGTTCAAAATTAAGCCTGGATGCAAGCATCGAGTCATCTCTGGTCTTCCTGATACTGTGCTGGAGTTCAATAGGTATGGAGCTTAGAGTTTTCTTCATTGCTTAGTATACTAGATATCTGAGTCAAAGTCCCTGTTCCCTCCTGTAGCTTCCTCCTTAGCCTTTCATTGCTAGGATTTTTTTAAAATGTAGCTGTAGTGTGCCTAGTTCTCTACTTCTTTCCCCAGGAGGCTATCCATAATTTAATTCCCTTAAATGCTTTTAACAAATGGGCCTCTGGACCAGAGAGAATCAAAATATGATAAAAACCAAAGCAAGTCTCAGAAAAAGTCAGTTTCTCAGGGCACTACTATAAAGGCCAAATTGCATGATCATAATGTATTCATATCAACATTGATATGTCTAGCAACCAGAAAGCTGCAGCCAGGAACACGAGCTACCGTCCCCATGGCTGTCACCAAGCTGAAGAATGTGGGCTTGGTGAGTAGGTAAGATAATAATATTCCATGCAATTTCTGTTCAAAGTTTATCAAGTTCTTATTAACCACTCCCCTTGCTGTAAGGTAGTTTTAAAAATTAGATTCTTGTTTGTAAGCTTAACATTTGTTTCAATAAAAGAACTGATTCTTGGAGCTTCCTCCTTCATCATTTATATTATATCTGTTCTTCCAGTTCGTTTGAATCTAGATCCTGTGATTTCATTAATGACACTGGGGTTCATGAGAAGATTCTTGTAATCTATGGAAAGATTTTTTTAATTGACAACTTCTATACTTACATACAAAAACCCCATGATATTTCCCTCCCCTCCCCATTCCCCTTTAGAGCTCCATTCTCCATCATATCCCCTCCCTCTCTCCATTAGTCTCTCTTTTAATTTGATGTCATCATCTTTTTCTTCTATTATGAGGGTTTTGTGAAGGTTTTGCCAGGCACTGCAAGGTCATGGATATCAAGGCCATTTTCTGTCTGGACAGTTGCATTGTAAGCATTGTACCCTTCCTTTGGCTCTTACATTCTTTCCGCCCCCTCTTCTGCAATGGACCCTGAGCCTTGGAAGTTGTGACAGAGATGTTTCAGTGCTGGACACTCCTCTGTCTCTTCTCAGCACTATGTTGCCTTTTGGGTCATCCCAGTGGTCATCACCATCTGAAAAGAGAAGCTTCTCTAACCAGAAGTGAGAGTAACATTAATATGTGAATATGAATATTAAGTGTAGTGCTTTCAGGGCAGTTTGGTGGGAATAATATATACATTTAGCCAGACAGGAGCAGGCTTCATACCCCTAGGGCTCATGACCTCCCCTGTTGGAAAGATTTTTATGAACCATTTGGGGATTAAAAATGTATATGAAAACTACTCTAAATAGCACCTGGCAAATAGACACTGTATTAATTCATTGTTATTTTTGTTGATACTTTGAAAATTACTCATGTCTTTTGTTTATTCTTCTAAAACTGGACTTTTATGCATTTTTATTACCTATCTTTCTGTATCTTTTCAATATTTGAGTCTTGATTCTATTTTAATGACACTTGATAAATGAATCAGTTTACCAAATTCTGTCACTGAAAAGGTCAGGAGGACTTTTTTCTTTTCAGAGAGTCCCCACAGAGTTTATGGAGCACTTGTCTCAAAATCACTTGGCACCCTTGTTCAAATGATGATTCCTGGGCTCTACCCTTCAGATTCTGAACAGTAGTATTACCAGTTTTGAGATCAATAGAGCCTTTCTGGTTTAGATTAGGGGTCAGAGTGCTGGACACTAAACAATCACTAGAACTCCTCAGCCAGTGGCTCTCTAGTTCTTGTCTTGTAACCCACGAGGAATGATGAATGCAAACACAGTAGAAGGGAAGATTAAATAAGATTTATTAGAGCATAAGGCATAAAGTTATGTAAGGCAGAAAAGATCCCAAGCCCCGGAAGGGTCCTGAGCAGGTAGCCACCAAGTGATTAAGATCAGGGCTTTTATACCATTGGGGATGTAAATTAGGTCTAAAAAGTCAAGGTGGATTAGATTGGTAACTTGATATATGTGGGGGACTTCTGATAAACTGGTGATTTTATATCTTTGGGGATACAAATCAGGGGTCAAGTTGTAGCAGGTTAGATTGGTTACTTGGAGTGTATGTGAGGGGCTCCTGATAGACTGTTAACACAGAGGGGTGGTTACTTTGTACAGGCCAGCCATCATCCTGGGGAGTCAGCCCAAGTCAGGGCTTTTGACCTTCTAAAGTCAGAGCTCTTTTGGATTTTAATTCTCAGGCTCTGCTTTCAGAACCCATTGTATACACTCTGTGCTCATTGGCTCTGCCAGACACTTCTTCATTCTTTTTGGACCTGTAACTCGGACTGGCTGTCTATAAAATGGAGCACCTTACTCCTAATCCCTATCAGATGGCCTGGGGCAGAGTCCAGGAATCTTTATTCATTTAACTCCTTAAATATGACCTTCTATTGCTTCCATTCTCCTTGTTCTATGTTTCCTTAGGTGAGTCATCATAGTGTAGAGAATGACTTCTTTGAAGGGACTTAACTTTTCCCTAGCTATTCAGATAACAGAATTGATGTGAAGGTTAAAATCTATATTGGTTACTTTACTCCTTGCTGTAACCAAATACTTGACTGAAAGCAGCTTAAGAAAGTGTTTGTTTTGGCTTGCAGTTTTGAGGGGTTACATTCCATCATGTTGGGGAATTCATAGTGGCAGTGGCAGTGGCAGTGGCAGTGGCAGAAGCGTGGTTGTTCACATTACATCCATAGGCAGGAAGAAAGCAAACAGGAAACAAAGACGGACTATAAAACCTCAAGGTTCTGCCCACAGTAATGCACTTATTTCAGCAAGGTTCCACCTCCTAAACCTTCCACTAGCTGGGGACCAATTAGCTTATGGCAGACATTTTACATTCCAACCATAACACATCCCCCAACTGTCATAACCCTCTTAAACTCCTACCTCCTACTCTTATTATTGGTGAGTATATGAAAGAAATTCTTCAGTGTCACAATAGGTTTTTAATACACATTCTCCCTTGATGAAAAGCCAGGTGTCGTCTCTGTCCCACTTCTGTGGACCTTGCTTCTCCTTTCTCTCTCAGTCTCTTGATGTCCTTACCCTGTGATAGATACCTGGTGCTTTACCTGCTCACCTTCTCCCTGCTTTGGGTTTAGTAATCTCCTTCCTCAGGGACTGCACTTCCTTCCACACCCTTCATGTGGAAGAGCTGTTCTTTGCCCTCAGAGCACATCCCTTGCCATGACTGATTGGCAATAGGGATAAGGACTATTCAACCAATAGTCTTTCCTGGATTTTTGGATATGAGATCAAATAAGTCAGTTTTTGCTCAGTCTGCTATGGACCTATTCTTTGTGTCCTCCTAAAATTAATAAGTTATGTCTAAATTTCCAATGTCATGATATTTTAGGTGGGCCCTTTGGGAAGCAATTAGTTTATGAGTGGAGAGCCCTCTTGAATAGGGTTCATGCCCTTATAAGGAGACATGGGATCCAACTCTGCTCTCCCCCTGCAGTGTGTAGGTGTAACAAAAAGATTGTCATCTGCAAACTCACTAGAGGGCCCTCGCCTACTGTATTCCAAGTTAGGTTTCTGCCTTTTGTAGTCAAAATATTGTCAAGATACAAATGTCCTTTGATTTTACTCCATCCTTGGTGAAAGTAATAAGAAATTGCTTTAAGTGGTAGCTTAAGTGGCTCAGCAAGAGATCACTTGTTTCCCAGAGAAGCTAGACTACTGTTAACTGAAACTATTTAGATCTAAGAAAGTCAAGAAGATCTGAACAAGATAATGAGGAAAAAGAGATTTTCTATACTCAAAATAGAACTTTTAGGCAGAGGAAGTTTTCCTTTATCCACTGTTGAGCATATTATCCATGTACCCTATGTGCGGCTGAATTGCCAACAGTCTTTACTATTGGAATCATCTACATGGAAAGGGGATTCTGCAAGGTTGTTGTGTTGCTGTTTCCTCTGAGTTAAACATTCCAGAGAATTTCTCTTTAAGATTTAGGAAGTAAACCAAACTTACAAGGCTCAGAAGCAAACAAAAGTCACAAGTCTCAACAAAAAAAGTTCCTGAAATTTACAAGATACCCTATGTCTTTTCACAAGGTTAAACAAGCAGTTACAACCCGTGAGCTACCTGCAATTCATCCAAGGAACTCTAGGGATGCAGCTTTTTCAAGTCACCGCCCATGCTGGGCTTGGCTTCTTTGTGATGTAACTTCCTTTGAGTCGTACATGCTCCTGTAAGTAGCCCCTCACCTGGGCTCTGTAAGTATCTCCAACATACTCATGGTTAGTTAGATGTGGGTGGAATTATTTTGTTGGTCTTTGTGCCCAATCTGTGTTGAATAGATCTCTTCAGGAAAAGTCATATAACAATGGTTGATGCCATAGACCAAAATTAAAATAGTTTAGGCTTTATTCTATGTCTTGATGAAGCAAAATGTTTAGTTGTTGACGTTTCCCCGCCTTCCCTCCTTCCCTTCCTCCTTTTCTCCCTTCTGCCCTCTTGCTGGCAGTGTAAGGAAAGTGAAAGAGAAAAGCAAACTTGGCTTGATCTCAACAGAGACTGTTTATTGAAGCAATGAGGGGGCACAGCCTTATAGTTGAGGCTAAAGCACGCAGCAGCCTTATAGTTGAGGAAATAGACAGGAATTCAGTGCAGTCTGGTAGGGGTAGACAAGTAACTGAATCGCAGTAACGTTTGGTTTGTTGGATCTTTCACAGTGAGTCAGAGGAGCTGCCTCAGTGGTTTTTTGGCAGGGCAAAATGTCTCAAATTGTTTCAGTTCCTCAGAGCTTTCTGAGTTAAAGTTTATCAGTCTTCATGAAGAAAGTCCATCAGCCCTGCAGGCAGCTTTTTAAACTCTTTTGCCTTATTCTAATGTTCCCTAAACTCATAAACTCACCCTGGGGGGATATTTTGTTTGATTATTGAGCATATTATCATGTACTCTAAGTCTTCTCCAGCCCTATGATTTCTCTGACAATTCTAAGACAAACACAGTGTATACGTCTGGTTCTCTGGTTAGTCTCATTGTCTGTTTTGCTAATCTGAATAGTGACAACCTAGGAGCCAATGATGAAACAGAAACCTCCCCAGTGGGTGCATGTGAGGGAGTGGATGTGCTCAGACACTGTAAGGCTGATCATCAGCCCAGGTCTCCACCGGAGTTCAGGTCCATTGGGAATGTGCCTCCCTGCTACATCACTTCGCAGGACACAACTCTTAAAATTTTCTTTTGCATGGACCTGGAGAGATGGCTTAGTGGTTAAGGTGCTTGCCTATGAAGCCCAAGGACACAAGTTTGATTCCCCAGTACCCACATAAGCCAGATGTACAAAGTGGTGCATGCATCTGGAGTTCCTTCTCAGTGGCTGGAGGCCCTGGTGCACCCATTCTCTATCTGTTCCCCCCCCTCTAAAAAAGTAAAATAAAATATTAAAAAATTTTTCTTTTACAGCTTTAGAAACTCAACTCCTCATATGAAGCCAGGCAAAATAATTTGAGAATATCTTTTCAGACCTGCCAAGACCTTGGGGGCTATGTTCCTGCTCAACTAGGTCTTTTGGGGATATGAATGATGTAGAGTTGCTTTTCTTTGGCTTGAAGAAGTATCTGCTAAATAACAAACATGTTTGCTCGTTATCTTTGAAGAGCTCTTACACAGAAAGTCAAGTGCAGCAGGGCCCAGTGTGCTGCGTCTGTCTTCAAGACTGGCTGCCAACACTGACAGATTTTAGCCTAAATATTCTGTAATTATAGAGCCCCTGCTTCTCTCCCTCTGTCCAACTCAGCTTGTTACTTGTCCTCCCTCAATAGTGCCCCCTTTGTCCAGAAGGGGATGGGGTTGGGCAAATGCTGATTGCAATTCCCACATGTGTTGATTTATTTTACAATCGCATGGATTCCATCTATGAAGTATTTGGGCACTAAGCATAGGAGAAGAGACCAAGAGACAAAACAGCTATGTCCACAGCATTTATATTCTGGTAGGTGGAGGAGCCCGGAAATAAGTAGGTGTATCTAGAAGAAAAGGACCAATTATGAAATGCAGTGAAACATTAAACAGTTGAAGGTCTGGGGATATAGTTTGGTGGTAGAATGTTTGCCTAGTATGCACAGGCCCTAGGTTCAATCCCAGTACGAGAGAGAGAGAAGAGAAGAAGATGAGGAGGAAGAGGAAGAGGAAGAAGAGGGGAATGGAGAAGGGAAAGGAGGGGAAGGGAAGAAAAAAGGAAAGGAGGGAAAGAGAAAGATTGAACAGTTGATATCATAGTAGGTTGTAGCTGCTACTTTTTGAGTGGTTAAGAAAGCCCTCTCTGAGGATGTAATATTTGAACTCAGTGACCAGAACTTGGTTCTGTAGGATCAGAGGGAAGACAGTTTCAGAATCTATTAGTACAAAACTGCTCATCACACACTGAATGAGCAGCGGGGAAGCTGAAGCACCGTGCCTTCATAGTAACACAAGAATTGTTTGGGTGGGTGGAAATCAGGACATGAAATCAGAAGGAAATAAGTGGTGAGAACTTTGACTAAGGGAAGAAGGCACAAATGCAGCCCTGGAATGGTAGAGGGGAGGTGACATGCCCTGTACTTGCCTTCCCTGAGGAGCCACAGGTCCTGTTATCAAAAACAGCATGAAGCCAGAAAACCAGTGGAATCATATATGTAAGTTGGAGACAGTATCTTTTTGCCTATGTTCTATTTGCTTATAATGGTTTAAACAGTGCTGGAGCTATAAAAACTGCCTTATAGAAAATCAAAGAAGGGAAATATGGTTTATAATTTTCTTTTTTTGCTGAGTCTTTGTTTGGTTTTTCTATTAGTGTAATGCTGGCATCATAAAAGGACTTAGGGCACATTCCCTCCTTTTCAATTATGTGAAATTTGAGAAGCAGTGTTTTCAGATCTTCTGTAAGTTCTGATAGAATTCTGTAGTGAACCTATCTGGGCCTAGACTTTTTATACTTGGGAGATTTTTTTTTCACCCTTAAATCTCTCTGGTTGTTATAACTCTATTTAAATCTTTAATTCCTCCCCCCCCCTGCTTTTTTGGAGAGAGAGAGAGGTACAGATAGAGAATGAGCACTCCTGCAGCCCCTCAGCCCCTGTGAACTCTAGATGTGTGCGCCCCCTTGTGGGCAAGTGCGGCATTGCACCCTTCCTTTGCTTTGTGTCTGGCTAAACATGGGAACTGGAGGTTCGAACGGGCATTCTTGGGCTTAGCAGGCAGGTGCCTTAACCGCTAAGCCATCTCTCCAGCCCTAACTTGGCAGATTTTATGTGTCCAGAAATTCATCCATTTCTTCTAAATTTTCCAATTTGATATAATATGGGTTTTTGTAATAAGTCAGTATGATTCTTTCAATTTCATTGGTTTCTGTTGTAATGTCTTCTTCTTTTTCATCTGTAGTCTAGCATCTTTGATCTCTTTCTTTTTATTAATTTTTCTAAAGGTTTGTCAATCTTGTTTATCTTTTCAAAGAACCAGCTCTTTGTTTCATTGATTGTTTTGTTTTCTTCATTTATATTTTGTTAATTTCTGCCATGATCTTGACTATTTCTTCCTGTCGGGTACAGCTGAGTTTGATTTGTTCTTGTCTTTCCAAAGCCTTCAGGAAGACCATTAAGTTATTTATTTGGGATCTCTGTTTTCGTGATGTGGACATTTAGGATTATACAATTCACTCTTTCATCATGTGCCATAGGTTTGGTATGTTCAAGCTCTAGGACTTTTTTGTTTCCTTCTTGATCTCTCCAACAATCCATACATTGTTGATTAGTGTTTTGTTCGGTCCGTGTTGAAAGAATGTGCATTCTGTAATGTTTGGATGAAATTATCTGTAAATACCTACTGTGTCCATTTAATCTATGGTGTCCTTTAGCTTCTGTGTTTCTGTTTATTTTCTGTCTACAGGACCTGTCTATTGGTGTTAATAGTTGTCCACTATTATTGTGTTGGATTTTCTCTCTGATTTTTAAAAACATTTTTATTTATGTATTTAAGAAGAGAGTGAGAGAGAAAAAGAGGCAGATAGAGAGAAAGAGAAAGGGTGCACCAGGGCCTCCAGCACTGCAAATGAACTCCAACACATGCACCAACTTGCACATCTGGCTCATGTGGGTCATGTGGGGAATCAAACTGGGGTCCTTTGGCTTTGCAGGCAAGTGCCTCAACTGTTATGCCATCTTGCCAGCCGTATCATTGATCTTTATCTCTAGTAGACTGTGTTTTATAAAATTAAGTGCACCTGCATTTGGTGTATATATGTTTAGAATTGTAATGTCCTCTTGGTAAACTGTTCCTTTGTCAATATGAAGTGACCTTTTTTTGTGTGTGTGTGGAGAGAGACACAGAGAGAGATAGAGAGGAAGACAGATAGGGATGGGCGTGCCAGCAGCCTCTCAGCTGCTGCGAATGAAATCCAGATGTGTGCGCCCCCTTGTGGTCAAGTGTGGCATTGCGCCCTTGTGTCACTTTGCATCTGGCTAAACATGGGACCTGGCAATTGGAACCACTGGAGATTGGAACCAGCGTTCTTAGGCTGAGGAGGCAGGCACCTTAACCACTAAGCCATCTCTCCAGCCCATAAAGTGACCTTTTGTTAAAAAAAAAAAAAAAGTCTCTCCTGGTTGATCTTGCTTTTCAGTCTATTTTGTCTGATATTAGAATAGCTTCTGTTTGTTTCCTAGTCTCATTTGTTTGGAATAGATTTTTTCCATCCTTTCATCTAAGGTAGTATCTGGTTTACTGTGAGGTGAGTTTCTTATAGGAAGCAAAAGTATGGATACTGTTTTCTGCCACAGGCTGTTAGTCTATGTTTTTTCATTGGGGAGTTGAGACCATTAATAGTTAGAGTTATTATTGAAAAGGGTGTGTTAGTTCCTGTTATGTTGATAATGTTGTGGATTTTTTTATCTTCATTTGCATAACAAGTGTTCTAGCTTTAGTTACTGTTTCTTCCTCCTTTAGTTTCTCTAATGTGCTCATTTTTCTCTTCAGTGTGCACTAGTCCATGCAGTGTCTTTGATAGAGCTACCTTGGTAGTCATACATTCCTTTAGCCCATTTTACTTATAGAATGTTTTTCTTTCTCCTATTATGATAAATATTTTTTTCTGGGTATAGTGGTTTGTGTTGGCAGCTATGGTCTTTCAATACTTGGCATGCATCATTTCACACCTTTCTGGCATTAATGTTTCCATTAAAAACCAGTTGTTATTCTGATGGATCTGCCTTTGAATGTGATGAGTCTTTCTTGCACCTTTCCATACCTTTTCTTTGTTCTGTGTATTTAGTGTTTTGACTATAATATGACGTGCGGAATTTATTTTCTAGTCGGGTCTATTTGGTGTCCTGTATGACTCATACCTGGATGGGCATCTCTTTTCCTAGATTTGGGAGATTTTCTCCCATATTTTCTATGCCATTACCTGAAGTTCTACTCCCTCTTGCATGCCCATAACTTGGACATTTGGTCTTTTCAGGGTCTCATGCATTTTGCTCATGTTTTAAAATTTTAATCTCATGTTTGAATTTGACTAATTTATCCAGTTCCTCTTCTTTGTCTCCAAGGCTTGATATTCTGTCTTCTACTCAATCCATTCTATTTCCATGGAGCTATTTGTTTGACTTGTAGTTTTTTTTTTTTAATTTCCAGCTTTATTTCAACTTGATTTTTCTTCAAGATTTCTATCTCTTTGTTGAGTTCTATTTTCTTATCCTGATTAGACTTTCTTGTCTCATATAGCTGTTTGTTTGTGTTCTCTTTGAATTCATTCAGGACTTAATTCTTTGTCTGGAGTTTTTCTAGGCAGCTATCATGAACATTCTTTGGTATGAGCTTCCTATTTCTTGGGGGAGATGTGTTGGCTTGGTTTATCATGTTACGTTGAGTCTTATACATATGAAGATAGTGCTTTGGTCAGGTATTTCTGACACACCTGTGTTGATTGAGTACTTGGACAGTGTCTGTTGTTTCTTTGTGTTTCCTTGTGTTTTCTCTGTTTTGTGGTGCTTGGACTTCAGTTGTGGAAGTACTTGGTCTCAATTCACTTACAGTTGTGCTGTGACTTAACTTGGTTCCCAGCCCAAATGGGAGATCTTTGCCCACCTCCTGCCAGGTAGGGAAGATGGTGGCTGAAGGAACTCTAAATGCTGGACCTCAGTTAAGGTGCTAGTCCTAATGGTTGGCACTAACTGGAATCCAGTCATGGGAATTTAAGCATCTCATCCCAGTTAGTCCCTGGTTACAATAGCAGGTCCTGTGCACTGTGCAGGGTGACGGGGAGATGATTTCTAAAGGGATTTGGCTGCTGGAGCTGACACACGACTGTCTCAGACAAGATGGCAGGTCATGTGTGCTGTGCAGGATGAAAAAGAGAAAGATTTTATCTTGAGACAGAGTCTCAGTCAGTTGCCCAGGCTGACCTTAAACTCATGATCTTTCCGCCTCAGTCTCTGGAGTAGCTGGGATAGCAGCTACCACCATGCTCACCCTACCAAAATCTTAATTGTTCATATTAGATTCAAGTCCTCCTTATTTTGCATTAATTATTATATGAATTTCTTTTAAAATACTTATTTATTTTTATTTAGAGATATAGGAGCAGATTAGAGAGAGAGAGAGAGAGAGAGAGAGAGAGAGAGAGAGAATGGGCACTCCAGGGCCTCCAGCCACTGCAAATGAACTCCAGATACATGCGCCACCTTGAGCATCTGACTTATGTGGGTCCTAGGGAATCAAACCTGGGTCCTTAGGCTTCACAGGCAAGCACCTTAACCACTAAGCAAAATCTCCAAAATTCTTGCTTTTAATATTTTAGCTATATCTGGTTTTGGCTTATTTATTAGAAATGAAAGTTATTTGAAAATGATTTTAGGGGGGAAATTTCCCTTTTGGTGGCAACATCTCAGTGCATAAGGTAAGGAGAAATAATTATGCCTTGTGGTTTTTAAGCTGTAGATACAACCCCATTATTCAGCCATAGTGTAGGTTTAATGGATCATTGAAGTATGTTGAAACAATAGTATAGAATAAAAATACCAGACTGTCCCACATACAGGGGATTATTTTGTAAAAGTTTTGTTTGTTGTTTGTGGAAGAGAGATGGGGGAGAGAGAGAAAAGGGAAGAGTGTATGAATTGAGTAATGACATGAAAAGTGTCTTGTAACAAAGATGCTAGTCATTTGCCAGGGATCCCATAGATAAGCCTCATCCCCAGACTTCATGTTAGTGGAGGGACAAATGCTTCTATACCTGGTCTATGAAACCCTTAATACAGCCCTCTACTCTTTCTGTTCCTATAGACCACCTGCAGGCTGAATGCTGAGCCCAGCCCCACCATGGGACTTCCATGTTGAAGACAGCAGTGAGACAAACCCCTTTACTAAATTCCCTGCAAACCCCAGCCCAAATGGGACTCTGATATGTTAAACTAGTCAGATTTGGGGTAACACTTCCATCCTTAACAAATAGTTTTTCTTACTATGTGATTGAAAGCCACTGTGAGGCTTTCGTGGTTCAGGACCCTGGACAGTGACAACATGTCATCCTGTCTCACCCACTCCTATGAAGCAGGAGTTAGCAGGGTAACTTTGGACATTTTCCCATCATAAGGTGATCTAAGTGATGTGGATCTTACGATGCCATTTTGGTGACCTCAGGGAATCTACATTTGTTCAGTGCTGGGACATAGGTGCCTCTGCTTTGTTAGGGTTTGTACATATGAAAAGAAGGAAGGCTACTCCAAGTTGGAAAGAAGCATGAACAAATGACAGGATTAAGGAAACAGTACATTTGATTACAGTGAGCACATTCATACAGAAGGAGCACAGAGTTCTTCCCTGTAAGGCCAGTGTTGGTGTCCCACTGCACAGATGAGACAAAAAGTTCAAAGAACCCGAGCCACTTCTATCACTTGCTGAAGATCTCAACAGCAGAGAACAGTTTAGTTTTCTGAGAAATGCGTGTTGTTTTTGGGATTCAGACACCAGTATAAGCTCCATCTGTATGTTAACATCTGCTTTTACCAAGTTTCACTAGCTCCTAGATTTTACACAGAGTAGGAGGCAACATTGGTATGGGACAAGAGTACAAAACACTTTCTCGAAGATGGCCCTCCTCTTCAAATGAAATTTCATGTAGAAGCCCAGTGCTTAACACAAATACAGGCAGAGATGATCTGGTCGCAGCAGGGGTTGAAGACCTGGGGCTTTAGTCCTTCAGGCAGCCACAGCCCTGTCTCCCCTTGTCTTACCTATGGCCATGGTAGCACACAGTCTAAAAATTATCAGAACACAGGATAGACCATGAAATTTAGAGTAAGACAGGCATATCTGTCTAACTTCTGCTTTCTTTTTGTAAAAAATATTATTTACTTATTTATTGAGAGAGAGAGAGAGAGAGAGAGAGAATGGGTATACCAGGGCCTCTAGCCACTGCAAAGGAACACCAGATGCATGTGCCACCTTGTGCATCTGGCTTTACATGGGTAGTGGGGAATCAAACCTGAGTCCTTAGGCTTTGTAGACAGGTGCCTTAACCACTTAATAATCTCTTCAGCTCTGCTTTCTTGTTTTTCTTTTTTGTTTGTTTTTTGGTTTTTTTGAAGCAGGGTCTCATTGTAGCCCAGGCTGGCCTTGAACTCATAGTGATATCCTACCTCATCCTTATGAGACACGCACACATGGGAGATAGATAGATAGATAGATAGATAGATAGATAGATAGATAGATAGATAGATAGGCATAGAGAGGCAGACAGACTTGAACACAGGCCGGCACATGTACATTTCCTTCTGGCCCTTCTTTTTCTTCCAAGCCTGTGTGAGGCTGGGAAGTCTTGCTCTTTCTCTTTGTTTGCTGATCATCTTCAGCTTAATGTCATTTTTTCATTTCCTATCTGTGGCCCCATCCTGCAGAAACCCCATTCTCCAGCCTTTGCCTTTCCCCAGCCTGCCCACAGTGGTCTCTCAGTGTCTCCTCGTATCTGTTGATCCTAGCCTCTCCCCTGGCACCAGCTGAGCCCTCCTGCCTTAAAAAACACCACCATGGGCTGGAGAGATGGCTTGGTGTTTAAGGTGCCTGCCTGCCAAGCCTAAGAAGATTCCAATCTCCAGGTCCCACGTTTAGCCAGATGCAAAAAGCGATGCAAGGGTGCAATGCTGCACTTTTCCACAAGGGGCACAAGCGCCTGAAGTTTGTTCACAGTAGCAGAGAGGCCGCTGGCATGGCCATTCTCTCTTTCTCTCTCTCTCTCTACTCTCTGTCTCTCTCAAGGGGATGCAAGTGCCTGAAGTTTGTTCACAGCAGCAGAGAGGCCACTGGCATGGCCATTCTCTCTTTCTCTCTCTCTCTACTCTCTCTCAAAAAAAAAAAAAAAAGGAAAAAAAAACACACCACTATCAGATACTAAAAACAGTTGATCTTATTCCTAGAATATCCTGCTTCCCCTACATCTTCTCTGTATAAAATGTGCTGCTGGGAGATTTTAGCAGAGTTCAACTTCGAGAATGGCCATTAATGAGTTGAGTTGGGACTGAATGAGGTTTCAGCCATTCCCACTAGAAATCATCCTAGGACATTTAAAATCATGCCATTAGAGTCATCAAAGAAAGCTGAACACATTTTAAAGTTCCCCAAGGCCAGCACTTCCTCATTATACAAATAGGATAATGGCTAAGAATGAGGTCCTCAGATGCAGCCATTCCCAGGCCTCTGTCATGCTAGCTGTGAGACACTGGGCAGCCTGCTGAGGTTCCTATGAATAAGCTTTCCAATTTAAAATGAGCACATTAGCGGGGCCTCTCTTAATGTAGAGTATAAGAATTGAGTATAAGACTGCTTAACACATGAAAGGCATTCAGTAAGTGTTATCAGTGATCATTATTATTTTCAAATGCTACTCTGAATACTGGATGTGCAAAGCTCAGGCAAATTATAAATTAACCACTTGCCAGGGTCTATTAAGGAGAGAAAATAAAGGAACAGTTAAAAGATAAAGCTTTCATGAATTGCTTTAGCTCTCACCAGGATGTGATTTAAACTCATATCACTAAGCTTTGCTGACTTCTCTCCAGTGTTGTGGTACGAATATAATGTGATTGTAGAATGGATGGAGGAATGAGTGCATAAAAGAATGGGTAGGCAAGGAGGTCCCACTAGACTCCAAAACATTAAAGGCTATTGCCAAAGCCCTTGGTTGCCCTTGAGAAACAGATGATAAGACCCTATTGCTGAAGACATCCCTTGCCTGAGCAGCAAGGTCACTGAGAAAGCAAGCTGGTGCTGAGCAGAAAACCTTCTCCCTGTAGACCAGCCACTAAAAGCCGGAAAAAAGCTGCAGGACATGCAGCCGTATGGGGAGACAGAAGTCATCAGCAGTGAAAACAGTGGACACTGAAAATTCAAGTTTGGCCATACAGGCCCAATGACTGAATGGGTGCAATAGTGGCATGGCTGCTCTTGGGGTAACCAACTGCTCCATAATTGGACTGAAGGCCCTCTCTATGGGAGGGAATACATACCTGGTACTGAAGAACCTAAGCAAAAGTCTATGGCAGGTGAGGGCATGAGCCTTAGGGGTATAAAGCCTGTGCTTGTCTGGCTAAATGTATATATTATTCCCACCAACTACCCTGAAAGCACTATGCTTAATGTTCATATTCACATAATAATGCTACTCTCACTTCTGGTTAGAGAAGCTTCTCTTTTCAGATGGCGATGACCACTGGGATGACCCAAAAGGCAACATAGTGCTGAGAAGAAGGGATGGAGGAGTGCCCAACACTGAAACACCTCTGTTACACCCTCCAAGGCTCAGGGACCATTGCTGAAGAGGGGACGGATAGAATGGAAGAGCCAAAGAAAGGGTATGACTTCTTATAATTCAACTGCCCAGACAGAAATTGGCCTCGATATCCATGACCTTGCAGTGCCTGGCAATGCCTTCACAAGACCCTCAAAATAGAAGAAAAAGATGATGACATCAAATTAAAAGAGAGACTAATGGAGAGAGGGAGGGAATATGATGGAGACTGGAGTTCTAAAGTGGAATGGGGGGAGGGGAGGGAAATATCATGTGTTTTTTGTAAGTATAGACGTTGTCAATAAAAATAATAATTATTTAAAAAAAGAATGGGTAGGTAAGCAAGTAAGTGGAGATGCTTCTGGACAAATGAACCAGCTGCATTTTGTCATTTTTCTTATCATTGTGACAAAATATCTAACAAGAAACAACTTAGGGGAGGAAGTGCTCACGTTTGAGGGTGTAGTCCATCACAGTAGAGAAGACATGGCGCTAGGAGTGTGAAGCAGCTGTCACATTGCAGCCACAGTCAGGAAGCAGAGAGCCATGAATGCTGGTGTTTACCTCACTTTTCCCTCTTTATTAAGTCTTGGACCTCAGTCAATGGACTGGTGCTGCCTACAGTTAAGGGTGAGTCTCCCCACCTCAATTAACCCAATGTAGCAACTCCCTCACAGACATGTCCAGAGATTTGTCTACTAGGTAATTCTTGATCCAATCACATTGGCAACCAAGATTAACTATCACATTATCCATCTCTTTTCATTGTTTTTGAAGTTCTTTATTGTACTTCACTCAATTATATGTCACTAAATAGAGCTGAACACAATGTATTTCATCTTCTTTCCCCCTCACACCCAAAATAGGTGTATGTTCTGTGGGTTACTCTAATTTTACTTCAAGTTCTCTGTGTCTATGGGTCTTCCCATCTCCCATCTGGGTTTCCTGGAAGACACAGCCTGTATATAGTACAGAAAAGCAGGCCCTAGAGCTGTCCTGAGAAGAAAATATGGTGCCACTTGCTCTGCTTTCCACTGGAGGATGCTCCATACACTAGCACATTCACAAGTAGCAGGGCTGACTTTTCTTATAGGACCTCTTGGTTTCAGGTATCAAGCTGGAGAGATTTTCCATGTGAGATTTTAGAGTGTCAGCAGACCTTGCCATTGGGCCTTTTCTCTATGTAGTAAACTCTGTTTTTCTGACATCACATTGGCATATAGCCCAGTTTGTGCATGGCCTGACATCATTTGCAGTATGTAATTTAAAGTTACATTAAAAATGCCATGGGACAGAGGCTTCCCTTTGGTTTTCCTAATGTGCTGTGTGGTAGCTTGGATATAAAATGTCCCCCATAGACTCGTGTGCTGAAATGCTTCATGGGTGGTGTTGTTTGGGAAGGTTGTGGTACTTGTAGGAGGTAAAGCCTTGCTGGAGGAAGTGTGTCACTAGGGATGGGCCTTGAGGTCTTACAGCCTCGATCTGATTACTTCTCTCTCTCTCTCTTCTTCCTCTCTGCTAGTATGTGATGATGTGACTCCAGTTTCCTGCCTTTTGCTACACTTTTCTCATCTTGTTGGACTCTACCCTCTGGAACTATAAGCCAAAAAATAAACCCTTTCTTACCCAAGTTGCTTTTGGTCAGGTATTTTGTCCCAACAATGAGAAGATAACTGATACAGAAAATTTGTACCAAGAAGTGGGACCATTGTTGTGATAGACATGACTTTGTAGTTCTTGGTCTTTTGGAACTGGTCTGTAAGAAGAATGAGGTAGTATTTGGAACATTAAACTAGAGGAGCCTTATAATGACATAAGGCAGAGTTTAATAGGAGTTTGAAGGACCAGAAGGCTGAGAGAAATGTGGACTCTCAGAAAATGGGCTACAAGTAGCTCTTGTGATATTTCAGCCAAGAAACTGGCTACATTCTGCCCATGTCCTGAGAACTTGAGCAAAGTTGGATTTATTTATTTTTCAAAGTTTAATTTAAAAGCAATGGATTAATATGTTTTGGCAGAGGAAATTTCAAGGCAGACAAGCATTGAGTAATGACATTATTTCTCTTTGCTGCCCTAATTTAGATCTACAATGAAATAGAGGAAAGTACAGGGCAGAAGGTTGTGAAAAATACCAGGTTTGACACCGAAACAAATGTGAGCAAATTTAAAGTCTCGGGCCCATAAACTGCAATTGTTTCAGCTATAATTGTTGGGGATATTGCCACCATTAGAAGGAAATCCACTGCTCTGCACTGGGACAATAGGAAAGAAGCTCTGAGGGCAAGACTCAACTCTTTGAGGACTTGCTATATGAAGAGTACAAATTCTTTTGAAAGGAAAAGGCCTGACGGAAGACTGCTGAAAGAGGTCTCTGCTTCCCAAGGTCAGCACACAGAGGCTGCTACAGCTGTGTTCCATGGGCACCATGCTTCATCTCAATCTGACAGTAGAACATGGCATCATTGCCCTCATGGTTCTAGTTTTAGAAGAACGAGACATGCAAGATATTGGAGGTCATGGAATATTTTGCCACAGTTTCAGAGAGCTGCTGAGCCTAAGCAGTGTGAGGCAGTGTTGGAGTCTCTTCAAGGAGGCCCTGTGAGGTCACTGCATGAAGCTGTTGTGATGTTCACCTATAGTATCTTCTTAATTATAACTAGCATATTTATAAGTAGACCTTGAGATGTTAGAGATGCTAGTACAGTGGCACATCTGCTAAGAAAGCTGTGCACTTGGGGCAGATGTGGCCCATGACAAAGGCCACAGGCAGCGCAGCTAGAGGAGTGGAGCTACCCGAGTCTCCTGGAGCTGAGAGGATTGCATCATGAGTCCCAGGTACCAGACATGGAGCTGCAGGATTTGGTATTTGTCCTGCTTTATTTCAGGCTTGAGTTGGAGTAATATTTCCTTGCTATGCTCCTATTGCTCCCTTTTTGGAATGGGAATGTTTATTCTTTGCCATTATAATTGGAAATGTTTAACTTGTGTTTTGGATTTTCAGGGCTCACGACTAAGAGTAACCAGCCTGACAGACAATTCTAATCAATTGCCCTCACATACTGCCTCCAACAGGAGATAATGTACCATGGCTTTGTGAGAGCTCCTATCTTTCACTAAAAATAATTGCATAAATGAGGCCATTGATAATAGCTATCCTCGACTGTCTTGGCTTCATACAAACTTCCCCTGTGTGTAGTACTGGGAAAATGATTAGACCTCTATGAGCCCATTTTCTTCACCTATAACATTTGCTTAATTATAATTAGCCTTAGAAATTATTTAAGGATTCTATAAATTCATGCTAATTAGTGCCTTGAACTTTAGTAAATGCTATGTGAATTCTTTCTCGTCCCTCTCCCCATACCCTGACCTTTGCCCATAGCTAAGAGGGTTCTCTTACCCCTTGAGAAGGATTTATGACCTACATAAAAGGTGACAGTCATTTTTTAAATTTTCAGTGAACAAGGTAAACAGGGTCTTACTTCTGTGCCAGGATGTGTCCCTTAAGTGTCTGAGGACATTGGCCCTTGTTCACCTATTCAGTTTCCATCTTGATTCCTTACTTGCTCCACTGTATTCTTTTGATGGATCCCTAGTATTTTTACAGTCTGTCCTTGTGAGGAAAGTTGAGAATAAATGTTTCTATATAACACGTACTATGACAAATGAGGCACTTGTATTTAATTCTTGCTTTAACCCACTGAGGCAGCTGTTAATATAATTGTCAATTCTTAAAAAGTGATGCTGTGACAGGTGTTGGTGGCGCACGCCTTTAATCCCAGCACTTGGGAGGCAGAGGTGGGAGGATCATCCTGAGTTTGAGGCCAGCCTGAGACAACATAGTGAATTCCAGGTCAGTCTGGACTAGAGTGAGACCCTACCTCAAAAAACAAAACAAACCAAAAAAAGTGATGCTGTGAGACTTTTCCATGTTGCATAGCTAGCAATAATCAATCTCGCTCAATCTACCCAAAGCCCATGCTGTGTTGCACCCACTCCTGAGGGACTTGGACTAGAAGAAAGGAGATCTACATTTATTGTTCCACACACAGGAGACATTAAATGGTTTGTGGCTCATTCATTTGACCTTTAGTAGGGGGCGGTGAGGATTTATGACATCCCTAGAATTAATAGTACTTGGTAGCTGTCACCACAAAGACCGCGTAATCAAGAAAGGGAGTTCTGAAAACTTGGGATCCTTTTCCTGTTTTCTGTCTGTTTTTTAAACAACACTGTAGCCCAGGCTGGCCTCACACTCACTATATAGCAGAGGATAGCCTTGACCTCCTGGGTGTGGTTACAGGCAGCTCAGACTTTTTTTTTTTTTTTTTCTAAATGAGTATGATTCTGACTCAGATGGGTAGGTCTAGAAAGCATTTCTCCTCAGTGTGCCACTGTTTGCCAGCTGTCCCTCAGGACAGGCTGGGATGAACCACCTTAATGTTTCAGCACAAAGAATGAGCGCAGAGGTTGTGTAGATGCAGGTAGAACAGAAGCTCACCCCAGCACATTGGGAGGTCAGATGTAGTCCTCCAGTGCTTTCCTTCTCCACTGATCAGATCTCACAGTTTCATGACCCCATTAAGCAGACCCCCCACTCACAGCTATGCCTCCTTGTAAGAGTGGCTCCTTGTGCCCTCAGCTGAAACCCTCAAGAAGGATTAAGTCCTCTCAGGACCAGCTGCCTATGCTGTATTCCCTCTATTTCACCAGGAGACACTGTCCCTCCTGCCTAGGAGTCCTTCCCTTTGAAGACATGGGCCTCACTGCCCTTAACCCACTGCAGCCTCATTGTTGAGATGGCTTCTTCACCTGCCCTACTCCCACTCAGTTCCTTTGGGATTCGTTCCACTCAGCCTGGCCCCTTACTGCTTGCCTTGAAACTTATCTTTCCTGCCCCCAGACATCCACTGAGTTCACCAGTGCCCTCATCTCCCACCCACTTATCTATCCTGCCCATAAATATTCACTGAGTTCTCCACAGTGCCCTCATCTCCCACCCACTTATCTATCCTGCCCACAGACATCCACTGAGTTCACCACAGTGCCCTCATCTCCCACCCACTTATCTATCCTGTCCACAGACATCCACTGAGTTCTCCACAGTGCCCTCATCTCCCACCCACTTATCTATCCTGCCCACAGACATCCACTGAGTTCTCCACAGTGCCCTCATCTCCCACCCACTTATCTATCCTGCCCACAGACATCCACTGAGTTCTCCACAGTGCCCTCATCTCCCACCCACTTATCTATCCTGTCCACAGACATCCACTGAGTTCTCCACAGTGCCCTCATCTCCCACCCACTTATCTATCCTGCCCACAGACATCCACTGAGTTCTCCACAGTGCCCTCATCTCCCACCCACTTATCTATCCTGCCCATAAATATTCACTGAGTTCTCCACAGTGCCCTCATCTCCCACCCACTTATCTATCCTGCCCACAGACATCCACTGAGTTCACCACGGTGCCCTCATCTCCCACCCACTTATCTATCCCTGTTCTCCACCACAGACATCCACTGAGTTCTCCACAGTGCCCTCATCTCCCACCCACTTATCTATCCTGCCCACAGACATCCACTGAGTTCTCCACAGTGCCCTCATCTCCCACCCACTTATCTATCCTGCCCACAGACATCCACTGAGTTCTCCACAGTGCCCTCATCTCCCACCCACTTATCTATCCTGTCCACAGACATCCACTGAGTTCTCCACTGAGCCCTCATCTCCCACCCACTTATCTATCCCCACCATACTTATCTATCACTGTTGTCCACAGTGCCCTCATCTCCCACCCACTTATCTATCCTGTCCACAGACATCCACTGAGTTCTCCACAGTGCCCTCATCTCCCACCCACTTATCTATCCTGCCCATAGACATTCACTGAGTTCTCCACAGTGCCCTCATCTCCCACCCACTTATCTCCACAGACATCCACTGAGTTCTCCACAGTGCCCTCATCTCCCACCCACTTATCTATCCTGCCCACAGACATCCACTGAGTTGTCCACAGTGCCCTCATCTCCCACCCACTTATCTATCCTGTCCACAGACATCCACTGAGTTCTCCACAGTGCCCTCATCTCCCACCCACTTATCTATCCTGCCCACAGACATCCACTGAGTTCTCCACAGTGCCCTCATCTCCCACCCACTTATCTATCCTGTCCACAGACATCCACTGAGTTCTCCACAGTGCCCTCATCTCCCACCCACTTATCTATCCTGTCCACAGACATCCACTGAGTTCTCCACAGTGCCCTCATCTCCCACCCACTTATCTATCCTGTCCACAGACATCCACTGAGTTCTCCACAGTGCCCTCATCTCCCACCCACTTATCTATCCTGCCCACAGACATCCACTGAGTTCTCCACAGTGCCCTCATCTCCCACCCACTTATCTATCCTGCCCACAGACATCCACTGAGTTCTCCACAGTGCCCTCATCTCCCACCCACTTATCTATCCTGCCCACAGACATCCACTGAGTTCTCCACAGTGCCCTCATCTCCCACCCACTTATCTATCCTGTCCACAGACATCCACTGAGTTCTCCACAGTGCCCTCATCTCCCACCCACTTATCTATCCTGTCCACAGACATCCACTGAGTTCTCCACAGTGCCCTCATCTCCCACCCACTTATCTATCCTGCCCACAGACATCCACTGAGTTCTCCACAGTGCCCTCATCTCCCACCCACTTATCTATCCTGCCCACAGACATCCACTGAGTTCTCCACAGTGCCCTCATCTCCCACCCACTTATCTATCCTGCCCACAGATATCCACTGAGTTCTCCACTGCCCTCATCTCCCACCCACTTATCTATCCTGCCCTCATCTCCCACCCACTTATCTATCCTGCCCATAGACATCCACTGAGTTCTCCACAGTGCCCTCATCTCCCACCCACTTATCTATCCTGTCCACAGACATCCACTGAGTTCTCCACAGTGCCCTCATCTCCCACCCACTTATCTATCCTGTCCACAGACATCCACTGAGTTCTCCACAGTGCCCTCATCTCCCACCCACTTATCTATCCTGCCCACAGACATCCACTGAGTTTCTCCACAGTGCCCCTCATCTCCCACCCACTTATCTATCCTGCCCATAGACATTCACTGAGTTCTCCACAGTGCCCTCATCTCCCACCCACTTATCTATCCTGCCCACAGACATCCACTGAGTTCTCCACAGTGCCCTCATCTCCCACCCACTTATCTATCATCCACTGAGTTCTCCACAGTGCCCTCATCCACTGAGTTCTCCACAGTGCCCTCATCTCCCACCCACTTATCTATCCTGTCCACAGACATCCACTGAGTTCTCCACAGTGCCCTCATCTCCCACCCTACTTATCTATCCTGCCCATCCCAATCTATCCACTGAGTTCTCCACAGTGCCCTCATCTCCCACCCACTTATCTATCCTGTCCACAGACATCCACTGAGTTCTCCACAGTGCCCTCATCTCCCACCCACTTATCTATCCTGCCCACAGACATCCACTGAGTTCTCCACAGTGCCCTCATCTCCCACCCACTTATCTATCATCTCCCATCACATACTATCCTGTCCACAGACATCCACTGAGTTCTCCACAGTGCCCTCATCTCCCACCCACTTATCTATCCTGTCCACAGACATCCACTGAGTTCTCCACAGTGCACTCATCTCCCACCCACTTATCTATCCTGTCCACAGACATCCACTGAGTTCTCCACAGTGCCCTCATCTCCCACCCACTTATCTATCCTGCCCACAGACATCCACTGAGTTCTCCACAGTGCCCTCATCTCCCACCCACTTATCTATCCTGCCCATAAATATTCACTGAGTTCTCCACAGTGCCCTCATCTCCCACCCACTTATCTATCCTGTCCACAGACATCCACTGAGTTCTCCACAGTGCCCTCATCTCCCACCCACTTATCTATCCTGTCCACAGACATCCACTGAGTTCTCCACAGTGCCCTCATCTCCCACCCACTTATCTATCCTGCCCACAGACATCCACTGAGTTCTCCACAGTGCCCTCATATCCCACCCACTTATCTATCCTGCCCCCAGACATCCACGGAGTTCTCCATAGTGCCCTCATCTCCACTTATCTATCCTGCCCACAGACATCCACTGAGTTCTCCACAGTGCCCTCATCTCCCACCCACTTATCTATCCTGCTGAGTTCTCCACAGACATCCACTGAGACATCCACTGAGTTCTCCACAGTGCCCTCATCTCCCACCCACTTATCTATCCTGCCCACAGACATCCACTGAGTTCTCCACAGTGCCCTCATCTCCCACCCACTTATCTATCCTGCCCACAGACATCCACTGAGTTCTCCACAGTGCCCTCATCTCCTACCCACTTATCTATCCTGCCCACAGACATCCACTGAGTTCTCCACACATCTCCCACCCACTATCTATCATCCTCCACAGTGAGCCCACATCATCTCCCACCCACTTATCTATCTATCCTGCCCACAGACATCCACTGAGTTCTCCACAGTGCCCTCATCTCCCACCCACTTATCTATCCTGCCCACAGACATCCACTGAGTTCTCCACAGTGCCCTCATCTCCCACCCACTTATCTATCCTGCCCACAGACATCCACTGAGTTCTCCACAGTGCCCACATCTCCATCCCACTTATCTATCCTGTCACAGACATCCACTGAGTTCTCCACAGTGCCCTCATCTCCCACCCACTTATCTATCCTGCCCACAGACATCCACTGAGTTCTAGTGCTCTCATCCCCATCTCCCACCCACTTATCTATCCTGCCCACAGACATCCACTGAGTTCTCCACAGTGCCCTCATCTCCCACCCACTTATCTATCCTGTCCACAGACATCCACTGAGTTCTCCACAGTGCCCTCATCTCCCACCCACTTATCTATCCTGCCCACAGACATCCACTGAGTTCTCCACAGTGCCCTCATCTCCCACCCACTTATCTATCCTGCCCACAGACATCCACTGAGTTCTCCACAGTGCCCTCATCTCCCACCCACTTATCTATCCTGCCCACAGACATCCACTGAGTTCTCCACAGTGCCTCATCTCCCACCCACTTATCTATCCTGCCCACAGACATCCACTGAGTTCTCCACAGTGCCCTCATCTCCCACCCACTTATCTATCCTGTCCACAGACATCCACTGAGTTCTCCACAGTGCCCTCATCTCCCACCCACTTATCTATCCTGCCCACAGACATCCACTGAGTATCTATCCTCCACAGACATCCACTCATCTCCACAGTGCCCTCATCTCCCACCCACTTATCTATCCTGTCCACAGACATCCACTGAGTTCTCCACAGTGCCCTCATCTCCCACCCACTTATCTATCCTGCCCACAGACATCCACTGAGTTCTCCACAGTCTTATCATCCTGTCCACAGACATCCACTGAGTCATCCCCACAGTGCCCTCATCTCCCACCCACTTATCTATCCTGCCCACAGACATTCACTGAGTTCTCCACAGTGCCCTCATCCCACCCACTTATCTATCCTGCCCACAGACATCCACTGAGTTCTCCACAGTGCCCTCATCTCCCACCCACTTATCTATCCTGTCCACAGACATCCACTGAGTTCTCCACAGTGCCCTCATCTCCCACCCACTTATCTATCCTGTCCACAGACATCCACTGAGTTCTCCACAGTGCCCTCATCTCCCACCCACTTATCTATCCTGTCCACAGACATCCACTGAGTTCTCCACAGTGCCCTCATCTCCCACCCACTTATCTATCCTGTCCACAGACATCCACTGAGTTCTCCACAGTGCCCTCATCTCCCACCCACTTATCTATCCTGCCCACAGACATCCACTGAGTTCTCCACAGTGCCCTCATCTCCCACCCACTTATCTATCCAGTGCCCTCATCTCCCACCCACTTATCTATCCTGCCCACAGACATCCACTGAGTTCTCCACAGTGCCCTCATCTCCCACCCACTTATCTATCCTGCCCATAAGACATCCACTGAGTTCTCCACAGTGCCCTCATCTCCCACCCACTTATCTATCCTGTCCACAGACATCCACTGAGTTCTCCACCTCATCTCCCACCCTCATCTCCCACCCACTTATCTATCCTGCCCATCTATCCTGCCCACAGACATCCACTGAGTTCTCCACAGTGCCCTCATCTCCCACCCACTTATCTATCCTGTCCACAGACATCCACTGAGAGTGCCCTCATCTCCCACCCACTTATCTATCCTGCCCCAGACATCCACTGAGTTCTCCACAGTGCCCTCATCTCCCACCCACTTATCTATCCTGCCACAGACATCCACTGAGTTCTCCACAGTGCCCTCATCTCCCACCCACTTATCTATCCTGTCCACAGACATCCACTGAGTTCTCCACAGTGCCCTCATCTCCCACCCACTTATCTATCCTGCCCACAGACATCCACACTGACTTATCTATCCTGCCCACCATCCAGTGCCCTCATCTCCCACCCACTTATCTATCCTGTCCACAGACATCCACTGAGTTCTCCACAGTGCCCTCATCTCCCACCCACTTATCTATCCTGCCACAGACATCCACTGAGTTCTCCACAGTGCCCTCATCTCCCACCCACTTATCTATCCTGCCCACAGACATCCACTGAGTTCTCCACAGTGCCCTCATCTCCCACCCACTTATCTATCCTGCCCACAGACATCCACTGAGTTCTCACCACAGACATCCACTGAGTTCTCCACAGTGCCCTCATCTCCCACCCACTTATCTATCCTGCCCACAGACATCCACTGAGTTCTCCACAGTGCCCATCTCCCACCCACTTATCTATCCTGCCCACAGAGTTCATCCACTGAGTTCTCCACAGTGCCTCATCATCTCCCACCCACTTATCTATCCTGTCCACAGACATCCACTGAGTTCTCCACAGTGCCCTCATCTCCCACCCACTTATCTATCCTGTCCACAGACATCCACTGAGTTCTCCCAGTGCCCACAGTGCCCTCATCTCCCACCCACTTATCTATCCTCTCCCACCCACTTATCTATCCTGCCCATAATATTCACTGAGTTCTCCACAGTGCCCTCATCTCCCACCCACTTATCTATCCTGCCCACAGACATCCACTGAGTTCTCCACAGTGCCCTCATCTCCCACCCACTTATCTATCCTGCCCATAAATATTCACTGAGTTCACCACAGTGCCCTCATCTCCCACCCACTTATCTATCCTGTCCACAGACATCCACTGAGTTCTCCACAGTGCCCTCATCTCCCACCCACTTATCTATCCTGCCCCAAATATCCACTGAGTTCTCCACAGTGAGTTCTCCACAGTGCCCTCATCTCCCACCCACCCACTTATCTATCCTGCCCACAGACATCCACTGAGTTCTCCACAGTGCCCTCATCTCCCACCCACTTATCTATCCTGCCCATAAACATTCACTGAGTTCTCCACAGTGCCCTCATCTCCCACCCACTTATCTATCCCATCCACTGAGTTCTCCACAGTGCCCTCATCTCCCACCCACTTATCTATCCTGTCCACAGACATCCACTGAGTTCTCCACAGTGCCCTCATCTCCCACCCACTTATCATCTCCCACCCACTGAGTTTATCTCATCTCCCACCCACTTATCTATCCTGCCCACAGACATCCACTGAGTTCTCCACAGTGCCCTCATCTCCCACCCACTTATCTATCCTGCCCATAAACATCCACTGAGTTCTCCACAGTGCCCTCATCTCCCACCCACTTATCTATCCCCACCCACTTACAGACATCCACTGAGTTCTCCACAGTGCTCTCATCTCCCACCCACTTATCTATCCTGCCCACAGACATCCACTGAGTTCTCCACAGTGCCCTCATCTCCCACCCACTTATCTATCCTGCCCACAGACATCCACTGAGTTCTCCACAGTGCCCTCATCTCCCACCCACTTATCTATCCTGTCCATAAGACATCCACTGAGTTCTCCACAGTGCCCTCATCTCCCACCCACTTATCTATCCTGCCCATAAATATTCACTGAGTTCTCCACAGTGCCCTCATCTCCCACCCACTTATCTATCCTGTCCACAGACATCCACTGAGTTCTCCACAGTGCCCTCATCTCCCACCCACTTATCTATCCTGCCCATAAATATTCACTGAGTTCTCCACAGTGCCCTCATCTCCCACCCACTTATCTATCCTGCCCACAGACATCCACTGAGTTCTCCACAGTGCCCTCATCTCCCACCCACTTATCTATCCTGCCCATAAATATCCACTGAGTTCTCCACAGTGCCCTCATCTCCCACCCACTTATCTATCCTGCCCACAGACATCCACTGAGTTCTCCACAGTGCCCTCATCTCCCACCCACTTATCTATCCTGCCCACAGACATCCACTGAGTTCTCCACAGTGCCCTCATCTCCCACCCACTTATCTATCCTGCCCACAGACATCCACTGAGTTCTCCACAGTGCCCTCATCTCCCACCCCACTATCCTGCCCACAGACATCCACTGAGTTCTCCACAGTGCCCTCATCTCCCACCCACTTATCTATCCTGCCCACAGACATCCACTGAGTTCTCCACTGTGCCCTCATCTCCCACCCACTTATCTATCCTGTCCACAGACATCCACTGAGTTCTCCACAGTGCCCTCATCTCCCACCCACTTATCTATCCTGCCCACAGACATCCACTGAGTTCTCCACAGTGCCCTCATCTCCCACCCCTCATCTCCCAAACATTCACACTCACTTATCTATCCTGCCCACAGACATCCACTGAGTTCTCCACAGTGCCCTCATCTCCCACCCACTTATCTATCCTGCCCCATCCACTGAGTCACCACCACTCCTAGTGCCTCTGCCCTCACCCACTTATCTATCCTGCCCACAGACATCCACTGAGTTCTCCACAGTGCCCTCATCACCCACTCACTTATCTATCCTGCCCACAGACATCCACTGAGTTCTCCACAGTGCCCTCATCTCCCCACCACTTATCTATCCTGCCCACAGACATCCACTGAGTTCTCCACAGTGCCCTCATCTCCCACCCACTTATCTATCCTGCCCACAGACATCCACTGAGTTCTCCACAGTGCCCTCATCTCCCACCCACTTATCTATCCTGCCCACAGACATCCACTGAGTTCTCCACAGTGCCCTCATCTCCCACCCACTTATCTATCCTGCCCACAGACATCCACTGAGTTCTCCACAGTGCCCTCATCACCCACTCACTTATCTATCCTGCCCACAGACATCCACTGAGTTCTCCACAGAGCTCTCATCTCCCACCCACTTATCTATCCTGCCCACAGACATCCACTGAGTTCTCCACAGTGCCCTCATCTCCCACCCACTTATCTATCCTGCCCACAGACATCCACTGAGTTCTCCACAGTGCCCTCATCTCCCACCCACTTATCTATCCTGCCCACAGACATCCACTGAGTTCTCCACAGTGCCCTCATCTCCCACCCACTTATCTATCCTGCCTACAGACATCCACTGAGTTCTCCATAGTACCCTCATCTCCCACCCACTTATCTGTCCTGCCCACAGACATCCACTGAGTTCTCCACAGAGCTCTCATCTCCCACCCACTTATCTGTCCTGCCCACAGACATCCACTGAGTTCTCCACAGTACCCTTATCTCCCACCCACTTATCTATCCTGCCCATAAATATGCACTGAGTTCTCCACATTGCCCTCATCTCCCACCCACTTATCTATCCTGCCCACAGACATCCACTGAGTTCTCCACAGAGCTCTCATCTCCCACCCACTTATCTGTCCTGCCCACAGACATCCACTGAGTTCTCCACAGTACCCTTATCTCCCACCCACTTATCTATCCTGCCTACAGACATCCACTGAGTTCTCCATAGTACCCTCATCTCCCACCCACTTATCTGTCCTGCCCACAGACATCCACTGAGTTCACCACAGTGCCCTCATCTCCCCACCCACTTATCTATCCTGCCCATAAATATTCACTGAGTTCTCCACAGAACTCTCATCTCCCACCCACTTATCTATCCTGTCCACAGACATCCACTGAGTTCTCCACAGTGCCCTCATCTCCCACCCACTTATCTGTCCTGCCCACAGACATCCACTGAGTTCACCACAGTGCCCTCATCTCCCACCCACTTATCTATCCTGCCCATAAATATTCACTGAGTTCTCCACAGAGCTCTCATCTCCCACCCACTTATCTATCCTGCCCACAGACATCCACTGAGTTCTCCACAGAGCTCTCATCTCCCACCCACTTATCTGTCCTGCCCACAGACATCCACTGAGTTCTCCACAGTACCCTTATCTCCCACCCACTTATCTATCCTGCCTACAGACATCCACTGAGTTCTCCATAGTACCCTCATCTCCCACCAACTTATCTGTCCTGCCCACAGACATCCACTGAGTTCACCACAGTGCCCTCATCTCCCCACCCACTTATCTATCCTGCCCATAAATATTCACTGAGTTCTCCACAGAGCTCTCATCTCCCACCCACTTATCTATCCTGTCCACAGACATCCACTGAGTTCTCCACAGTACCCTTATCTCCCCACCCATCCTTAGCACCAAAGCATACTGAAACTGACCCCAATCCCAACCTCCATCCCTCTCCATGATCTCTCATGCTCCTAACACCATTCTGACAGTAGGATTCTCGGAGAGATTGACGCAAAAGATAAGACAGGATCCACCCACCAGCAGGCAACTCTACACAGCTCTCCGAGGACCACTGTTGTATATCAAGATTATATCCAACAAGATTGGGACACAGACTGAGTTAATTACTTTAAAGGTTTCATAAATAAGTATGTGCTTTCATAAATAGCTTTGCATAATGCCATATACACACACATTATACTATTTAAAAGATAAGAAGTCAGCTAATGTGTAAGAACAAGTAAAGTAGACAGTATAACCAACAAGCTTGTCATCTAGCATACCATAGAAAGGATCCATGTGGACAGTTATGGAACCCAAACCTACTTGTTAAACTGAGATGAATGATTACCAAAAGTACTACATCACTGTCTTTGGATGATAGTGAATTTGGATGATAAAGCTTTGACCTTCCACACAGTGCTTGGGGTTAGGATAAACCAATCTATTCCTGCTGGGTAGAAACTACCAGGTTATTTTATTTAAATTTTTATTTTATAAATAACTTTGAGGACTAGAGAGATAGCTCAATGGTTAAGTGCACCTCCTTCAAAAATGCTTTTTTTTTTTTTGAGGACCTGAGGGGGCCTGAGACTACCAGGGTTCAAATTTCCAGATCCCATGGAAAACAGCTGAGTATGGCCACGGGTGTCTATAATCCCAATCCCACAGGAGAACAGACACCTGAGAATCATGGGAATACAGCCAACTCTAGAATTAGTAAAAAGAGACTCCAGTGCAAATCAAGGCCAGGTGGAAGAGCTCTGAATGGGTTACCCAACCTTCTACTCTGGCCACCACAGCCAAGCAGCCCCTACTGCAGGCAAGTGGGGGTGCTGCGAGGGCTCATATGCCTGTATACAACACACATACCATACTGCATTACACACACACACACACACACACACAAAACTTACATGGAAAAATTCCTAGTAATAATTATCGCGCTAGTAAGGAACTAGCTCTTTAAACTCTCTGTCCTACACCATTGGTGAAACTTTAGGTCCCTTTAGGTTCATGGGTTTGAACTCTTGGTCCCCAGCTGGTGACGCTAGTCTGTAGCATTAGAGAACCTTGAGGAGGCAGAGCTTTGTGGAAGGAGAGGTTTTGAGGTTTTATGTCTCTGCCCCACTTCCTGTTCTTTCTATATTTTCTGTATGTAAAGTGACTCTGGCTTCAGGCTCCTGTCATCATGTATTCTTAGCCATGAAACTTCCCCTCAAAACTGTAAGCCAAACATTAAGTGTTTCTTTCCATAAATTGCTTCTGGCCAGGTGTTTGTTCACCGCAATGAGAAAGTAAGTGATTCAGTCTGGTTCTGGATATACCTCAGGACCCAGCATGTGGAAAGCACTTAAGTAACTAAAATAAGCTAGAATACTCAAACATGCTTCTGCTTCAGACCACAAGAGACAGCAAGATTAATTCCAAAATATCAAATATTGCTGCCAGTATTATAGTTATGAAAACTTACTGCAAATTGAAATCCTATGTCACTAGCCCTGTGCAGTTCAAAGGAGAATACTCTCAACCACATAGGCCAGATGCAATCTCTTAAATTCCACCATTGCTCAAAAACATGCCATTTTTGTTTGTTTCCTCTGTGCACTGCATCTTTTCCATTGTTGTGTTGTGCAATGCTGTCCTCCAGAAATGACAGCTGCTTCTCTCTTGAACTGCCAATAGCAGTGGCTACCTGATGGAGACCTGCACAAGACTGTGCCCATTAACAGAAAGTTAACAGATGCCAGTGGAGAGAAGTTCATGAGGCAACACCCATTCCCAGGGATATATAGACAGTTAATGGTTGCCGGGAGTGAACCATTTTCTTCAGTGATATAGCTATCTGTATGTTGTCCATGATCCTGCGAGTAACCCCTCAATCATGCTCCTGCAAGCAACCCCAATTACATTCATTGATTCATCAACCTAGACTTGTACAGAATTGTTCATGTCTCCTCAAGAAAAAAATTCATGATACCCATATTGTCTGTTTTCCTTGATTTTGTGTGTCCATGATGTATGCACATGTGTGTGCAAGTGTGTGTACCCTGTGGTCATGTGTGCAGAGGCTAGAGGAGGATATCAGGTGTCTTCTTCTACTGCTCTTCCGCCTTGTGATAATTTGAATGGAAAAGTTCTCCGACAGCCCAGGTGTTTGTAATTCGGCCTCATACACTAGCCCTCCATGGTGGAATCTTGAGAAGGTGGAACCTTGCTAGAGGTGGGTTGCCGGGGTGAGACTTGGGATATTGCAGCCCAGCTCTGCTTCCTTCATTCTGCTCACTCTCTCTACTTCTTGCATGCTGTTTTGAAGATGTGACACCTGCATGTCCCTGCCATAATGAGACTTCCTCTCAAAACTGAAAGTTGAAATAAACCCTTTCCTCCTGTAAGCTGGTTCTGATCAGATGTTTTGTCCCAGAAAGGAAAAAGTAACTGCTACATACCTTATTAATGTATTTATTTGGTGGGAATATGTTAAAGTTACCTTTTTATTACTCAAACACCAGATCAGAACCAGTTTACGGGAGGAAAGGGTTTATTTCAGATTCGAGGTTCCAGGAGAAGTTCCATCATGGTGGAGGAAGCTGGCTCACCCAACATACAGAGCAGAGAGGAAACTTCCAACAGCAGCAAACCTCAACAGCCAGAGCTCAAACTGGCTCTCTCTACACCTAAGTAGAGCTGGATTACAAGATCCGCCCCTAGTGACACACCTCTTTCAGCAGGCTGTTGGAGACTTAAGTAGGAAGCTTAATCTAAAACGCCTGAGTCTATGGGGGTATGCGTTGAAACCATCACAGTATATAGCCAGAAAAGTTCCAGAGCAAAGGAACAAAAGGCTACTTTGTATCATAGCAACAGAGAATCACAGACTCGAACCAATTTCCAGACTTGAGCCAGTTTACAGACCCACAACTCACTGAATGAAGGGGTGTCCAGGTCCCCTTGAGGAAGAATCCTTATATAGCTCCAAAAAGTTTCAATACAAAGTTTAATACTATCTTCCACAATGGGACCTATGACATTTTACTAAGGTCATTTTGGAGAAAGGAAATAATCAGACATTTCAGGGTCTACTCAACACTGGCTTTGAACTGATAATCAATTCTAGGAGACCCCCAAACAGCACCATGGTCCTCCAGTTAAAGTAGGTGCTTATGAAGGTCAGGTGGTCAATGGAGTATTGGCAAATATCTGAGTCACAGTGGGTCTTATGGGTCTTATTTCTCCAGTTCCAGAATGCACAATTGGGATAGATGGATTTAGAAGTCTGAATGAATTTTTACATGTTGAGATGGCTGTGAGTCTATGTGGGTGAAGGGCGGAATGTGGAAGTTTGTATCAGATGTCTCCCATAAACTTGTGTGTTCAATGCTTGGTCCCCAGCTAGTGACAGGGTTGGAGGTGGAGCCTTGCTGGAGGAAGTGTGTTACTGGGCATAGGCTTAGGGGTGTTGTAGCCAGCTCCCCCATACCAGAGCTCAACTTACTCTTGCTGCTATTTTCCAGCTGCTGTGGCAGTGGCAAGGGGTCCAGCCTGTGCTTGTGACATGCTCTCCCTTGCCATCATGAAGCTTGCCCTTGAGTCTCTAAGCCAAAATAAACCCCTTTCTCTCATCAGCTGCTTTTGGTCAGGTAAACGTTTTGCCCCAGGAACATGAAGGTAACTACAACGGTGTGTGTGTGTCGGCGGTGGGGGGGTGTCAGAGGACAATTTCTGGATCAGTCCTCTCTTTCTATCCCATTTGAGGTGCTATCTCTCGTTCATTACCACTCCATTTACCAGCTTCCAGGAAATTCTATCTCTGCCTCCTTTCTTGCCATATG